>CAKJTW010000037.1:0-647916 GCA_917880005.1 Nanger dama | reverse complement strand
AGTGAAGAAGAACTAAAGAGCCTCTTGATGAAAGGGAAAGAGGAGAGTGGAAAAAGTTGGCTTAAAACTCAGCGTTCAGAAAACTTAAGGTCATGGCATCTGGTCCCATCACTTCATGGGAAATAGATGGGAAAACAACGGAAACAGAGATCTTATTTCTGGGGACTCCAAAATCACTGCAGATGGTGGTTGCAGCCATGAAATTAAAAGACACTTTCTCCTTGGAAGAAAAGCTATGACTGACCTAGACAGCATATTTAAAAGCAGAGACATTACTTTGCCAACAGAGGTCCATCTAGTCAAAGCCATGGTTTTTCCAGTAGTCTTGTATGGATGTGAGAGTTGGACTCTAAAGAAAGCTGAGCACCGAAGAATTGATGCTTTTGAACTGTGGTGTTGGAGAAGACTCTTGAGAATCCCTTGGAGTGCAAGGAGATCCAACCAGTCCATCCTAAAGGAGATCAGTCCTGAATATTCATTGGAAGGACTGATACTGAATTTGAAACTCCAATACTTTGGCCACCAGATGTGAAGAGAAGATTTGAAAAGACCCTGATGCTGGGAAAGATTGAAGGTGGGAGGAGAAGGGGACGACAGAGGGTAAGATGGTTAGATGGCATCACTGACTCAATGACATGAGTTTGAGTAAGCTCCGGGGAGTTGATGATGGACAGGGAAGCCTGGCATGCTGCAGTCCATGGGGTCACAAAGAGTTGGACACTACTGAGTGACTGAACTGAACTGGGCCTCTTGGGCCCAAACAGAGTGAAAGTGGTGTAACCACAAGGACTGTTGGGGGAAGAAGAGCTGAAGAAGGATCAAGTCAGGAAGAGAAAGCTTGGTCCACTCTGCTGCTTCCTGACTGCATTCCCTGCCACGGCCAACGTCCAGCTGCAGACACGAGGCTCTCTCAGAAACGCAAACCTAACCGTGTCCCTGTCTTGATGAACGTGTGTGTAGCTCAAGTCCCTGCTCCTTGAAATGACACAAAGGCCCTTGTTAGAGACTGGGCTCTTTCTTCTCAAAATGGATATATTGAAGCCCCATACAGTGAAGTATGACAGAATGTGACTGCTTAAAGACAGGCCTTTAAAGAGATGATTAAGTTATAAATGAAATGGGGCTGAGAACGGTTTAGTCACTCAGTTGTATCTGACTCTTTGCGACCCCATGAGCCAGGGTCCTCTATCCATGGCACTTCCCAGGCAAGAATACTGAAGTGGGTTGCCATTTCCTCCTCCAGGAGATCTTCTTGGCCCAGGGATCAAACCCATGTCTCCTATATCAGCAGGCAAGTTCTTTACCACTGTTCCACCTGGGAAGCCCATAATCCAACCTGACTGGTGTCCTTATAAGAGGAGATTAGGCATCAGAGAGAGGCCCAGGGAGGCATGTGCACCGAGGAAAAGCCATGTGAGAATTCAGGGACAAGGAAGGCCTCTGTTTGCAAGCCTTGCTGCAGAGTGAGTGACCCTGCTGACACCTTGGCCTCCGAGTTTCCCCTCCAGAGTTGTGAGAGAGTCTGTTTCTACTGTTTAAGGCACCCAGTCTATCAGTCTGTGGTGTTTTGTTATGCAGCCCAGCAAACTAATAGAGCCTCACTCTCTGGCTTCCTGTGAAGACAGGCCCAGTGTCCCCTTGCCGCTTGGGAACACTGGTGCCTTGTCCTTTGCAAGGCACCCAGGCATGCTGCTTCTCACCCCAGTGTCTCTGCCTGGATGCCCTTCTTTACAAAAGCTCAGGCTGCACCTCACTTAAGAAGTTCCTCCCCACCCCCAGCACCCTGCTGGCCAGACTACATACATACGTTGTGCGTTCATGCTCCCTACCCGCCCGGGGCATCCCACAGGCAGGCTTGTCTGTCCTTCATCTCTGTGTGCCCAGAGCCTGGCCCAAGGCCTGGCACTCTGCTTGCTGTAAGTATCTGATGAACAAATACATGTAGCCATCCCTCCGGCTTGACTGTACTCACTCTATCCTACTCCAGGGTAATTTGGGTTCAAGGCTGGGGCAGGCTATTCACCAGCTTTGTGACCTCAGAAGAGTCCATGACCGCCTTGAGATACAAGTTTCTGAGCAAACCATGGGCACAGGTCCCAGTCAGTGTTTTTCAGACTTTCTAAGGTCTGTGTCTCCTGTTGGCAAATGTTTTTCAAAAAATCATATGGGAATTTTTCTCCAAATGATCTCTCCCCAATGATCCCTGATCTGTGAATTTCAGCCAAGATGATTTTTGCCAACCTTTCCCTTTCTCTAGTTAAAATTCAGTGATGCCTACAACTGAGAGAACTGAGTTTACAGTAGATTTGTTTTAGAGTTTTGCCCCAGGGTCCTCCTTGGGAAGGTTCCATCCCTTGACAGCTAGGCTGCTGTGCTAAGTCACTTCAGTCGTGTCCAACTCTGTGCGACCCCATAGACAGCTAGGCTAGTCCAGTGTAAATTTCAAGTGGAATCGCATTGGGGATGGCTCTGTGATGGGAACAAGAAAGAGGGAGGTAATGACTGAGAGGGCCAGTCATTCCCCAGACCCAGCAGGGTGCGTGCTTCTTAGGACTGTCGTGAACCGGCGGATCCTTTGGTGAATGTTGGTCAATGCGGCATTAGTGGTAAAGAAACTGCCTGCCAGTGCAGGAGCTATAAGAGATGCGGGTGCAATCCCTGGGTCAGGAAGATTCCCTGGAGGAGGGCATGGCAACCCACTCCATTATTCTTGCCTGGAGAATCCCATAGACTGTAGCCCAGCAGGCTCCTCTCTCCATGGGACTGCACAGAGTCAGACATGACTGAAGAGACTGAGCATGCACATACTGTTACTTCTGGCAACTGAGGATGGGAGAAGCCAGCTTGCCCTCTCTGTTTAACCATGCTGTCCTGTGGTGTGTTAAAATAAAAGCGGTTATGAGACCAAATTCTCCCAGACACACAATGTGTTTTTTAATAAACAAATGCAAACATTTTTATCCAGCCTGTTCTTTTAAATGCAGGGAAACCTAACCCTAGCCGCAGGTGCCCCAGTGGGTTCAAACTAGAGCAGATATCTCAGTGTCCCATCAGCAAGAACTGCCAAGCCTACAGATGGGCCAGGGAACCACATTCCCGAAGAAAGGGGGTGCCCCTTGATGACAGAGCTCCAGATCTCACGAGAATTCCTCGAGAGAAGGAATCAGGCAGCTGGGTTCAAATCCTTATTCTTCAGTAACGCAAGGGAGGATGGCCCATTTAATTTTAAACCACCTTTCTAGAGTACCACTAGAGCAAGCTTCAGAAGAAGCAGCATAGTGATTCCATTTGAGGAAAAAACAGAGTTCGCATATATGTATGTGTATAAGTATTAAGTATTAGTCACCAAGTTGTGTCCGATTCTTTGTGACCCCATGGACTGTAGCCCACCAGTCTCCTCTGTTCATGGGATTCTCCAGGCAGGAATACTGGAGTGGGTTGCCATTCCCTTCTCCAGGGGATCTTCCTGACCCAGGGATGGAACCTGGGTCTCCTGCATTGCAGGGGGATTCCTTACCGTCTGAGTCACAAGGAAAACAGCATGTATATGTGTAAGGATATACCAAACAAAATACCTGGAAAAATGCACACCAAACTATTACTTAGCAATTACTTCTAGTTTGTGGGCTTGTAGTTGATCAAAGGGTAAGATAATATGGGGGCTTTTCCTTGACATTTAAGTATTTTTCAAAGTTTTACAATGAGGGCTATTTTTAAATTAGAAATACTAATTTTACAAACAGTACAATCCAAATTTTGTTTTCAATTTTTATTGCAGAATAAGTATAGATTCACAGGAAGTTGCAAAGATAGTACAAAAAAGCCCTGTGTACTCTGTACTCAGTTCAGTTCAGTTCAGTCGCTCAGTCGTGTCCGATGCTTTGCGACCCCATGAATCGCAGCACGCCAGGCCTCCCTATCCATCACCAGCTCCCGGAGTTCTCAGACTCACGTCCATCGAGTCAGCGATGCCATCCAGCCATCTCACCCTCTGTCGTCCCCTTCTCCTCCTGCCCCCAATCCCTCCCAGAGTCAGAGTCTTTTCCTTTGCATGAGGTGGCCAAAGTACTGGAGTTTCAGCTTTAGCATCATTCTTTCCAAAGATATCCCATGGTTGATCTCCTTCAGAATGGACTGGTTGGATCTCTGCAGTCCAAGGGACTCTCAAGAGTCTTCTCCAACACCACAGTTCAAAAGCATCACTTCTTCAGCGCTCAGCCTTCTTCACAGTCCAACTCTCACATCCATACATGACCACTGGAAAAACCATAGCCTTAACTAGACAGACCTTAGTCGGCAAAGTAATGTCTCTGCTTTTGAATATGCTGTCTAGGTTGGTCATAACTTTCTTTCCAAGGAGTAAGTGTCTTTTAATTTCATGGCTGCAGTCACCATCTGCGGTGATTTTGGAGCCCCCAAAATAAGGTCTGCCACTGTTTCCACTGTTTCCCCATCTATTTCCCATGAAGTGATGGGACCAGATGCCATGATCTTCGTTTTCTGAATGTTGAGCTTTAAGCCAACTTTTTCACTCTCCTCTTTCACTTTCATCAAGAGACTCTTTTGTTCTTCACCTTCTGCCATAAGGGTGGTGTCATCTGCATATCTGAGGTTATTGATATTTCTCCATAATCTTGATTCCAGTTTGTGCTTCCTCCAGCCCAGCGTTTCTTATGATGTACTCTGCATAGAAGTTAAATAAGCAGGATGGCAATATACAGCCTTAACATACTCCTTTTCCTATTTGGAACCAGTCTGTTGTTCCATGTCCAATTCTAACTGTTGCTTCCTGACCTGCATAAAGGTTTCTCAAGAGGCAGGTCAGGTGGTCTGGTATTCCCATCTCATGAAGAATTTTCCACAGTTTATTGTGATCCACACAGTCAAAGGCTTTGACATAGTCAATAAAGCAGAAATAGATGTTTTTCTGCAACTCTCTTGCTTTTTATGATCCAGCGGATGTTGGCAATTTGATCTCTGGTTCCTCTGCCTTTTCTAAAGCCAGCTTGAACATCTGGAAGTTCACGGTTCATGTATTGCTGAAGCCTGGCTTGGAGAATTTTGAGCATTACTTTACTAGCATGTGAGATGAGTGCAATTGTGTGGTAGTTTGAGCATACTTTGGCATTGCCTCTCTTTGGAATTGGAATGAAAACTGACCTTTTCCAGTCCTGTGGCCACTGCTGAGTTTTCCAAATTTGCTGGCATATTGAGTGCAGCACTTCCACAGCATCATCTTTCAGGATTTGAAATAGCTCAACTGGAATTCCATCACCTCCACTAGCTTTGTTCGTAGTGATACTTTCTAAGGCCCATTTGACTTCACATTCCAGGATGTCTGGCTCTAGGTGAGTGATCACACTGTCATGATTATCTGGGTCACAAAGATCTTTTTGTACAGTTCTGTGTATTCTTGCCACCTCTTCTTAATATCTTTTGCTTCTGTTAGGTCCCTACAATTTCTGTCCTTTATTGAGCCCATCTTTGCATGAAATGTTTCCTTGGTATCTCTAATTTTCTTGAAGAGATCTCTAGTCTTTCCCATTCTGTTGTTTTCCTCTATTTCTTTGCATTGATCGCTGAAGAAGGCTTTCTTATCTCTCCTTGCTATTCTTTGGAACTCCGCATCCAAATGGGTATATCTTTTCTTTTCTGCTTTGCTTTTTGCTTCTTTTCTTTTCACAGCTATTTGTAAGGCCTCCTCAGACAGCCATTTTGCTTTTTTGCATTTCTTTTTCTTGGAGTTGATCTTGATTCCTGTCTCCTGTACAATGTTATGAACCTTCCAAATGCCCCAAAATATGATTGCTGGGCTATATAGTAAGTTTATGTTGTATTTTTTCTATAAAACTGGAAAACTATTTTCCAGAGTGGCTGACCCATTTCATAGTCCCATCACAAATGTATAATAATAGATACAGTTTCTCTGAATTCTCTCCTTCATTTAGTATTGTCACAAATGTTTGTTTTCAGTGTTTTAAAAGGTTTGTAATGATATTATAGTCTTAACAGCTAGTAATGTCTAGTTCTTTTCAGGTGTTTATTTGCCATTTGTAAATTCTCTTTGGTGAACCTTCTCTTCGTGTCCTTTGTCCGTCTTCTAATTGGATTGTTATTTACTTTATATATTCTAGATACCAGTCCTCTGTCAGTCACATGGGGGCTGTTACTACTTTGTGTGACACCAAATGGAGACAGAATAACATTCTATAAATTTATAACATTACATAGTCCTACCTATTCATCTATCACTTCTGGCTTCTTTCTCAGTTAATAAGAAAGTCTGGTTTATCCTTGATAAAGATTTTTAGTAGATTTTATTTTTTAAAATGTATTTATTTATCTGGCTGCACTGGGTCTTAGTTGTAGCATGTAGGATCTAGTTCCCTGGCCAGGGATTGAACCCAGGCCCCCTGAATTGGGAGTGCAGAGTCTTAACCACTGGACCACCAGTATAGTTCCCTTGACAAATATTTTATTTCCACTTTAGTCCCAGACTTTGGGTTCACAAGAAACCCTCTACCCTGTCCTTTGTCATTCAGGAACCCAACAGCTCCTTCCCACAACGAAGCACCTCCTAAAAGACATAGTGTCCCTGGGAAGGCTTTTTGCATGAAGACACATTAAGAATTAACAGACTTAAGTGCCCCTTGGCCACTGTAGGCATGTGGTCCCTTTGCCCTCTGGAAATATCTTCACAGAGAGGTCATCTTGAGGAAGGGAGAAAGACCTGGGTGTTTCTTGGCAATATTCACGCATAGAGCACCAGCCTTAGCATCTCCAGGCCGCTGTGCTCTGTGAACCAGGCAGTCCACGTCCCCTGACTACAAATCAACATTAATTCTATGCCATCGCTGGTGCTGTAGCTACTAAACAACATCCAGCTCTGCCTGATTCTGCATCTGCTGCCTCTAAGTCGCTTCAGTTGTGTCCAACTCTGTGTGACCCCATAGACGGCAGCCCACTAGGCTCCCCCATCCCTGGGATCCTCCAGGCAAGAACACTGGAATGGGTTGCCATTTCCTTCTCCAATGCATGAAAGTGAAAAGTGAAAGTGAAGTCGCTCAGTCGTGTCTGACTCCTAGCGACCCCATGGACTGCAGCCTACCAGGCTCCTCTGTCCATGGGATTTTCCAGGCAAGAGTACTGGAGTGGGGTGCCATTGCCTTCTCCCCTGCCCAGTTCTAGAGACTATAATTTCAGCTCTAGAAGATAGGCATGCAGATACCTCAGCAAATGAGGGTGATGACATAGTACCACTTGTGAGTACTAATTGAGATTAATTGCTCACAACACCTGCTTCCTCTTTTCCTCAGTTCACAGCCAGATTTAGTTACCCAACCTGGAGTTGGGTGGAGTCATAGAGTTCAGTATGGTCATGTCACTCACTCGGTTCCGCAGCACGAGGGCTTTGAGATCTCTTTCATAAAATCTTCCTAAGTGCTATCTTCCCCCTTTTATTTTCTCTTCCACTGGCTGAATGAAGAGGACCATAATGCAAGCCTAGAAGAGGGTGGAGTCACAAGATGGAAGGGGTCTAGGACCTTGATTGATCAGGGTCTGCTGTCCAGCAATGTGCAAAAGGTCTTTCCATGAGCATTGAGATTCTAGGGGTGACCGTTTAGCAGTTTACTTTGAGTGATACAGGGTATAGAAATCACCAGTCACTATTCTTTTCCAAATATAGAGAAGGCTTCGTAGAGGAGGCTCCCTTGGGGCTCATTCCAGGTTGCCTCTCAGATATTATATGTGTGTGCATGCTCAGTTTCTTCAGTCGTGTCTGACTCTTCATGACCCTGTGGACTGTAGCCCACCAGGCTCCTCCGCCCATGGGGTTCCCCCAGGCAAGAATACTGAAGTGGGTTGCCATGCGCTCCTCGAGGGGATCTTCCCCACTCAGGGATCATACCCACATCCTCCTGCAGCTCCAGCACTGCAAGCGAACTCTTTAGCACTGAGCCACTGGGAAGACTTTCAGATACTATAAATACTGCTTCTTTTCACAGATCAGGGTATTGCCTGGTTGCTTTTCATGTTTGACTCATTCTTGAATTGTCCTCTTTTGTATGATCACTTTACCCTTGTTTGGCTAACAATACTAGCTCTGCAAAGCCCTAAAGTTGAGTGCTATCAAATTCCAAATAGCTTATTGCTTTTAGCACCGTTCTCACTTTCAGTAAATTCTTCTAGCCTTTTGATAACTTAATTCCTATCCTTTCCACATATTTATCCAAAAGGCAGCTTTTAAATTCTGGACCCACTCTTCCTCCTGGCCTTTGATACTACCAGATGCTAGAGGAAAAACATCCCCAATATGCCTACAATCTATTTCAATATATAACTCTATCCAACTGAATGTCAGGCATTTCTAAAGAATGCTGTTGGTTGATATAACGTCCCTTGCCCATATTAAGGTTTTGATTTGAAATTATGTTTTTGGAATGCCTCATGTTATATTTACCCCCATTTTATAAATCTATCACATATTTTCTCTCCAATCTATCTTGCCTCCTTAAAAGATTAACCATTAAGAATGGAGTCTGACATGATATCTTTAGAAAGCAAAAGAAGAAAAATATTCTGCTTTTGAAAGGGAATGTACCCTCGGGCAAAAAAAAATTTCTCTGTCTCTTAATACACATTGGGAACTGCCAGTTGTCATGCTGACAGCTTAAGATGGATTAGGATTCCATCACTGATCATCGCATAAATTCTTATACTTATAACCTTACATCTTTATCTGCAGCCAAACAATTAGGAAAAAAAAAAACCTGTTTGGATATATTAGAATGTCAACCCTCAGAGTACTAGCTTGAAACAACTTAGAAGAATTTGGCAGACCTAAACTGCATCCCCAAAGGTATACTAAATTACTTCTCATTTGAGTGTGGAGGCAGGGAAATGGGACCATTTGTGATCATAATTATTTATAAATCTCTTTGTTTGATTATATTGTCTTAATGAAGATGTTTTTAGGAAACCAGGATACCACTTTTTCCTTTAAGATGGCTATTTAATTATAAACCTTAACAATTACTTTTAATGAAGTTTCTAAAAATAACCAAACCAAGTGTGATATTATTAGTGATGTGCTTCTTTCAGTGGCACCTACAGAAAGAAGAGGAAAGTTTACTTCTTGAACTTGACAGTGACGACATTTCTCTTAGCTGAAGAAAACAAAGAATTTCTAGGAAAAAGAAAACTAAAATTAATCCCAAGAAAGTTTCTTCCAATGTTGTAATAATGTAATTGGCATAAAATAAGTCCACAATATATGAGAATACCCACTTTGGGGATCTATCATGATACTTAATTCCCTCCTTTGAAAGACCAACATTTTGCAGCTACTTACTTCAGCTGAATAATCAGCCTTTCAACATCAAATGAATGCTTACTTCTGGATTTTAATCAGTGGAGGAAGTGAGCTACTCCTTAATTTCCATAGGGAACTTCTGAGAATTAATAAAACCGTACTGTATATATAGGACTTCCCTGGTAGTTCAGACGGTAAAGAATCTGCCTCAATGCAGGAGATCAGAGTTCAGTCCTTGGGTTGGGAAGATCCCCTGGAGAAGGAAATGGCAACCCACTGCAGTATTCTTGCCTGGAAAATCCCATGGACAGAGAAGCCTGGCAGGCTACAGCCCATGGGTTTGCAAAGAGTTGAGCATGACTGAGCAACTAACGCTTTTACTTTCACTTTACTGTATATATGAGGTAGCTAGATATTCTTGAACTTGGTCACTGTTTTCAGCCATTCATTCAGTCATTCATTAATTCAACCGATAAAGTGAAAGTCACTCAGTCATGTCTCTTTGCAACCCATGGACTACACAGTCCGTGGAATTCTCCAGGCCAGAATACTGGAGGTAGCCCTTCCCTTCTCCAGGGGATCTTTCCAACCCAGGGATCAAACCCAGGTCTCCTGCATTGCAGGCAGATTCTTTACCAGCTGAGCCACAAGGGAAGCCCAAGAATACTGGAGTGGGTAGCCTATCCCTTCTCCAGCAGATCTTCCCAGTCCATGACTCAAAACAGGATCTTCTGCATTGCAGGTGATTCTGAGCTACTAGGGAATCCCTATTCAACTAATAAGTATTTATTAAATGAGTGTCTATTTTAGGTATGGAGCACTTAGCAATGAACAAAACAGACAAATCTCTGCCCTCACAGAACTTACATTCTAATGGGGACATGGGCAATAATCGAAGAAATGGTTAAATAGATAGCATAAAATTTTAGAGCCAGTAAGCACTGAAAATTAGGCAGTGTAAGATGTGAGAACGCCAGGCTAGGCATGGGATATATTGCTCCTGTAGGGTCACTGGTCTCAAGGGATGACAGCTGAGCAGAGAACTGGCTGAAATGGGGGACAGGGCCCTATGGAGACCAGAGAGAAGGGCCCCAGGTCGGGAGAAGCGTGTGAAGGTCCACGAGACAGCACTGAACTCAAGGTGCTCTACAAAGAGCAGAGGGGCTGGTGTGCCTGGAGCTCTGAGGTTTGGAAGAGTGTGGTGATGGCAATGGTCACGAGGGCGTCAGGACCCAAGTCAGAAATTGGGATTTTGTTCTAAAGAGCAGCTAGAACATTTACATTTCACATCTGTCTTTCCAGAAATGTTCTCAATTCCCACCCTACGCCCACAGCTCAGAAGATTGGATCAAAGAGGCAGCCCATATCCTCAGAGCCTGCACTCAGGCTCTGCACTCTCTCTCACGAGGCTCCATGCTCTTGGTCTGGCTCATGCCATTCCTTTCTTTCTTTTTAAGCACCTCACCACACACAAGACCTACTGGCATATTTTTTTAAAATAATTTTTATTATATTTTGGTCGCACTGAGAGGCATGTGGGATCTTTGTTCCCCAACCTGGTATTGAACTCATGCCCCTTGCAGTAGAAGCCCAGAGTCCTAACCACTGGCCCACCAGGAAGTCTGTCAAGCCATTTCTTGAGCACTCAAATGGTACATCCTATCACTGGATTGGCAGGTGGTACAATATAATAATTAAGAATCTTGGCTCCAGAGCCAAACCATCTGTGTACAGATTTCAGATCCATCAAGATCAAGTCCTGTTGATCTTGCGTAAATTTCTTCGTCTCTGTCTCTGCATCCTCCTCTTAAATTGGAGATGACAGTCAAGGCTCCTTGTAGCAACCGTGAAGATAAATGAGTTAGGGATGGAAGGTTCTTAGAGTAAACTAAGTGTCATGTCATGAACATGACATGTCATGAACATGAGATGTCATTTAATAGCTGAGTTTCACTTGCCTAAAGTCTGTTGTGGTTGCCAATTGGTGGAGTGAGTCAGTAATCCTTAAAACCGCGTTGCTGTCCCAGCGATGAGGAGGGAGCTGGAGGTGTCCAAGCAGTGAGGAGGGAGCTGGAGGTGTCCGAGCAGTGAGGAGGGAGCTGGAGATGTCCGAGCAGTGAGGAGGGAGCTGGAGGTGGTACCAGTTTTTCCCCATGAGGGTTAGTTGTTACACATTTTCCATGCAGCACAGTGTGTGGCAGACAGCCCCAGGACACACCCATCAGTTCACCCCTGTAATAGTAGGCTACTCAGTCTTCTAAACTGAAACAATGAGGAAGAGAAGGGAAAGATGCTTTCTCCACAGGACCCGTAGTGAAGCTCAGGCCCAAACTCAGCTTTCCCCTGCAAACCACAGTCATCACAGGTGACAAAGCTACCTGTCACCTCTGCAACTACCACCTCACTCTGCAGCTGTGAGGCGTTCCTCACCTGACTTAGAGCATAAGAGAGCCTGAGGCTCAAGTGGCCTCACAGCTACCTGCTCCAGCAATGGGTCCCACCCAGTCCTTCCTCAGGGTCCAGCTTGCTGTCCGTGGACACAAGGTTCCTTCCTGTTTGGAGACCAAATCCCTTTGCCTATGGCTTCCGCCCCTCAGGCTTGGCTCAGCTTTTCCAGGACATGGAGCCTCCTGGTCTATCGCCCAGGACTCTGATCGTGTCCCCAAGCCCTCCTTCCCTCCCAGCCCCTGTGCAGGAGCAGTGCCCCCTGCCAGCATCACCCCTCCACCCACCGTTTGCCTCCCCGACGGAGTCCTTCCCACCCTGCGTCTCATCCCAACTGTGGCCTCTGCATGACACCGTTTTCTCGAGGCAGACCTGGGTGCCCTTCTCAGGGCTGTTGTAGGCGCTATGGCATCACCTGTCTGCCTGGTGTGGGCGGCGTGCTTTCCTTCCTGCTGGAAGACATGCTGAGAACAGACAGGGACCCTATATGTGGAGCTGAGTTTCCCTGGTGCCCAGTGTGGTTCCCCAGTCTCAATGACTCTGTTTTCTTTTCTTTTTCATTTTTTAAATATTTATTTATTTTTATTTACTGAAGAAGGCAGTGGCACCCCACTCCAGTACTCTTGCCTGGAAAATCCCATGGATGGAGGAGGCTGGTAGGCTGCAGTCCATGGGATCGCTGAGGGTCAGACACAACTGAGTGACTTCCCTTTCACTTTTCACTTTCATGCATTGGAGAAGAAACTGGCAACACACTCCAATGTTCTTGCCTGGAGAATCCCAGGGACGGGGAAGCCTGGTGGGCTGCCGTCTATGGGGTCGCACAGAGTCGGACACGACTGAAGCGACTTAGCAGTAGTAGTATTTTTATTTACTTGACTGTGCTGGGTCTTAATTGCAGCATGTGGGATCTTTAGTGGCAGCATATGGGATTTTGTTCTCTGACCAGGATTAAACCCTGATCCTTTGCATTGAAAGCACCGTGTCTCAGTCACTGGACCGCCATGGAAGTCCCTTTAATTTATGTTTTATTGACGAATAGTTGATTTACAATGTTGTATTAATTTCTGCTGTTGAGCAAAGTGATTCAGTTATACACATATCTACATTCTTTTTCATATGCTGTTACATTATGATTTATCACAGGATGTTGAATATAGTTCCCTGTGCTATACAGTAGGACCTTGTTTTCTTATCCATCCTATGTCCGTCAGTCTACATCTACTAACCTCAAACTTCCAGTCCAGCCCTCTCCCACCCCTGACCCCCCAGCAACCACCAGTCTATTGTCTATATATCTCCGGTTCTGTTTCTGTTTCACAGATAGGTTCATTTGTGCCATACTTTAGATTCCACATGTGAATGATACCATATGGTGTTTGTCTTTCTCTTTCTGACTGACTTCACTTAGTATGATCATCTCTAGTTGCAACCATGTTGCTGCAAATGGCGTTATTTGGTTCTTTTTATGGCTGAGTGCTATTCCATCATATATAAGCACCACATCTTGATCCGTTCATCTATCAATGCACATGGAGGCTGCTCCCATGTCTTGTCTATTGTGAATGCTGCTGTGAACACTGGAGTGCCCATAACTTTTGAATTGTGGTTTTGTCCAGATATATGCCCAGGAACAGAATTGCTGAATCATATGGTAATTCTACTTTTAGTTTTTTGAGGAACCTGCATACTATTTTCCACAGTGGCTGTGTCAATTTACATTTCCACGAACAGTGTGGGAACGTTTCCTTTTCTCCACACTCTCCAGCATTTGTTATTTGTAGACTTCTTCATGAATGGTCATTCTGGCAGGTGTGAGGTGATACCTCATAGTACCACCGACTCTATTGACTGAATGACGGTACCCAGTTGTCAATCAGACAGACGAGGCCCCTCCCTCTGGGAAATGATAACAGGCTGTGACAAGTGTTACACGGATAATGTGTGATTTGCTGGGGGTGGGCAGGCCTTCTCAGGCCAGGCCTTCCTGGTCTGTTGACAGGCAGCCGGTCCTGAGGAGGGGGTGGCTGGAGGGACAGGCCGTGAGTCCCTGAGGTCGGGGGAGTTTGTCAAAGTCAGGGAACAGAAAGGAGGCCAGCCCGGAATGGAAGGAGTGAAGGGAGAGCAGTTGCATGGGCCGCAAGGGCAGAGGGAGGTCCTAGAAGGATTTAGGTGACTTGATCTTGGCGACCTGATCCTAGGGTGAAGTCTGCTTTGAGAAGAGTCCTTTGGCTCTTGCCTGTGGAGGGCTGCCACTCAACCTGCCCCTCTTCTCAGACCCGCAAGCCAGAGTCTCAGGCAGGCCCTCTGACCTCCTTGTCAGGCCCAGCACCAGCCTGGTCCTGGGAAAGAGCCTGGCGGCAGAGGTCACACCTCAGTGTGACTTAGTCCCTCTGTTAAAGGCACAGTGGTGTGAAACAACTCAGGTGGATTATCTGACACTTCTGTAGTCCGAAGTTAGTCATGGTTCACAGGGCTGAAATCCAGAGTCAGCAGGGCTGTGTTCCTCTCTGGAGGCTCAGGGGGAGAGTGTTTCTTTGCTTTTTCCAGCTTTTGTAAGCTTCCCCCATTCCCTGCTTCCTGGCCCCTTCCTCCATAGTCAGAATCAATATGTCACAGCCCTCCGACCCCTCTTCCATCATGTCTCTCTCTGACTGGAGGTGGGATAGGTTCTCTAATTTTGAGGGCTCATTGGATCAGATTGAACTCACCAGAGAATGCAGACTAATCTAACCATCTCCAGTCCCTCAGTTTATCCCAGCTGTAAAGTCCCTTGAAAACTATTATTCACAGGTCTCTGGAACAAGAACTCAGATGTCTTTGGGAGGCATTATTCTGCTGCCATGGAATGCCTAGATCCTAAAAGGTTGATCAAATACAACTGGTGAACTGTTGGAATAAAGATTCAAAAACCAACTTTAAAATACATTATTGAAGTTATCAGGGAAATTTTAACATGACCCAGGTATTTAGATGATAGAAAAGGTTTATTGTTAGCTTGTTTAGGTCTAATCATGGCACATGGAAAACAAAGCTCTGAGAGATAGTCGCTTGCATGAAGACACACAGCTGGTCTGCAGTGGAGCTGGCATTTTCTTTCTTTTTTTTTTTTGGCCATGCTTCGAGGCATGTGTGATCTTAGTTCCCTGAAAGGGACTGAACTCATGCTCCCTGCAGTGGAAGCATGGAATCTTAGCCACTGGCCCACCAGGGAAGTCCCATGGAGCTGGCATTTGAATCTAGGCCTGACAGACTCCAAGTGCCATGCCTTTTCACTTCCTTGTCCAAGCAAACAGAAGAGTGTATTCGTTTTCTCCTGCTGCTATAAAAAAATGAACAGGCTTTGTCGCTCAGTTCAGTTCAGTCGCTCAGTCATGGCCGACTCTTTGTGACCCCAGGGACTGCAGCACTCCAGGCTTCCCTGTCCATCACCAACTCCCGGAGCCTACCATGTCAATCTTATGTCAAACTCATGTAAATCGTGTCAGTGATGCCATTCAACCATCTCATACTCTGTTGTCCCCTTCTCCTCTTCAATCTTTCCCAGCATAAGGGTCTTTTCAAATGAGTCAGTTCTCCGCATCAGGTGGCCAAAGTATGGGAGTTTCAGCTCCAGCATCAGTCCTTCCAATGAATATTCAGGACTGATTTCCTTTAGGATAGACTCAGCACAACACAAATGTATTATCTTAGAGTTCTTAGAGTTCAGACAGGAGTCTCAAGTCTCACTGAGCTGAAATCAAGATATCTGCAGTTCCTTTTGAGGCTCTAGTATCTCCTTGCCTTTTCTAGTTTATAGAGGCCACCCACTTTCCTTGGTTTGTGTCCCCCTTCCTCCATCTTCAAACTAAGAACATTGCATTTCATTGACCATATTTTCCTGGCCACATCTTTCATTCTTACCAAAGCTAAGTAAGAAAGGTTCTGTGATTTTAAGCACTTATGTGATTAAATTAGGGCCTAGATGGCGCTAGTGGTAAAGAACCCACCTGCAGATGCAGGAGACAGACATGGATTCGATTCTTAGGTTGGGAAGGTCCCCTGGAGGAGGGCATGACAACCCACTCCAGTATTCTTGCCTGGAGAAGGCCACGGACAGAGGAGCCTGGAGGGCTACAGTCCATGGGGTCGCAAAGAGTTGGACATGACTGAAATGACTTCACACGTAATTGAATTGGACCCACTTGGATTATTCAGGATAACCTCTCCATCCCAATGTTCATGCCTCAGTCCCATCTGCAAAATCACTTTTACCATGTGAGGCAATATATTCAGCTTCTGGGGGTAGGCCATGGACACCTTTGGGAGGATTATCCTGCCAAGCTCAGAGATAGATGCTGTCACAGTTCAGGGACGCTTGCCTTTGTGCCCAACACGTTTCCATAAACGCCATTGCAAAGGGGACTTTTCGTTGAAGCAAAAATAGAGGCAACACACAAATTTAAAATGAATGCTCTTGGTAAAACAGACACAGCGTGACTGGTCGGCAAGAACATGCTGAGGGCGCCACTCGAGCTTGTTCTAAGCAAGCTGAAAACACTCCTCTTAGCACAGCTAATCCTGTTTCAAATTCGACTCTGTATTATTGTCAAGGCTGGCAGCTACGTGGATTAACCAACAGTCAGAGCCTGATCACTGAAATAAAGATGATGCCTAAGTCTATAGTTTAAGTGTCCCATTTTGTACTAATTCCCCAAATTCTCAAGCCAAAATTCTTATTTTTTGCCTTAGGAGATGATCTAAAATGTGCATGTCTTTTGACCACCCCCACCTCTTTTTTTTCCCCAGAATGAGTAGTCTTCACCTTAGCCGACATCCCTTTGTTCCAACAGTAAGAGCTTTTTTTTTTTTAAATAAAATACCAATTTTATGAAAATTACCCAAACTAACAAGATTGTATAAGCACAAATGAAAGTGGGGATGATAGTGAAATTGTTAGAAAGCAGAGCAGCAACTGGTTTAATTAAAGCTCAATATAATCCTACTTTTATTTCTTAAGTCCAACCACTGATTCATCTGAAATGTAATACAGATTGAGGTTTCTATCATAATGTGATAAAATTTAGAAATACAATGTTCTCTGTGGGGTTTCTTTTATTTTATATAAAGAGACACTTGGCATTTTGTTACAGACTTTTAAAAGTAAGAAAATGATAACTTAGAAACATTAAAATTCACATTCTTTGGGCAGTAAGGCTTCAAGACCTTCTGGTTTTTCAGTCATTTAAGTGATTTCACAGAGTTGATCTCAAAGATTATTGGGACGAGAAGTGAGGGGAGTTGGACTTCCCTGGTGATCCCGTGGATAGACTTATTTTAATGTAGGGGGTGTGGGTTCGATCCCTGGTTGGCAAGCTAAAATCCCATGTATCTTGCAGCCAAAACACCAAAATAGAAACAATATTGTAACAAATAAAATAGAGACTTTAAAAATGAGCCACATTAAAAAAAAAAAAAAGTGAGAGGACTCCTCAGCTCAGCTGAAGACGTTTGTAATTTGAAGCCTATGATTTTCTCATTAAAGGAGATGATTTAATGAGCCACATATAGGGCCATTTGTGTGCGTTCTGAAATGAGTCCAGCAGTTAGATCTACTCCCAGGAAGAGTTCCATATGAGCAAGCACTTTAAGGGGGAAAAGGAAAAACAAAACAAACCTTGAACACTTAACTTCAAAATGAAGGCCACATTTGTACTTGTATGGTTACCATTGACTTTAATGGGAACAGCCTGTGTCTGGGGTTCAGGATGTGAAATCGGTGGGAAAAGTGTGAAATGGAAAAAAAAAGAAAGAAAGAAAAGGATCTGTTGGGCATCCAGTTCAAAGACTCCTAAAAGTGCTGCGTGTCAAGAAGGGATGAGTTAAAATTCACATTTTGCTAATGAACTATTGTTGTCTCTCAAAGAATGATTTAATGCTGCTACATTGTCATTAACAAGCTATTTAATCCCTGCAGAAGAAAGCAGGAAGAGTAGGCACTGGTTTCAAGTTTGCTTAATTGCTCATCAACCAGAGGAAAGTTAGAAATGACAGAAATGACTGGAAAGGCTCACCCCTATCCTGTGAACACACACACACACACACACACACACACACACACACACACACACACACACACACGCATGCGAACCAAGACCAACAAACCGGCATGGGAAGCATCTTATTGGCATTATGTTTCTGGCATTGCTATAACTACGCACAAAACAAGCCCTACGTGAAATGGTAGCGACATCTGTTCTAGACCCTGTGGGGCTTTATTCCCCAAAACAGTTGTAAAATCTTTGGGGGACAAAAATATTTCTATGTATCTATGCAGATGCCCTCCTCTAAGGGAAACACACACACACACACACACAAATGGATACAAGTGTCGAGCTGGAAAGACAGGACTAAGAAAAGGAAATGTCATCCACTTTTTAAAAACACTTAAAATTTCACCTTTCAAACAAAGCTACATCTACTGCCTTGGATAGACCTTTAAAAAATAATCCCAGGGCTTCTCTGCTGACTCAGTGGTGAAGAATCCGCCTGCCAGTGCAGGAGACAGAGGAGACATGGGTTTGATCCCTAGTTGGGAAGATCCCCTGGAATAGAAAATGGCAACCCACTCCAGTATTCTTGCCTGGAAAATTCCATGAAAAGAGATTCGTTATCACTGAGCCAGCAGGGAAGCCCTGCCTATATTATACAGTAAGCCCTTATTGCTTTCCCTGTTTTATGTGTGTAGTACTCTTGCCTGGAAAATCCCATGGACGGAGGAGCCTGGTGGGCTGCAGTCCATGGGGTGGCTAAGAGTCAGACACGACTGAGCGACTTCACTTTCACTTTTCACTTTCATGCATTGGAGAAGGAAATGGCAACCCACTCCAGTGTTCTTGCCTGGAGAATCCAAGGGACGGGGGAGCCTGGTGGGCTGCCGTCTATGGGGTCGCACAGAGTCAGACATGACTGAAGCGACTTAGCAGCAGCAGCAGTGTGTATATGCTAATCCCAAACTCCTAATTTATCTCCCCCGACCCTGACCACCACCACCCACTGTCCTCTCTGGTAACCATAACTGTGTTTCATATGTCTATTTCCATTTTATAAATAAGTTCATTTGTATCATTTTTTTACATTCCACATATAAGTGATACCATATTGTACACTGACTGATACCCCACTGAGCATGATAATCTCTAGGTCCATCCATGGTGCTTTGAATAGCATTATTCCATTCTTTTTATGGCTGTGTAATATTCCATTGCTTTACCACTTCCCTGGCTTAGTGGTAAAGAATCCTCCTGCCAATGCAGATGCAGGTTCAATCCTTGGGTCAGGAAGATCCCCAGGAATACATAGTATCAATAGTGTATATATGTCAATCCCAATCTTCCAGTTCCTCCCACTACCCCCCTTCCCGCCTTGGTATCCATATATTTCTTTTCTATATCTGTGCCTCTATTTCTGCTTTGCAAATAACTTCATCTGTATCCTTTTTCTAGATTCCACATCTAACCATTATAGAATGATTTGTTTTCCCCTTCTGACTTGCTTCATTCACACTATATGACTATCTCTAGGTCCATCCAGTTCAGTTCAGTTCGCTCAGTCATTTCTGACTCTTTGTGACTCCATGGACTACAGCTCGCCAGGCTTCCCTGTCCATCAGCAACTCCTGGAGCTTGCTCAGACTCACATCCATTGAGTCGGTGAAGCCATCCAACCATCTCATCCTCTGTCATCCCCTTTTCCTCCTACCTTCAATCTTTACCAGCATCAGGGTCTTTTCCAGTGAGTCAGTTCTTCACATCAGGTGGCCAAAGTATTGGAGCTTCAGCTTCAGCATTAGTCCTTCCAGTTAATATTCAAGACTGGTTTCCTTTAGGATTGAGTTGGATCTCCTTGCAGTGCAAGGGACTCTCAAGAGTCTTCTCCAACACCACAGTTCAAAAGCATCAATTCTTCAATGCTCAGCTTTCTTTATAGTCCAACTCTCACATCCATACATGACCACTGGAAAAAACCATAGCTTTGACTAGACGAACCCTGTTTAGACGTTTAGACTAGATGGACTTTGGAAGGAGTTATGCTGAAATTGGCTAGGCTGAATGTGAGCAGTTTTTATGTCTGAAGAAAATAACATGATGTGACCCAGGATGTATGCTGAGTTCACACCTCTGCTCTGCCACTTACTAGCCATGTGACCTTGAGTAGGTTGTTGAATTCTTCATGGGAAGGGCCCACCTTGCAGGGCTGTGGTAACACCTGAGGTCACGCAGGTAAGGGGCCTGGTCTCATGACTGTGGCACAGGGATGCTCATCAAATGGCAGTGACTGCTGTTTACAGAGAAGATAAAGTATCTTCACTGCCTTTTATAAAGTAGAAAGAAGTCCTCTCATACTTAGAAGTGATTGTATTCAGGGTTATCAATAAGATGTGGGCTGGATTATCTCATCAGACAGATAAGGTAATGTTATTTAAAAGCCTTTAAACATACCTTTGGAGGGAACCAGCCACACAAGAATTCTGAAAATCCGTTCATGGCACCATGTGAAAGAGTACGCCGCCATTCCAGCTGGGAGGACGTTCTTGGAGTGGTGACAGTCATCTTGACAGCGCTTGGGGACCTGCCTGTCATGTTGATTAAATCATCCAGAAGCTTTTGCAAGAGCTAAAGCACACAACCTGCTCCCTGAGACTTCACCTTCATCTCTTAGGGGCACTTCTTTTTGGATGGAAGAGCATGAGTTTCATTGGGGCCTGGACTCTGTGAGCCAAAACATAGGATTTCTGGTATTGACACAACCTGTATTCCCCAAGCAACTACTGAAAAATGGGCTGAACAGTTAGCCCATAAGTGGGTTTTGCTTTTATTTTTAAGAATTTGTACTGGTGGTCATTTTGGCTATGCTGGGAATAAAACAGGACCAAGAAGCCCTGGAGCGCTCAGGAGTCTTATTCAGCAACACCAACCACAGTGCAGACAGACTACTATGGAAGGTGTTCTATAATGTTCATTTGGGAAGAAATTGATAAAAATCAGCATTCCTGCCAATAATTCACATACTGTGAGCAGGCCTGGAGCCACCCTCCATGCGTGTGCACAGGGGGTGGGACTTCAGCACTCAGGTTCACGTGACAAGCCCATAAGGATGTGCACACCCATAGGGCCATGCTCAGCAGTCATGTGGGCAGGCTGCCCAGGCCCCTGAGTATTTCAGGACTGGAAAGGACCACAGAGGTCACCTCATTGACTTTAATAAAAGTCCAATTCCTGTGTGAATTATTTTTTATTTGAAGGAGGAGAACTGTCCAAATCTGAGTCCTTTGAGGGTGAATTTAACTTTTGAAGGCAACCAAATTTCCCTCAGAGTTAAGTCTAGTGAGTAAAGTAAATGCTTAGGATGGACAAATGAAAAGTAAAGTGGGGCCATAAAAATAACAAAACCGGTTGGCTCCAATGATCCACAAGTTGTTCTGAGAGGTAATTCCAAAAGGACCTAGAGAAACAGGTGCTCCTCAGAGTGTTGATGTGGACACAACCTCTCTGAGGGCAGAGGGAAGTTCATATGACATCTTTCAAAATGTGCGTGCATTTTGGTCCAGAAATTCAACTTATAGGACTTTATCACAAGGAAATCATTGGGACAGTAGGCAATAATTTAGTATTAGAAAGCTTGGTGCAGTGTTTTTGTTTTTTGGGTCCTGCTGCTCTGCATGTGGGATCTTAGTTCGATGACCAGGGATGGAACCCATGCCCCCTGCATTGGGAGCTCAAAATCTGAACCACTGGACTGCCAGGGAGGTCCTGGTGCAGTGTTAATAACAGCCTAAAAATTGGATGTAGTCTCAATGTCCAACAGTAGGGATTGGTTAAATACAGGAAGGCACATAAAGTCAGTGAGGTACTGTGTAGTCCTGCAAAATGACGTTGCTGAAGTGTTTCTGTTGCTATGGAAAATCGCTAATGATTCAGGAAAAGAGCAAGTTCTAAAATAGTGTCAGGATATGATCCAGGTTAAAGTGTGTACCGGTGGGGAGGGGGGATAGAAGAGGACTGGAAAGACATGCACCAAGTTTTGAGTGGTGTGTAAGACTGAATATTTTCACATTCTTTTTGCTTGCTTACATATTATGATTTTTCTGTAATGAGAAACTATTTTTATAATAAAAAGACAATAAAGGAAATATCAAAGAGAGGAGAAAGAGGGTCTTTCCTTATAGAGGAATGATGATGTGCCTGTAATCGTTGTTAGGGCTGCCATAACAAAAGACCACCCACAATAAATTCAACCCTAAGTTCTTGTCTCACAGCTATGGAGGTTAGGAGTGCAAGAGCAAGGTGTAGGCATGGCTGTTTCCTTTTGCAGGCCCTGAGGAAGGAGTCTGTTCCGTGCCTCTCTCCTGGTTTCTGGTGGTTGCCCGGCAGCCTTTGGTGGTCCTTGGCTTCTGTTGCATCGATCCAGTCTCTGCTCTCTTCATACAGTGTGTGTGTCTGTTTTTGAATGTTCCTTTTTTGTAAGGACATTGATCATAGTGGGTTGGGACCCACCTTAATCTATGTGTATGTGTGTGAGCTCAGTTGTGGCTGACTCTTTGCAAACCCATGGACTGAAACCCACCAGACTCCTCTGTCCATGGAATTTTCGAGACAAGGAAACTGGAGTGGGTTGCCATTTCCTACTCTAGGGGATCTTCCTGACCCAGGGATCAAACCTGAGTCTCCTGCGTCTCCTGTATTGGTAGGCGAGTTCTTTACCACTGTGCCACCTGGGATGGATGATCTAGTATGACTTCATCTTAATTAATTATGTTGGCAAAGATCTTATTTCCAACTAAGGCCATGTTCTATGTATGGGGGATTGGAACGACATACAAATTTGAGAGTGGACATAATTCAATCAGTAATAGTAACCCCAATGAGATGGCCATACTGTCCTACCCAACTGAGGTTAGTGCTTAGGTGTCACTGTAACCTACGCCAGCTACTGTGTAGTAGGAGCCTAGACCGAGATCAAGGGTAATGGGGCTGGGGCACTGCCATTCCTAAAGGAGTCCGCGTTTAGAGACTAGTGAAACAGAGAGCCCGGCACAGCCACCCCATCTTCACCCTGCCCCTGCCTCAGCTCCCAGGCCAGAGCGGAGGCATCAGTGGGCATTCAGCTGAACTGGGAAGATCAGCTCAGAGATCTGCAAGGAAGAAACAGCCTGAAGGAAAAGATAAGGATATATTAGTCCTTTTGGTTGAATATAGCAGTTGATATTTTAAAAACAAAAGGACTAAAAAAGTTACAAACATTACACAAAAATCTGCACACAGACGTTGATAGCAGCTTTATTCATCATCATCAAAAACCTAAAGTAACCCAAGATGTCCCTCAAACTGTGGTATAGCCAGACAATAGAATATATTCAGCAATAAAAAGAGATGCGCTGACAAGCCATGAAAAGACATAGAGGAACTTTAAATGCATATTGCTACGTGAAAAGAAACAGTCTGAAAATGCTACATACTGTACACTTATAGATGTATGGCATCAAAAAAGACAAAACTATAAAGATTGTAAAAAAAGGAGTTGCCAGGGATGGGGAAGTGGAAAGGGAGGAGGGGTGAACATGTGGAACACAGGGGATTTTTAGGACAATGAAATTATTCTCTATGATGTCATGATGGGCACATGACATTGTACATTTGTCAAAATTCATAGAATGTACAACATAGAGCAAATCCTACTGTAAACTGTGGACTTAAGTTAATGATAATATATCAATATTTCATCAGTTGTAATAAATGTACCTCTGTAATGCTGGATGTTAATAATAAGGAAAATGATGTTGAGGGAGGGGGAAGGGAAGAGGGTTTCCCTGCTTCATGTTTCTGTAAACGTAAAACTGCTCTCAAAAAATAAA
Organism: Nanger dama; assembly: GCA_917880005.1. Lineage (NCBI taxonomy): Eukaryota > Metazoa > Chordata > Mammalia > Artiodactyla > Bovidae > Nanger > Nanger dama. The sequence continues at coordinate 624,265 of CAKJTW010000037.1, read as the reverse complement.
AAAATTAAGTCTATTAACTTAAAAATCCGAACCAAAAAGATATTATGCATAAAGAGATGTGGAAAAGATCATGCACTTAACTACCCAAAAGGAGCTGCTGGCAGATAAAAGTTCGAGCAGTGGCAGGAGTTAACTCTTTTACAAAGGCCTTTGAGAAGATGCAGATGACCAAAGTGTGACCCAGCAGGATCTCCAAGACACAAACAAGCCTGACCGCTCACACCTATCTCAGACTCAACAAAGCCCTTCTAAATCGAGCTTAAAAGGGTGGGCTGTGGGGGAGGGGAGGAAGAACCAAATTCTTATTCAAAGAAATAACAGTTTGGACCGTGCACAAGAGTGTCAACAAGTTATGCAGATCTTATCAGCATCACATTTTTGGTGCCTCCCAGCTATTCAGCGAGGCTCCACCAGCCTGTCAACACCCTTCGGCATCCCACGCATCCGGGCATATCCCTACCTCAGGAGGCTCTGCGGTGGCCAGGCGGGCCTCCCCAGGGGCCCCACGGAGGCAGAATTTTTTCTCTATATACAGAATACCATCATCATACCATCCCCTCGGAATTCAAGAGTGTCTTTGGTCCCTTTCACCGCTCACATTCTGTGACTTGGTTGGGGCTAAATGTCTATGAAATTGACCAGTACATTTATGCTAGCTTTAGACAATTGAGAAAAAAATATCTGATGCTTTCACATCTGGAAAAAGAGAACATGTAGTTTCAGGAATGTAAGGAGAAATGATGCAGAAATCATCACTGAAGATAGATAAGCTTCTATGACATGTTTCTACATTTGTGAAAAAACTTTGTTGCCATCTTGCAAAATTATGGATAAGGCATAAGGTTGATGCAGGTTCCTCTCTCCACCTCTCCCCCTAAACACACAAAAATAAAGCCTTTCTAGGATATACATTGCTCCATCATAATCTAGCCTCTCAAGTGTAATTTTGTTAAATGATACAAAAAGCATTTATTTAGACGAATGAAAATGATAGCCTTTACTATATATCACAGCTTTCTTTTACCATTGCATTCCTGTTTATTACATGAAAGTCAGTGAATGAATCTCCTTGTTTGTGTGTTTGTTTTCATTTTTAGGCAGCTTTAAGTGCCTTGAAACAATTTTCAGAACAAGGACTGGATTCAGTGGAAGGGGCAATGAATATTGAAAAAAGTTCTCTTGAAAAGTGAGTACATCTTCTGTGGTATTCTTACATTTGTAATTTTGTAACTTGTCTGGAAAATAAGATCAACATCATAATAAAGTGAAAAACTCAAGACAGTAATATCTATATCCTGCAAAATTATTCATAACACAATTCAATGTAAATAAAAGAGAACCAGTATATATGTTCATATTTGTTGCCTCTAAATATGTCTGTGAAAGTTTTAATCTACTGATGGATCATTATTTCTGCATTTTAATGCCTTTGCTGGAAATATTTCTGTGAGTTTTATGGACCACAGAGACCTGCAAAACTTACAAAAGATGACTTTGATTTCAGACTGTTGAGCGTTCTCTGACTAAACCATTTTCTGAGGTAAAATTTTTCCCTCAAAGCCCTGCTAGGTTGTAGGCACAGCAGAGAGGGGGAAAAAAAAGATGAGAGGAGGGTTCTCTCCCTTTGGCTGCATTTTGTTTTTCACATTGTTATATGAAACACTAGCACACATTGTCACAAAACTGTGGCTCCTGGGGGTTGCAGAGGCCAAATCGAGCTTTAATAAGAATTTCTGAAATCCAGCTCATACCTATTTTATGATATTGAACATAACGTTTGATCTGAGGGACTGAACTTTAGGTCCCTCCAGAGACCCAATTTATACTAAAGAAATTGCAAGCCATTGTATTTACTATAGTGGAATCCAAATTCTTTCAAAGCAGGCATAATAGCAGGTGAGATTTCAGAACTCACACAGGAGATAACATTTTTAGAATGAAAAAAAAATCAGATAACACAAGAAGTCAAAACCAAATATACAGATCTTACAGTTAAAAAAAGCTTATCTGCCTCCCCCCACGCTGACCAAGAAAAAACAGCATTTGGTCATTAATATTTAAAGGGTGAGAGCGTGAGAAGAAAACATTTGGTAAACAGACGTGGCATTTTAAGTTGTCTATAGATTGGCAACCATTTATAAGCTAATTTAATCAAAACCATTTCCACATGATCTCATCAGTGGACTATCTGAACATAAATATTGTTGTTTCACTTTAAAATGTCACTTTTGTGGTGACCTTTGAATCCTGTGTGCCATCTGCTAATAAACATGTCTGAAGATGTGCAACCCTGGACCTTCAGCTCTTGTTAATGTATTAATCTTCCAGACAAGCCCAGCATCTGGGAGAGAAAGCGAACAATAACCAGACACACCCGGGCTCCATCGCTCAGGACTGCAAGAAATCAAGGTCGGTCATCTAGCAGCCCCCCTAACCGCGCTGCCACCGCATCCTTATAAACCTGTCAGCACGCATGAGGGTGTCTGTGTTCAAGGAAATGAATGACTAATACCATGATTTGAGTCTTATGTGAAGACAACACTATTCTAACACAAGAGATAATAGACATAGGACTGTTTATTCAACTGGGGGAAAATAAAACTTTGAGCATTTCCCTTGGAACTTGAGATCAGATCATAACTCATTTGCCCAGAGGCAGCAGAAATCCGATCCTGCTACTGGAGCTTAAAATAACAATTAATGAAAAGTGTTAGAGAAATTGGGTTTGGTTTTTCAATGATGAATAGAGAAATTGGGTTTGGTTCTGTTGTTAGGATTGTTTTCTCGTGGCACTTGTGTTCGCTTCTATTCTCTCTCATTTTAAATAATGCCTGATGATTCCAAGATTAACCAACGATGTGCTGTGCAATGTGATGGTCGTTGTCTTCATATAGAGTCACCCCAGTTTCTCTTTCAATGCAGATACTTGTAAGCTTCATCCTATATCAGTATGAATACCTTCAGGGTGCACCACTCAAAGATGTATGCCAACAAGCATGGTGGAAATCAGGTCAGACTTGTGATTACGCATATGAAATAAGGGTAGGAACAACTGGTTTCAATAGACGCCAGGAATTCAGAAAGAAAACAAAACCAGTTGTGGGTTTTGAACTCCATCATCCTATCAGCCACTGAGGAGGCGTCTTGCCTCTCCAGCCATTTATGTGGATTCCACCTTCGTGGTGGACATCGCTCCCACCCCATCCATGTGTTGTAAGCCGCTCACTGTTTGCATCCAAAGTGTTTTTTGATAACTGCCTCTGCACTTGGGTCACGGAGTGGGATCAAAAGCAGTAATGTACATGGCGGGGAAGGAAAGCCAGTCAGAGGATCCATTGAGGTCTTGCCAGCCATGCTCTGGACCAGCATGTTGGAATCCAGGGTGAAGACAACGCAGTAAAAAAAAAAAATGTGGTCGGTTTCTGTGTGAAGTGTGGTCATTGTTCTTCTTTCTTGCTTCGCTCTCCTCTCTGAAACATCACCCCAGTGTCTTCCATCCCGAAGGTGGGCCGTCACCGTGGTGACAGTAGGGGGCGTCCAGGCTTCTCTCACCCCCAGGCTGCCTCTGCGAAACTGCGGGGCTGCCTCCCTGGGTGACTCGGACCAGCCAGCGTCACCTCATCGTTCAGGTTTTCTCCCTATTGATCTGCCAAGGTTGTGCAATGAGAAAACACTCTATGGTCTAACTGCTCGGCCCGACATGACAATAGGCCTAGAATTATATAAGGTTTCCCAAGCAAAACCACCACAAGTCATGATCTGGCTGACTCACACGCGACTGGAGAATAAACAAATAGCAACAGAAGGAAGTCACTGGAGGGTTGTTCTTAATGACTCCCAGGCGGGGAAGTCCGCCAGCATCGAGAGGGCTGGATCCCCTCAGAGGAAATAGGTTTTGCTCCCTAATGTCTGGGCCCTGGTGGAGATAACAGCCCATTTGTAAAGTTGGGGTTCACGAAGATCAGCCAGGTCAAACAATAAGTCTGCTGCCTGGCACCAGGTGAGGCGGGTCCTAAATGACACCCTGGGTAAGGGGGCAGGCCCTTCCTTCCCCCGGGCCTTTCAGCACCTGAGGCTTTGGCCCTGGGCTGGGCGGGGGAGCATGCCCCATCAGCATCACTCAGGCAGGCTCTTTAAAACACATCTTCAGTTTCCCAAACGCCATAAAGTGCCTCCCACATCCCACGGTCCCAACACCACCAAGGCTGGCCGGGCTGTGGGAGATGGATGAGCTCAGGAAACAGAGCTCATCGTCTCTCACAGCCCAAGCGTCTGAGGTGTTTACTCTGGAACCATCCGACGAGTCGTCCTTGGAGGTGAGCGCACGGGAGTGGCTGTGGTGGTAGTGGATGGACATTTGCAATGAGTTTCACATTTAGTGAGACTCTGTGTATTCAAAATCCCATCCCATCTACCTACTTGAGGAGCCCCAAAAGGCTTTTCGAATTTTTCCCTTTGGATGGTTTTCCAGCAGCCCTTCCTGGGAACTGGTTGGGTTTCCTTTGGGTAGAATTAGCATTGCAAATGATGGGTGGCTTGCCATGTTATATATCATTAAGGAGAAACCATTAAGTAGATTTATTGAAAGAATGTTTCTTCAGCACAGGGAGATCTTTTTGATGAAAAATGGAACTCATTATTCTTTAAAGGACACAGATTGACTTATCTTCTTTATCAATTACAGTGTCTGCTTTCAGCTTTTCTCAATCAGCAGCAGGCTTTGTAGTCACTTCCCAGGGCTGAAGCCAGTGTGTTTGATGGAAGAGGTTTGTTTTTACATTTTAATTGGAAATATAATATTGCGCTTTGGAACTCTGACCAGCACAACTTGCCAAAGATCAATGGTGAGACACCACCCTTCAGGCTGTGACAAGGACCTTCCTCCTCTCTCCTGGGGTGACCTCTCTGAGGTGTCCTAGTATTCTTTGGCCAAGCCAACATTCTCAATGGTGATTTTTTTTGACAGCTTCAACCAATTTCCTGCACCATAAAATAAAAATAGATTAATGAAAAACTTACCTTATTATACATAGCTTTTCAGGACTCCTAGTGACCTTGGAAATGTGATCTAAACCAACTGATTGGTCTTTAAATCCTGCTGCTGTTGAGTTATCTGTGCAACTGGCCAGACTCTGTTCTGTATGTTTTAATTTCCAAAGGCCGCTTGTTATCATCATGGCCAAGAATGGTAGGAAAAAGCCAACAGTTTTCCATTAGCAGTCATTAATGGCAAAATCATGTGTCTTTGGGTCTCTCCCAACCTACCCCATCACAGTATAAGTCCTTGATAAATGGATAAATGATACACTGAATAAATGGACAAATGAATGACCTATCAAAATGATAAATAAACCTGTTGAAGAAATAAAATTTAAATCTCACTGCTTAACCTGACACAGAGAGAGGCACTTATGATAATATACCTTGTTAGTGTTAACAAGAGGATTGTACCTTCAACCCCAGGAGGGACTGGGGCATTTCTTAAAAACACAGTGAGTCAAAAGCCCCCCTTTACTTCAGAGGACTTTGGACCCATGAAGACCCACCATCTTGCCCCCAGCTTCCCATTTTTGCATGAACATCTCTTCCTCAGCCAGCAGATTCAATTCCAGTCCTCACTCCCAGACAGCTTCCTATATTTTCACAATCACAGAAAAATGTCCCATGGGGAGGGACTTGTAATATCTGGCTCAAAGCAAAAACTTCCTTAGACCTGATTTCTGGTGGACACCACCCACGTTCCAGCTCATCTCTCTGAGACTCACTGATAGATTGCCTTGCTGGGGAGGCTTTCCTCTTACATTCTAACTTCTTAACATAACTAAAAGCTCCCTTGACTGGATCCCCAGCACTCTGATGTATGCTGGGAATGCAGAAAATAAATAAACAAATGAAACTACTTCACCCTCAAGAACCCACATTCTAGCTGGAGGGAAAGTCAGACCAGGAAGTGAACATGAGAGGTGAGTGTGTTTTCCTCAGAAAGCCTTCATTGTAGACTGTTGTTTGTCTCTCAGTCACTAGTCAGTCCCTCACTTATCCCACTCAGCTTTGGGCAGCACACTGAATCCTTGTGACCCTGTCAGAAAGCCCCATGCCTTTACTCTAGTAGTATAACTATGCAACCTTCACACACTCTGCATGTTCACTGACTGATCCAACATGCAGCCCCAAAGATGCATATACCAGGTAAAGCTCTTGAAGCTCACTTACCCTCAAGAGGCTGACCAACTGAATTTCCCTCTTGTTGTATCTCTTGATCTGGAACTGTGCCCAGCTTAATATGGTATGGGTGTGCATACTCAGTCTTTCAGTGGTGTCCGACTCTTTGTGACCCCGTGGACTGTTGTCCACCAGGCTCCTCTGTCCATGGGATTCTCCAGGCAAGTATACTGGAGTGGGGTGCCATTTCCTCCTCCAGGGCATCTTCCTTACCCAGGGATGGGGCCCAAGTCTCCTGCATCTCCTACATTGGCAGGCGGATTCTTTACCGCTGAGCCACCTGGGAAGTCCCTTAATATGGTAAGTACTTGAAAAAAAAACCTGCCATGATGGATCTGCCAGCCTAACAGGATCAGTGCTGGCCTGAACGCGTGGACAGAGAAGTCTGGTCTATTGGATGGAATCTTCTGCCTGTAAGTAAACTAGTTCTACTTCTGTTCATGTGCAGTCTTTTGAAGTCATTTAACATCTTCAAGTATCAATGTCTCAACCAAAAGAGTAGGACTAAGGATATGTGGAAGTAGAGAGTTTATTTTTTTAAGTGTTTCAGTTGTGAAAGTAAATACAATATTTCAATCAATGTTAGTGTGAATGAGGGCAAAAGCCAAGATCTAGGAGTCAAGAGTCTAGAGACCTGGTTCAGACACAGATGTGACCTTGGAGAGGGATTTAGCCTTCCTGGGCCTCAGTTTTCACATCTGTAAAATGATGGTCTCTAAGAGTACTGCAGCTCTAAATTTATGTTACCATTAACTCCTCTATTACTAGTGGTATGCTTGAATTCAAATCTTGTCTCTAATATGTGAATTTTTAAAATCAATACTTGCAAGGAAAATACTACTCATATCAATTAGGATTCTTTGGCTGTGAATTATAAAAACTTAAAAATCATCTTTTTTCAATTTTACGTTCAGTTCATTTCAGTTGCTCAGTCGTGTCCAACTCTGTGACCTCATGAATTGCAACACACCAGACCTCCCTGTCTATCACCATCTCCCGGAGTTCACTCAAACTCAACGTCTGTAGAGTCAGTGATACCATCCAGCCATCTCATCCTCTGTCGTCCCCTTCTCCTCCTGCCCCCAATCCCTCCCAGCATCAGAGTCTTTTCCAATGAGTCAACTCTTCTCATGAGATGGCTTTAATAATTACCATTTTTGTTATTCTTATTTTATCTTTTCTGTACCTGAAAACTTGTTTCCTGGGGTATTTTTTTTTTAAGTTGGAGGATAATTGCTTTACAATGATGTGTTAATTTCTGCTGTACAACAAAGTGAATCAGCTGTGAGTATACATATATCCCCTCCCTCTGAGCCTCCATCCCGCTTCCTCCTATCTCATCCCTCTAGGTCATCACAGAGCACCAAGCTGAACTCCTTCTGCTACAGCAGCTTCCCACTATCTGTTTTACACATAGCAGTGTATACACATATATATGTGTGTGTGTGTGTTAGTTGTTTACCACTAAGCTCTTCTGTCCATGGGATTCTCCAGGCAAGAATACTGGAGTGGGTTGCCATTTCCTTCTCCATATATGTATATATACATATATATGTACGTATATACATATATACATGTATATACATATATGTATATGTATATATACGTATATATGTACATTATAAAGCATATATATATATATGTCAGTGCTACTCTAAAAACTCTAAAAACCAGCAATAGGAAATATGTTCAAAAACTACAAGGGAGTTTCAGAGAACCTAAGAGCAAAAATGCAGAAGTGGACTGGGGTCAGGAAGTACAAGGCTATGGGGAAACCAGGAAGCTCTCTTCTCTCTGTCTCTCAATTCTCCTCCCCTCTCTGAATGTGTGAATCATTTCTCTCTCCACACCAGCTCCTGCTTCTCAATTGCACAAACCAGGGAACCTGGCTACCAAGTTCACAATCACCCGAGGGAACCCTGAGTCTCTCTGTTGATTTCATTCCCTGGGTTGTGGGAAGGAGCTCCTGCTTGGCTCACCTTGGACAGATGTTCACCCCTGACCCATGTTGTACAAATATGACTGCCTCAAGTCAGCCCCTTTGGAACAGGACAAAGTAGTCTTCAGAGAAGCAAGAATCACTGTTTAGGGAGAAAACCCAATAGTTACCTGCCTTCTGGGGTGGAGGGAGTTGTTGGGGACAAGGTTCATTACAGTCACGTGTTAGTTCTTCCTTTCAGTGTAAACAGTGAAGCTTAAATAAGTGAGTAAGTCTCTCCAAAGTCATAGACTGGTCAGAGATTTATGAAGGCTGTACTGTTTTGTTTGGTTTTCTTTAATCCTTTCAGTCTTTAGTTTCAAGGGTCTGATGAAACAGAGTGAGTCACAAAACTACCTAGGTTAAAAAAAAAGAAAGAAAAAAACTTCCCAGTGATCCCAAATTGGTGGTGGTGGTTTACTCATTAAGTTGTGTCTGATCCTTTGCAATCCCGTGGACTGTAGCCCACCAGACTATTCTGCCCATGGGATTTCCCAGATAAGAATACTGGAGTAGGTTGCCATTTTCTTCTTCCGGGGAGTCTTCTCTAACCCAGGAATCGAACCCAAGTCTCCTGCATTATAAACGGATTCTTTACCGCTAAGCCACAAGGGAAGCTAATCCCAAATTAGTCTATTTTTAAAAGCTCCCTTTCCTTCAGCAGGAATAATGAGAAAATTAGGCAGTAGAGGGGTCATCCTTTGTTGGTGATGACAGAACCAGAAGCTTGGCTGCCACATCCCTATTTTTGTCATCCTGAGTGGATTTTAAATGTCAGGGCATTGCTGATTCTTACAACTGAAGTGGCTACACATGGAGGCCATCTTGGTTTAGTTTTCCTTCAAACTTTACTTCGAAGTTTAAGGGAGCTCCAAAAAGAGAGGAGACTGCGTTATTTAAGTGGGTGGGAGAAAGCAGACAATAGAGATGATCAGAAATTTGGATTCAAAAGTATCAAGAGGTGACAGCCTTTAGGAAAAAAAAGAACAGAGAAAAGCTGTGAACAAAACTCATTTATTTCAACTAAACATGGTTTTAAAAGTAGATTGACATCTGATGTTAAATGTCATTCTGACAAATCACTGAGCAGCTGAAGATATTGTTTCAGCCTCTGTTGTTGTTGTTTAGTCACCAAGTCCTGTCCAGCTCTTTTGCAACCGCACGGACTGTAGCCCCACCAGGCTCCTGTGTTCATGGGATTTCCCAGGCAAGAATATTAGAGTGGGTTGCCATTTCCTTCTCCAGGGGATCTTCCCGAGCCAGGGATTGAACCTGAGTCTCTTGCATTGGCAGGTGGATTCTTTACCACTGAGCCACCTGTGTAGGTTATAATTATTGGATGCAAAGATAATTAGTGTTTCTGGATTAGATTTTTAGATTGTATGCAAATTATAAGCAGAGTTTCAATAAAATACGTATTCTGTGATGGGGTGGGGGAGTAAAGTAGGTGGGGAAGCCAAGATATGTTGGAGAAAAACGGAGGAAGTGGAATGTTCTGGAGAAAGTATCCATGATGGGAGAGTGTCAGTGTTCCCAGCAGGTAAGTTTCTAGATGCTTTCACCTTGACATCAGGAATGAGCGGTTAACATCTTCTGTTTCCTTTCGAGCCTGCCCCTAAATCTATATGTGTAGTCATTTTCCAGAAAGGTGTTTGGCCATTCAGCCTTCCTCATCCCCAGAGTGCAGGAGAAAGAACTAGGTCCTTCTTCACCAACTTTAGAGCAATATCAAGCCCTCAGCTTTGGCAAAGATCAGGCTTGGATGTGAATTCCAAGGAGAATTTAACTGTTGGGGTTATCTCTGATATCAGAGAAGGTCAGGACTCTTTTTTTCCCCCGCCTGGAACTAGATTAGCTTCCACAGTCATCACAACATAACACACAGCAGCTGTTCAAGGGTTCATCCCCACTATAGCCACTGCCTCTGTCTTAGGAGGAGAAGACAGTACTAGCCTGGAAATGTCTGGCTAAACATATCTTGCCTTCTAGTTTCTGACCATAATCAAATCTTAACCTATCCATCAATCAGCAAATATAGATTGAATCTCTATCCCTGACTTAGTCATTATGGGGAACCCCTGAAGCTTCAAGTAATGCCCCTATCATAAAAGAGCTTCCGGTCTAACTGGGAAGATAAAATGCCAACCAGATTACACAGAGGGGGAAATGCAAGAAGACAGAAACAGATATACTTCATTAGGAATTAATTTCAGTTTCTTCTGCTTTCACGGTGAGTATGGGAAGCATCACAGGGAAACAGTCCAGTGATCCAGGTTTTGATCTTGAAAAGAATGTCTACTCTAATTCCTGCTTTCCTTAATCTGGTGATCTGGTTCAACCAACCTGCAACCAAAGTGCTGTAGGAGTCCAGTTTGCATGTTTCCTTTTCCTGGGATAAGTCCCTGTGATAGCTGAGGCTTTATGAGCCACCACCCTCTCCACGATCACAGCTTCTACCATCACCACCAACCTTCCCAGCTACTGGTATATAATCCTGATCTATCTTTTACCAAGAAAACAGTGTTGGATATGGTTAAGAGTTGGTATTCCAGGGTCAGACTGCCTAGGTTCAGCTCAGCTTTTCCACTAACTCCCTCTGTATTTTCAGGTTAAATTCCCATAACTTTCCCAAGCCTCACTTTCTTCAGCTATAAAGTGAAGATGGCAGTGTTGTTACGTGGGTTAAATAAATGAATTTTATGAACAAAGACATGTAGAGCATTTTGTATTTCCCTGGTGGTTCAGTGGTTAAGAATTCACCTGCGAGTGCAGGGGACACAGGTTCAATTCCTGATCCTGGAAGATTCCACATGCCACAGGGCAATGAAATCCATGCACCACAAGTCTGAGCCTGCATGCCCTAGAGTCCATGCTCTGTAGCAAGAGAAGCCATAATAAGAAGCTCCCTGCACTGCAGCTAGAGGAAGTCCGACCACAACAGCAAAGACCCAGCACAGCCAAGATTTAAAAAAGACATGTAGTGTTTTGAACTGTATTTGGCACAGAGCAAGTACCTGATAAACATGAGTTACTATTGATCAATAATTATGGATCAACAACTGTGTGCCAGATAAAAGTGCCAAGAAGAAAAAGAGGCTGAGATGAATAAGGCACAGCCCTGTTTGGCATTGGGGAATTTTTGTTTCTTAAAAGCAATCGTAAAATATGCACACAAATAAGTACTACTACAAACTGAATTTTCTCAGAGATGTGGGCCAGGGAGCCCCTGTGGGCCACTCAAATAACAGGATCATCATTTTTGATATGCCTTCTCCACAAAGCCAAGTGTCTGTGGTTCCTAATGCCTCTTGGGATTCATTTAGTGAGAAGGACCCACAGGAGTGAGAATTACTTCTCATGAAGGGATTACACATTTCCCACACACCTCATGCTACACCTTCCACTCTAGATTCCTCAGAGAACCAGGGGATGATGGCCGGCGAGGACTACCAGCAACCCAAAGAGGCACACACAATGTCAGTAGTCAGGAACCAAAGTTGGTGAACTGATTCTGAGATTCCAGGCTGGCCTTGGCTTTTGTGGGTAAGTTTCTTGACGGTAAACAGAAAGAACTGTAGGGACTTCTCTGGTGGTTCAGTGGTTAAGACTTTGTGCTCCCAGTGCAGGGGGTCTGGGTTCTATCCCTGGCCAGGGAACTAGACCCCACATGTCACAACTAAAAGATCCTGCTTGCTGCAACTAAGATCCGATAAATTAATAGTATTCAATAAAAGAGAGAGAACTATAAATAGCCCTGTCCTCATGGCCCATATGGAAGAGTCAGCTTATCTCTCTGTTCTTTCTGGTTACAAGTATACCCTCACCATCATGGTCCTTTCCCCTGTTTCTTTAGCATACCATCTTAATAAGGAAAAGTAGAGGCCCAAGAAGTGGGTAAGCTTCCCTGGTGACTCAGTCAGTAAAGAATCTGCCTGCAATGCCAGAGACCTGGGTTCCATCCCTGGGTTGGGAAGATCCCCTAGAGGAGGGGATGGCAACGCCCTCCAGTATTCTTGCCTGGAGAATCCCCATGGAGAGAAGAGCCTGGCAGGCTGCACTCAATGGGGTCTCAAAGAGTTGGACACAACTGAGCAACTAAACACACAGAAATGGGTAATAAAGGATATTTACAATGGAGTAGAGATAAAGAGGGTCCCAATGAGGGTGGCAATGGGAGGAGGGAAAACAGGGAACATAAAGAAGGTAAACTGGACAGGCCTTGATTATCAAATGGATATAGGGGTGGGGTGAGGAGGACCACCTAGGCTGACTCCTGGGCTCTGGCTTCGAAGCCAGATAAGTGGCAGTATTATTCATTAAGATAGTAAATACAGAGGAAGAGCAAGCTGGTAATGAGTTCAGTTCTGGACTTGTCAAGGCTGACATGCCTGCACGGCATCCAGAGAAAAACCTTCAGTTGGTAACTGAGGATGTATCATGAAAGGTCAGGAAAGATATCACAGTTTAAGAGAAGATAAGCAATAGTATGTGGGTGGTAACTGGTGACATGTGTCTTAAGAAGATCCTCCAGATAGATCCTGTAGAGTAAGAGAAGAGCAAAGGTCAAGGGTCAAGGCTTGAGAAGCACCAGCATTGAAGACACAGACAGAGAATAGGAGCTCATACAGGTATCTGAGAAGAAATGGACCTGGTACGAAAATGACGGCCAGGGGAGCTCAGGGGCAGGAACCCTCAGAAGAAATGCAGTAGCCATCATGGTCAACAAAAGAGTCCGAAATGCAGTACTTGGATGCAATCTCAAAAACGACAGAATGATCTCTGTTCGTCTCCAAGGCAAACCATTCAATATCACAGTTATCTAAGTCTACGCCCCAACCAGTAACACTGAAGAAGCTGAAGTTGAACGGTTCTATGAAGAACTACAAGACCTTTTAGCACTAACACCCAAAAAAGATGTCCTTTTCATTATAGGGGACTGGAATGCTAAAGTAGGACGTCAAGAAACACCTGGAGTAACAGGCAAATTTGGCCTTGGAATGCAGAATGATGCAGGGCAAAGACTAATAGAGTTTTGCCAAGAAAATGCACTGGTCATAGCAAACACCCTCTTCCAACAACACAAGAGAAGACTTTACACATGGACATCACCAGATGGTCAACACCGAAATCAGATTGATTATATTCTTTGCAGCCAAAGATGGAGAAGCTCTATACAGTCAACAAAAACAAGACCAGGAGCTGACTGTGGCTAAGATCATGAACTCCTTATTACCAAATTCAGACTCAAATTGAAGAAAGAAGGGAAACCCACTAGACCATTCAGATATGACCTAAATCAAATCCCTTATGATTATACAGTGGAAGTGAGAAATAAATTTAAGAGCCTAGATCTGATAGAGAGCCTGATGAACTATGGAATGAGGTTCATGACATTGTACAGGGATCAAGATCATCCCCATGGAAAAGAAATGCAAAAAGCAAAATGGCTGTCTGGGGAGGCCTTACAAATAGCTCAGAAAAGAAGAGAAGTGAAAAGCCAAGGAGAAAAGGAAAGATATAAGCATCTGAATGCAGAGTTCCAAAGAATAGCAAGAAGAGATAAGAAAGCCTTCTTCAGCGATCAATGCAAAGAAATAGAGGAAAACAACAGAATGGGAAAGACTAGAGATCTCTTCAAGAAAATTAGAGATACCAAGGAAACATTTCATGAAATGATGGGCTCAATAAAGGACAGAAATGGTCTGGACCTAACAGAAGCAGAAGATATTAAGAAGAGGTAGCAAGAATACACGGAAGAACTATACAGAAGAGATCTTCACGACCCAGATAATCATGATGATGTGATCACTAATCTAGAGCCAGACATCTTAGAATGTGAAGTCAAGGGGGCCTTAGAAAGCATCACTATGAACAAAGCTAGTGGAGGTGATGGAATTCCAGTGGAGCTGTTTCAAATTCTGAAAGATGATGCTGTGAAAGTGCTGCCCTCAATATGCCAACACATTTGGAAAACTCAGCAGTGGCCACAGGACTGGAAAAGGTCAGTTTTCATTTCAATCCCAAAGAAAGGCAATGCCAAAGAATGCTCAAACTACCACACAATTGCACTCATCTCACATGCTAGTAAAGTAACGCTCAAAATTCACCAAGCCAGGCTTCAGCAATATGTGAACTGCGAGCTTCCAGATGTTCAAGCTGGTTTTAGAAAAGGCAGAGGAACCAGAGATCAAATTGCCAACATCCGCTGGATCATGGAAAAAACAAGAGAGTTCCAGAAAAACATCTATTTCTGCTTTATTGACTATGTCAAAGCCTTTGACTGTGTGGATCTCAATAAACTGTGGAAAATTCTTCATGAGATGGGAATACCAGACTACCTGACCTGCCTCTTGAGAAATCTGTGTGCAGGCCAGGAAGCAACAGTTAGAACTGGACATGGAACAGCAGACTGGTTCCAAAGAGGAAAAGGAGTATGTTAAGGCTGTATATTGTCACCCTGCTTATTTAACTTCTATGCAGAGTACATCATGAGAAACACTGGACTGGAAGAAACACAAGCTGGAATCAAGGTTGCCGGGAGAAATATCAGTCACCTCAGATATGCAGATGACACCACCCTTATGGCAGAAAGTGAAGAGGAACTCAAAAGCCTCTTGATGAAAGTGAAAGAGGAGAGTGAAAAAGTTGGCTTAAAGCTCAACATTCAGAAAACGAAGATCATGGCATCTGGTCCCATCACTTCATGGGAAATAGATGGGGAAACATTGGTAACAGTGTCAGACTTTATTTTGAGGGGCTCCAAAATTATTGCAGATGGTGACTGCAGCTGGTGACTGCAGCCATGAAATTAAAAGACGCTTACTCTTTGGAAGAAAAGTTATGACTAACCTAGATAGTATATTCAAAAGCAGAGATATTACTTTGCCGACTAAGGTCCTCCTAGTCAAGGCTATGGTTTTTCCTGTGGTCATGTATGGATGTGAGAGTTGGACTGTGAAGAAGGCTGAGTGCCAAAGAATTGATGCTTTTGAACTGTGGTGTTGGAGAAGACTCTTGAGAGTCCCTTGGATTGCAAGGAGACCCAACCAGTCCATTCTGAAGATCAACCCTGGGATTTCTTTGGAGGGAATGATGCTGAAGCTGAAACTCCAGTACTTTGGCCACCTCATGAGAAGATGTGACTCATTGGAAAAGACTCTGCTGCTGGGAGGGATTGGGAGCAGGAGGAGAAGGGGACGACCGAGGATGAGATGGCTGGATGGCATCACAGACTCGATGAACCTGAGTCTGGCTGAACTCCAGGAGATGGTGATGGATAGGGAGGCCTGGTGTGCTGCGATTCATAGGGTTGCAAAGAGTTGGACACGACTGAGCGACTGAACTGAACTGATTCACGTATTGGGGCTTCTCAGGTGGTGCTAGTGATAAAGAATCTGCCTCCCAATGCAGGAGACAAAAAGACACAGGTTTGATCCCTGGGTCAGGAAGATCCCTTGGAGGAGGAATTGGCAACCCACTCCAGTATTCTTGTCTGGACAGAGGAGCCTGGAAGGCTACAGTTCATGGGGTTGCAAAGAGACAGACACAACTGAAGTGACTTAGCACACACACCCACATACTGGGCTTCCTTGGTGGCTCAGATGGTAAAAATTTGCCTGCAATGCAGGAGACCTGGATTCAGTCCCTGAGTTGGGAAGATCCCCTGGAGAAGGAAATGGCAACCCACTCCAGTATTCTTGCTTGGAGAATCCCATAAGAAGAGTCTAGCGGGCTACAGTCTATGGAGTTGCAAAAGAGTCGGACACAACTGAGTGACTTAAAAACAAGAATTACTGTGCTTGCAGGGAGGCATGCAGTCCAGGCAGGATCCAGGCAAGGTCAGAAGTCTGTCAGAAGCTTGCTTCCCTGCTTCTGAAGCCTCAACAAGACTACCCCCATTTTAACTTCCCTAACAATGGTTTAAACTCAACTGGGAGTCAGCCTGGTTTGAGGGTCTCCTCAGCAAGAGTGTTTCAGGTGACTGAGGTTGAGAGGATGTGGCTTGTTTGGGCAAAGATCAGGACACATTGATTTCTACAGAAAGGCAATCGTTAGGTTTGAATGGGGGACTACAATGACTGTAAATGGTCACACGGTCCACTGCATTTCTTTCCCCTCCCCTTGAGACTGGGCTGGCCCTGTTCTTGCTAAATCAATAGAATCTGGTAGAAGTAACACTGCGGCAGTTCCAGACCTAGCTTTCTGGGTCCAGCCTCCTGTTTCTTCTCTGTTGGGTCACTTCTTCTTCCAACGTTCACTAGAACCCAGCCACCATGCTGTGAGAAGCCCAAGCCATGTGGAGAGGCCACAGCCACAGTCACAACACATCAGTCAATAGTCCTAGCTGAGTTCCTAGCTTGTCTCCACAAGACAGCCGGCATCAACCAGCAGCCGTGTGAATCAGCCATCTGGAACACTCAAGCTTAGTAAAGTCTTGGATGACCACAGCCCCAACTACCATCTTGTGGAGAAGAGATACCACCCAGCTAAGTCTAGTCAACCCACAGAATTGTGAGAAATTATATTTTTCCGTCTTTGAGGATGGTTTGTTATACAATTTTAGGTAACTGAATAGTTTGATTTGTATAATCTATGGATTTGAACCCAAATGCTAGGGTTCAAAAGCAACCGTGAAATCACCCTTTGGTGTCCATCTCTCTGCACAGAAGCCTTCCCACAGTTCTCTATAAGGAGCAAAACAGGATTGGTATTCTGTCTCCTTGTTGAGTGAGCATCTCAGACATAGGGGTAGGGGCACCAAAGGCCTGGGAAATTCCAACTGGAGTAGAGGGGGAGGGGGTCTTCTTTAAATGAGTGAACAGAGGCCCTTGGGGCTGGGTCTGTTTTCACACAGGCGGTTGAACACAACACTTTTTTTTTTTTTTCTTTCCAGTCAGTTTCCATAGGAGAGGGCCAGATGCCAAGACTAGATGAGCCCAGATGGCTAAGTTCCCATTCTTTCTTGCACTGAAGGCTAATTTTAGTTATGTGATATGACACTTGATCACAACCACTGGGTGTTTGTGGCCTTAGTCAGCATCATTGATTGGAATCTATCAGCCCCAGGTGGGCTGGGAGGCCCACTCAGCCCTGCAATCACTTCCAACCTTTTGGCCACCATTAAGCTCGAGTGCCAGGCCACCATGGGGCTATCTCATGCTCTTAACTGCTGCTTTGTCTGTGTGAATGTTTCCTCAATATCTCATCTGTAAATTCCTCAAGGACAGGGTGGAGAAGGAAGTGGCAACCCAGTCCAGTGTTCTTGCCTGGAGAATCCCACAAACAGAGGAGCCTGGCAGGCGATAGTCCATGGGGTCGCAGAGAGTCAGACATGACTGAGGCAACTAAGCCTGCACACAAGGACAGGGATTTGAACAGATTCATTCTGGATTCTGATCTCTGGGTTGGGTAGATCAGCAAGAATGACAAAAACTTGAAGCACCTCCTTGTCTCATGGGAAAGGAAAGGGTTAGTCGCTCAGTCATGTCCGACTCTCTGTGACCCTATGGATTATAGCCCATCAGTCTCCTCTGTCCATGGGATTCTCCAGGCAAGAATACTGGAGTGGGTTACCATTCTCCAGAGGATCTTCCCGACCCAGGCATCAAACCCGGGTCTCTTGCATTGCAGACAAATTTTTTACCATCTGAGCAACTGGGGAAGCCCTCATGGGAAACCAGAGTCGATGCCAGTTCACTAGGAGAGGATAGTCCCATGGCCCAGGGCTTGACATTGAAACAAGAGTGCCTCAGAAAGTTCTGGTTCAGTCACTCTGACCAAAATATCATTTTTCCTACTGGGTTGTGATACTGTTAAAAGCATGGTTTGACTCATCAACTCAAACGAATTGGTTTATAACAGGCACAATTTGCCTAAAGCCCACACTACTGTTGTAACTCTTTGTATTTCAAATTTAATGTAATTTCCAGCATGTTGGTTGTATTGTTTTCCTATTGTCTGGAACACAAATGATACCAGGAAGATCCTATTAGGAGGAAAAAACAAATTTAAACAAGGTGGTCTGTGGTGAGTTACCATGTATGGAATTAATTTCACATCCAGGTTTGGATGATCTCATGAATTGTTCTTTTGGTTGGCAATTTCACCTTAACCTGCTAGATCGAATTATTTCCTTGTAATTCAGACCCCCTTGTGTAGCCCTTAACGAAGAACACATTGTATGTCTTGGCCAGCATGGCTGGTGGAGGACACATGCCCACAGTTTTCTGAGAGCCGCCAGCACTGAGCTCAGCCTCTGATACTCAAGGAACAACTGGTGATACTGTCACCGGAGCGTTGTTGCAATGTCAGGGCTGGGGAGTGGGGGTGGGGGTGGTATGTGGGGCCGAACAGAGACAGGAAGAGACCCCTAGAATGTTGAGACTGACACATTGTGTTTATACCAATGAGAACTGTTTCAAACAGTGTGACCCAACACCCTTAAAACAATGGGGCCTTAGACTTCTATGACATTTCAGAAAGACAGTGGTTCAAGACACGAATCATGCCAACCCCCACCACAGAGCAATGGGTTTCTGTGATCGCCTTTGGAGGTGTGGTCCTTGTGTATTTGGAGGACAAAAATGGGCTTTTTCAAGCCAAGAATCTCAGATCCTTCTACTCTAGCAGAGAGGAACTCACAAGAGAATGAACCTCTAGAAATAAAACCTGCATAGCTGAGAGTCCTTTTGACTCTGCGAGGGCTTCCCAGGTGGTGCAGTGGTGAACAAACCACCTGTTAGTACAAGAGGCTCGTGAGATGCCAGTTCAATCCCTGGGTCAGGAAGATCCCCTGAAGGAGGCCATGGCAACCCACTCCAGTATTCTTGCCTCGAGAATCCCATGGACAGAGGAGCCTGGTGGACTATGGCCAGTAGGGTCTCAAAGAATCACATCTGAGGGTGACAAATCCTAACCCAACCCAGAACCAGACCTCTGAAAGCTGACCATTACCTGATCTCCAGCCACGAGGTGAAAGAGCCCATCTCAGTGGATATCCTTTTCTTCCTCTGAAATTTGCAAATAAAATAGCCTTTAAGATCTGTTGCCTCATCAAAGATGGTGGAAACTCATCCAGAAACCACCTTTGCAGCTGAACCTATGGTCCTGACTCCTGTTCTGTGTCCAGGTCCACATGTCCTGTGCTCACCATCAGCCCAGTCGGAAGAGGATCATTTTCTCCCTCCACTTGGTCATGCTTGTTGGGCGGGAAGGGCCTGATTTGGCCTGGGAGCTGTCAGCACATGCCTCTAAGATGGTAGAGAAAGCCAAACTCTCTTCAGAGAAAAGTGCTCCATAGGAGCATTGCCATTTATGGAGTGACTAATCTCAGTTCGCCCAAGACAGGAGTCTCCCGGGATGTGAGACTTTTAGTGCTAAAACCAGAAACACCAAGAAACCTGGACAGCTGGTCCCCTGCACTGCCAGTGTCCATCCTCCAGGAGCAGAGAGAGGAAGTCACAAAGGTGATATGTCTCCTAATGCCAGAGAAGAAGAAATTGTACGAGAAGAGTCTAGGTTATTCTCACCATGGTTCTCTGCCGCCTCTTGGAGGGTGCACCTCCCCAGGATGGCCCGCTTTGTAATCTCACACAGAGGCCAGTTTGGAGCCTTGGGCAGCCCAAGTGTGTTGTAAGATCCACAAGAGCTGGTCAACAGATTTCTTGCTGCCTGAGGCCATCTGAACATCTTTATAGGATTCTGAGTCAGAGAGCTAGGTTTCGTCAAGGGTAGGGCCTTTGCTCATTCTGGAAAAGATACACAGATTCTCTGGAGGGGAGACATTTGTTTTTGTCAGGAGATGGTGTGTCCTACCAGGAAAGAATGTACAATACAGGAAGCACAGGCTCTGTCATGTGGGAGCCCCGAGCCCTGTCTGCACATTCAAAGCATCTTATTCATGGGCCAGGCCACTGAGGATGGAATGCCAGCATCCTAGGTGTTCTCTTTTATCTACCTGCCCCAATCCTATTTCCCCCACCTCCAAAACCATCGACAGCACAGAGTGCTCAAAGTCACAAACAGAGGCATTTAAGCAGTAATGACAGGACTTCCCTGGTTAAGAATCTGCCTGCCAGTGCAAGGGATAAAGTTTCAATCCTTGGTCTAGGAAGAATCCACATGCCGCGGGGCAACTAAGCCTGTGTGCCACAACTACTGAATCCGGAACACCTAGAGCCTGCGCTCTGCAACAAGAGAAGCCACTGCAATGAGAAGCCTGCACACCACCCCTCAGCATAGCCCCCGTTCACCGCAGCTAGAGAAAGCCCACGTAGCAACGAAGACCCAGCGCAGCCAAAAATAAAGAAACAAAGAAGCAGTGACAGTGAGATTTCCTGTTGTGTGCAGTTCTTGGGAAGCTTATCCACCTACCTGACAAACTCAAAAGTTGGAACATCACTAGGGCAGGGCTGAAATGACATACTCGACTTTCTGCAACCAGAAATTCTAAGGAACATGAAAAATCCGCAGTCGTCCCTGGATTTTGAGAGTTTTGTTTGGGGACTAAAATTACTGGTCAGACAACTCACTGAGCCCCAGGAGAGGAAGGAGGAGAATCTTTCAAGACCTGAAGTTCTGGGACCTGATGGTCAACGATCTGATCCCCAAACATTCTGCAGCCTGATTTTATACTAGTCTTCTTTCCAGGTGCTCTAGGCCAGGTCAACTTATCTTCTCTTTGTCTTCTGAACAGGCCTGGCCCTGTCCTGCCCCCATATTTTCCTCACCACCTCCTGTCCAACTTGTCCGCCCCCTCCCCCTTCCCTCCTCACCCTCCTCTCTGGGGGCAGCACAAGCCCGCCTCCTGCATGAAGCTTTCCAAGATTCTCCAACCTCTGTCTGCCCAAACACGTGGCAGAGGCTGCCTTACCATCCTCTCCTTAGCAGATGGTGACCCCCAGGTCCCACAGTTTGGATTTTGTTCTTGTTTGCTTTGTTTTTTCACATTTCTTTATTTAGGCTGTACTGGATCTTCACTGTGGTGCACAGGCTCAGAAGTGAGCTGGCTCAGTAGTTGCAGCTTGCCGTGTGTCCTTAGTTGTAGTATGTGTGTTAGTCGCTGAGTCATGCCACCCCATGGAGTGTACCCTGCCAGCATCCTCCATCCATGGGATTTTCCAAGTAAGAATACTGGAGTGGGTTGCCATTTCTTTCTCCAGGAGATCTTCCTAGAGCAGGGATCGAACTCGGGTCTCCTGCATCAGAGGCAGACTCTTTACCACCTGAGCCAGCAGGGAAGCCCCCCATAGCTGCAGCATGTGGGATCTTAGTTCCCTGACCAAGGACTAAACTGGACCCCTTGCACTGAGAGCTCAGAGTCTTAGCCACTGAACCACCAGGGAAGTCCCCCACACGTTGTCATTTAAGTGGCCACGTGTGTATGCCTGTCCCCATCAAGAAACTGTAAGCTCTCAGAAGGCAAGGTCTGTGTGTCACTTTTCTGGACATATCCAGCCATATCCGACTCAGAGGTGATTGCTGATATCATTGGATCAAATGGAAACCCCAGTTAAAACCCAGTGACATAAGCATCTACTTTGTGATCCAGACATTCCATTGAGAGAAATGAACATCCAAATGCCTGTCCAAGAATGTTCACAGCAAATCAATTCTTAACTGCCCCAAACTGTAAACAACTCATCGATAGGAAATTAGATAAACAAACAAAGGATCATAGAAATTCATCATTTGAATGAATCTCCAATGCATTGCTACTGCTAAGTTGCTTCAGTCGTGTCCGACTCTGTGCAACCCCAGAGACGGCAGCCCACCAGGCTCCCCTGTCCCTGGGATTCTCCAGGCAAGAACACTGGAGTGCGTTGTCATTTCCTTCTCCAATGCATGAAAGTGAAAAGTGAAAGGAAGTCACTCAGTCGTGTCCGACTCTTAGCGACCCCATGGACTGCAGCCCACCAGGCTCCTCTGTCCATGGGATTTTCCAGGCAAGAGTACTGGAGTGGGGTGCCATTGCCTTCTCTGCTCCAATGCATTATACTGAGTGAAACCTTGCACAAAATAGTCCATACTAAATGACTTCATTTTGGTTTCCCTGGTGGCTCAGTGGTTAAAAAAAAATCCACCTGCCAATGCAGGAGACACACGGGTTCAATCCCTGGACTGGGAAGATCCCCAGAGAAGGAAATGGCAACCCATTCCAGTATTCTTGCCTGGAGAATCCCATGGACAGAGGAGTCTGGTAGGCTACAGCCAATGGGGTCACAAAAGAGCTAGATACAACTTAGTGACTAAACAACAGCAACCACAAATGACTTTATTTATGTAAAGCTTTGAAACAAGCAAACTTGTCTCATCTATGATGAAAACATTCAGAGCAGTGCTTGCTCCTGGGGGACAGGATGGGAGATCAACAGGGAAAGGTGCTCGAGGGAACTCTCTGGGGTGATGATAACGTTCTGGGTACATGTACTTGTCAGACCTCAAAACTAAACACTTAAGATTTGTTCATTTCATGGAAGGTAAATGCTTATCTCAAAAAAACCTTAACAAATATTGAATATTATTAATGTGCATGTTGAAGAGAGGAAACATACTGATGGGCACGATTTACTTGCAAATATGTCAGAACAGAAAATGTACTGATGGATGGAGAGAGGGCTGGATGGATAGATAAATGGTGAAACAAGCATAGTAATATAAAGCGTCACATAACAGCTGGTGCTGGTCACCACCCAAACCATCGCCTTTAGTGCTGCCTCTGCCAAAGAAGAGGAGTTGGAAGGATAAACACCTCCTCTGACTGGGCTTTGGGGAGGAGATGGGGTTGGGGGCCAGCAGGTTCCTAGGGAGCCAGGAGAGAGGCAGAAGGGAGGAATGAGGCTGGAGTTTCAAGGGGGCAGGGAGGGCAGAGGGAGGAAGGAATTTGCTGGAGAGTCATGGCTCAAGGATTTGATCTTCAGCTGCTGTCCAAGGGCTGCACCCTCCTTGGCACATGCCAGGTACAGAGAAATGTTAGGTAGATGGCATGCTTCTGGGCTCGCCCCATCACTGGGCCTACCGCCCTTGAAATCCAGGGTCGAATTCATGGTTCAGAGGACTTTTCTTAGGAAACACTGCTAATCCAAACCACATCGACCCTCACTCCTCCCTTTGGTAGGGTGGCTGGGCTGGTAGATCAGAGTGGAGCCATGGATTTGGTCCATCCAGATTTCAGCAGAGGTTGCACACTGGCAGCCCTCCGGCTGGACCCAGCCCACAGATGTGCTATGTGTTTTGTTTGGCCTCCCCAAGGTTTGTTTTTTTTTAGTTTAGTTTAGACTTGCCAAGATTTTTAAATCACAGATCTGGATTGTCTGTGTCTCCTGAAATGTTGGAAGATTCAGCAGCCAGGGGCCTGCATGATGACAGTTGGCAGGAAGGAGTGGCAGCAGCTTTCTCAGAGGCCTGGCCCTCTTTCACTCCTGTCCCCCAAGTCCACCCAGTGGGCTGGGGCACACGAACCTGTGGGTATTAGGTCACTTGTGTGGACAAGTGAGAAGTCAGTATTGGCTGATAGTAACACTGCTAAGTCACTTCAGTCGTGTCCGACTCTGTGCGACCCCATAGACGGCAGCCTACCAGGCTTCCCCGTCCCTGGGATTCTCCAGGCAAGAACACTGGAGTGGGTTGCCATTTCCTTCTCCAATGCATGAAAGTGAAAAGTGAAAGGGAAGTCACTCAGTCATGTCCAACTCTTCACGACCCCATGGACCGCAGCTTACCAGGCTCCTCTGTCCATGGGATTTTCCAGGCAAGAGTACTGGAGTGGGGTGCCATTGCTAAGTAACCTTAATGTGATAAATATTGACTGAGTAATTAACTACGCAGGGTGTTTGGTCCTGGGAGCACAGTGGAGAACAAACAACTTGGTCCCTTTTCTAAAAGAAGTTAGATTCTAGAGGAGTAGATGGAGAGAGAGAGAAAGGAAGGAAGAGAGTAGACAGAGCTAGGGAAAGAAAGGAAGAGGAGGAGGAAGGAAGGAAGCAGTAATCACAAGCTGTGGCAACTATTCTAACGGGCCTAGAGGAGAGAGAAGATACTATGCAGCAGGGTTTGGGGCCGGGAAGCTGGCCCTCGACAAGCCGATGGGGAAGATCTGTCTGGGGTGACATTTCTTTTTGGGGGGGTGACATTTTTAAGTGAAGTTCTGAAGGATAAGGACCTCTGGGAAAGATTGCTGAGGTGGATGAAAGGCCTTAAATGAGGAAGTGTTTGGGTTCTTTCCAGCGCTGAGAGAAGTCTACTGTCAAGAGTGCTTGAGAGATAAGAGAACAGGATAAAGGTGGGGAGATGAGCAGTGTATGGGACTTGTAAACCAAGTGAAGTGTTTAAATTTTATTCTGGGTGCAATAGTAGCCATTGAAGGTTTCGGGTCAGAGAGAGACACAATCAGATTCAGGTTTCATAAAACCAATCTTGTTATTAGTAGGGAATATAGCCAAAGGTCTCATTGCCAATGGCAGGTAAGACATGATGGTGTGTTGGTTAGTAGAGGAAAAAAATCCAAGGGCATTCTGGAGGAAGTAATTTCATAGCTGGTTGCAGAAGGAGGTAAACCTGGAAATTCTATCAATTGGCTGCATCAACATGCAAACTTAGGGATTTAGACAAAGATTGCCTAAGATGATACTGTTCAATCTTGGCTTCTTCCAAGAAGTAAGGCATTTTCACATAAATTATTACTTTCTTTGGTAGCAGAATGTAATCTAAAGCAGTAAGCAGTTCATGGCAAATAGAAACTGTCTGAAAATTCACATATATTTTGCATTCTAGTCTATAATATTTTAAAGCTATAAATGACATAATGTCAATAACAACACAAACAAGAAAAACACTGAAATATTCCTCCCACTGACCCTGGTTAATGCCCTTAACATCGGCTGCACACTGGAATCACCTGGGAAGCTTTAAAGAAATGCTGTTTCCTGGGTCGCTCTCCCAGACATTCTGACTTAGCTGTTCTGGGATGTATTCTGGGCATCTGGATTTTTAAAGCTTCCTGGTGACTCTAATGTGCATGTGTGGTGGAGAACTGCTTGTTAATCCAAGGCAGAAGTTCCCAAAGCAGCAAGGGCATGACTCAGAAATGTGCAAGAAATTGAATTTTCTCAGGCTCTACACCAGACTTACTGAACCCAAAATTCTAGGGGTGGGTCTCAGCAAGCTGCATTGTAATCAGTCCTCTGTGTGCTTTAGGAACACCCTGAAGTTTTAGAATATCCCTTTTGATTCTGCTTTCTAGATCTGATAAACAGGGTGCCTGATGAACTATGGACGGAGGTTCAAGACACTGTACAGGAGACAAGACCATGCCCAAGAAAAAGAAATGCAAAAAGCAAAATGGCTGTCTGAGGAGGCTTTACAAATAGCTGAGAAAAGAAGAGAAGTGAAAAGCAAAGGAGAAAAAGAAAGATATACCCATTTGAATGGAGAGTTCCAAAGAATAGCAAGGAGAGATAAGAAAGCCTTCCTCAGCGATCAATGCAAAGAAATAGAGGAAAACAATAGAATGGGAAAGACTAGAGATCTCTTCAAGAAAATTAGAGATACCAAGGGAATATTTCATGCAAAGATGGGCTCGATAAAGGACAGAAATGGTATGGACCTAACAGAAGCAGAAGATATTAACAAAGAGGTGGCAAGAATACACAGAAGAACTGTACAAAAAGATCTTCACGACCCAGATAATCACAATGGTGTGATCACTCACACTCACCTAGAACCAGACATCCTGGAATGTGAAATCAAGTGGGCCTTAGGAAGCATCATTACAAACAGAGCTAGTGGAAGTAATGGAATTCCAGTTGAGCTATTTCAAATTCTAAAAGATGATGCTGTGAATGTGCTGCACTCAATATGTCAGCAAATTTGGAAAACTCAGCATTGGCCACAGGAGTGGAAAGAGTCAGTTTTCATTCTAACCCCAAAGAAGGGCAATGCCAAAAATGCTCAAATTACTGCACAATTGCATTCATTTCACACACTAGTAAAGTAATGCTCAAAATTCTCCAAGCCAGGCTTCAGAAATACATGAACCGTGAACTCCCTGATGTTCAAGCTGGTTTTAGAAAAGACAGAGGAACCAGAGATCAAATTGCCAACATCTGCTGGATTATCAAAAAAGCAAGAGAGTTCCAGAAAAACATTTATTTCTGCTTTATTGACTATGCCAAAGCCTTTCACTGTGTGGATCACAATAAACTGTGGAAAATTCTTCAAGAGATGGGAATACCAGACCACCTGACCTATCTCTTGAGAAACCTGTATGCAGGTCAGGAAACAACAGTTAGAACTGGACATGGAACAACAGACTAGTTCCAAAGAGGAAAAGGAGACGTCAAGGCTGTATATTGTCACCCTGCTTATTTAACTTCTATGCAGAGTATATCATGAGAAACGTGGGGCTGGAAGAAGCACAAGCTGGAATCAAGGTTGCCAGAAGAAATATCAATAATCTCAGATATGCAGATGACCCCACCCTTATGGAAGAAAGTGAAGAAGAACTAAAGAACCTCTTGATGAAAGTGAAGGAGGAGAGTGAAAAAGTTGGCTTAAAGCTCAACATTCAGAAAACAAAGATCATGGCATCTGGTCCCATCACTTCATGGGAAATAGATGGGGAAACAGTGGAAACAGTGGCTAACTTTATTTTTCTGGGCTCCAAAATCACTGCAGATGGTAGTTGCAGCCGTGAAATTAAAAGACGCTTGCTCCTTGGAAGGAAAGTTATGACGAACCTAGATATCACATTAAAAAGCAGAGACATTACTTTGTCAACAAAGGTCCATCTAGTAAAGGCTATGGTATTTCCAGTGGTCATGTATGGATGTGAGAGTTGGACTGTAAAGAAAGCTGAGTGCCAAAGAATTGATGCTTTTGAACTGTGGTGTTGGAGAAGACTCTTGAGAGTCCCTTGGACTGCAAGGAGATCCAACCAGTCCATTCTAAAGGAAATCAGTCCTGAATTGGAAGGACTGATGCTGAAGCTGAAGCTCCAACACTTTGGCCATCTAATGCAAAGAACTGACTTTTGGAAAAGACTCTGATGCTGGGAAAGATTGAGGGCAGGAGGAGAAGGGGGACGACAGAGGATGAGATGGTTGGATGGCACCACCAACTCAATGGACATGGGTTTGGGTGGACTCTGGGAGTTGGTGTTGGACAGGGAGGCCTAGCACGCTGGGGTTCATGGGGTCACAAAGAGTCGGACATGACTGAGTGATTGAACTGAACTTTAGCCTGATAAGCTCAGACATGCAGTATTTCTACTGGTCCTCACCTGGGAAGGTAGATTGGGCAAATATTGTCATTTCTCCCTGATTTACCAGATGGGCAGATGGAGGCAGAAAGAGATTCTGTGATTCGCCCATCAATAGCAGACCAGAGACCCAAACCCAGGTCTTCTGAAGGCAGGACAGAGGTGGGTGTTTACAACGACCTCTGCCTACATGCTATTCTCATCAGCTGACAGGTCTGCAACTGCCCCTGCTCTGGAGGTGGATAGAGAGACCTGGGCCTTGGGGAATAGGGTAGAGAGTCAGCAGACTTGTTCTGTAAAGGACCAGGCAGTAAATGGCCCCGTTGGCCACACTGTCTCTGTCAAAACTACTCAGCTGGGCCATTGACGCAATAATGCAGCCATAGCCAATATGTAAATGAATGAGTGGCTGTGTGCCACCGAACTTTATTTACAAATGTAGGTGGGAGGCTAGATTTGGGCATGGGACCAGGGTCTTGCTCTGCAGCTAAGGCCTGGGCCAGGCCTGCACTCAGTAGTCACCCCTGTCCACTTGTAAGCACTGTTCATGGAGCCCAAGACAGCCTGCTGGGGAGTGGTGAGAGCTGAGACCCGGTGAGGAGACGTGGATGGAGACAGATGAGACTGGAGCTGGGTCAGGAGATGGAGATGGTATGGGGGATAAGTTTTCTGGTGTCTCTGCTTTAAAATATGTATTTATTTTATTCATTTATTTCTGGCCATGTCAGGTCTTAGTTGCGGCATTTGGGCTCTCCGTTTGCCACGTACAGGCACCTGTCCAGTTATGGTTGCCCCTTGACATGTGGGATTTTAGTTCCCCGACCAGGGATTGAACCTCGTCCCCTGTATTAGAAAGCAGATTCGTAACCACTGGACCACCAGGGAAGTCCCCTGGCTTCTCCTTCTTAACGGAGACTTTGGGAGGTGTGGTTGGTGGGATTCCCAAGGCCTGGGCAGGTCACCTAAGTGGCAAGGCCAACCAGGCTGGTCCCTGCTAGTCCTACAGGGGCAGAGTGAGCCAACTAGCTTGCTATCCAAACTAAGTCACTTATTCTTCTAGAAAGTATCTTTATGGAAAATTTTGGAACATGATAAGGCCACTGAATACAGAAGTAACAGTAGCAATTGAGTGAGCTGAATAGCAAGAAAGAGCATTCAGAGGTGCCGGAGGGCAAGCTCTCAGACGGTTAAACACACTCAATTACAAACCCACAGAATAACTGCAGGAGTCAGGAACCATGCACACACAACTCTTTGATTTCTAAGAAATGAAATGTAACGTGACAGGAAGAGAGGGCAATCCTTCCAGGAGTGACAAATTATAGCATTGCATGCTTTTTTTTCTTTGTTTAAAATTTTTGTATTAAAAGTTATTTTAATATATATATAGGGTATATTATACATTTATGTTATAAAACTTAATAATACAGTGAAAACCTGCGAACCCATCACCCAGCCAAAGAACCAGGACAGAGCCAATAATACACATACCTAATGCTCTTTCCAGAGAAGGCAATGGCAGCCCACTCCAGTACTCTTTGCCTGGAAAATTCCATGGACGGAGGAGCCTGGCAGGCTTCAGTCCATGGGGTTGCTAAGAGTGGGACACGACTGAGCGACTTCAGTTTCACTTTTCACTTTCATGCTTTGGAGAAGGAAATGGTAACACACTCCAGTGTTCTTGCCTGGAGAATCCCAGGGACAGAGGAGCCTGGTGGGTTCCAGGATGGGGGAGCCTATGGGGTGGCACAGAGTTGGACACGCTGAAGCAGCTTGGCAGCAGCAGTGCTCTTTCCCCATTGGGGGCCCCAGGATTTCTCCCGGAGGTATCATCCTCCTGAATTTGAGGGATGTTTTACTTAGACATAATTATATTTGCATGTTCTTACACAGTATGTTGTTTACTTTTGCTCATTTTTGAGTTTTGTAAAAGTAACATGCTACTGTATGGAGTCTTCTAGATTTCACCCATTGTTTTTAAGATTCTTTGATGTGAGACTTTCCAGGCAGTCCAGTGATTAGGACTTGTCGCTTCCACTGCAGGGGACACAGGTTTGATTCCTGGTGACGTAGCTAAGATCCCACAGACCATGTGGTGAGGCCAAAATTTTTTAATTAATAAAAAATAAGATTCATTGATGTTGAGTGTGGTTGTAGTTCATTCATATTTGTGGATGCATAATATTTGATTTTATAACTACACTGAAATTTATTCATTCTTTTGTCAATATGCATATGTGCAAAGAGTACAGTTGTTGATTAGCAGGTTATGCAGATGTTTAAATTTTCAAAAGATTCCAAATTGTTTTTAAAAAATATTTAAATCAATTTACACTCCTATTAGTAATGTGTCAGAATCCCCATACTCCACTTCCTCTCACAGTAGATATGTGTGTGTGTATAAAGATACACCTATGAAATTTTAATACATACATTATGTATGTGTATGTATGTATTATTTGTTGTAAAATATTTCAATCATATTAAAAGGTAAGGAGAATAATGAACCCCTCATCATGCCCATCACTCACCTTCACTAATGACCAAATCATCACCAATCGTTTTTCATGAATACTCCAACATTCTAGATGTCATCTCATCTCACTAATACTCTCATCTAATACACTAATACATCTCATCTCATCTCACTAATATTTTGGGATAAATTTCTGAAAGAAATAAGGACTCATTTAGAAACATAACCAAAATATTATCATCACATCAAGAAAATAACAGTAATTTCTTATATTAGCAAATATCCAATAATTCCTTATATCCAAATATCCAGGTGTTTAAATCTCCCCAATTATCCATGAATTTTTCAGTTTAATTTTGAATCAAGATTCAGATGAAGCCTATACATTGCATTTGGGATTTGGTTGCTATCTTGCTTCACTCTCAATCTATATGTTCCCTCTCTCCCCTACAGCCACCCCCTATAATTTATTTGTTGAAGATATCAGATGTGTGAACGTTGTAAACTATTGATCCCATTTCTAAATTATCTTTAAGACTTTTAATATTTTTTAATTTTTCTTGTCATTTTAAATTTTCTTTCCTGTTAATTAACATTCCTCCTATTTTCAACTTATTTCCAAAAAGTTGTTTATAGTATTCTCTGATTATGTTTTTATTTTCTGCTCCATCTGTTGTATCTCCCCGTTCATTCCTTACATCTTTCTGCCTTCTCTCTTTTTCCTCTGAAGTCTTGACAATTGGCAAGAATCTTATCACTTGGCTTATTGATCTTCTCTACTGTATTTTTCCTTTTTACTTTGTTTTTACTCTTACTATCCTTATATCTTATTTGGGCTTATTTTGTTCTCTTTCTCACCTCTCAAATTGGATACATAGTTTTCAGCTTTTCTTATTTTTAATGCAAATGTTTAAGGCCTAAATCTCCCTCTAAGTAAAACATTTACTATAGCTCAGAAGATCTGATGTGAAATATTTGCATTAATATGTCCAGATCGAATTATTTTTTCTTTCTTTTTTAGTTACTGACATCTAATAATTTTAGGGAGGAAAAAGAAACACCAGTTCTTTGACGTTTGTTGTCTTGCATTATGAACTAGTAAACAATTAGTTTGTGTGAACGTTTCATATTATTGAGAAAAATCTGTATCCTCTGATTGTTTGGCATAATATTCTACACATGACTATTATTGGTGTTGTTCATTTGCCCAGTTATGTCCGATTCTTTGCAACTCCACGCACTGCAGCACGCCAGGATATCCTGTCCTTCACTACCTCCCAGAGTTTGCTCAGACTCATGTCCATCAAGCCAGTGATGCCATCCAACTGTCTTATCCTCTGTCGACCCCTTCTCCTTCTCTCAATATTTTCCAGCATCAGGGTCTTTTCCAATGAGTCAGCTCTTTGCATCAGGTGGCAAAAATTGTTCATCAGCTTCAGCATCAGTCCTTAAGTGAATGTTCAAGGTTGATTTCCTTTAGGATTGACTGGTTTGATCAATCATGACTATTAAAACATTGTTATTGGTGTTATTCATGTCTTTTATACCTATATTAATATTCTATGTGCTTGATCTGTCAAAAACTAGGAAATGGGTTGAACGCTCCCAATGTTATTGTGAACTTATAAATGTCTTACTGTAATTATTTTTAATTAAAATTTAATCAATTTTTCTTTATATACTTTGAGGCTCTGGTTTATGCAGGCTTGGAAGTGCTCTGTCTTTCTGATAATCTGAATCATTATCCTGAACAGCTACCCTTTAACATGTTTTTTGTCCTAAGTATGGACATGACTATGCCAGCTTTCTCTTGGTCAGCATTGTTTTTAATCCAGTCTGACAATCTCCATTTTCTTAACTGATGAATCCAGTATATTTCCATTTAGTGTGATTGTTGATATTGGGTTGACCAAAAAGTTTGTTTGGGTTTTTTTCATAACATCTTATTTGGTCTTGTTTCTCCAACTTACTTTTTGATTTCTGTAGTTCCTCATTTTCTGTGGTTCTTTTGTTCTCCTTTCTGAAATATGTATCTGACTCGTTTATACATGATTTGCATATATAAATATATAATTTAACATTTAGTTACTTGTTCTATTTTTATCTCCCTAGTTTGGAATTTGTTAGAATTTTTATATTCATTCACTGTTCTGTCAGTGGTTTCCCTTGGAATATTACTATGTACAGTTATCTTAACAAATTCTAAAGTTAAATGATATTAGTTCCTCTCCCACATTAATGCCACCATATTAGAACATTTTCCGTCTGATCATCCCATCCTAATTCATATACTATTGTGGTTCAGTGTTTAGTCCTGTCCTCTTTTAACCTAGCAAATTAGACATCTTTGACTGTTATTACTATTATTTTTTACATATATATTTCCCATTTTATTTTCTCAACATTCCTTCTGTCTCTAATTCTTTTCAGTTTAATTTTTCTTTTTCTGAGGTATCAGTTCAGTTCAGTTGCTCAGTCGTGTCTGACTCTTTGCAACCCCATGAATCACAGCACGCCAGGCCTCCCTGCTCATCACCATCTCTCGGAGTTCACTCAGACTCATGTCCTTTAGATTTAGATGTTTCTTAT
Source organism: Nanger dama (assembly GCA_917880005.1). NCBI lineage: Eukaryota > Metazoa > Chordata > Mammalia > Artiodactyla > Bovidae > Nanger > Nanger dama. The sequence continues at coordinate 591,745 of CAKJTW010000037.1, read as the reverse complement.
TAAAGGCTCTGTGCAGCAGATTCTCAGTTAGCATCTTAATTTTATCCTCATTCTTGAAAGACAGCTCTGTTGGCTACTCAAGTGGGGGTTTGAGGTCATTTTCTCTCAAACCTTTGAAGACATTATTCCACTGCTTTTTAACTTGGATTGCTGCTCTTATTTTCTGTTATTCTGAAAAAAACAAAAATGAAAGTGTTAGTCTCTCAGTCATGTCCAACTCTTTGGGACCCTGTTGACTGTAGCCTGCCAGGCTTCTCTGTCCTTGGGATTCTCTAGGCAAGGATACTGGAGTGGGTAGACTTTCCCTTCTCTAGAGGATCTTCCTGACCCAGGGATCAAACCCAGGTCTCCTGCATGACAGGCAGATTCTTTACCATCTGAGCCACCAGGGAAGCGGTTATTTTAACTGTCATTAATTTGTGAACTGTATGTTTCCTCCTCAGGCTGCTGTTACCATCTCCTATTTGTCTTCAGTCAGTCAGTTCAGTCGCTTAGTCGTGTCCAACTCTTTGCGACCCCATGGACTGCAGCACGCCAGGCCTCCCTGTCCATAGCCAACTCCCGGAGTTAACTCAAACTCAAGTCCGTTGAGCTGGTGATGCCATCCAACCGTCTCATCCTCTGTCGACCCTTTCTCCTCCAGCCTTCAATCTTTCCCAGCATCAAGGTCTTTTCAAATGAGTCCGTTCTTCGCATCAGGTGGCCAAAGTGTTGGAGTTTCAGCTTCAGCATCAGTCCTTCCAATGAACATTCAGGACTGATTTTCTTTAGCTTGGACTGGTAGGATCTCCTTGCAGTCAGTGTTCCATAATTTTATTATTGTGATGAGGCATGGATTTCTTGATTTTTCTCAGGTGTCAGTTGGAGAAATTTCAAATGTAAAGAAAACTTTAATATCGGCACAACAAACATCTATTTATCTTCATCTACATTCGCATCAACATTTTGCTCCATTTGTTTTACCTCTATCCCTCTATTTTTTTGAGCCATATGAAAATAAGCTGTAGAACCATTACATTTTTTCTCTAAGTAATTCAGCAGGCAGCTCTTAAGACAGATTTCCCCTCCTATATTGGTGTACTATTACCATGCCTGCAAAAATAACGAATTCTGTTTTATTATCTAATACATAGGCCATATTCAAGTTTCCACAATGTTTTATAAATAATCTGAATTTTTGCCTTCATACCTACTTAACACAAGGTGTTGTAGGAATGAATTACGTGACCAATACAGAGTATGTGACTGAAACCGATTCTGTCTTGAGGTCCAGTTTCTAGAGCTAGAGATCACTGTGAGAGGCAGCCCAGTTGAGTGGCTATGATCATGAACTCAAGCCAGCTCAGTACTTTCAAATCCCATCTTTGTGACCTTGAGTAAGTTATTTCATCCTTTGTGGCCCAGTTTCTTTATTGTAAAGTTGTGGTGAGGAGTAAATGGGTGATATATATTAAGCATTTTGTGTCTGGCATGTAGTAAGTTTTATTGTGTTCATTAATAACCAAGCCTAAAGAATCTCTCCTTTTACTATTAACAGAAGCCAGTGGAGTTGGATGGAGAAAATCTACAAGCATAGTCAAAAGTAGTTTCTGTGGTTTAGGACTTCTTAGAGAAGGAAGTGTCAGAGCTGAAACCAACACAACTATTTATTTGAAAGGCACAATTATCTGTGAAGTGTGACTGCACATGGGAATTCTTTTAATCTCAGAAAAAGGAAAAAAAAGGGTAATACCCCCAACACACACACACACACACACACACATATATACACACAACCATCTTGCTTATGTTTTATAGCATAATTAGTATCACTAGAATCTCAAGTATCTGAAATAGTTGCAATTTTCCTTTACAATGTTAGTCAAGTCTTTAGGCATTCTTTCTTTCTGACTCTTACCATTAATAATTTGTTAAGGTATCTGTTTCAACACCAAGATATAAATTCTCTAAGAGCAGAGACTACAACTTTTCATTAGTGCCTAGAAAATAGTAGATGCTCAGTAAGTATGTGTTGAATTAATATATGTGTGTGAATGAGTGACTATATTCTTAAACAAACTCTAGAGACACTCACTCCCCTAGGCCTGTGTGGGTATTTTCTTTCAGACTCTTTATTGGAGCAGTCAGTGAAGGAGATATTTCCTTGGTTAAAGTGAAAGTGGCCAATGTTGATTTAGGAGGACGAGCAAATATATGTGAGCCTTTGATGTATATGAACCATCCTGTGGTGTCTGGAATAAAAACCATTTCCCAAAATAGTCCCCCATTAAAGGTAAAGAACACTGTGATGGTCCATTTTATGTGTCAGCTTGAAAGAAGGGCTGAGGGAGGCCCAGAGAGCTAGCATAACATTATTTCTGGATGTGTCTGTGAGGGTGTCCCTGGAAGAGATTGTGCATTTGAAGCAGTGGGCTGAGTAGAGAAGAGAACATGTCCTCATCAGCGTGAGTGGGCCTCGTCTAGTCCACAAAAGATGAAGGAGGGGTGAATTCCCTGCCCTTGGACATTGAGCTCCTGGTGTTCAGGCCTTCGGCCAACAGCAGATTGTAGAACTTCCTGGCCTTTTAAACCATGTGAGACAATTCCTTTAATAAATCTATCTATCTATTATCTATCTGTCTGTCTTTCTAGTTACCTATTAGTTCTGTTTCTCGGAGAACCCGGATACAAACACATCATGGTTGATTATCCAAAGTCTGTTTGACCTCAGATAATTAGCCAAAGCCTTTTAGTCTAAACCAAGTAGGTAATTCTGTTCTTTCAGTGATGGCTCAGGGACCCTCACACAAGTCAGTTCTGTCTAGTGGGACATAAAAGGAAGTCTCTAGAAGGCTGCTGGATAAGTTTCATCCCTCCTTTGAGAAATACCACGGTACTAGACGCTATTTTTTCTTCTAATGCTTATTGTCTTATCTGGATATACCACCTGGAAGAGTTTTATCAACAGTATGAAAATGAAGCCAGTCCAGCAGGGGCAGAGCATAGAGATGGAAAGAGCCTGAAATGCTGATTGGTGTTTCCATTAAGGAATTAAATCAAATAACCTGAATCCAGGTCTACCCAGCCTTCTTCTTTCATAAGATAATAAATTTCCTAATTATTTAAGTCAGTTTGAGTTAGAGTGGTGTCCACATCAGACAAAAGCACTCTTAAATGCTAGGAAGTATTATATAATCATAGATTGTTATTGCTGGAAGAGAACTTGAGATAATCCAGTTTAAATGTCTCATTTTTAAAATGAGGAAATGAAGGTCCAGAAAGATTTACAGACTTGTGTAAAGTCACATATAGAATGAAAACCAGAACCGGAGCTAAATCCATTCTTCAGACTCCTACTTACTACTTGCTGAAACTTGCTGCTACTGCTAAGTCACTTCAGCCGCGTCCGACTCTGTGCGACCCCATAGAAGGCAGCCCACCAGGCTCCCCTGTCCCTGGGATTCTCCAGGCAAGAGTACTGGAGTGGGATGCCATTGCCTTCTGAAACTTGGTAATACATAATTTCAAGGTCAAGAAAAGGGGTAACTAGAGAATAGACGTGTTTTGATTATATTTACCTGTAACTGCTCTCTGGAAGCTTTTGGGAAAACTTTTGCTTTTCTAAACAGATACAGCTTCGTTTTTCTTCTTCCACTTTCTTTTCTTCTGGAAAGAAGACATGATGCCTGGAAGACATGATGCCAGCCATCTTGGATCCCTGAGATATAAAGCCAACCCACTTAAAAGCAGAGTGAAATGATAGGAGCCTCGGAATCTCCTCACCAGTTCCAGAATGACTGATGTGAGAAACATGTTCATATTTGCACAAGTTAGGTTTATGAAACAAAGACAAAAGCATTCTTAACTGATACTATTAACCATTTCTTTCACACCACACACATTCCAATAGATTGTCACTGACCACCAACCAGAACTCCGTGAGAAAAAAATTTTAAGGATTATATGAATTTCTCCTGCATTTACTATTCTTAAAATGTATTTCATTCATTATTTTCTTTTGAAAAAATTTTAAACCTCCACAAAAATTGTGAGACTATAATAAACTCCTAGGTACTTTTGTCTGCTACTGCTGCTAAGTCGCTTTAGTCGTGTCCGACTCTGTGCGACCCCATAGACGGCAGCCCACCAGGCTCCCCCGTCCCTGGGATTCTCTAGGCAAGAATACTGGAGTGGGTTGCCATCTCCTTCTCCAATGCATGAAAGTGAAAAGTCAAAGTGATGTCGCTCAGTCGTGTCCAACTCTTAGCGACCCCATGGACTGCAGCCTACCAGGCTCCTCTGTTCATGGGGTTTTCCAGGCAAGAGTACTGGAGTGGGGTGCCATGGGTTCACCAATTGCTAGTTAATGTTTTGCTACATTTCTCTCTTTCTCTCTCTGTCTTGGTGTCTGTTTATTTATTTCTCTGCCTTTAATATGACATATGTAATTTTTCTGAACTCTTTGAAAATAAGTTGCAGACATCTTGAACTTTAACCTCAAAATATTTCTGTATGTATCCTTCAGAATCTGCCTGCAATGCAGGAGACCCAGGTTCTATTCCTGGGTCAGAAAGGTCCTCCGGAGAAGGAAATAGCAACCCACTCCAGTATTCTTGCCTGGAAAATCTCATGGACAAAAGAGCCTGGCAGGCTACAGTCCCTGGGGTCACAAGAGTAGGACACGACTTAGCATCTAAACCAAAACCATCCTTCAGAAACTAGGATCATTTCATGTAACTGCTATTTAATTCTGAAATTTGGGAAATCTAACTTTGGTTCAGTACTGTTACTAAAACATGGGTCATATGCACATTTCACAAACATCCCAATGCTGTTTATGGTCACTTTTGTCTTGAGGAAAGTCCAGTCCAGGATGACACATTGCATTTAATTGTCATGTCTCTTTCGTCTCATTTATGCTGGAATGGTTACTCAGAATTTCTTTGTATTTTACAAAAAAGATTTTTTTAAAAAAAAGAGAGAGAGAACTGGCTGGTTGTTTAGTAGAATTTCCCTCAACTTGGTTGATCCTATAATTTCATCGTGATTAGACTCAGGTTACATGTATTGGACAGGAACACACACTGGTGATGCAGCATCCTTCTCAGTGCATTGAGTCAGGAGGGACAGGCAAGTTTTACTGCTTACCAGTGGAGAAGGCAATGGCACCCCACTCCAGTACTATTGCCTGGAAAATCCCATGGATGGAGAAGCCTGGCTGGCTGCAGTCCATGGGGTCGCTAAGAGTCGGACACGACTGAGCGACTTCACTTTGACTTTTCACTTTCATGCATTGGAGAAGGAAGTGGCAACGCACTCCAGTGATCTTGCCTGGAGAATCCCAGGGACGGGGAAGCCTGGTGGGCTGCCGTCTATGGGGTCGCACAGAGTCGGACACGACTGAAGCAACTTAGCAGCAGCAGCAGTGGAGTAAACTTTAATCAATTGATTAAAGTGGAGTCCAGCTTATTCTTATAAATCTAGTTCCTAAGTTCTCACTAGAACTTCCCTGGTGGCTCAGACGGTAAAGTGTCTGTCTACAATGTGGGAGACCTGGGTTCAATCCCTGGGTTTGGGAAGTTCCCTGGAGAAGGAAATGGCAACCCACTCCAGTACTCTTGCCTAGAAAATCCCATGGACGGAGGAGCCTGGTGTCCATGGGGTCACAAAGAGTCGGACACGACTGAGCGACTTCACTTCACTTTATTCTCTGAGACAGTCATCTTTCTTGAGTTACTAGTAGACTACATGGAGTCATTCCCATGGTTTCTCAGATAGACTTTGAATTACAGGGCCCTTAGGCAAGGGATGGGTTCAGGATGTTCTTCAAAAGTGGGATTTGGAATAAGCAGAGATGACTTCCTCAAAATTCAATAAGCCCATTGCCAGATTGTTTTGCAAGTAGGTGGGAAAGGGTTAACAAGGACACAGGCCATCTGTTTTCCCTTAAGGAGAGTGGAGCTTCCCCAAATATCACTGCTTTACACCTGAAGAAGTTAAATGGTCTTGTTCCCATGGAATCCCCAACCAATGTAGCCCTGACCTGTGATTTATATAAAAAGTAGCTGTTCCTTAATTTTCCCCACAATGGCTTCATTCTTACCTTATGAACCTGCTTTGTCAGTGTTCACTTTGATTTATGGAAGATTTCAAACTCCCCAAATAACTATTCCTTTTCTTTTCATTAAAGTTAATCCCCACAAAGACACTTTCATCCGCTGATTAGTCATGCCCCAGTGAACCTTGCTAACCAGAGGCTAAGTTATTGATGTGTTAAAGATGTAATCTCTAAGTCTTGGGACCACTGAAGAAACCCCAACATGTTATTTGACAGTCAGAATCTCACAATGTATGGCCTCCTTTGAGTAGCCTTGGTTGCACGCGTTCCTTGGGGTCCATAAATCTCTCTGGCCCAACGGCCTGTGAGGGCTGAGTTATTGTGGGGCCGAGTTTAAGCTGCCAGCACACACTGCCCTGCACCCCAGGAAGTCCTGGTGCCTTCTCCAGACTCCAGTTTCCATTTCCAATAACATGTATCCAGCAGCAAAGCTGCTATTACACAAGAAGCAGCAGCTCATTGTTTTGTGCCCTGCCTGTAGCCTCCCTCATAAATTTGCACAGACCTACAAGTCAGCTTCCCAGATGGCAACTTCCCTCCATAGCTCAGTTGGTAAAGAATCTGCCTGCAGTGCAAGGGACCCAGGTTCAACTCCTGGATCGGGAAGATCCCCTGGAGAAGGAAATGGCAACCCCCCCCAGTATTCTTGCCTGGAGAATCTCATGGGCAAAGGAGCCTGGCAGGCTATAGTCCATGGGGTCACAAGAGTCAGACACGACTTAGTAACTAAACTACCACAAGTCAACTTCCCAGGTGGCACTAGGGGTAAAGGACCCACCTGCCAATTCAGGAAATACAAGAGATTCCAATTCAGTCCCTGTGTCAGGAAGATCGCCTGGAGGAAGGAAATGGCAACCCACTCCAGTGTTCTTGCCTCTAGTTGTGGCAAGCGGGGCCTACCCTCCCGTTGCGGTGCACTAGCTGCTCAGTGTGGTGTCTTCCTCTGTTGCTGAGCGTGAGCTCTAGGGCATGTGGGCTCAGTATTTGTGGCTCCCAGGCTTTAGAGCACAGGCTCAATCGTTGCGGCTTAGTTGGATCTTCCTGGATCATGAATCAAATCCATGTCTCTTGCATTGGCAAGTGGATTCTCAACCACTGAGTCACCAGAGAAGCCTTGACCCTGGCTTTTGATCCAAGTTCTTGTTGTTTTTCAAATAACACTCATGCTATTAGCAGGCAGTTCTGTAGTCAGAGGCCAGGTGGGCTCCAGTGGGCTCTGTGCTCAGGCTATCACAACGTCTGGGTGAACTCCAGACGTTGGCTAGACTTATCTCAAGGCTCAGGGGTAAAGCTGTTTCCTGGCATATTCAAGTTATTGGCAAAATTCAGGTCCTGTGGTTATAGCACTGAAGTTCCCATTTTCTTTTGGAAGTCAGGACCTGCCCTCAGAGTCTAGAGGCCACTCACAATTATTATCAGGTGGTCCCCTCCATCTCACATCAGGAAATGTTAAATTTTTCTCACGTTGAATCCTTCTGCCTTCATCTTCTGCCAACAGTTGAAGAAAACTTTCACTGAGTTCAACAACTGGCCTACATTCTCTTTATTGAGATGAATCTATTGATCATGAGCTTGGATGCTGGAGCAATGTCAAACTGCTATAAAATTTTCTAGTGGCTTCTTGTCAATTTCTGTACCTAACTCTTTGAGAACAAAATATATTTGTTCTTCATCTTTGGTTCTGGCACAGAGCTCCTAAAACCCTTGAAGTATACTAAGTGACGAGAGAGATAAAGGTTTCTGTTACCTTAATAAGATGACTTTTGGAAAGCCATTAGGTAACCTAAGAATGCAGACTGCTTTCCAGGAGAATAAAGCACGTGATTAGAGGAGTAGAACTTTAAGTCCCACCGTTGACCTCTGGGGAAGGGAGAAATCTAAAGATTGATTTCAATCACCAATAGCCAAAAATTTAATCAATTGTGCATCTGTGATGAAGCCTCCATAAAAATCCAGAAGGACAAGGTTCAGAGAGCTTCCAGGCTGTGAGCATGTGGAGATTTGTGGAAAATGAGAAGCTCTGTGTCTCTTCCTGCACACCCCTCCCTGTGCATCTCATCCATCTGGCTGTTCCTGAGTCATATCCTTTAATCATAAACTGGTTATCTAGCAGGTAAATGTTTTCCTGAGTTCTGTGAGCTGCTCTAGCAAATTAATTGAACCCAAGGAGGGGAATTGTTGGAACCTCTGATCCTGAATCACAGGTGATGGACTTCCCTGCTTGTCTAGGGGTTAAGAACCATCTGCCAATGCAGTCTGATCCCTGGTCTGGGAAGATCCCATGTGCCAAATAGCAATTAAGCCCCTCGAGCTGCAGCTACTGGAAGTCCATGAGTCCTAGAGCCTGTGCTCTGCAACAAGAGAAGCCACCAAAATGAGAAGTCCTCATACCGCAACTCGAGAGTAGACCCTGATCTCTGCAACTAGGGAAAGCCCTCAAGCAGCAACAAAGACCCAGCACAGCCAAAGATAAATAACTAAGTAAAAATTTAAATATACATATATATATAATATATATCTCTATATAATAATATATATTATATATATATATAAAAGAAGCACAGATGACAGTCTGAAGTTGGGGATGGGTAGTTTTGTAGGACTATGCCTTTAACCTATGGGATCTGACACTACCTCCATGTATATAGTGTCAGAATTGAATTAATTGCTTGATGATGGGGAACATTCCCACACATCAGCCTTGGGTGTGGAATGGGAGCTACAGATAACCAAAGTCCTCCTCAACCACCTTCCCTCAAATACCATCTTCTCTTTCCAGGACAAACCAGGTTGTGAATTGGAGGGTATACATCCAGCCCACTTTTAACAACTTTTGTGTGCTATGTGCTAAGTCGCTTCAGTCAGGTCTGACTCTTTGAGACCTCATGGACTGCAGCTTGCCAGGCTCCTCTGTCCAAGGGATTCTCCAGGCAAGAATACTGGAGTGGGTGGCTGTGCCCTTCTCCAGGGTTTAACACCTTACATATGTTTATATGCACCCCTAGAAAATTCATAGAATTGTTTCATATAAGTGTCTTTATACAATTTATTTCCATACTATACATATAACAGGATATACAGTGAAGCTTAGAGGACTATACTCTATGAGGTTGCAAAGAGTGGGTCATGACTGACTGAACACGCATGCACATATAATATGAACACGGCTCTTCCCTCATAACTCAGTTGGTAAAGAATCTGCTTGCAATGCGGGAGACCCCAGTTTGATTCCTAGGTCAGGAAGATCCCCTGGAGAAGGGATAGGCTACCCACTCCAGTATTCTTGGGCTTCCCTTGTGGCTCAGCTGGTAAAGAATCTGCCTGCAAATCGGGAGACCGAGGTTCAATCCCTGCGTTGGGAAGATCTCCTGGAGAAGGGAAAGGGTACCCACTCCAGTATTCATGCCTGAAAAATTCCATGGACTGTATAATCTGGGGTTGTATAGTCCATGAAGTCGAAAAGAGTCAGACATGACTGAGCGACTTTCACTCTCACTTTCTGTTGATCCATATAGATGCGATTCGTCCTCCTGAATATACTGTGTGTTGTTCTATTTAGGCATTTATAACTTTCACATTTACAAGCAATGCTGCCTTGGTCTAGCACATGCCCCCTTGAATGTCTCCAGAGAAGCTACCTAGACTTCTAACTGATGATCATGGAGTAGCAAATCTAAGTTGTAATGTGTACATTAAATAGCTGCACCAAAGGGCCAAGTGACACTAATCTATGGATCTAACTGAAGCTCTCTGAAGTTTCCCTGCCCCACATCTTCACCAGCACTGATATGATCCCACTTAAATATTGCCAGTCCCATAGGTGTGAACTGAGGCGTCATTGTTTTATGTTTCCCCGCATACTAAAGAGACTGAGTAACTCCTTATGTTGTTTATTGGCCATTTGTATTTTCTCTTTTAAAAACTATCTGTTTATATTCTTTAACCATTTTTTAAAGATAATATAATAGCTATCAATGTATCTACCTTGTTTGCTATGCATCTTTTAAAAACATCTTTTATTTATTTATTTAGCTGCACCAGCCTTTAGTTGTGGCATATGAACTTTTAGTTGAAGTCTGTGGGATCTAGTTCCCTGATCAGGGATCAAATACAAGCCCCCTGCATTGGGAGCACAGCATCTTAGCCCCTGAACCACCAGGGAAGTCCCTTAACCATTTTAAAATTGATTTATTTGTTTGGAAGGAATGATGCTAAAGCTGAAACTTCAGTACTTTGGCCACCTCATGCAAAGAGTTGACTCACTGGAAAAAACTCTGATGCTGGGAGGGATTGAGGGCAGGAGGAGAAGGGGATGACAGAGGGTGAGATGGCTGGATGGCATCACTGACTCGATGGACGCAAGTCTGAGTGAACTCCGGGAGTTGGTGATGGACAGGGAGGCCTGGTGTGCTGTGATTCATAGGGTAGCAAAGAGTCAGACACGACTGAGTGACTGAACTGAACTGAACTGATTTGTCTTTTTCCACTTGATTCATAAGCACTCTTTATATTCTTTTTATACATCCTTTGTTTGCTACATAGTTGCAAATTCTTTTCTCACTCTGTTGCTAATACTTTAAGGTTGTTAATGGTGTCTGTTGTAGAGAATCCTTCATTTTGAGGTAGTGAAATTTTTCATGCTTTCCTCTACAGTTTGTATTTGAGGGGACTGGAATACAAACAAAGAGAAATTGTTTTTGTCACCTAGTAAGGTGACAGACAAGGAGAAATACAGACACTAGTACCCAAGAATCTTTGAGTTCTCCTTCTCATCATTTCTGAGGACTGTGAGCTGACATCCTCTTGGTTCTGAACTCCACTTTCTTCATGTCAAGCTCCTGATCTAATTGGCTTCCCAGTCCAAGGCTGGTGAGCTTGAGCTGACTAACAGTTCTGCCCAGAGCCCAAGTCCTCACCCTGGGTTTAGTCTGCAGCTCCATTTCTTAAGGTCGGCTGGTTCAGTCCCCAGTTCCATGCTGGCACCTGCTGGTAGTGCACTCCATAATCTCCCATTTTATTGGAAAGCCCAGCCCTAACTTCTGTCCCCAGATTCCACATCGGGGACAGCTGGTGGCAGCTGCAATTCCCCATTTGTTTGGAAGCAGTCTGCTGTCCCCATTCTTTGGGATCTGTTGGTTTAATCTTTCCCCCAGTCTCCAGTCCATGTTGAGAATTACTGGTGGTATGCACAAGGCCTTGTACTGGCCACTCCATAGTGACATCTGTTTGGTTAATGCTGGTGTCCATAGCCCTGTTTCTTCACTTGCTGTTGGTTTCTCTTAATGTGCATGTGGGGTAAAGCCTAATGTAAATCTCAGAAGCCAAAAAATTGCAAAATTTGTGGGCACAGGTGGAGCATTTGAAAGCTGTTAGAGTTAACCAAGTGCAAATGTTAAGACTCCCGTGTTGGAATAAGTTGGTCATGAAACAGGTTAGATTGATGTGAGATCACCTGTCAATCTCAAGAAAATTTCCCTGTCACAAGTACACCGTAAACGCCACACAATCTATAACTCAGTGATACACCCACTTGGAATTAGTTTGGCTCCAAGAGACTCAAAGGATAAGCTGATTAATTGATTGATTGATTAAAAACAGTATTCTTAAATTCCAAAAGTTGAGCATGCCACCTTCTGCTTATTTTGCATCTAAGAACTATAGTCCTGGAAGCTGTAAATATCTTGAAAATGTTAAAATATTACTAAGATAACCTAGAATTACACTGGTCATTATGGGAATGTTTCAATTACATAGACTCATTCATTTAAGAAGTGCACTGAAAAGCGAGGGTTCTCAAATTTTGAAAAACTGAATAGGACACTTACTTTAACTGACATGCAGAAGACTCCAAAAGGCTTCAAAATTCCAAAATAGCTACTTTAAATGATTTGTTGCAAAAGGCTAATGAAAAACTAAAATTTAAGAGGTGCCTAAAACCAGCTATAAGATGGGCGTAACTCCTGTTGCTTTCCTCAGCGTCTGTGATTTGAGCACTCATGCTAGTAATCCTCTAGCTGAATTGCCCTTTCCACCCTGAAGAGACTATTAAACAGTTATCTTTGTAAAATAAGACTGTCACCAGGGATCCTTCTCAGGTACCTTTTACTCTTTGGCAAAGGGCTGAGCTAAGGGCCATAGCTGAAGAATTTTTAAAGTCAGGAAGGATCTTCAAAATGTTTTGTAAATAGATCGTTTCCCCGAGATAAGTGGATTCATAAAAGGCAGAAATTAGGATGGGAGGCCGCTGGTCTGGTGAACTCATGACCATAGCTGAGCACTTGGAGAGGATTTTGGAACAAGAGTGTAAACAAAGTCCACCAGCTTAGTGGCCTCTCAGGCACTCTTTATAACAACAGTCCCAGGGGGCTCCCACATGGCCCCCGCTCAGAGTTAATGAGTCTCTGAGGGGTTTTCTGGTAAACTGCTACAGTATTCCCTTCAACAGCCAAGGGAAACTAAAATGAAAATCAATGGAAAACCCTGCCAAACTCTAGTAGATGCCAAAGCCTGCAGAGGGGCTCCTTGGGAAAACTGGCAGAAGACAGCTAAAGGTAAGACTCTTTACCACAGTTTGCTCTCCCAAATCCCTGCCTATAATACCAGATAAAGAGAGAGTGGAAAAAAAAAAAAAAAAAAAGCCCTTTTGTACCCTCTCTAGGGATGCCTCTTGAGTCCATGGGTTGTCACAAGATAATTGAAGATATTGCCTGACAGGAATTTCTGTACACTTTCTCCCCTAAATTAAATGTACCCAGAGGGAAAGAAAAATATTCCGAAGAGAAAGCTGTAATTCTTTTGGTTTCCTTCTTAGTTGGAAATCTTCTCCCTGATGTAAAAAGCGAATTAAGAACCATGAGGTTGCATGAGCATTCAGCCCCTTGGATTCACTTAGGCTACAACCCAGTTCTTCCTGTTTCTGAAGAGGTGAGCATGATTGTTTAAGAGGATGGTTGGACTTTGTTTTTAGAGCTGCATTACTGGTCTTGCAAAGATTTGTGGGATAAAGAGCACGTGTGCGTGCTAAGTCTTCAGTCATGTTCACCTCTTTGCAACCCCATGGACTGTAGCCCATCAGGCTCCTCTGTCCATGGGATTCTCCAGGCAAGAATACTGGAGTGGGTTGCCATGTCTGCCTGCAGGGGATCTTCCCAATCCAGGGATGGAACCCGTCTCTTTCATCTCCTGCTCTCGTAGGCAGATTATTTACCACTATCGCCACCTGGGAAGCCCATAGGATAAAGAGAATTGCTTCTAATTCTTCAGAGAAACTTAGAAACAGGAAGCAAAGGGTAGGACAAGCTCTGAGCCAGAAAGGCACAAACAACAGAATCCTTTATTACCTGTCATTGGGAGTGATCTTTTAAAAACCACTTTAATATATATAATATACAAATTAGATCTCCAGTTTTGTAAAGAGGAACATTAAGAACTCTGGAGTCTGACAGATCTGTCCTTGTGCACATTATTTTACCTGTAAGCCTCATTTTTCTGATCTGTAAAATGGAAATAATCATACCTTTTTGTTGGGTGATGATGATAAACAAGGCAATGCATTTTAAATTAGTTATCTGACAAAACTGTGAGCCTTGTTTTTGAGAGGCAAATACCAACCTGATAGGGATGAACTACAGAAAATCTCAATGAAACTGTATGTTAAGCCTGGAAAATGTATATTCCAAAACATATGGTTATCATCTTCATGAAAATTCTGGGTTTCTTCCAGCAACATAAATTTCATTTGGTGGTACCACTTTCACCCAGTGATATGAGCTTGAAACCTGGGACTCATGCTTGGAGGCTCAGCCCCTTCGTCCCCATCTCCACCTCATGTCATCTCATCTATGTAGTCTTATCTCCAATATTAGTCCAAATGTTAATCACTTTTTCTCTCCACCTTCCAATCCCTGGAGAAGGAAATGGCAACCCACTCCAGTACTCTTGCCTGGAAAATCCCATGGAGGGAGGAGCCTAGTAGGCTACAGTCCATGGGGTCCCATGGGGTCCCAAAGAGTCGGACACGACTGAGCAACTTCACTTTCACTTTCCAATCCTTACTTTAGACCAGGGATTGGCAAACTTTTTCTGAAAAGGCTCAGATACACAATATTTTTTTTTTTGCTTTGCCAGCCTTAGAGTCTCTGTCACAGCTACTCAACTCTGCACTTATAACAAAGGCAACCATGGACAATTATGTAAAACGATGGGTATGGTTGTGTTCCAAAAAAACTTTATTTACACAAACAGGTGGAGGGCCAGATTTCCCCTGCAGAATGTGATTAGATGACTCTTGATGTGATCTCTTAGGGACTAGGACTGTGGCCCCCAGGTCTTCCTGTAGGCCTGATCTAATTTTCTGTCTCCCAGTTGGAAACCTTTCAATGGCTTCCTGTTTATTTTTGCAGAAGGTCCACCACATTAAAACACTGAGCTACTTTTTAAAATACACAGCTCCAGGCTCTTCTCTGGAGCCACTAAAAACAGCAACTCTGGGGATGAGCTGGGGAGCTGGATATCAGTAAGCCTCCTATGGAATTTGAATGCAGCAGTTCTCAAAGTGGGGTCCGTGGATATCTGAGGGCTCACCATTGGCTTTGGAGAGGTTTATGACTCAGGAAAGAATAATGGAGTGTGTTGCAGGGTGGGAGGAAAGCCTCTCAGAGAAAGTGATAGCTGAGCAGAGGCCTGAAGCCACCTTGGGCGTACCTCTGGGGTAAGCGTTTCAGGCAGACAAGTTGAAAGCCCCTAGGTTGGTGTGTCTGGTGAGGCAGCGTGGTAGTGTGGAGGGAAAGAGCAGTGAGAGAGGAGGAGGTGAGGCCAGAGAAGGGACCTGGGAAGACAGAGTAGACACTTAGCTTTGTGGGTGTTGCTCTTTGGGCTTCCCTGGTAGCTGCACTGGTAAAGAATCAATGCAGGCAACTCCCATTGGATTCCTGGATCAAAATGGGATAGGCTACCCATTTCAGTATTCTTGTTGCTGTTCAGTTGCTAAATTCTGTCTGACTCTTTGCCCTAACAGCTTTCACTCAGAACAAAATGGAAGCCATTGGAGACTTTGAGAGGTCAAATTATGCGAGCTATTCTAGGAATTTAGCCATCTTTCCCTCCAATCTCACACCTTTCTTCCTTTTCTTCCTTAATCTCTGAGCACTTCTCTCTCTCCCCTCTGTGGGCGGCAAGTGCCTTGAGAACCCAGGCTCTGTCTTACCTGCTTCCATCCTCAGCACCTGGCAATGCCTGAGGAGTCTCAACAAACACCGACGCAGGTAAAAATGCCTTTGTCTTCCTCTGAAGTTAGGTTCTGATTTTGCTTTGGTAAGAAGTTCTTGAGAAAAAGACTGCACTCGTTTTCAAAAGAAGTATCAAAAAAAAAAAAATTTCTTTTCCTATGACTTGCTTAACAAATGACCTATTATCTTTCTCCAAAAATCCCATCATCAGAAACACTTCACCAGAAAACCAGCAATCAACATGCCTTTCCTTTATGATCACAGATACATCTGAATTAAAAATGAGTATTTTCCGGAAGCAATTACGTGGCATTCAAGAAGCAAAGCCTGCGCTTCTGGATCTGGTCATCTGGGAGTTTCACAATTCTTATTTCCGTTCTTCTCAGAACGTAGCTGACCTCCCGTGTCGGTGTGACTCCTCCAGCTCCCTGTGAGGATCTTTGCAGGCAGCATTTTCCTCAGCACCATCCGAGAATGGAACGAGGCACTGTTTTCCCTCCCGACAGGAGCGGCTTCCAGGCCTGACACCTCAGCCTTGCAGGCTCGGCGCCCACTCTCCATTCTGGCTCCAGCTCCTCTTCCTTCCTGACTTGACAGCCAGTCGCCACAGGACTGGAAACCTAGGAGCCCAAACACACCCCCCTGTGCAAGCCCCCGGGAGCCTGACTCTCCACCCCTGTAGCTCCAAAAGTGACCCAGAGGAGGAAAAAGTGCCCGCATTCCTTTCCAAAGCTTGAAGCATCATGAAGTTGAATTGAGGAGATTTCAGAAAGAGGAATGTCACTACTCAAAGAAATCATAATACTTATTTTATTTCTTTTAAGAATTAATTGGAGAAAGAATAATTGCTTTAGAATGTGTTAGTTTCTGCTGTAGGACAACGTGAATTAGCTCTAAGTATAGATAGGTCCCCTCCCTCTTGAACCTTCCTCCCACTCCCCCAACATAGTATTTTATTTAGTGTATATTTGTGTGTGCGCATGCATATGTGTGGTTCACACGGTGCTTTGGTTCTCACCAAGACCTGTCTGTTCTTTTTATCTGAATGCATAAGAAAAAGTCTAATAGCTCCTCTTGTTCTAAGAAGTCATTTCCCTTTGGGACAGCAGCTTTCAGAAGAGCTGACTAAGAGCTTCCTTAGTGCAGGAGGATCTGTGATGCCTTCCCTCTACACTGGAAGCTACTGTGTGTTACAAGCCCCAGGGGGCAGGGGTTGTTGCCCTTTTCTGCTTACATGTTTGGTCCAGGGCCTGTTGTGTGGAAGGGATGCTCCATTAATATCTGTAAATGGACGCGTGTGAGATATTACATAATTTTCAAAGGTTAACCTATTTAATTCCTAATATTTCCTTCTACCCCATAACCTGTGTTCCGCCCACCCTAGACAGGTAGCCATGGCAAGTCCTTCATTGTCTCGGATAAGATACGATTGGAAAGATAGGATTTTTGAGGAAACTTTGGGCAGAAACCATTGATTTGGATAAGTTCCTTATGAATTAGATTTCCTGCATTACAGGAGAAAAAGTAGGGAAGTAAGGAGGGGCAGGGAAGTAGAAGCTCCCTGCCTTCTCTCTGCCGGCATTTCTGTAAGTCACATCCCAGGTTGAGAGCTGATAGCACAGACTCCAGGGATGTTTGAAGAACCCGAGAGACATCAGACTAGAGATCTGGCCTAAGGCTGAGCCCGAGAGGAGGTGGATACCAAGGTCCCAGAGCAGATCTGGCTGTGATGGCCTCACCTGGGAACTGAAGGATGTTCTCCGCGAGCAGAAGGCAGTGCTGAATGGGGACTTGCCTGTGTGGGCCCAGCCACAGAACGCTCCTGGGACTTTAGGGGACAGCCAAATAGCTGGCAGCCACCTGACCTGCTGCCTTTCTAATAGCTGAGAGCAGAACAGAATTTGGCAGGAAGCAGGAATTTAATAAATATCCATTGAACTCATGTGTAGAGGTGCTCAATGAATATTTCTGGTTTTCTCCACTTTGTATACAGTTTAACCCACTTTGGGGGCTTTGCCGGTGGCTCAGATGGTAAAGACTCTGCTTTGCGACCCCATGGACTGCAGCACACCAAACTTCCCTGGCCATCACCAACTCCCAGAGCTTGCTCAAACTCATGCCATCAAATCAGCGATGCCATCCAACCATCTCATCTTCTGTCATCCCCTTCTCCTCCTGTCTTCAATCTTTCCAGCCTCAGAGTCTTTTCCAATGAGTCAACTCTTTGCATGAGGTGGCCAAAGTATTGGAGCTTCAGCTTCAGCATCATTCCCTCCAAAGATATCCCAGGGCTGATCTCCTTCAGAATGGACTGGTTGGATCTCCTTGCAGTCCAAGGGACTCTCAAGAGTCTTCTCCAACACCACAGTTCAAAAGCATCATTTCTTTGGCACTCAGCTTTCTCTATAGTCCAACTCTTATATCCATACCTGACTCCTGGAAAAACCATAGCTTTGACTAACACTTTTACTTTTCACTAACCCACTTTGTGTGTTATTCATCTATAAAGTGGAGACATTCTAACACCCTTTCTAGAGATGGAAAAATAACTCATCTTCTGGTTATCACCCAAGCACCCTCCAAGGCAAAGTAGGAACTGGGGTAAGACATGCTCCCAGAACTCAGTATTTACTGGTTGGGAGGACAAGGCTCAGGGAGTAAAAGGAGAAAGTAAGAAAAATGAAAGTGTAAGAGCCAAATGAGGCTGATCATTATTGTCAGAGGACTAGAGTGGAGGAGAGATTATGGAGGAGTGGAATACTGAAACATAAGTAGTATTGAAGTGAAAGAGGAAATTTCCTGGTGGTCCAGTGGTTAGGATTCTGAGCTTTGACTGCGGAGGGTCTGGGCTCCATTGCTGGTCAGGGAACTAAGAGCCTGCAAATCCTGTGGTGTGACCGAAAAAGAATAGAAGTGAGAGAAAGAGGGAGAGATTATGGAGAGGAGGAGGGAAGGTGTTATTCAGGAGACTGGGTTTAACAGGGAAGCACGAATGGTTACCTAATTTGCAGGCCCCAGTGCAAAATGAAAATTCGAGTTCCTCTGTTCAAAACCGTAGGTTTCAAGACAGTGCAGTGGAGCACTGAACCAAATGTACCGCCCTCCTGAGTCCTGGGGGCCCTGTGCCACTGCTCAGCTGGCACCCCCATGAAGACCCTTACACCTGCTCCACCCCCCTCCTCACCTTGTGTAAACCCTGAGAACGCATGGAGAGATTGTGAGCAGGGAAAACTACCTGTTTGCTGCCTCCTGGATAAACAGGGTCAGAAAGTGGCCGAGATACCTGTTAGGAAATGAATGGACTTGGCAAGCACAGAGCAGGTTGGTGGTTGTAGAAATAGGAAGAGAGGAGAGCTTGTGTGACGTGATAAGATGTAGCAGCCTCCATGGGCTGAGTTGGGGAAGAGCCCAGGCCCTCTTTGGTGACATCACAGCTTGAGCCTGGGTCTTGGAAAAAGTTGGAACTATCGAGAGAAAGAGGAAGTGTGGCAAAGGGAGCTGGCTTTGGGAAACCAGTGAGCAGTTTTAGTCATGCTGATTATGAGATAAGGGAGGGCCTCCTCGGAGAAATGGCCCCGTTGTCCCACTGGCAGCTGAAGATGAGACAATAAAGTCCAGGTTTGGAAAGGCAGATTTGAAAGAAACGTGTTGTGTAACTGTTGAGACTGCGAGGCCAGATGCCATTTCTCAGAAATCAAGTGGATAGATAAGCAGGGTGCTAAGAAACAGATGAGTGCTTTAAAATAATATTATCTGCCACCACTTAAAGGAATTGGGCAATTAGCCACAATGGGGGTTCCAGCAGCCTGGTGGAAGGTTTTACCAATTGCTGTTTCCACAGGGTGGTTGTGCAGAATAACAAAATCTGTTTTGATCTTTCAAGGCTCTGACGTAGTCAAAAAAAAAGAAAGAAAGAAAGAAAGAAAGAAAGGCAGAAATATTGGTAAGAGCTTATGAGCATTAATTGTCAAAGGGCCCTTGTGCAGGTCCCCTCCACCCCCACCCCCCACCTTTTCCTCACTTTTTAATGATCCATTTATTTTTCAGGCAATTCTTTCAGGAATTTGAAAGTTTAAGCAGGGGTTACAAGAAGAACTAACAGGAAATGTCTCATCTTTCCAAGTTTATTGTTGAGAGTGGCCAGATGTCATTTGTTTGTGAGTGGGAAATGGGAAGTTAGATCACAGAACCTGAAATTTAAAACTTTGTGTTAAAAAAAAAGAGAGAAAAGAAAAGGGAGTGGAGAGGAGAAACACACACAGGGAAGCCACTTTGCCTCCTGTGTCTTCTGTTAATAGTGTAAGGGAGCGGTGCTCCTAGCAAGACGCTAATATGAGAACATGTTTGACTGTCTGCAGGCATCGCTGTCTTCAAGGTCTATGTGCGAACAGCTGGTGTCCGCCTGGCTAGCCGGGGTGTTTGGGAGCTCTCTGTGGATCTGCTGTAATTATAAACTCCATGAAGAGCCAGGAATGGGGGCCAGCCTTCTTACTGGTCATCATGCCCCAGAATAAAGACTGAGAAAGCAACTTGCAAAGAGTCCTTCAGTATTCAGCGCTTACAGAAGCAATTATATTAAATTTTTAAAAATTTATATTTTCAACCTCTGTGGTTTAAACTCTGGGTCAAACACTTCCAGACTGTTCGGGCTAGCTGGCTCAGATCTGGCCCCCTCATCTCTAACTGCTCACTGACTGTCCCGGAAATACCCTCTTCCTTGTCCCTCCTCGCTGTTGCTCCAGTGGGTTTTGGCAGGCTCCCTCTCGGCCAGGTGTTTTCCCAGCAGTTGCTATGGCAGCAAGCTACAACAGAGGTTCTGAGGGGCTTGGAATTGACAGGCCGGAGGTGGGGCCTGAGTTCCTGTCTCCAGCCCACGATTTGCTGATCCATCCGTCTTCCTCAGAGAGAGAGAGCACAGAGTCCAGGATTGCACTTCCTTCGAAGATGACAGGCTCCAGACCAGACACACAGACGTGAACTTGGACTTGGTTACTGGATCGCTGGGCCAAACCTGGGACACTTAGCTGGATGAGAAGACACAGAGCACAGGGATCCAATAGCAGAGCAGAGCTCAGACCTCCTTGGCCAATTTTGCAAAAGAAAAGGGAAAGAAAAGCCCCCACCTAACCTGCCAGGCTTTCAAGGGCAACAGAAGAGATTTTCTTCAACCCCACCCCTCTCTTCCACTCAAAGGTATTTAGCAGGTGTTTCTTCCTCGGGCTCTCCCTAAGATCCTCAAAGTCCCTTTCAGTCTCTTCTTGAGGTTAAACCATCACAGTGTCATTTGAGCAAATACTGAACAGAAGTCAGCCCATTGGCCATGCTCATCTGCCTCAGCTTGGTTACCTCAGCACTGACGGTCATAGTGTCCAAGGGAAACACAAGAGATAAGTTCACATAATACAGTCGCACACACATGTAACATACATGTGAAAATGAAAGTGTTAGTCGCTCAGTCGTGTCCGACTCTTTGTGACCACATGGACTGTAGCCCGCCAGGCTTCTCTACCCATGGAATTCTCCAGGAAACAATACTGGAGTGGATAGCCATTCCCTTCTCCAGGGGATCTTCCCAATCCAGGGATCAAGCCTGGGTCTCCTGAATCGCAGGTAGATTCTTTACCATCTGAGCCACCAGGGAAGCCCATAATATACATATATATATTCTATATGTGTGTGTGTGTGTGATTGTATAATAAAATCTACTAGTTTAACCTTTTTTCAGTGTGCAATTCAGTGGTGTTAAGCACATTCACAATGTGCAACCATCACCACTACCAATTTCCAGAGCTTCTTCATCATCCCAAACAGAGAAACTCTGTACCCATTAAATAATAATTACCTATTTCTCACTCCCCCAGATCCCTAGAAGCTCTCATCTGTTTTCTTCTGTCTCCATGAACTTGGCTACTCTGTGCTGCTGTGCTGTGCTTAGTTGCTCAGTCATGTCTGACTCTTTGCGACCCCACGGACTTTAGCCTGCCAGGCTCCTCTGTCCATGGGATTCTCTAGACAAGAATACTGGAGTGGGATGCCATGCCCTCCTCCAGGGGATCTTCCCAACCCAGGGATCAAACCCAGGTCTCCCACATTGCAGGTGGATTCTTTACTACCTGAGCCACAAGGGAAGCCCAAGCACACTGGTGTAGGTAGCTTATCCCTTCCCCAGGAAACTTCCCATCCCAGGAATCAAACTGGCGTCTCCTGCATTGCAGGCAGACTCTTTACCAGCTGAGCTACCAGGGAAGCACTTGCTTATTGTATGTACCAACACATAAGCTTTTAGTAATAACTTTGTTGTTTCTGTGAAAATAAATGCATTTTTTATACAGGCCTCAGGAACCTAGAAACATGCAAAGGAAAATCATTTCATAACGTACCATTGTCAACACTTGATGAACACCTTCCCCAACGTCTTTGTGTGTGTATAGACTTATAGAACCATAGGAAGAAAAAGGCAGAGTCAGAAAGGTAAGCTTGACAAATATGAGATTATTTAATACATGGATGTTTTAAATTAAACATTCCATTTTTTTTGAATTTAACGGAAAAAAAAGTAATCAAAGGTATTGCCAGACTTTAGATAAGTGATTCTTCACCACAAAAATACTAACTCTGAAAAATCTCCTCTTCATTAGTGAAACCAGTGATGATGTTGGATCTCTTATGACTTTTGAAAAAAGATATTTATTTTGGGGCTCCTCTGGTGGCTCATTGGTAAAGAATATGCCTGCCAGTGCAGGGGGCATGGGTTCAGTCCCTGGTCCCAGAAGATCCTGGAACCCGAGGAGCAACTAAGCCTTGCACCACAGCTCCTGAGCTTAGGCTCTGAGTCCAAGTACCACAACTAGAGAGCAGCCCTCACTCGCTGCAACTGAAGAAAAGCGCACACAGCAATGATGACCTGGTTTAGTCAATAAATAAATAAGTAAATTTTAAAAATTAATTTTAAAAATATTTATTTATTTTTGGCCATGCTATGTGGCTTGTGGGATCTTATTTCCCCAACTGGGAATCGAACCCAGGCCCCCTGCAGTGGAATCGTGGATTTCTAACTACTGGACTGCCTGAGGATTCTCTTCTCTTTTATAAAGACACTTGTCATTTGTTTTAGGGCCTACCCTAATCCAGGATCAACTCATCTCAAGATCCTTAAATTGATTAGATCTGAAAAGATTTTTCCCAAATAAGGTCACATTCACAGGTTCCATGTCTTTTTCATTTTTGAAGGTGGCGGGGGTGGGTGGCGGTGAACATTCAGCCCACGGTAAGCAATGACATGGTAAACAACGACAGTGTCCACTAATGATAGTGGACAGAAAGGCTGTTGATTGAGTTAAACTTCCTGGGCTTTTGAAGGCACCACCCTGCTGGAGATGGGTTCCACCTCCCAAAGTCATGACCACACCGGAAACTGCAAATGTCTCTACCTTTTACTCTTACGTGTCATTTCTCTCTGCGGGGCTAGAAATGCACATCCCCACTTAGATGCTGACTAGGGGAAACAATGAGAACAGCAAAGCTCAAGCCCCAGGAGGTTGTGGCACAGGTCTCTATATAATGCTGTCCTGGTCACACAAATAGGAACAACGGAGTTTTGTTTACTGTTTTGAACTGTCCCCAAGTTGACTGGATATATATGGAATTGGAATATCTGAAAAAAATATTTTTGGACAGTCAACTGAAGTCTGGTCTAGAAGGTACATGGAAACCTGTATCCCTTTGTCTGAGTTTCTGCTTCTTCCTGGGGTACAACAATTATTTAGTTGCTTCAAGCCTGAGGTCTCCAGGTCTCCAGGAAGATGATGCCAGTGGGTAGATTCTGGTTTTACTTTGTCCAAGAAACCCTTGCCCACTGACCCTCTGCCATACTAGTCCCTAAAATTCTCCTCTTCTTTTCTTCCTAGTCCATCTCCTACCAAATTTAAAGAGGCTTAAAATGGATCCTTTTTTTTGTACCAACGAGTTTCTCTTGGACAAAGTCTTTTTCACCATCCTGTCTGACTCAGAGACCATCCCTTCCTTGAATCCTGCCCTACTCACCCCAGGCCTCAAAACTCAAGCCTTCCTCCAAAATCCTAGAGGCTTTACTGCTATACTGCCCACCAGCACTTAGCACACAACTCATCGCTGATGCTGAAAGAAGGATGGCGCAACATCTTGTCTCCCTGTCTTCCATCTGGATTCGAGCACAACTGAGTGTGAGGTCAGCGATGTTTGAATGACACCTGAAGTTCCCAGATATTCCTGGAACCCCCCAGCCCAACCCCCGCCAAGATCAACAGGAAAATACTCAAAATTCAACTGCTTCATAAATTGAATTCATTTTAGAGTAGTTATTTCCCACTGATTTTTAGTTATCCTCAAAACTGGTTGTGAAAGTCCCTAGCTTTGCTTTTTTTAATTTTATTTCTTTTAAGGATTGTGGTAACCAACTTTGTGTAACACTCTACAGTTTGCCGAGTAGATATAGTGATATAGTGCCGAGTAGATATAGTTTGATTTTTTTTTCAAAAATATCTATTTATTCATTTGGCTGCTGTCTTAGTTGTGGCATGCAGGATCTTTAGTTACAGAGTGAAAATTCTTAATGGCAGCATGTAGGATCTAGTTCCCTGAAAAGGTATCAAACCCAAGCCCCTTGCACTGGGAGCTCGGAGTCTTCGCCTCTGGACCACCAGGGAGTTCCAGCTTTGCTCTTTCTAAATAGACCACTGAGAGTTTTATTATTATATTTGTACTCCCTTCCTGTTTCAGAATGTGAAGCTTCACATTCTGGGATTTGATGCCTCTTTACCTGTGACTGATGCTATAGTCAGCGAATCAGTATGATAGGGACTACTAATCGTGATTGCTTCTTCTCAGCTCCTTTCTGCTAGGCAATGAAATAGAATTCTCTAACATCCCACGTGCTTGGTGTACCCACCACCCAGCCTTAGTCATCACTGTACGACCCTTCCTCGCTGGTCCTTACCGATAGCTCACACTGAACCAGCCCTAGTCAGGCACTGTTCACCTGCTTTTACATGGAATTTTAAGAGATTGAGATACAATTGACATATAACTGCATTGGTTTCAGTTGTCCCACATGATTCAACATATGTATATATTGTGAAAACGATAACCACTAAGTCTAGTTAACATCCATCACTATACATAGTTACAAACTTTTTCTCCTTATGATGAGAGCTTTTAAGATTTATTCTCCTAGTAACTTACAAATATAATAATGTTAACTATAGTCATCATGTTGTATATTAGAGCCTCATGACTTACTTGTCTTATTATTGGAAGTTTGCACTTTGTGACCACCCTCATCCATTTCTTCCATGCCCCCTACCCGCTGCCTCTGGCAACCACAGATCCGCTCCTATATCTATGATTTCTACATCTATGAGGTTTTTGGTGTTTGGTTTGGGGATTTTTTTTTAGCTTTAACATGTAAGAGACTATATGGATTTTGTCTTTTTCTGTCTGACTTATTTCACTTAGCATAATGCCCTCAAGATCCATTCATTTTGTCACAAATGGCAGACTTTCTTCTTTTTGTGGCTGAATTATATATATACATATATATATATGGCATGCACATGTATATATATATATGTATGTATATGTATATATATGTGTATGTATATGTGTGTGTGTGTGTGTGTGTGTGTGTGTATATATGGTGCTAGTAACTTAGTTGTGTCCAACTCTTTGGGACCCCATGGACTATGGACTGCCAGGGTCTTCTGTCCATGGGATTTCCCAGGCAAGAATACTGGAGTAGGTTGCCATTTCTTTCTCCAGGGAATCTTCCCCACCCAGGGAAGGAACCCAGGTCTCCTGCACTGCAGGCGGATTGTTTACTGGCTGAGCCACCAGGGAAGCCCATACGCATGTGTGCATCCGTGCTATTGCTTCAGGCGTGTCCAACTCTGTGTGACTCTATGGACTTGTAGCCTGCCAGGATTCTCTGTCCATGGGATTTCCCAGGCAAGAATACTGGAGTGGATTGCCATGCCCTCCTCCAGGGGAGCTTCCTAACCCAGGGTTCCAACCCGAGTCTCTTGTCTCCTACATTGACAGGTAGAGTCTTTACTGCTAGCCCCACCTGGGAAGCCAGTGTGTGTGTGCGTGTGTGTGTGTATATATAATTTTTTTAGCCATTCATTTATCAATGGATACTTAGGTTGTTTCAACATCTTTCTTGGCTATTGAAAATAAAGGTGCAATAAAATGGTGATGCAGGTATATTTTTGAGTTAGTGTTTTTGGATTTTTTTTTTTGATAGATACCCAGGAATTTATTGGATCATATAAAAGGAGGAATTGTTGGATCATATTTTTATGATCCTAAAATATCAATTTTTAAATGGCTCTATTAATCTATTCTATTTTTTAAATTAATCTATTAATTTCTTTAAATGGCTCTATTTTTAATTTTTTGAAGAAACTCCATACTATTTCCATGGTGGGAGCAACAATTTACATTTCCACCAACAGAGCACAGTGTTCCCTTTTCTCCACATTCTCACCAGCATTTCTCTCTTATAGTTTTTATAATGGCCACTCTAACAGGTATAAGGTGATATCATTGTGGTTTTGATTTCCATTTCTTTGATGACTAGTGATGTTGAGCAACTTTTTATACATTTGTTGGTCATCTGTATATCTTTTTAAGAAAAATACCTATTCAGATCCTCTGCCCATTTTGAAAACTGGATTTTTGTTCTTTTTGCTACTAAGTGGTGTGTGTTCATCATATATTTTAGATATTAACCACATCTCAGATAAGATTTGTAAATAGTTTCTCCCATCAATAGGTTACCTATTCATTTTGTTGATGATTTCCTTTGCTGTGCAGAAGTTTTTCAGTTTGATATAGTCCCAATTGTTTATATTTGTCTTTGCTTTTGGTATCAAAAACTCATCGCCAAGATTGATGTCAAGGAGCTTATCATGTATGTTGCTTTTGCATGAATTTAATTCTCTAAACACAGCATTGTGGTGAGTTTCATTATTGACTGCATTTAAAAATGAGAACACTGGGGTCCTGCAAGTTTTAATCTCCTGCCTAAGGTCACAGAGTTGGACCCAGACACCTGATCTAGGAGTCTGAGCATCTGGACACATTTGGCACTCTTGGTTGGCCCAGACTACAATGTCAGTCTGCTGTGTCATGAGCCCAACCCACTAAGGCAAGGGATTACCAGCTATAAGGTCACATTTTGCCTGCAGAAGAGCTAGCAGACACCTCAGCAACATTCAGCTGGGACATTGTGATGTGGAATGTAAAATACAAGACACCTCAGCTAGTACAATTAGAATCCCATGGGTTAGGACGCAGGCACTGTTTCTATCCTTACTTCACTCATGAGGAAATTGTAGATTTGAGTGACTTGGTTTGCCTAAGGTCAGCCAGGGAATAGGTGATAGACACAAGATTTGAACCTAGTTCTCCTAACCCTGGTGGGCTTCCCTGGTGGCTCAGCGGTTAAGAATCTGTCTGCAGTGAAGAAGTTGTAGAAGACATGGGTTCAATCCCTGGGTCAGGAAGTTCCCCTGGATGAAGGCATGGCAACCCACTCCAGTGTTCTTGCCTGGAGAACCCACGATCAGGTGAGCCTGGTGGGCTATAGCCCATAGAGTCACAAAGAGTCAGGCACTCGTGAAGCGATTTTGCACACATGCATCCTCCTATCCCTGGTGTCTCAGCAGTGAAGAATCTGCCTGCCAATGCAAGAGACGCAGGTTTGCTCTCTGGTTTGGGAAGATCTCCTGGAGAAGGAAATGGCACCCAACTCCAGTATTCTTACCTGGGAAATTCCATGGACAGATGAGCCTGGCGGGCTACATACAGTCCATGGGGTCACAGGGAGTTGGACACGACTGAGCCACTAAACAACAGGAGCACACTTCCTCACGAATGCTGCGAATGCTGGGGCAGAGCCTGTTTGGTCGGCTTTTTGATCGTGTGGACGAAACTCACTTCTCCCAGAACATCTTTTGCTGCCCTCTTGTTTGAAATCCCAACCTGCACCATACTCCAACCCTGCAGGAGGTCTTCCACCAGACAAGGCTCGCTTTTTATTCCCAGCACCTGGCTGAAAGAATGTGTGGGTTTGTTTTGGGTAAGGAGTTTTTTTCCCAGAAAAATCCCAGTTAACATGCAAATGTGTGGCCTGGCAGAGACACCGGAAATTTAATGGTTTCCTCCCAGAGAACAAGGATTTGAAGGATGAATTGATAGGACTGAAGTATGGAGGTAAGGGAAGCCCTCAAGTTTAGGGAAATGCCCAGGGAAGAGAGATGCGCCCTGGGGAATTCAGAGGCAAGTTGGGGAGTCACAGACATTGTGAAAGAAGGAAGAGGAAGTGGTCCAGTCCCAGGGATGGAATAGGCTCCACCCTCTTCAATGTCAAACCTAGACAGCATATTAAAAAACAAAGATGTCACTTTGCTGACAAAGGTCCGTATAGTTAAAGCTGTGGTTTGTACACTAGTCATGTATGGATGTTAAGAGTTGTCCCATAAAAAAAAACTGAGCACCAAAGAATTGATACTTTCAAACTGTGATGCTGGGGAAAACTCTTGAGAGTCCCTTGGACAGCAAGGAGATCAAACTTGTCAATCCTAAAGGAAATCAACCCTGAATATTCATTGGAAGAACTGATGCTGAAGATGAAGCTCCAGTACTTTAGCCACCTGATGCAAAGAGCTGATTTATTGGAAAAGACTCTGATGCTGGGAGAGATTGAAGGCAAAAGGAGAAGGGGGCAACAGAGGATGAGATGGTTGGATGGCATCACTAACTCAATGGACATGAGTTTGAGGAAACTCCAAGAGATAGTGAAGGACAGGGAAGCCTGGCATGCTGCAGTCCATGGGGTCACAAAGAGTCAGACAACTAAACCCTTCAATATCACCTGGGCAATGTTATTCTGGCTGGTCCTCAGGACACAGAGTCTGATCACCTCCATAGACAAGGGGTGAGGCTCACTGGTAGTTCTTCCCAGTTCCAGAAAATGCTAAAAGGTTCAGGTTTCCCCAAGAGGGTCGTAGGAACAAGCTCAGTTACAAGTCCACTATTCAGTCAGAATCTCTTTTGCGTTCATAGAATGGCTGATCATGAAAAGAGGGGCAACATCACACAATCCATTTCTTACCCCCTCCTCAAGCTCATGAAGCAGCTCTGCCCACACCATCTGCAGGCAAATTTTCTTCCCCACGCACTTCTACTCATGGTTCTGAGGCTTAGTCTTTCTGTTGAAACATACTTTCACTGTCAATTCATATAGATTTACTGTCATCTTTCAAAAATAGTCTCACTGTATTTCATCACACGCCATACCAGACATACCACAGCGCCCTAAATCAGGCTCCCACTCATAGACACAGCTGCCCCGACATTTTTGCTGTTTGCCAGACAGTGCTACGATGAACATTTCTGCACATGGAGCAGCCTTGTTTGTAAAAGAGATTCCGTGAACCACTGTGCTTGTTCTTACCATGGCTTTCACTTACTCTTGGAAACTCGGCTTGGAGCTGTCCTCCAAGCCATGCCAGGCAGCAGATGAATCATTTTGATAGGGTTCCTGAGCCAACATCAGTGAAAATCCGGACCCCACAGAGTAAGCTGCCTGGCTGGCCTCTTGCCGGTCCTTCTGGGGAATGGAGGCACCCCTGAATCATTTTCTGTAATGCCAAAGGAAATCCCCAGATAAGACCGACACCCTTATGCCTCACAGAAGGCGCTCCCCGACTCCCACGGAGATAAACAGATGAGTGCTTTCTTAATCAGAATTCACGGTTTTCCACGGCCCTTGAGCGCTGCCAAAAATCTCTCTGGGCTCATTGCTGCTGCTACTGCAGCCAGATTCTGTGCTTCCTAGAAAATCGTCATCCCATTTACTGTTTATTCTTGGGGGGATTATTAGTTCCCAAAAACTAGTGTAGTGATAAAGGTAGTTTTTCAGTAAATCTCCTGGGACTCCTACATGATGGGTAAAAGATATTCTTCATTTTATGTTTTCTGTTTTGTTTTTAAGGTGCCAGAGACTAGGAAACCATAGTTCCATTTTTAGATAATGATAAAAGCCAGTGATAGACAATTCCAGAGAACCTCAGTCTGATTTACAATCATTAGCATTAATTTGCTAAAAAGTCAGGATAGCGGCTGGATAGACAGAGAGGAGGAGAGCCATGTGCTCATTATACATTGAAGTGTACACATTTCTCATAATTGTCATTTGCAGTCTTGATTTTTGCCACTTCTGTGAACCTGTGGTACCATTAGTTTCCTACTATTTTTAATGACTATTTAAAACATAGTTTCACCCTAATTAGTATCTTATAAGTTTGGCATGCTGGTGGTATTTTTCCTAAAGAATATTAAAATTAAAAATATTAAATATCAACTAAAATGTTATCAAGTCCTGAACAGCGGCATACTTCAAACAACACCAAAATGGAGTGGGTTCCAGATGTCAGCATCTTCTTTTCTGTTTTTTGACTGCGTTGGGTCTTCATTGCTGTGCTCAGGCTTTCTCTGGTTGCTATGAGGAGGAGCTACTCTTCCTTGCTATGTGTGGGCTTCTCAGTGAGGTGGCTTCTCTTGTTGTGGAGCACAGGCTCTAGGTCTCAGGCTTCAACAGTTGCAGCACGTGGGCTCAGTAGTGTGGTCCACAGGCTTGGTTGCTCCATGGCACAGTCTACTTTTCCCAGCCAGTCCTCTGCATTGTCAAGTGGATTCCTAACCACTGGACTACCAGGGAAGTCTGCCAGTGTCTTCTAAGGTTAACAAAGGCTTAGAAACTCTTTGGTGGTCCAGTGATTAGGACTTGGCGCATTTTTTGCTGGGCTCTGGGTTTGATCCCTGGTTGGTGAACTAAGATTCCACAAGCCTTGTGGCACGGCCAAAATACATACATAAATAAATAAATAAAAATAAGGTTTTAAATAAGGTTTGTGGATGCTAAGTTGATTTAGTTGTGTCCAAGTCTTTATGATCCTACGGACTGTAGCTCAACAGGCTCCTCAGTCCATGAGATTCTCCAGGCAAGAATAGTGAAGAAGGTTACCATGCCCTCTTCCAGGGCATTTTCCTGACCCAGTGATCGAACCCAAGTCTCCTCCACTGCAGGCGGACTCTTCATCCACTGAGCCAGCTGGGAAGCCCAAGTAAGGTTTAGTAAGGTTAAAATGAGGTTAAGTCAAGTAAGGCTGAATACTGTTTAGACCTCGAAGCATTGCAGTGGCTATTTGCATTTTTATGTATTTTATGTACCATGGATCTAGACATTGAAGGCTGGGAAAGACAGAGAGACAAACTACTTTTGAAAGGCAGCATAGCTAATTGGAAAAGTCATGAGCTTTGGAGTCATGCTTACTTATAAATCTTGGTGGCAGTAGACAAGGTTCTTCATTTGTAAAGTTGACATATTAAGAACCACTTTACAAAGTGTGGTAAAGTTGAAATGAGATAATAAACATAGATGCCCACTGCAGGGAAGGTGGCCATACCCACTGGTGGCAGCATGACCTGCCAGGCAAGTGCAGATGTGGTAATCACCCAAGTACAGACACATCCAGCCAATGGCAAGGTAGACATTCCTGTCCCAGCAGGGCCTTCTCAAGATTAAATGTAAAACCAGCAGCCTCTGAAAGAGATTTGAAGTCATGAAGGAGTCCTGCTCCCAAGGCTTAAGATAAGAAAAAGGGACACAATCATAAACCCATCCGGAGGTGCTTGAGAGGCATCCTGCCTTCCAAAGCTTCCTTTGGATTACTGGAAGCAGCAGGATCCTTCTCGCTAATGCCCAGGGTTCTGAGCTCATGTGAGAATCCACAGATGAACTAGAAAATGCGGTGCTATCATTTGATATTACTGGGCATCTCTCCCGCAAAAGGGAAAGACAGAGTCCAGTGTGAAAATATTTAAATGGGAAAAAGAAGTAGAGCTTCACAGTCAAGAGTGTGGGCCCTAGACCTGATGCCTGGATTTGAATCTCGCTTTTACCAGCTGCTAGCACTAGAACAGCAAGTGCAAACACCCCAGGGCAGAAATGTGGCTGGGTGTCAGGGGAGAGCAAAGAGGCTGACATGGCTGTAGTGGAGTGGACCAAGCACAGCAGGAGAGTTGCAGGATCGCGAGCCCTACACATCCCCAAGAAGAGGCACTTACAGAGATCATGATGGGAAACATGTCCCCCACCTGTGGCGCGAGTTGGGTGACACACATGAGGGTAGGTTGGAGTTACTGCAGTACCTTGAAATCCATTATAAGGGCCTTGACCAGTAGCCTGAGATGAGAAGATATTGAAGATCTATGAGCAGAGGAAGGTGTGATCTGACTTACTCTATTCTGCCGAGTTTATATTGACCATAAGCCAGAGCTGGTCTCACTTGTTCACGGCAAATAAATGGGGAAAAAGTTGAAGCAGTGACAGATTTTATTTTCTTGGGCTCCAAAGTCACTGTTGGGCTTCCCTGGTGGCTCAGCGGTTAAAGTGTCTGCCTCCAATGCGGGAGACCAGGGTTCGATCCCTGGGTCGGGAAGATCCCCTGGAGAAGGAAATGGCAATCCACTCCAGTATTCTTGCCTGGAGAATCCCATGGACAGAGAAGCCTAGTAGGTTACAGTCCACGGGGTTGCAAAGAGTCGGACACGACTGAGCGACTTCACCTTCCAAAGTCACTGTGGACGGTAACCACAGCCATGAAATGAAAAGATGCTTGCTCCTTGGAAGAAAAGCCATGGCAAACCTAGACAGCATATTAAAAAGCAAAGACACCAATTTTCTGACAAACTTCTGTATAGTCAAAGCTATGATTTTTCTAGTAGTCAGGTCAGGATGTTAGAGTTAGACCATAAAGAAGGCTGAGTGCTGAAGAATTAATGCTCTCGAACTGTGGTGCTAGAGAAGACTCCTGAGAGTCCCTTGGACAGCAAGGAGATCAAACCTGTCCATCCTAAAAGAAATCAACCCTAAATATTCATTGGAAAGACTGATGCTGAAGCTCCAATACTTGGCCACCTGATGGGAAGAGCCAACTCATTGGAAAAGATCCAGATGCTGGGAAAGATTGTGGGCAGGAGACAAGGGTGACAGAGGATGAGGTGGTTAGATGGCATCACCAACTCAATGAACATGAGTTTGAGCAAACTGCGGGAGGTAGTGAAGGACGAGGAATCCTGGCATGCTACAGTCCATGGGGTTGCAAAAAGTCAGACAGGACTTAGCTGAACAACAGCAAAGAGTCCACAGGACTGAACAAGAGCAACAACAGCAATATCACAGAGCCAGGGTCTATTTCTCTAGGTCTAAAACAGAATCAGGGCATGGTGGTTCTAATACTATAATAGCAACAATTATGCAACTGTTTGTTCCTAAAAGGAAAAATATCATGGATTTTCCGGTCCCAATTAAGAGGGTTCACTGCAGAGTATGGGAAGTAGAAACAGAGGGGGAGCAGATGGCCTCAGAACATTGAGACCTGACCTGAGTCCACCGTGGGATCTTGGGAGGAGCAAACGGAACCCATGGAAAAGCACGCTGGGCACACAGTAGGTCTTCGGAGCTCTTTGCCGGAACTAGCCGGTTTCTGAGTGTTATTAAGTGGAGACTTCTGTCCTTGGTTTCAGGAAGCTGTCATGATAAACATTCCGGCTGGCAGCACCAGCAGACTGTGACAACCATGTGAAATATGATTGTAGATTCATGAACACACTGATGGAGTGTGGCAGAATTTCAGACTCTCTTCACCCCATGTCAGTTTAAGTGCCGTGATATCTATCGTCTCTTGGACCAAGGGGGTGGAAGAAACAAACAAAACTCAAGAGATTCGTTGGGTAGGGGTAGAGTCTCAGGCAGCCCTCTTGCCAGCCTCCGTTAGATTTTGCTGCTCTGCGCTGGTCCTCTGTCGTCCTCAGCAGCCTCCACTTGGTGTGGGGTCTGCCCTCGCTGACCCCTGTGGGTGGGGTGGGACCGGGTGAGGGGATGCGAAGGTTCCACACCAGCTGAGCAACCACAGCCCTCACGGAAGATGCGCTCAGAGGGGGTGCTGAGAAAACAACTCTGCTTCCTGCAGAGACTTCAGAAGCCCACACCCTGTCTACCGCTGCACATTTTTGCAGCTGAAGGAGAAACTGTTGGAAATGGGAGTTTCCCTGATGTCACTGGGATGAGGCCGGTTGTGTTATTGGAAGACATCAGGGAGCTGACTCAGGAAGGGCTGGGTGGGAAGTGACGTAACGCTGCACAAAGGCTATGGGCTCTTTGCGGAGGGAGGTCAGGTGGGGCCCCAGGGTTCCGAGTTGACCTGATTTTCACCTGTATTTCCAGCAATGGAAAGTTCTAGTCCTAAGACTAGAGCATACGGGGAGTGGAGATTCAGAGAAAAGGATGAGCAGGGCAGGGAGAACTGTGTAAGGGTCTCTGAAATCTTCCTTTCTCCCCTCATCCCACCCTTCTCCATCCCCAAAGAAGAAAACCTTTGTCTTATTTACTCATCTTGGTGCTTCTAATTCCCAGTTTTATTCAGTTCTGCTAGGGTAGGTGTATTATCTTCCCAGCGAGAGTCCTTTAAAGATGCCTAGAACACTGAAAGGAACCAGAACTCCTTGGAAAAGAGTTGCTTTCTGATCAGAGGAAGAAATGTCCAAGATGATTCTCCATGATTCTGTCAGAAAGCAGGGAAGCTAGCAACAGCTGGCCTGGGGCCTTCCTCGGTGGGCCAGTTGCTAAGACTCCATGCCACTAATGCAGGGTACTTGGGTTCAATGCCTGGTCAGGGAACTAGATCCCAAATGCTACAACTGAAGACTCCACTGTAGCACAGCTGAGACTTGGCACAGCCAGATAAATTAAATGTAATTAAAAACAGAACAAAACAAAACCTGGCGCAGGAGCCAGTTGGAGAGTTTACTGGCCAAAGATGGGAAATTTTTAGCATCAAAAGAATAATGACTGCAATGTATTGAAAGGTGGCAAAAACAGAAAACTCAAAATTTATGATTTAAAAAACAAGCTCCTTATTGGTCACTATTGTCTGGGTACCAGTGAAAATTGATAAAAGTGGGAATATCCCACCTTTCCTTCATGAACAATATGTCATAGTAGCCAAAGATCTGGTAAGATAAAGTTCATCTTTACATCAAAATTCTCCCTAATAACAAGGAATAACAGAACTAGAAAATCATGACTTTTGCAACCCCTGATAAGATAATGGATTTAGAAATGATCATCAATGGATGCTAAAACTATCTAGTGAAAGGTTAACAGGGAATTTTAAAATAGGAAAGCTAAAACAACATGGTTCATAATCTATATGAACTCTTCTATATGTCTTCAGAGAAAGTAAGAATAGATAGTTATAATAAGACATTTTGGAAATGATCTGGGAAATTTGAACTTTGGAACTGAGTATTAGAGCATATTAAGGGTTTATTGTTTATTCTGTTAAAGGTGATAGTGGCATTATGGTTATGCCCTTTATTTTTATTTTATTTTATATCTTTTGGCCACACTGTACTGCACGTGGGCGCTTATATTCCAACCCAAGACTGAGCCCGTGCCCGCTGCATTGGAAGCACAGAGTCGTAACCACTGGACCACCAGGGAAGCTCAGGTTATGTCTTTTAAAAAGTGCTTATCTGTTAACAACATATGCAAGTTTTTGTGGGTAAAGTCATATGTCTTCTGGTTATTTTAAAAATGCTCAGAGCAAAAAGTGTAGGGGATGGATAAAACCAGATTGATTAAAATGTTGATTATTATTGAAAGTAGATGGTGAGGATGTAGGAGTTCATTATATTCTTCTCTCTGCTTCATATAAGTTGAAAAGTTCTAGAATTTAATTTTAACTAAATGACATTTTGCTATATTTATAAATAATATACAATACTATACTTAATTATACAGTTGAAATATATATTTTCTATAATAAAAATTATAATGATTTTTAACACTTCAGAAGCTATTTTTATTTTTAATGCCTGGGAAAGGTAACATGAGAATTGGTTTATCAGGTGAAGGTGCATGAAATCATAGAAGGCAGAATACAAAGAAAATGGGAAAGAAGCTAGCAAGATGCACACCCACCCCTGTGGGTACCAGGTTGTCCCTGGGTCTCCAGTGAGGAGTGCAGCTGGATCAAGGCCAGTGCAAAGGCACCAAATTCCTAAGGAGGGAGGGAGAGTTGGCAGGGCCATACCACCTAAAGAAAGCCTGAGGCTAGCTAGAGGGTCTCCTGGGGCCTGCCAGTTTACCATCCAGACAGACCTCAATGGTGGGTCTCAGGGCTATTATTGGTATATCTGGATGTACTAGGTCCTAAGAAGAAAGCTGAACACCGAAGAATTGATGCTTTTGAACTGTGGTGTTGGAGAAGACTCTTGAGAGTCCCTTGGACTGCAAGGAGATCAAACCAGTCAATCCTAAAGGAAATCAATCCTGAATATTTATTGGAAGGACTGATGCTGAAGCTAAAGTTCCAATACTTTGGCCACCTGATGTGAAGAACTGACTCCTTAGAAAAGACCCTGATGCTGGGAAAAATTGAAGGCAGGAGGAAAAGGGGATGATGGAGGATGAGATGGTTGAATGGCATCACTGACTTGATGGACATGAGTTTGAACAAGCTCTGGGGGTTGTGATGGACAGGGAAGCCTGGCGTGCTGCTGTCCATGGAGTCTCAAAGAGATGGACACAACTGATTGACCGAGCTGAACTGAGGCCCTAAGATAATGAAGTGTTAGTCACTCAGTCGTGTTCGACTCTTTTCAACCCCATGGACTGTAGCCCGCCAGGATTCTCTGTCCATGAGATTTCTCAGGCAAGAATATTGGAACGGGTTGCCATTTCCTCCTCCAGGGGATCTTCCCAACCCAGGGATCAAACCCAGCCTCCTGCACTGCAGGCAGCTTCTTTATTGTCTGAGCCACCAGGGAAGCCCATAAGATGTGAAAGAAGATGAATAATCACAATTTCAGTTTGTTCATTTACAAGGAGCTGAATCATTAAGAATCAGATAACTCTGGCCACTGAATTGCATGGTACGGGGGACCAATACTCACTGGGAGAAGGTGGTGGTGACTGGTTTCATCAGGCTGAAACACTCCCTGATACATCTGTCTCCACCAGAGCCAATACTGCCCATCAGTGGCACATCACTTCCTTAAGAGAACAGGGCCAAAAATATAGACATGTGCACTCCTGATTTCATCTGTTGTAGGAGCCCTTTCCTAGCCACCTAACCCTCTTCCTTTTTCCATATCTTTAATGAGGTTGTGGTTGAGCCAAACCCTCTGCTTAGAGGAACTTTTCCTTTTTTTTAATTTATTTATCTGGCTGCTTCAGGTCTTAATTGCAGCACATGGGATCTTTGTTTACAGCACACAGACTCTCTAGTTGTGGCTCAAGGGCTCCAGACCACCTGGGCTTGGTAGTCGAAGCACACGGGCTTAGTTGCTCTGAGGCATGTGGGATCTTAGTTCCCCCACGAGGGATTAAACTTTCTACATCCCCAGCACTGCAAGGAGGATTCTTAACCACTGGACCACCAGGAAGTCCCTTGTAACTTTACTTTTATAACAGGTCTCAGAGGGCAAACCCTTTCCCCTCTCTAAGCTCTGATCAGATCATTCATGTTGCCCTTCTGGGTCTAGACAAGGATGGTACTAAAAATTAACTGTACCCATGATTTGTGTAGCCTAACATTAAAGAAAATGGGCTCTGGAGCCACATAGGGACTGTGTTGCAACCCTACCTCAGCGGTTGAGATGTGACCTTAAGCAAATAGCCCTTCTGAGACTTGGTTTCTTGGAACTTCCTTGATGGTGAAGTAGTTGAAACTCTGCGCTTCTACTCCAGGGGCACAGGTTCCATCTCTGATCAGGGAACTAATATCCCACAAGCCATGCAGTCAGAAACAAAACAAAAATATGTGGTTTCTTCAAAATGCATACCTCAACATTATTGTGAAAAATGGATTAAATAGAGCATCTGCTAAATGCCTACCACCTAGTAGGTTCTTAATAAATGATAGCTTTCATACAGTGACAGCTTTCAACAACAGTGATAGTTGTTGTGTTATAACTGCTACCACATAAAGAGTTGACCCTGGCCTTAGTTTTGTTCACAGAGGCTAAACTAAATGCCCAAACTAGGAATCCTGGATCTGCTTGCACACACTCTCCAAATACAAATCTGGGGCATTTCCCGATGGAATTAAGTGTGACCAAGCTGTGGAATACAGGCTAATCCTATAAACAAGGTATATTTGACAGGTCAACTCTGCTTGTTTCTCTAATCTAGCAACTCCAGGTGGCTGCAGGGGGTAGGAAGGGGTATGAGAAAGGAATGGAAATGGTTAACCTCAACCACAGTGTCCAATCACCACACTTGGAGTTAGTTTGTAAGACCACACCCCTTCTTGTTCCCCAGCAACTTGCACCCCTGTGCATCCTCAAACGCCACCATGCAGCTGTCTCCTCCCCCAGTAGTCTTCCTGGCAAGATGGTATTAATGACTGATAACGCTTAGTGGGTCACGCTCAAAGGGACAATTGCTTTTGAGCTCAGCATAAAGCTCTAACAGTTCAAAATAATAAATGTGTAATGATTTGTGTCAGAATCCCCGAGTGCCTGGCACCTAGTAGGTGCTCAATAAATATTTGCTACGTGATTAATAGGGGGAATTTCAGGCAGTGGAGTGCATGGCTGAGGGACATCCTTTAGGCCTGGGGACTTTCCTAGGACCATTCCTATCACTCTGCGGAGGGTGGTTTCCTGTTCCAGTTACTCAGAAGGCCAGCCCTTAGGAAGGGCACCAGACCAGCATTTCTTTAAGGGTTGAGGCTGTAGGAGCTGTAGGAGGTTTCCTGCTTCATGGCCCTTTACAGCCATTAAACTTTCGTGTCGGTGGATGGCTTCCCAGTGGGGGTGATAGAAAGCTCACCACTTAAGTCACTTAGGCTTTGGATGCCCATACCTGAAAAAAAATGCCCTTGGGACTGATCCTGAAGTGCCTGAGGATAAGTTAAATGGCTTAATAGATTCTGGCAGCTTGAGAAGGGACTAATGGTCCCAAGTTAATTGGGTACACAGAGTGAAGATGAATCTCTGAAAAGGTATTCCAGATTTGCCTGTTCAGCTCTCACAGAGCAACACATTGCACGACCCCAAACTGATGCTGATTGTTAATGAAGTATAAATGCTTGGAGATTAATATTTGCATCGACTCCATATTTCTTATCCTCTTGTTCGCCCCTTCTGCAAACACAGAGTGAGTACCTACTGTGTGCCACGCGTTGGGCCAGGGCGTAGAGATAGATGATGTCACTATCTCTGGCCCCTGAACCTTGATTCTAGAAGGAAGAAGATGAGACTAAGAAACAAAGAGATGGGTGCCATGTTAGGTGCAGATCCAAGAGAGGTGCAAAGGAAGGAGGAGGGGGTGGTCCTGCCTGGGGTGGTGGATGGCAGCGAGGCTACCTGGTGTGGGGACTGGAGGAACAAGGTGGAGGTGAGAGAGGGCTCCTGGCAGGGGCAGCAGGGCACCCACAGAGCCTGAGCACTCGACTCTCTAGGGATGAGGAGTTGCAGGGGGCACACATGAGCCGAGGGAGGGAGTGCAACCTGGAAAGATGGATCAAGGCCTGCAGAGGAGCCTCAGGTGGGACTGTCACCAGACGACTGGGACCCCGGACGTGCCATGCGCTCAGCTTGGCATTGTGAAAAAGACACGGACCAGAGTGTGCAGATCTTACTTGAGTGGAGGTGAGACTAAAACCAGGGAAACCCCTTACAAGGGTCAAGATGTGAAACAGGTTCTGAAGCAGTGTTGCAATTCCTCCTGGTCTCTCTGAGCTCACTTAACCTCTTTAAGCGCCTTCTTCAAGGTGAGGAATGCATGATAAGTAGAGGCATATCTCAGACGCTTTGGTTGCAATCTTGAACTGGCTCAGGCAAAATAATTGATGGAAAATCTCATGTTTAGGGGAATCCTCCAGGCGGTGGGAACGCTTGCTGCAGGGAGGCTCCTCCGTATCTCCCCTCATTTCTGCTCCCAGCTGAACGTTAGTGCTTTCCTGCGTGTTCCCTTACTCTGCATGGCGTGCAAGCATGGCCACTGCCACGGCTACACCAGATCTCAGCGCTTCCCCACCAGAAGTGCCTGCAACTCTGCTTTCAGTTCCACTTTAAATCCACTGAGGAGCAAGGGACGAGATACTGGAAAACAGTGATAGCTTCCATTCCAAACCCGGGATTGTATCCTGAAAAGGAGCATTTTCTAAAAGTATGGGTGCAACGGAGTGCAATTCCCAGAAAAAGAATAGAGATGCTGGGCAGATAACCATTAGGTCAACTTTACAAAAAATACTTTATAGATACAAAGCACCCTGCAAATAGAAGACTTCATTCACCCTTTGAGAGTGGGACTTCTTTGGACTCATTTCTAGTTGCAGTGTGTAGAGTAGATACTGACACATTATAATACTGATTATAATAGGGACTTCATAAAAAATTTGTGGTTGTTCGGTCGCTGAGTCGTGTCCTTCTCTTGTGACTCCATGGATTGTAGCCCTCCAGGCTCCTCTGTGCAGGGAATTCTCCAGGAAGAATACTGGAGTGGGTTGCCATTTTCTTCTCCAAGGGATCTTCCCGACCCAGGGATCAAACCTGTGTCTCTTCCATTGGCAGTTTGGTTCAGTTCAGTCACTCAGTCGTGTCTGACTCTTTGCAACCCCATAGACTGCAGCATGCCAGGCTTCCCCGGCCATCACCAACTCCAAGAGCTTGCTCAAACTCATGTCCATCAAATCGGTGATGCCATCCAACCATCTCATCCTCTGTCATCCTCTTCTCCTCCCATCTTCCATCTTTCCCAGTATCAGGGTCTTTTCCAATGAGTCAGTTCTTCACATCAGATGGCCAAAACATTGGAGTTTCAGCTTCAGCATCAGTCCTTCCAATGAATATTCAGGACTGATCTCCTTTAGGATGGACTGATGGGATCTCCTTGCAGTCCCAGGGACTCTCAAGAGTCTTCTCCAACACCACAGTTCAAAAGCATCAATTCTTCGGCGCTCAGCTTTCTTTAGAGTCCAACTCTCACATCCATATATGATTACTGGGAAAACCATAGCTTTGACTGGACGGACCTTTTTCAGCAAAGTAATGTCTCTGCTTTTTAATATGCTATCTAGGTTGGTCATAACTTTTCTTCCAAGGAGTAAGCCTCTTAATTTTCTGGCTTCAGTCATGATCTTCAGTAATTTTGGAGCCCAAGAAAATAAAGTCTGTCACTATTTCCATTGTTTCCCCATCTATTTGCTATGAAGTGATGGGACTGGATGCCATGATCTTAGTTTTTGAATGTTAAGTTTTAAGTCAACTTTTTTACTCTCCTTTTGCACTTTCATCAAGAGATTCTTTTGTTCCTCTTCACTTTCTGCCAAAAGGGTAGTGTCATCTGCATATCTGAGGTTATTGATATTTCTCCTGGCAATCTTGATTCCAGCTTGGGCTTCATCCAGCCCAGCATTTTGCATGGTGTACGCTGCATAGAAGTTAAATAAGCAGGGTGACAATATACAGCCTTGACATACTCCTTTCCCAATTTGAAACCAGTCTGTTCCATGTCCGGTTCTAACTGTTGCTTCTTGACCTGCATACAGATTTCTCAGGAGGCAAGTCAGGTGGTCTGGGATTCCCATCTCTTGAAGAATTTTCCACAGTTTGTTGTGATCTACACAGTCAAAGTCTTTGGCATAGTCAATAAAGCAGAAGTAGATGTTTTTCTGTAATTCTCTTGCACTGGCAAGCAGGTGCATTGCCATCTGAGCCACCATGGAAGCCCTGATAAAAAAATGATATGGGCTTATCAGATACCATAGATGGAGTTAGGAAAATTATCAGACAACATACACACAAACTTCATCAGGATTTAAACCTCAAGTTCACATGCACTGTGGGAATGACATGTAATTGAAATAATCCTTCCCCACAACCCAGGGAGACACCATACTGAAATGCCACTGACCATCTCTCAGTAAGTTTGACAGAACTGTTTGCCCTCCAAGTTGGAACAGATCACTATTTCCTTTGATTGAGCACCAGATGGCTTTTATTAAAGAGTGGTGCTTTCTGAAAAAACAACACGAGTCAGCAAGGTGCGATGCCCAGGACAGGACAGCAGATGCCCTTTGTCCATCTCATGCCTCCTCCGGGTGTGCTCACTGTTGTTGCAGAGCACAGGCTCTAGGGCGATGGTTTTGGAAGTTGTGGCACGTGGGCTCAGTAGCTGTGGCTCCCGGGCTCTAGGGCGCAAGCTCAGCAGGTGTGGCGCATGGGCTTCGTTGCCCTGCAGCCTGTGGGATCTTCCTGGGTGAGGGATCCTGTGTCTCCTGCACAGGCAGGCAGATTCTTTACCATAAGCCACCAGGGAAGCTCTTAGATGTGCTCACGGAATGCAACGGCAGGTGGAATTGCTTACCTGATGTCACTGTTATTTTTATTATTCTCAGTGTTACTGAGAATTGCTGAACAAATGTAGTTAAAATTATCTAAGTCTACTAAGTTCTCTCATTTGTTTGCTTGTTCATATACGGTCTGGTGTCCATTTACTAGAAT
The DNA here is from genome assembly GCA_917880005.1 of Nanger dama. Lineage (NCBI taxonomy): Eukaryota > Metazoa > Chordata > Mammalia > Artiodactyla > Bovidae > Nanger > Nanger dama. The sequence goes on along the minus strand of CAKJTW010000037.1, from coordinate 549,799 downwards.
GGATATTCAATGATTTTGAAAGTGCATCTGCCCTGTTCACTATAGACTCTCCTAGCATCGTTTAGTGAGACTTCAGTAAGTACATGTTGAAGGAGCGATGTTATTGCTCCAGACACCTTGCTTGGTACTGAAGGGGTGGATGTGGAGTGGGTGGAGGGATAGAAAGACCAGTGAAACTGGCCTTTCCTTTGGGGGCATGGTCAATCTAATAAAGTTCATCTGAACTATGAAGTGCCTAAAAAGACATAAAAAGACAATAGTACCGAGCAGGAAGTGTTCACTGTCAGTGAATAATAGAAGGAAAAGTTCTGGTGGACTCTTACAGGAAGTAGGACCTATCTCTAAGGACTGTCTTCCTGCTTTTCTAATCAACTCCATCCTGTTTGCTTCTCCATTCATCCAGAGAGGTGTCAGCTTTGCATCCTGGAGCAAGTTCAAGCCCAAGGATTTACTTCAAACATATGCTGGTGCTTGCAGCCTGCTCAGGCAGGGAGGAATTCTCACACTGGCTGGTGATCTGTTAATATCAAGTATCAGATTTCTCTTATCTGAGTTGACAAAACCTGTCATTGCAAGGACTAGTTGCGATAATGAGGTCTTCACTTGGTGAACTCCTGGGGTAAGGGGGTCTTACCTTCCTCCCCAACCATGGCACATCCCTACTTTGTGAGGAAGAACCTCGGGCTGTCCGACTGCCCGTGTGAGTTTACAACCCCTAATTCCGGAGGAGAGCTTCTGGGGACAGCGCCACCTCTGTCCTCACAAACCTGCCCATCTGCTCACAGATCCTCTTCTGCTTTCAGAGGCAAGACTGCGTGACCCGCTCTGGTCTGGGAAGTTTCTGTGCTGGTGGCTTTAGACTCATGTCCTGATGGGGACCAAGTAACTGGGATCCTGGGTGAGTACAAGGGTGGCTGGGTGTTCACTCTCTAGAAGCAGGAGTTACTTGCTTTACCCAAGGGCCAGGTCACTTACAGCCCATGTGGAACACAAAATTTATTTTATTTAATTGCAGAAAAATTAGAAAGCATGCGTATGTAACCACTGTACACAGGTGCATTTTTTAATTCTCTTATTCTCTGCATATAAACATACAAATACAAAAAATAAGATACTGTCATTTTGTAACCTGCTCTGTTTTTACTTTTACCATATCACAGAATCTTTTGAGGTGGAGAAATACAGATTTGCCATGTTATTTTTAATGATTACATAATATTGTGCCATCGTTTAATAGCATCCTATCATTGGGTATTTCACTGTTTGGCATTTGGGGGCTATTATTAATAGACAGTGCTGTAATAAATCGTTTTGTCCAGGCTATGACATTCTTATTTGATAATGTCCTTAAAAGAAGTTCCTAGAAATAAGATTGTAAAAATAAAGGGTAGGCACATTGTAATGTTGGATCAATTTATATCCTGCCGGGATAGATTACAGGGCCACCAGGGAGGCACATACATTGTTCTGTCTTTACTGCTCTGAGCGCTTTTGTCTTTTATACATATGTGTGTATATATATATATGTATGTATATAATATATAGTATATATTATTATATGTATTATTAATACATTTATTGTATGTGTATATTATATAGTATAAAACATATATTATATATATGATTATATATATTTTTGACTGTGCTAGGTCTTAGTTGCTGCAAGCAGGGATGCTCTCTAGCTGTGCGTGGGCTTCTCACCGCGGTGGCTTCTCTTGTGTGGGAGCGCAGGTTCCAGAGCACGTGGGCTCAGTAGTTGCTGCTCACAGGCTCTCAAGCGCAGGCTCAATAGTTGCGGAACGTGGGCTTTGCTGTTCTGTGGCACCCGGGATCTTCCCCGTATCAGGGATCGGCCCTGTGTTTCCCGCGCCGGCAGATGGGTTCTTTACCACTGAGCCATCAGGGAAGCGCAGCTCTTGTGTCTTGCATCACTTTTTACTTCTCGTGAGTTTGGCATTTTTTCATACGCTGAATGTTTCTTTAACTCTTCTTTTGGGGATTGCCTATTTGCGGGAGAATTTTTAAATCAATTTGATTTATTTATATATTTATGCCTTTATTGCTGTGCCCCAGCTTTCTCTAGTTGTGGGGAGTGGGGGCTGCCCTCTAGTTGCAGTGCAGGGGTTTCTCATTGCGATGGCTTCTATTGTTGTGGAGCATGGGTTCAAGGGCATGCGAGCTCAGTAGTTGTGGTGCAAGGGCTTAGTTGCCTCATGGCATGTGGAATTTTCCAGGAATAGGGATCAAACTCGTGTCCGCTGCATTGGCAAGGTGGATTCTTAACCACTGGACCACCAGGGAAGTCCCTGTGAAAGATTTTTAAATGTGAAGCAAAGTGACTCCAGTTTATATGGTCAGACAATTGAAGTATGTTGTTTTACTAATGTCCACCTTTTCTTTCCTGTATTTTCCACCTCTTCTGTCTGATCCATGTTGTTCCCATCCCCATCCCCCATCACTGCACATTCAACATTGGGTTCGCATCCCCTGGCCTATGCCTGCTGTGGCCCATGGCCAGAATGACACACCACCCCCATCTCCATCCCCAAATTGCTTCAGGCATCCCCCAGGACAAGGTTTGGTCCATATTTCAATCTTATTAACGCTGATTAAGCCTGGACTGAGCTGAGCATGAAGGGGCTAAAAATGAATGAAACAGGGACTTCTCTGGCAGTCCAGAGGTTAAGACTCTGTGCTTCCAGTTCTAGAGCTGTGGATTCGATCCCTGGTCAGAAAGCTGAGATCCCACATGCCTCCAGGCCAAGAAACCAAAATATAAAAACAGAAACAGTATTGTAACAAATTCGATAAAGACTTTACAAAAAATGAATGAAATACGATTGTTATTCTCAGGAGCTGAGCATCTATTAGGAGAGTCAGACAAACCACACATCACTAATGCAAGGCAGACTGAGAGGTCCACTGATAGCAATGAAACAGATCTGAGAGAGGAGATTCTACTTTCCACTCTCGGATCTCAGATGATTTCTTAAAGAAACTGAGGTTTGAGGGTAAAGGTATTTTCGCAGTACAGTCTAATAACAAGAGCAACCACTTACTAAATAGCTGCCATGTGTCAGGTTGGGACATATGTTATCATTAATTCTTTTAACAGCTACACACGGTAGGCATTATTCTATATTACAGCTGAGGAAAGAAGGGCTCAGTGAGGTTTAACAACCTGCCCAAGGATGCTGGGTTGTGTTAGAGTGGGGATTTGAACCCAGGTCTGTCAACATTGTTTTGTCCTCTTCCAGTTACTCTTTGAGCAAAAGTTGTAGGATCAAGACTATGTAGAGCACAGGATTCTTGGGGTATCTTGAGCTGGGCCTTTTCTCTTTTCCCTACTGCCACAAGGCTCAATTCAGATATCACCTCCTCCAGGAAGCCTTCCCTGATTTCCTCAAGTTACCTAGATGTCACCCATATGCCTCCCCTCAACACACACATTTGTAGGTGTGACCATGTGTCTTCTCTTCTCATGAATTTACTCACCAAACATGAATTGCCTACTCATTGGTTTCTGCCCATTAGATGGTAAGCTCCTTGAGGGTGGGGCTGCATCTGGTTGTCTTTGCATTCCCAGTGTGTAAGAGAATGACAGAGTCACGGGGGCACTGCATATAGAGAAGAGGAGATGAGTAGGCTTGAGGCATCTTGGCAGGATTTGGCAACAGGTCATGGGTGGTAGATGAGAGCTTCCCTGGTGGCTCAGCGGTAAAGAATCTGCCTGCAATGTAGGAGCTACAGGAAATGTGGGTTCAGTCCCTGGGTTGGGAAGATCGCTTGAAGGAGGGCATGCAACCCACTCCATTTTTCTTGGCTGGAGAACCCCATGGACAGAGGAGCCCGGCAGGCTACAGTCCATAGGGTTGCAAAGAGTTGGACATGACTGAAGCAACTTAGCATGCCTGCATGCAGACATGTGTGCAGACAGGGATGGCAGAAAGCTCTGAGTTGTAGGGTAATGGGGAAGAAGGATATGGAAGGAGGAGCAGGATGACTGGATGGTCCCCAACCCTCCCACAGGGGTAAGGAGTCCAGGATCAGGGAGGTGAAGCCACTGGTTTCATTTGTGAGTGTGTTGCTGCTTGGGCTTTTCTCTAGTTGCAGCGGCGTGGGCTACTCTCTGGTTGTCGTGGCTTTTCTTATTGTGGAGCACAGGCTCTAGGGTGCGCGGGCTTCAGTAGTGGCAGCTCCTGGGCTCTAGAGTGTAGGCTCAGTAGTTGCGGCACACCAGCTTAGTTGCTCCAAGGCATGTGGGATCTTCCCAGACCAGGGATCGAACTGCATTTGGCAGGTGGATTCTTTACCACTGAACCACCAGGGAAGATCCTGTTTTGGTTTTATAATTATTTTTTAAATTAACAATTTTTCGGTAGTGCCTCAAGGTTTGTGGGATCTTAGTTCCCCAACCAGGAACTGAACCTGTGTCCCCTGCAGTGGAAGTCCAGAGTCCTAACCACCAGACTGCCGGGGAATTCCAAGGTGAGGCCATGTGAAGTTCGTGAGTCTAATGGCATCAGGGACCCATGATAAAAGTAATGTGGGTCTGTGGGTGAACTCCTTGCCTCTGGTCTGAAACTGGGAAGTTCCAGCTCCACCACCTGACCCCCTTTGTACCTCTGGCAATGTGGAGACCTGTCTGTGTCTCAGTTTTCCTCATTTCTAAACAAGGCTTTAATCCTACTCCGAGGCTGGGGAGGACGGAGCGGAGGTCGGGTGGGACCAGGGCTCACGCCATCGTCCTCCCAGCACCTTCAGCTCTGCCGCAGGTGCAGAGTGTGAGCAGAGTGTGCACTTCTATGCGGCTTGAACCGGCTCAGCCTGAGGCTGCGTTTGTGTTGCTAAAAGTTCTGTAGCTGAGGTATATGTTTGTTTGTTTAAGGTTTGGGGCTCTGGAATCACAAGTCCTGGGTCAAATCTCTGCTCCAAACTTACTCCTGTGGAATCTTGAGTTTGTTACCTAACCACTCTTAGCTTCAGATTTTTTTTTTTCCATATGAAACAGGGATGATAATAACAATAGTATGTGCCTCATAAAGCAGGTCTATCCCTGGTGACTCAGACGGTAAAGAATCTGCCTGCAATGCAGGAGATTCAGGTTCGATCCCTGGGTTGGGAAGATCCACTGGAGGAGGGCATAGCTACCCACTCCAGTATTCTTGCCTGGAGAATCCCATAGACAGAGGAGCCTCGTGAGTTACAGTCCGTGGGATTGCAAAGAGTCGAACATGAGTGAGTGACTTTCACATTCACATAGTATTGCTTGTGAGAGTTCGTGGAGATATTTTATAGTATAGGACTTCTCATGAAACATGTACATTTCTCTGTGAGTCCCCTTGCGCTCTGACTTCTGTGCAGGAAACTGGTGACTGCTCCCCTCCCCATTGCCCACCCCTCACCCCTGCAGACAGATCTCCCCTCTGCACACAGATCTCCCCACTGTTCCTCAAGTTGACTTCCATCGTGGGGCATGTGCATTTATTGGTCCCTTGCCTGAGTTTTTCTCGTCTGAGGTCTTTGCCAATTTTTTTTTAAAGATTATCTATTTAGCTGTACTGGGTCTTAGTTGTGGCTCACACTCTTAGTTGTGGCATGTGGGATCTAGTTTCCAAACCAGGGATCGAACCCAGGCCCCTTGCATTTGGGAGCTAGGAGTCTCAGCCACTGGACCTCCAAGGAAGTCCCAGTGTTTGCCAGTCTTCCTCCCTCATTTCATCAAGTCTGCTAAGTGTCATACCCTTCTCAGAGCAGTTTCCCTGGATCTCCCCACCACACTTGCTTCTCTCCAGCCTACCCTGTCACTCCCTCTCCTTTACTATTTTTCTTTCTTGACTAGCCCTTATGTCATGCAATATTCACATTTATTACTGTGTTGTCTCTCTCTCTCCTGGAACGTAAACTTCACGAGCATAGGGACCTAGTCTGTCTCCTAGAAAAGCAATTGGCACAGAGTAGGTGCTTAATAAATGCTTGTGGGATGGACATGTGAAAGAACAAATTTCTTAGCACCCACTAAGAGTATAACCGATTAAATGTAGGCTATTGTGCCTCTCAGCATTGTCGCTACTCCTACAGAAAAGCAGAGTTATTTGGGTTAGGGCAAGAACTCTAGAGGATAGTGCGTGGTTTCAGATCCCAGCTCTGCCTTTTTCTACCCATACAGCTGACTGTATGTTCCCTGGCCATCACCTTTATGGTGTTGTGAGGAGCAGATAGGTCAATGGTGTGAGGGCCTAGGGCAGCTTGTGGGCAGAGGAGGCATGTCAGTCATTGTTATCATGGTGTCCACGGTTCACACTCGGCCGCACTCACCTGAACACTCAGGTTTTCAGAAAAACAGATGCCAAACTACGTTTCTCCTCTTTTCTACACTGTACATTTTGGTTTTACTTTTTTTTTTTCCAATGGAGGTAAATTCAAATAACATTTGGACATGAATACTTAAGTGTCATTTGGTACATTCATAACATTGTGCAACCATTGACTCTACAGAGTTTCAAAAGGTTTGAGTCATTCTAAAAGGAAACCGTATATATGTTAAGAAAGCACTCACAGGCCTCTCTCCCTCCACATCCTGGAGACTATGGATCTATTTTCTGTTTCTATGTGCTTACCTTTTCCGCATAAGATATCATATAAATGGAATCATAGACTAGATGACATTTTGTATCTGGCTTCTTTCACTTAGCATAATATTTCCAAGGTTCATCCACATTGTAGCAAGTACTGATACTTTGTTCCTTTTGATGGCTGAATAATATTCCATTGAAAGGGTATATGACATTCTGTTTTTGCCATTCTTCCATTGATGGACATTTGGGTTGTTTCTGCTTTTCGGCTATGGACATATGTGTACAGTAATCTGTTTGAATCCCTGTTTTCAGTTCTTTGGGGGACTGTATCTAGGAGTGGAATTGCTGGATCATATAGTAACTCTGTATTTAACTTTTTGAGAGACTGTCAGACCATTTTCCAATGCAGCTGCACCATTTCACCTTCCCACCATCAATGGATGAGGGCTCCAGTTTCTCTACCAACACACATCTCACCAACACTCCCCTTCTGACTTTTTTTGATGATAGCCATCCTAGGGGGTATGGAGTTGTATCTCACTGTGGCTTTGATTTGCATCTTCCTATTGATGAATGACACTGAGCATCTTTTCCTTCACTTTGTGTTGTTGAACCAGAGGTAGGACTTGACTCAGTTGTCTGGTCTGAGGTTGTGCTTCATTGGAAAATGCACTGGAGACTGTGATTCTTCCCCTTGGCTTCCCCCTTCATCATCAGGATACGAGACTGGTTTTCTGGGTCCTGTTTCACTTTCCTGTGTGGCAGAGAAATCGGAGCCCAAACTCCTCTGCTAAACTGGGCCATCAGCCCCTGCCTCAAAGTGTGGGCAAGTGAGAAGGAGGAGTAGCTGTGTGCAGACTCCGAAAACAGATTATGGGTGTTCTAAGTCTGGAATATATGGGGAAAGAGGCTGTTGTTAAGTCAGCTTTACCTTATATCCTTTTGAAGATGTTGCTAGAGCCTTATTGAGAAGTAGATTAAATTCCTCTCTGATGCAAGCTGTTTTCCCATTGCCTAATAAATCAATAAGGAAATTTCTGGAATTATGTATGGGTATTCATATTCTTATAGGAAAATGAAGGATCTCAGTACCCCTGATTGTTTATGGAAATGTTTTAAATTATTTTAATTTTATTACAAGTGTTATTGGAGTAGTGGTTCTGCTCTAAGATTTCATAAGTGCTTTTAAAAATCATAAATGTTTTCACCTCCAAATATATTGTTATTTTGGTGGACAAAAAATAGTATATTCTACATGAGAATTATTAAAGATATTAATTGAGAGGAATGTTCTACTTTATTATCTTAACTTTCATAGATTATTTTTTGAAAATATATTTAATCATTGAGGAATATTTACAGTATATTACAGAAATCTTCATAGACTCTAAATGGATGTAAGGAAGCTCTATTGATTGATCTTCCTAGGCTTAATGAGACTTCCCTGGTGGCTCAGATGGTAAAGCGTCTGTCTGCAATGCGGGAGAACAGGGTTTGAGCCCTGGGTTGGAAAGATCCCCTGGAGAAGGAAATGGCAACCCACTCCAGTACTATTGCCTGGAAAATACTGTGGGCAGAGGAGCCTGGTAGGCTACAGTCTATGGGGTAGCAAAGAGTCGGACACAACTGAGGCTTAATGAGAAATGAGAAACGCCTGGGTCTACATCATCTCTGTGACTTTGGGCTGAATGAGTCACTGCCTGTCTCTGTGCCTTTGTTTTTGCCTGTAACTGGGCTTAATAATAGTAACTGGCTCACGGGGTTGTTATGAAGATTAGATGAGTTACTATATGAAAGTCAGCACTCGGTCATGGTGTGCAATTATCGTCCCCGGCATTCTGAATTTCAGCTTCAGCTAGCCATGGCCCATCAAGCTTAGGTTTGTCCTGCTCAGCTCCCCAGCCTCCTTCAAGTTCTTTAAGGCCATCTTCCATTGAACTACATAGGGACTCTCTTATCTGTTGTTTGGCTGTCTTCAAAGCAATAAAAGAGTGTGGTCTCAGTTCATAGCTCCTATTGTGCCAAAGCAAAACTTTGATGAAACTCTTTGAACAATGTGCAGCTCTGATCATCAGACATGGGGCCAGGAGCACGGAATGGGAGAGGTAGAATGTGAAAGGCCAGTGTAGTCCCTTGGACCACAGCTGCCTGGGCACGGTAGGCAGAAAGGAAAATCTACTTCCCCCTCGATCTCACCCCCCCACACCATCTCTGAATCCTGCCCCACCTCTCACTGGACCTCAGTCCCCTTGGCATGAGGGTTGGCCAACCTCACCTCTACCCTCCAGAAATGTTTCTGGGACTTCACCTGGAACCTGTCCTAACAATGGCTCCCTGTGCCACACCTCCGCTTCCTCAGCTCCCTGATTCTCTCACATCCTCCTCTCAAGCCTTAGAAATCCTAGGCAGGAAATCTCTTTCTTTGGGGAAGAGAAGAAAGCCCCTTTAAACTTCTGCATTTATCATCCATTTCACAGCCTTCTTTGCAGCCCCAGTGAGCAAAAATTGTTTTAGCTGCCGGAGAACATTCTAGCCAGGAGAGGAAGCTGAGCAATGGATGGAGGGTGAAGATGAGGGTGGGGATGCAAACCACAGCAGCATCACCAGTTCTGGTTTCAAGGGCACATCTGGGGTGCTTGGCTAGAGCCATCCATGCTCTGGGCGGGACAGGTCAACCGCTTCTGGATAATCCTTTCATCCAGCAGCAGGAGCTCTAAGGCTCCGGTCCAAATGCTTGCACACTTGTAGCCACATCCTCATCTGAGGAGCAAGTGAATGAATCCATTCTGTGATCAGCACAGTGTCCCGCTGGCTCTGATTAGCCCTGGAGATCTGGCCTGGAGAACCTCAGCCCAAGGCAGGCAGGAAGATCCATGGCCTTCCCAGGGCAGGCCTGAGACTCATACATGGTTCCTTCTCTACTCTCTGGGCCTCCAGAACTTCCCAGATGCTCAGCTGTGTCCACCCATCTCCACGTTGGTAAATCAGGGATGCGGGTTGCTAAGACTGGAAACCTCAGTTTCCTACAGCTTCCAATTCAAGTTCCTCTACTAGACCTCACCTTGAACTATGTATAGATTTATTTGTTTAAAAATATTTTATTTACTTATTTGGCTGCATCAGGTCTTAGGTATGGGACATGGATGTGCAAACTCTTAGTTGTGACATGTGGAATCTAGTTTCCTGACCAGGGATCAAACTCCGGCCCCCTACATTGACAGCACAAATTCTTAGTCACTGGACCACCAGGCAGGTCCCCTGGCTGTTTCCTTTGCTTAGAACGCTCTCCCCCAAAATTTCTACATGGCTCATCCTTTCCCCCTCTTATAAGTCTTTGCTCAAAAATCACCTTCTCAGTGAGACCTACCCCATTCCCCTTTATTTTCCTCCAGATCATGTAACATCTTCTGTGAAAGTGTTAGTCACTCAGTGGCGTCTGACTCTTTGTGACCCCCTGGACTGTGCCTCTGTCCATGGAATTTTCCAGACCAGAATACCAGAGGGGTAGCCATTTTCTTCTCTAGGAGATCTTCCCAACCCAAGGATTGAACCCGGGTCTCCTGTGTTGCAGGCAGATTCTTAACTGAGCCACCGGGGAAGCCAACATAGTCTATAATTTTACTTTTTGTTTGTGTTTACTGTCCATCTCACACCATGACAATGTAAGTTTCCTGTGGACTTGTTTTATCACTGAAGCATCCTATGGACCTGAGACCAGGCCTGAACGGCTCACAGTAAGCTTTCATTAATTATATGTGAAATGAGCTAGTAAATTAGTGAATACTTTGTAAGGTACCTTTTAGTTCTGTGGGCTTCCCTGATAGCTCAGTTGGTAAAGGATCCCCCTATAATGCAGGAGACCCTGGTTTGATTCCTGGGTCGAGAAGATACGCTGGAGAAGGGATAGGCTACCTACTCCAGTATTCTTGGGCTTCCCTGGTGGCTCAGCTGGTAAAGAATCCTCCTGCAATGTAGGAGACCTGGATTTGATCCCTGGATTGGGAAGATTCCCTAGAGAAGCGAAAGGCTATCCACTCAGAGTTGGACACAATTGAGCAATTTTCACTTTTATTTCTATGAAGATGGGAATTTGGCTAGTGAGGGGAAAGAAGTCTGTATTTGGAATCAGAAGGACTAGGATTGAGTCCCAGTTTTGCCACTCACAAGGTAAGTTATCTGAAGAAAGTTAGCTGAAAATGTAGGAGCCTCAGTTTCCTCCTCTGTAAAATGGGGTTAATAATAGAGAATGTTTATTTTGTGTTTGCTGTCTTCCAACACTTAAAAAGCATATTGCCATCCTTTAAAAAATTATTTATTTATTTTACTATAATATTTTTTTCAGCCACACTGGGTCTTTGTTGTGGCATCTGGGCTTGTCTACTTTTTGTGAACTCTTGTGGCCCACGGGCTTACTCGCCCCACAGCCTGTGGGATCTCAGTTACCCAACCAAAGATCAAACTCAAGTCCCCTATGTTGGAAATCAGATTCTTAACCACTGGACCACCAGGGAAGTCTTGCACACTGTCATCTTAAGCAAGTTCTACTGGGATGATCTGATATTACGAATCTCCTGATATGATAAAATATTTAGTACATTATCACCTATGATGCATTCTTGTAAAAAATTTTTAACCTGAACTTAAATGACCCTTTTGGCCTAACTTCTAGTTTATAGGAAAAACAGAGATAAGGGGACATTAAAATAGTGTCAGGAAAAAAAAAAGACAAATTCATAATTTGGGACATTCTTCAAGACAACTGAACCTGGAAGAACATCAGCTTCATGAAATTAATGATAAAGATGAAGAGTTGTTCCAGTTAAATAATATAAAGAGACATGCAATGCATGACTCTTGCTTGGAAAGTGGTGTAAGAAAGCACTGGACTTCTCTGATGGCACAGTGGATGAGAATCTGGCTGCCAATGCAGGGAACAGGGGTTCAGTCACCGGTCCAGGAGAACTCCACGTGCTGCTGAGCAGTAAGCCCATGCACCACAACTACTGAGCCTGCATGCTGTAACTACGGAAGCCTGTGGGCCCAGAGTCTGTGGTCTGCAACAAGGCAAGCCACTGCAATGAGAAGCGTGTGCACCTCAACGAAGAGTAGCTCCCACTCATCGCTATTAAAGAAAGCCTGAGTGCAGCCACAAAGACCTAGCACAGCCAAAAATACTGAAAAATTAATTAATTTTAAGAAAGAAAACACCATTTCCTTAGGCAAAAACTAGAAAAATAACACTTACAACTGGTTGAATGGCTATATAAACATATATATTTTATAATAGGATATGATGTAGCAGTATAATACATTATACAGCACAATATTCTGGGGTGCAGCCTCAGTTGCTTCATTTGTGTCTGACTCCGCGGCCCTATGGACTGAAGCCCACCAGGCTCCTCTGTCCATGACATTCTCCAGGCAAGAACGTTGAAGTGGGTTGCCATGCCTTCCTCCAGGGGATCTTCCTGATTCAGAGATCAAACTTGCATCCCCTGAGTCTCCTGCATCACAGGCAGATTCTTTACACACTGAGCCACCTGGGAAGCCCACAGTTTTCTATTTAGGTATATATTAAACAATGTACTGATGCATCACACTACATATATGTATCTCAAAAGCATGTGAATTAAATAAATCAGACCCAAATGAAAAAAATCAGTGGGACATACATTTGAAAACATTTGAATATGGACTAAGAATTTAAATCATTTTAGGAAATCCTTAGGTTTTTTGTTTGTTTGTTTTTAATTTGGCTCTGCCTCACAGCTTGATCCGGGTATTGAACCTGCCTCTCGGCAGTGAAAGCACAGAGTCCTAACCACTGGGACATCAGGGAATTCCAGGAAATCCTTGTTCACGTTGTCAGGTGCAACATGGTGGTATGGTTCTATTAGAGAAAAACCTTACTTTTAGGAGATTTCTAGTGAAGCATTTTGAGATGAAGTGTCGTGATATCAGCAAATTGCTTTATGATGGTTCTGTTAGACAGATAAACAGACGATAGGTGACAGAAGAAAAGTGTTAGTTGCTTAGCCGTGTCTGACTCTTTGTGACCCCATGGACTGTAGCCCTCCTGGTTCCTCTGTCCATGGGATTTCCCCGACAAGAATATGGGAGTGGGTTGCCATTTCCTTCTCCAGGGGATCTTCTCAACCCAGGAATCAAACCCAAGTCTCCTGCATTGTAGGCAAATTCTTTCTTGTCTAGCCACCGGGGAAGCCCAGATAAATAGATGTAAATACAATCAGTATGGCATGAAGTTTGCAACTTTTGAATCTAGGGATAGGTGTATGGGTGTTTATTGTACTGTATGTTTTTCGATTTTTGTATGTTTGAAAATTTTCATAATTGAACACTGGAAAAAGAGTCCATGGAGCCTCTGTGTTTACGCAGCAGCAGGAATCAGGGAGAAGAACACTTGGCCCCAGATGGCAGCCCGTAGTGGTGCCCAGCTTGTCCTCCCTTCCCACCTGCAAAGCCCTGGGCAGCCCCTCTGCCACTTCTATAGAGTGCAGTGATCAGTGACTTGTGTAATGTCCTAGAGGGGAGATCGATGTGTAAAAGAGACACTGCTTGTGTGTGTATTAGTCACTCAGTCGTGTCCAACTCTTTGTGACCCCATGGACTATAGTCCACCAGGCTTCTCTGTCCATGGAATTCTCCAGGCAGGAATACTGGAGTGGGTTGCCATTTCCTTCTCCAGAGGCTCTTCCTGACCCAAGCATCAAACCCGGGTCTCCTGCGCTGTAGGCCGATTCTTTACCATCTGAGCCACCAGGGAAGCCCAACAATACTTGTGGTTACTTTGGTTACTTTAAAAAATTCTACTCAATTTAAACAATACTTTGAGGAAAACCCCTAATTTTCCTTAAGCTTTTAAGTTCAATTGACAGCTCATTATTTTATTTATAAATCTAGTAAATTTTAACAGTCACTCTTAAAGGGGCTTTTCACATTTTATTAATCAAATCCCCTTATATATTTTAAATTGGATTTATAAATGTAACATATTTGGCTTTATTTATAAACACTTCAAATAGCTAACAATCAGAACATTCCTCAAGACTAAAACAATCCTAATAAGTATAATAAATTAAACTTTAAAATCTAATGCATCTCAAGTTCTCATAAACATTCCAATATTGTTTACAAACCTAGTAAAATCACAAATCTAAACAATTACTCAATTACACATTTTAAATTGGAATCATGAGGCTAATATATTAGATTCTTTAATGCCGACGCCTCTTAAACATTACAAACACTCGAAATGCCCAATATACACAAATCATTGCAAATCCTAATAGAGGAGTATTAATACTTAGGTTGAATCCCTTCCAACGACAAAGACACTTACACATGGAGGAAACAGCAAAATTGAAACTAGCAAGTTGTAGTTCCCATCTCAGTGGACTGAGGTGATTTTACTGTGGACTTAGGGTCCAGTTTTCCTTGTGACTCACAGATGCGTTGACTAGAATTCTTGCTTTGTAGAGGGGTTGGGAATCTCCAGGATTCCAGGTATATGTCACCCAAGTCTCTGTGTGGTCTGAGTCTGTAACTCCCTGCACGAGGGTTGCTTCATCTTTTTATTTGTTGCTTGATTCTGTTTAGAGGGGCTTCCTGGGTGGCGGCTGCTGCTGCTGCTGCTGCTGCTAAGTCGCTTCAGTCGTGTCCGACTCTGTGAGACCCCATAGACGGCAGCTCACTAGGTTCCCCCCGTCCCTGGGATTCTCCAGGCAAGAACACTGGAGTGGGTTGCCATTTCCTTCTCCAATGAAAGTGAAAAGTGAGAGTGAAGTCGCTAGTGGTAAAGACCCCATCTCCCAATGCAGGAGATGTAAGAGACTCGGGTTTGATCCCTGAGTTGGGAAGATCCCCTGGAGGAGGGGCATGGCAGTCCACTAGAGCATTCTTACCTAGAGAATTCCATGGACAGAGGAGCCTGGTGGGCTGTAGTCCATAGGCTTGCCAAGTGTCAGGTACGACCGTGTGACTTAGTACACACGTACACTCTGTTCAGAATCCCCCCACTCCCATATGTTCTTCTTGTCTAGGAGGACCACAACTCTCATAGCTACTTAATGACACACATTTGGATTTTTGCCATGTGGTTTTGCCTAACTCCAGACTTGAGATCATAAAAGTCATGCTAGGGCTCTGAGACCACTTACCGCCTCTGTCCCATGCTAAGGCAGCAGCTTGTCCAGTAATGTCCCTGGGGCAGGGCACGGGTCTCTTCCAACGCAGATCCTCCCAGACTATCTTGGCTGTTGCCACCTCCCCATAGTTCTGCATGGGTGAGGGGCAGGAGGCTCTTTACCCTCAGACCCCAGAATCAATATTCTTTCGCGACTTCTCCATCTTCCCCCTGTGAGATCCCCAGCTCTGGGAGTATTTCTGTGGAATAAGGATGAGTGGGATCACTTTACTCTTCTTAAACCCTCTGATCCCACATGCTTTGTGTACATTCTTGTTTCCTCTAAGGAATGTTTTAAATTCATACACTTTTTTAATACTTTATTCTACATTACAATACTGTATTTGTTTTGCCATACATTGACATGAATCAGCCACAGGTGTCCACGATCTCCCAACGCCAAAGCCCCTCCCACCTCCCACCCCACATCCTCTCCCTGAATCATCCTGTGCACCAGCCCCATGCGTCCTGCATCCTGTATTGAACATAGACTGGTGCTTCATTCTTACAAGATAGTATACATGTTTCAATGCCGTTCTCCCAAATCATCCCACCCTCTCCCTCTCCCTCAGAGTCCAAAAGTCCGTTCTATACCTCTGAGTCTCTTTTGTTGTCTCACATAGAGGGTCTTCATTACTATCCTTCTAAATTCCATATATATGTGTCAGTATACTGTATTGGTGTTTTTCTTTCTGGCTTACTTCACTCTGTATAATCGGCTCCAATTTCATCCATCTCATTAGAACTGAGTCGAATTTATTCTTTTTAAGGGCTGAGTAGTACTCCATTGTGTATATGTACCACAGCTTTCTTATCCATTCATCTGCTGATGGACATCTAGGTTGTTTCCATGTCCTGGCTATTATAAACAGTGCTGCAATGAACATTGGGGTACATGTGTCTCTTTCAATTCTGGTTTCCTCTGTGTGTATGCCCAGCAGTGGGATTGCTGGATCATAAGGCAGTTCTATTTGCAATTTTTTAAGGAATCTCCACACTGTTTTCCATAGTGGCTGTACTAGTTTGCATTCCCACCAGCAGTGTAAGAGGGTTCCCTTTTCTCCACATCCTCTCCAGCATTTATTGCTTGTAGACTTTTGGATCGCAGCCATTCTGACTGGTGTGAAATGGTACCTCATTGTGGTCTTGATTTGCATTTCTCTGATAATAAGTGATGTTGAGCATCTTTTCATGTGTTTGTTAGCCATCCGTATGTCTTCTTTGGAGAAATGCCTATTTAGTTCTTTGGCCCATTTTTTTATTGGTTCGTTTATTTTCCTGGAGTTGAGCTGGATAAGTTGCTTGTATATCTTTGAGATTAGTTGTTTGTCAGTTGTTTCATTTGCTATTGTTTTTTCCCATTCAGAAGGCTGTCTTTTCACCTTGCTTATAGTTTCCTTTGTTGTGCAGAAGCTTTTAATTTTAATTAGATCCCATTTGTTTATTTTTGCTTTTATTTCCAGTATACTGGGAGGTGGATCATAGAGGATCCTGCTGTGATTTATGTCGGAGAGTGTTTTGCCTATGTTTTCCTCTAGGAGTTTTATAGTTTCTGGTCTTACATTTAGATCTTTAATCCATTTTGAGTTTATTTTTGTGTATGGTGTTAGAAAGAGATCTAGTTTCATTCTTTTACAAGTGGTTGACCAGTTTTCCCAGCACCACCTGTTAAAGAGACTGTCTTTACTCCATTGTATATTCTTGCCTCCTTTGTCGAAGATAAGGTGTCCATAGGTATGTGGGTTTATCTCAGGGCTTTCTATTTTGTTCCATTGGTCTATATTTCTGTCTTTGTGCCAGTACCATACTGTCTTAATGACTGTGGCTTTGTAGTCCCCTAAAGTCAGGAACAAGACAAGGGTGTCCACTCTCACCACTACTATTCAATATCGTACTGGAAGTTTTGGCCACAGCAATCAGAGCAGAAAAAGAAATAAAAGGAATCCAAATTGGAAAAGAAGAAGTAAAACTCTCACTGTTTGCAGACGACATGATCCTCTATATAGAAAATCCTAAAGACTCGACCAGAAAACTACTAGAGCTAATCAACGAATATAGTAAAGTTGCAGGATATAAAATCAACACTCAGAAATCCCTTGCATTCCTATACACTAATAATGAGAAAGTAGAAAAAGAAGTCAAGGAAACAATCCCATTCACCATTGCAACGAAAAGAATAAAATACTTAGGAATATACCTACCTAAAGAAACTAAAGACCTATATATCGAAAACTATAAATTCATACATTTTTAGAAGGCAAATGAAAGAAGATTTCTTTGCTTTTGTATCTTCTGACTTTTAGAAAACTAGGAAGTACTCAAACATGCAAAAAAAAGAATAAAAGTCAATATAAAAATGTCAGCATACTCTGTTATTCTACCACCCAGTATATTAGAGTTTAATGATTTTCCTTTATTTCCTTCAGGTGTATGTGTAAATAGGATTTCTCTAATGGCTGAGACAGTAAAGAATCTGCCTGCAATTTGGGAGACCTGGGTTCGATCCCTGGGTCGGGAAGACCCCCTGGAGGAGGAAATGGCAACCCACTCCAGTATTCTTGCCCGGAGAAGCCCATGGACAGAGAATCCTGGTGGACTACAGTTCGTGGGGTTGCAAAGAATAGGCAACTACTGAAGTGACTTAGCACAAAAGCACATATACATATATATATACACTTAGAAAAAGACCAAAAACATTATACAGTTGAAACCGCTGCACACTCAACCCTCATCTGATCCTATTCCTTTGTCTCTTCTGGGGCTAGTATTATCTTGTTTTGGTGCTTAGCATTTTGTGGATGCTTTCATAGTGATTCTTATATTTAATATATGCATCCAAGAATAAGCATAAAATAATTTTGCATATTTTGAACTGTAAAAAAATGACATACTGCATCTCTCTACAAAGTCCTTATTGTATTCAGTAACACATTTTGAGACTTACACATGTTGATGCATATAGCCATAGTTCATTCCTTTTTCACTGCTTTTTAATAATCCATTGAACGAGTATATCACACTGTGTTTGTTCTCCTCTTGATGGACCTTTTGATCATTTCCAGTCTGTTTATACAAGTATATTACAATGGTTGTTCTTTTTGCATCCTCTTGTACACATATGTGAGGATTTCTCTAGGCTTCTTATCTAGGGTGGGGTTGTAGGGTAATGCTGTGTGTGCTGCTTGAATTTTTCTGGAGATGTCAAAGGTGGTACATTCTCTCCAGCAATTATGAGAGTTCCTGTTGCTTCACACTCTGGACAATGTATTGTTAGAGTTATTTCACTTTTGCCAGTAGTGATAGGCATGAAATGGTATCTCTTTGAGGTTTTATTTTGTTTTTAATTAAAAAAATTTTTTTAGTTGAAGCATGTGAATTCTTGGACGTCCCTGTTGGCTCAGATGGTAAAGAATCTGCCTGCAATGCAGGAGACCCATGTCAGGAAAATCCCCTGGAGAAGGGAATGGCTACCCACTCCAGTATTCTTGCCTGGAGAATCCCATGGACGGAGGAGCCTGGTGGGCTACAGTGCATGGGGTCACAGAGTTGGACATGACTGAGCGACTAACTTTCACTTTCATATGTGAACTCTTAGTTGCGGTATGTGGGATCTAGTTTCCCGACCAAGGATTGAATCCAGGCCGCCTGCATTGGGAACTCAGAGTCTCAGCGACTGGACCACCAGGGAAGTCCCTCCTTGTGGTTTAAAATCCCATTTCCCTGATTATCAGTGAGATCTGCTTACAGATCCTTTGCTGTGAGGTTTTCTTCTCCTGTGGCCAAGAGCAGGGGACAGCCCAGCTGTTTGAAGGTGGGGGCCAGACACAAGAGTTGGAAGGAACTGATAGCTTCAACAACCATACAAAGGATGAATTTTGTTTTGTTATCCTGTAAATATACAGTGGTTGCCTTGGCAGCAGGAAGATCCATTGTCACTCTGTTGCTTGTCTATCTTTTCCTTATCACCCCTGAACTTCCCTCTCCAGCAAAGCTTCACTTTCCTAGTCGTCTATAACTAACCCGGAGTATTAGATGAGGCTCACTTGCGAAGGGCTAGGATATCCTCGGCTCTAAAGGTATGGTACTTGCATAGAAAGATCTTTATCTCCAACTAGTGAGCTTTGTTTGGGTATCAGTTCAGGTTGGAGCCAATTTTGTGGGATAAGCACTGCAAATCTGGACATTCTGCCTCTAGATTTTTTAACGGCGTGCGTGTAGAATCTCAGTTTCCCTGAACAAGGACTGAATCTGCATCCTCTGCATTTGAAGCAGAGTCTTAACCACTGGGCCACCAAAACAGTTCCTTAAAAACTAGGATTCTAAATACACTAGACTCATTGCAAAAGACCCTGATGCTGGGAAAGATAGATGGCAGAAGGAAACAGGGATGACGGAGGATGAGATGGTTGGATGGCATCACTGACTCAATGGACATGAGTCTGAGTAGACTCTGGGAGACGGTGAAGGATAAAGAAGCCTGGCATGCTGTAGTCCATGGGGTCACAAAGAGCCAGACATGACTCAGCGACTAAACAACAGCAACAGATAGTCAATATTTCCTGGGGAGATGTGAAGACTTTCATGGAATTCTAACTCTTGAACAGTGTCACTTTTTTATACCTATAGATTTTTAAAGTTTTTATTTATTTAACTGGAGGATAATTGCTTGACAATATTGTGATCATTTTTGCCATACATCAACATGAATCAGCTATAGGCATACATATGTGTCCCCTCCCTCCTGAACCACCCCCTCCACTTCTCTCCCCACCCCGTCCCTCTAGGTTGTCACAGAGTGCTGGCTTTGGGATCCCTGCTTCATACATCAAACTCTCACTGGCTACTTTACATATGGTAATGTATATGTTTCAGTGCTATTCTCTCAAGTCATCCCACTCTCTCCTCCCACTCTGTCCAAAAGTCAGTTCTTTATGTGTGTGTCTCCTTTCCTGCCCTGCACGTGAGCTATACCTATTGATTTTATGACTCCCTTCCCCACTGACTGAGGCCATTTCTTTTTCACAGAGAAACAAAATGGTATTAAAATTTCTATCACTTTTCTCTATCTTAATGTACAAAATCCATTAATGCCTTGTGAGTATAAGGAAATCTAGCTGGCATCTGGTCTTCTCATTTGGCCCAAGAACTACCTTACGTATGCCAGTTTCTTGACTTGTGGAATTCAAATTGGGCCCCAGCAAATTTTAAATGATGGCATGTCTTCTTCAGTATGCTGCATGAATATTCAAAAACATGAATGTGAAAACTTGAATGGTAAAAGTTTATTAAGCACATTCATTTATTCTTTTTTTTTTAAAAAAGAACTTCACTGAAATAAAATTTATGTACCATACAAATCACTCATTTAAAGTATATAATTCAGGAAATTCCCTGGTAGTCTAATGGTTAGAACTTGGTGTTTTCACTGCCAAGGACTGGGTTCAATCCCTGGTTTGGGGACCTAAGATCCCACAAGCTGCGCAGTGTGGCCAAAATTAATAAATAAAGTGATTTTTACTCCATATACAGAGTTGTGCAACCAAGATCAAAGTCCATTTTAGAGCATTTTTATCACCTCAAAGAAACATTCCATGCACTTTGGCCATCACACCCCAGCCTCCATCTCTATTCCTAGTTGTAAGCAACTATTGATCTAATTTCTGTACCTACAGCTTTGCCTGTTCCGGACATATCATACAAAGGGATGACATGGCAATGTGTCATCTTTTGCACCTGGCTCCTTAGAGTAATGTTTTCAAGGCTCATTCAAGTTGAAGCCTGTAGAGCACATTCATCTGTTGCTGGAAACCCATATTGTTTCCACCTTTTGACTGTTGTGAATAGTGCTACAATGAACATTCATGTATAAGTTTCCATTTAAATACCTATTTCTAAGTCTTTGGGGTATATCTCTAGATGTGGAATTGCTAGGTCATGTGGCAGTTCTTGGGCTTCCCAGGTGGCACTAGTGGCAAAGAACCCACCTGCCAATGCAGAAGACATAGGAGACTTGAGCTCGATCTCTGGGTTGGGAAGATCCCTGGAGGGAAGGAATGGCAATCCACTCCAGTATTCTTGCCTGGAGAATCCAATGGATAGAGAAGCCTGGCAAGCTACAGTCCATAGGGTCGCAAAGAGTCGGACATGACCCAGTGACTTAGCACACACACACACAGTAATTCTTGGTTTAACTTTTTAGGAAATACCAAATCATCACTCCATGGGAAATAGATGGAGAAACAGTGGAAACAGTGTCAGACTTTATTTTTGGGGGTTCCAGAATCACTGCAGATGGTGACTGCAGCCATGAAATTAAAAGACGCTTACTCCTTGGAAGAAAAGTTATGAACAATCTAGATAGCATATTCAAAAGCAAAGACATTACTTTGCCGACTAAGGTCCATCTAGTCAAGACTATGGTTTTCCAATAGTCATGTATGAATGTGAGAGTTGGACTGTGAAGAAGGCTGAGCGCCGAAGAATTGATGCTTTTGAACTGTGGTGTTGGAGAAGACTCTTGAGAGTCATTTGGACTGCAAGGAGATCCAACCAATCCACTCTGAAGGAGATAAACCCTGGGATTTCTTTGGAAGGAATGATGCTAAAGCTGAAACTCCAGTACTTTGGCCACCTCATGTGAAGAGTTGACTCATTGGAAAAGACTCTGATGCTGGGAGGGACTGGGGGCAGGAGGAGAAGCAGACGACCGAGGATGAGATGGCTGGATGGCATCACGGACTTCATGGACGCGAGTCTGAGTGAACTCCGGGAGGTGGTGATGGACAAGGAGGCCTGGCATGCTGCGATTCATGAGGTCACAAAGAGTTGGACACGACTGAGCAACTGACCTGAACCAAATTATTTTCCACAGCAGCTGAACCATTTTACATCCCCACCAGCAATGTGCAAGTGTATCAATTCTCCCACATCCTTGCCAACATTTGTTTTCTGTTTTTATTGTTATTTTTATTACAATAGCCACTCTAGTGGATGTGAAGTGCTATCTTATTACGATCTTGACTGGCGTTTCTCTAATGACTCATAACATTGAACATCTCATGTGCTCGTTGGCTGTTTGCAGATCTTTGGAGAAATGTCTATTCAAGTTCTTTGCTCGTGTTTTAATTGGGCTGTTTGGTTCTATACAGTTGAGTTGCATGTATTCTTTCTGTAAACATTTTCTGAGCATAAATTTTGTGTGAGGCATGGGGGAATGACATGGGAGGAGAAATACAAAAATGGATAAAGTAAGATCCCTACCTTCTAACTGCTTGCAGCAGAGATGTGAACAGTGAGTACCCCCAGCACAGACCTGGCACTCAGAGAGTTCATTGGAGGGAAGGAGACTGCACTTCTGGTGGAGCAATTTGGGGGCCCCATGGAGGGACTGAGCCTGGGACCCCACATTGAAAGTGGGAAAATGGTAGAAATGGCCTGGCAAAAGCTCAAAGATCCCCATGTGGCCCGCATGCTCAGTGATGTCCGACTTTCCTACGCTATGGACTGTAGTCTGCCATGCTCCTCTGTCCTTGGGATTCTCCAGGCAAGAATACTGGAGCAAGTTGCCATTTCCTCCTCCAGGGGATCGATCTTCCAGGCCCAGGGATCGAACCTGCATCTCCTGAACTGGAAGGTGGATGACCTCCAGGAAGATAGTAAATCCACGAGAATGTTGGGGACAGAGGTGGGGGGAGGTATGTAGGGGAGGAGGGATACATGAATGAGATGATGCACAATTAAAAATTGACAAGATGAGGAAAAGGAAATAACAACTCATTCCAGTATTCTTTCCTGGAAAATTCCATGGACAGAGGAGCCTGGCAGGCTACAGTCCATGGGGTCACATGACTGAGCATGCACGCATGATGGGGGGTGGAGGGAGATGGATTGGTAGCAGTAAACAGGTAGAAATAAAACAAGAAAAAAATGGATAAGATGAAACTACAGAACACAGAATAACAACAACAACATGAATGGAAGTTTCATCTAAGGATTTTTAAGTGCTCGGAAACTGAGTACCAACCTATCAGGAACTGTCCCCTGGATGCGGCAACAGAGCGGTTGTACCAGTTTGTGGTGGGGCTGCTATGACTCAGGGGTGTGAGTGTGGCTGAGAAAAGGCTGCCTGAAGACCTTGGAGCCCAGAGAAGTCCTGTTTCCTACTAGAGGACTTCTGTGTTAGCACCTGGCCACTCTGCAGAGCCAGGATGACTGGTGGCCTGCTGCCTGCCTCTGGGTCCCCACTCTTTGTCTGAGCCCACGGCCCACTCTGTGAGCTGTCGGTCCTGGCTGGGCCTCAGCTTAGTGGTTTCTGGTAATGCCTCAGGTCACTTCCAACCCAGATGAAGGGCCAGGACTCCTGAGAAAAGCCACAGTGGCCTCGTTACCTTCCACCCCAGACCAATGAGAGAGCTGGCTCCCAACTAGGAAAACTCTCTCCTCAGTTTGGGAAGGAAAACAGTGGTCCAGAGCAATAGCTCATGTGCCCTGAAGGCCTTCTCGGTGCGAAGCCCTGGGAGGAAACCAAGACTCAACCCTGATTTGCAGAGAGCCCCGGTCAAGCCGGGATTAACCACACAGTGGTGTAAACTGCAGCTGAATTCCCAAGGTTGCTCAGAACTGGCTACCCCTCAGGACTGAGGGGTGTTCCTGATGCACTGGGAACAGTCTCTGGCCGTGAGCACTTTCCTAGCAGTATCTCTGGAGACTCGTGGGGAAAAGGTGCTGTATTTCACGTGAGCATGCTTGATGTTGTGAGTGAGGTGCAGTCTGGGAGCTGGGGAAGTCACTGGAAAATGGAGCCGGCAGTGGTGGTGGCTTAGAAAGTACACCTGACAGCAGCCTTTGCAGTGCTCATACAGCAATCACTTCCTCTGAGTGTCCGGCCTTCAGTCCCCTGAAGATGTGTGTCCTGGTCAGCTTTGCACCCTCACTGCTCGGCATGGGGCATCAGCTCGTAGTGCTTGCCCTGTGATTTCTTCCTCTCTGTCACAGGCAAAGATAACATCCCATGAGGAGAAAAATCTGCTACGATCACTTACTGGTGAAATGTCACCTTCTTCATAGTGGCCCCAAAGGCCGGGCCATCCAGGTGTTTTTGTTTAAATTGTAGTAAGATACACAAGTGGGCTTCCCCAGTGGCTCAGTGGTAAAGAATCCGCCTGCAGTGCAGGAGACTTGGGTTCGATCCCTGGTTTGGGAAGATCCTCTGGAGGAGGAGCATGGAAACCCACTCCAGTAGTCTTGTCTGGAAACTCCCCATGGACAGGGAGTCTGGAGGAATACACTCCTCAGGATCACGAAACTCAGATATGACTGAGGTGACTGAGCGTGCACACACACACACAGATACACGGTTCAGATCAGTTAAATCACTCACTCAGTTGTGTCTGACTCTTTGCCACCCCATGGACCGCAGCACACTGACTCCATGCAAGCTCATGCCCATTGAGTTGGTGACACCATCCAACCATCTCATCTTCTGTCGTCCCCTTCTCCTCCCACCTCCAATCTTCCTCAGGATCAGGGTCTTTTCAAATGAGTCAGCTCTTCAAATCCAGGAGCCAAAGGATTGAGTTTCAGCTTTAGCATCAGTCCTTCCAATGAATATTCAGGACGGATTTCTTTTGTTGGCCAAGTAATGTCTCTGCTTTTTAATATGCTGTCTAGGTTGGTCATAGCTTTTCTTCCAAGGAGCAAGCCTTTTTAATTTTCTGGCTGCACTCACCATCTGCAGTGATTCTGGAGCCCCTCAAAATAAAGTCTGTCACTGTTTTCATTGTTTCCCCATCTATTTGCCATGAAGTGATGGGACTGGATGCCATGATCTTAGTTTTTGAATGTTGAGTCCTAAGCCAACTTTTTCACTCTCCTCTTTCACTTTCATCAAGAGATTCTTTCATTCCTCTTCACTTTCTGCCATAGGGTGGTATCATCTGCATATCTGAGGTTATTGCTATTTCTCCTGGCAATCTTGAATCCAGCTTGTGCTTCATCCAGCCCTGCATTTCTCATGATGTACTCTGCATAGAAGTTAAATAAGAGTGACAATATACAGCCTTGACATACTCCTTTCCCAATTTGGAACCAGTCTGATGTTCCATGTCTGGTTCTAACTGTTGCTTCCTGACTTGCATACAGATTTCCCAGGAGGCAGGTCAGGTGGTCTGGTATTCCTATCTCTTGAAGAATTTTCCAGTTTGTTGTGATCTACACAGTTAAAGACTTTGGCATAGTCAATAAAGCAGAATGTTTTTCTGGAACTCTCTTGCTTTTTGATGATCCAGTGGATGTTGGCAATTTGATCTCTGGTTCCTCTGCTCTTTCTAAAACCAGCTTGAACATCTGGAAGTCTGCAGTTCATGTTCTGTTGAAGCCTGGCTTGGAGAATTTTGAGCATTACTTTGCTAGCGTGTGAGGTGAGTGCAAGTGTGCGGTAGTTTGAGCATTCTTTGGCATTTCCTTTCTTTGGGATTGGAATGAAAACTGACCTTTTCCAGTTCTGTGGCCATTGCAAATTTTTCAAAATTTGCTGGCATAGGCAGCCCGGAGCTGAGGCCGCCGCGGCCGTGGCGGCCGGAGCCCTCAATCATGGCCTCGGGCGACACCTTCTACATCGCCACGGACGGCTCGGAGATGCCGGCCGAGATCGTGGAGCTGCACGAGATCGAGTGGAGACCATCCCCGTGGGAGACCATCGAGACCACGGTGGTGGGCGAGGAGGAGGAGGAGGGAGCGACGACGACGAGGACGGCCGGCGGCGGCGACCACGGCGGCGGGGGCGGCCACGGGCACGCGGGCCACCACCACCACCACCACCATCACCACCACCACCCGCCCATGATCGCGCTGCAGCCGCTGGTCACCGACGACCCGACCCAGGTGCACCACCACCAGGAGGTGATCCTGGTGCAGACGCGCGAGAGGTGGTGGGCGGCGGCGACTCGGACGGGCTGCGCGCCGAGGACGGCTCGAGGACCAGATCCTCATCCCGGTGCCCGCGCCGGCCGGCGGCGGCAGCGACTACATCGAGCAGACGCTGGTCACCGTGGCGGCGGCCGGCAAGAGCGGCGGCGGGCGGCGGCTCGTCGTCGTCGGGCGGCGGCCCCGCGTCAAGAAGGGCGGCGGCAAGAAGAGCGGCAGAAGGGCTACCTCGGCGGCGGGGGGCCGGGCGGCGGGCGGCGCGGACGCGGGCAACAAGAAGTGGGAGCAGAAGCAGGTGCAGATCAAGACCCTGGAGGGCGAGTTCTCGGTCACCATGTGGTCCTCAGATGAAAAAAAGATATCGACCATGAGACGGTGGTTGAAGAACAGATCATTGGAGAGAACTCACCGCCCGATTATTCAGAATATATGACAGGAAAGAAACTTCCTCCTGGAGGGATACCTGGCATTGACCTCTCAGACCCCAAACAACTAGCAGAATTTGCTAGAATGAAGCCAAGAAAAATTAAAGACGACGATGCTCCAAGAACAATAGCTTGCCCTCATAAAGGCTGCACAAAGATGTTCAGGGATAATTCTGCCATGAGAAAACATCTGCACCCCACGGCCCCAGAGTCCACGTCTGTGCAGAGTGTGGCAAAGCTGTTGTTGAGAGCTCCAAACTAAAACGACACCAACTGGTTCATACTGGAGAGAAGCCCTTTCAGTGCACGTTCGAAGGCTGCGGGAAACGCTTTTCACTGGACTTCAATTTGCGCACACGTGCGAATCCATACCGGAGACAGGCCCTATGTGTGCCCCTTCGACGGTTATAATAAGAAGTTTGCTCAGTCAACTAACCTGAAATCTCACATCTTAACACATGCTAAGGCCAAAAACAACCAGTGAGAAGAGAGAAGACCCTCCTCAGCCTCGGAAGCATCTTCCAAGAGTGTGATTGGGAATAAACACGCCTCTCCTTTGTATATTGTTTCTAGAAAAGAATTTTAAAAATGAATCCTACATACCCAAGGGACATGTTTTGATAAAGTAGTAAAAATTAAAAAAAAACTTTAATAAGATGACATTGCTAAGATGCTCTATCTTGCTCTGTAATCTCGTTTCAAAAACACGGTATTTTTGTAAAGTGTGGTCCCAACAGGAGGACGATTCATGAACTTCACATCAAAAGACAATTCTTTATACAACAGTGCTAAAAATGGGACTTCTTTTTCACATTCTTATAAATATGAAGCTCACCTGTTGCTTACAATTTTTTTAATTTTGTATTTTCCAAGTGTGCATATTGTACACTTTTTGGGGATATGCTTAGTAATGCTATGTGTGGTTTTTCTGGAGGTTGATAACTTTGCTTGCAGTAGATTTTCTTTAAAAGAATGGCCAGTTACATGCATACTTCAAAAGTATTTTTCCTGTACAAAAAAAAAGTTATATAGGTTTTGTTTGCTATCTTAATTTTGGTTGTATTCTTTGATGTTAACACATTTTTGTATAATTGTATCGTATAGCTGTATTGAATCATGTAGTATCAAATATTAGATGTGATTTAATAGTGTTAATCAATTTAAACCCATTTTAGTCACTTTTTCTTTTCCGAAAAATACTGCCAGATGCTGATGTTCAGTGTAATTTCTTTGCCTGTTCAGTTACAGAAAGTGGTGCTCAGTCGTAGAATGTATTGTACCTTTTAACACCTGATGTGTACATCCCATGTAACAGAAAGGGCAACAATAAAACAGCAGTCCTACAGAAAAAAAAAAAAAAAAATTTGCTGGTATATTGAGTGCAGCACTTTCACAGCATCATCTTTTAGGATACACGAGTAGGATACAATTTACCATCTTGACCATTTTTAAGTTTCCAGTTCAAAAAATTTTTTTTTCTGATCGCACTACATGGATTTGTGGGATTTTAGTTTCCTTACTTCCATCTTGGATTGAAACTGGGCCCTCGTAATGGGAGCATGGAGTCCTAACCAGTGGACCACCAGGGAATTCCCAAGTTTACAGTTTAATAGCATTACACATATTCACATCTTTGTGCAATCAGTCTCTAGACTTTTTGTCTTGCAGAACTGAAACTTTGTACCCATTGAATAAATTCCCATTTCCTTTCCCCCATCCTGGCCTCCCAACCATCCCCTAACAACTAACATTCTACTTTCTGTTGCCGTGAATTTGATTACTCTAGGTACCTCGTATGAGTGGACTCATACAGTATTTGTCCTTTTGTGACTTGTCTATTTCACTGAGCATCATGTCCTCAAGGTTCATCCCTGTCGTGATTATGTCTCAGAATTTCTTGTCTTTGTAGGGTGGAATAATATTCCATTGTATGTCTATACCAAATTTTGTTTATCCACTCATCTGTCAATGGACATGTGGGTTTCTTTCACTTTTTCAGTCAGTCAGTTCAGTTGCTCAGTCTCTTTGCGACCCCATGGACTGCAGCATGCCAGGCCTCCCTGTCCATCGCCAACTCCTGGAGTTTACTCAAACTCATGTCCACTGAGTTGGTGATGCCATCCAACTATCTTATCCTCTATCATCCCCTTCTCCTCTTGCCTTCAATCTTTCCCAGCATCAGGGTCTTTTCCAATGAGTCAGTTCTTTGCATCAGATGGGCAAAATATTGGAGTTTCAGCTTCAGCGTCAGTCCTTCCAGTCCAATTCAGGACTGATTTCCTTTAGGATGGACTGGTTTGATCTCCTTGATGTCAAAGGGATGCTCAAGAGTCTTCTCTAACACCATAGTTCAAAAGCATCAAATTTTCAGTGCTCAGCTTTCTTTATGGTCCAACTCTCACATCCATACATGACTACTGCGAAAACCATAGCTTTGATTAGACGGACCTTAGTTGGCAAAGTAATATCTCTGGTTTTCAATATACTGTCTAGGTTGGTTGTAGCTTTTCTTGTGAATAGTGCTATGAACATAGGTTACGAATACCTCTTTGAGGCGCTGCTTTATTTTTAAATTTTTATTTATTTCTTTGTATTTGGTTGTGTTGGGTCTTCATTGCGGTGCTCAAACTTCTCACCGTGGTGACTTCTCTTGTTGCTGGTGGGCTTTAAAGCATGGGCTCAGTAATTGTGGCACGGGGCTTTGTTGTCCCAAGGCATGTGGGATCTTCCCAGACCAGGGATTAAACTTGTGTCCCCCGAATTGGTAGGCAGATTCTTTACCACTGGACCACCAGAGAAGTCCTTGAGACCTGCTTTTAACTCTTTTGGATATATATAGAGAAATAGAATTGCTGGATCATATGTAAATTCTATTTTAATTTTTTTGAGAGACTACCATACTTTTTCCATAGTGGCTGCAACATTTTACATTCATGCAGCTGTTTACAATAGCTCACAGGTG
The DNA here is from genome assembly GCA_917880005.1 of Nanger dama. NCBI lineage: Eukaryota > Metazoa > Chordata > Mammalia > Artiodactyla > Bovidae > Nanger > Nanger dama. Next base: position 520,708 of record CAKJTW010000037.1, on the reverse strand, counting down.
TTCCAGTCTTTGAAATACCTGTTCTTCTAAGACTGAGGTATGCTCTTTAAATAACTTGTTTGAACTTAGAAATACAGAAACATTTTCTTTTTTTTTCCTTTTTCATCTTCCCACCTCCCAGACTGTAGCTGGTGTGGTTGCAAATGAATCTGGTTTTGGAGATCTTATACAATGAGAAAATACTAGAAATCCCAAGGCTGATTAAGGAATCTGCTTCCAGGCTGCCACACTCCACTGCCTGGGAGGGCCAAGTAGACTGGCCTGGGGAATCCTACAATTGTGTGTATGTTTCTGTAGTCCACCATCTCCTCCTCCCTTTCTCTTCAGCTGACAATGAACTGATCTGTGAAGTTTTTTTCTCCCATCTGTAAAGCTCTACTTCTTCCCTTCTAAGAGAGATAATTTCAAATGGACAGTTCTTCATTGAGAACCCAGATTGTGCACCCTTTTTATCTTGTGGCTCTTGGAGCTAAAACCTAGAATTGTGAATGAAACTTGTTCCTGAAAACTCCATCCCAGAGAGGGGATCCTGCTGGCCCCTCTCTCCAGAATGCTCTGCGCTGCATCTGGAGCAGGTAAGGAGGGATGGTTTCTGGCTTTCAGCTGGCCTGGGGAAGGTCCTCGGGGACAGACTCCAGGCGGTGGTGGAGCAGGAAGTCGGAGCAGCTGGAGGAACTCTGGTTGGGGAATCTCCCCCGGGGCTACAGCTTTTGCTCCATCTAGTTCCTTCTGTGACAGCCAGATTCATTTCTTCACTCCCTGGCCAGGTTCTGTTCCCCCGGCTCACAGTCCGGGGTGGGTGGGGGTAGGGGGGGTGGGGGATGGCTTGAGGGGACAGGGCAGGGGTGGGGGAATCCCCTCTGCTGCTTCAGGAATGCTGAGGGCAGCAAGTTGAACTCCAAAGGCTGTCATGAGAAAAAGCATCTTCGGTCCCCTCCCAGGAATGTGGCAAAGATCCTCTAGCATCCATCTTGCCGTAGCGCCCAGAAAAGTCTGACAATGCTGTTGCCAAAGTCAGAACAAAGCCGTGGAAAAGATTCTGGACAATAGAAGCGTCTATTTCTTCTTTCTCTTTTTCTTCTTCTCCTGAAAAAGATAAGCTTTCCATTGTCACTTCAAGGCAGAAGAAAATGATGTGTTAGGGGTCCGATTCAACTTTTCTGCGTCTGCCTTAGTGCTCTTTTACAAAATGTGGTTAACTTTTGTTTTTCTTTCTTGACTTTCCAAGCCTGGTAAGATACTCAGAGGGGTTGGGAGGGCCAGCATTGGTGGAACAGCATCTATAGGTGCCTTACAAATTTTCTGGTCTTTAGAACGTTATGTCCTGGTGAGGTTAACTGGAGTAAAGTCTACCAAGGGCCTGTGAATACAAAATTCCTTTGTACTCATAATTCCTTTAGAAGCAATAGAGCAGGAAAACAACTCCTTTAATGCGCACAAGATTTGAGAAAGTTCCTTTTTATTACATGGATGAGATGGCCACCAGGTAATATGTGAAAAACACAAAAGTCATTCAGTCAACATTAATTGAACATCTAACTGTGTGCTTGGCTCTATTTGACAGTTGAAATGAATAAACAGGACGGTTGACCTCAGATGTACAAATAATTGCAACATAGTAGATTCCATGGGGCTGCAGAGTCAGACAGGACTTTAGTGACTAAAACAAACAAAACAACAGATTTTTGTGTTGTAATAAAATGACATATATATTTGTTCTTTGCCCCCAGTTCCTGGCATAGAACTCTTAAAACCTGTGGAATTTCAGGAGTGAAGTGTCTTTTGTTATTCATAACAAGCCCCTTTCAACTAAGCCTGAATTTATGCTAATGAGGTGACTCGAAGTTGGCAGTTAGATGGTTTCAAGGAGGGGTTGGCCTTGCCTAGAGGGTTGGAAGTTTTAACTGCCATTCATCCCCTCCCACCAGCAACCTCAGAAGAGGTGATGGAAATTGAGTTCTTCAGTGGCCAATGATTTAGTCAATCTTGCCTACATAATAAAACCACCATAAAAGTACTTTTTCTTTTGCCATACCGTGTGGCTTGGGGGAATCTTAGTTCCTTGACCAGAGATCGAACCCCTCTGTAGTAGAAATATCGAGTCCTAACCATTGGACTTCCTTGGTGGTTCAGACGGTAAAGTGTCTGCCTGCAATGCAGGAGACCCGGGTTCGATTCCTGGGTCGGGAAGATCCCCTGGAGAAGGAAATGGCAATCCACTCCAGCACTCTTGCCTGGAAAATCCCATGGACGGAGGAGCCTGATAGGCTACAGTCCATGGGGTGCATAAAGAGTCAGACACGACTGAGCGACTTCACTCACTCACTCACTCAACCATTGGACTGACAAGGAATAAAAAATTCTTTTTTTTTTTTTTTACTTTTTATTTTGTATGATTTCCCAGATGGCACTAGTGGTGAAGAACCTGAATGCCAATGTAGACGACATGGGTTCAGTCCCTGGATTGGGAAGATCCCCTGGAGAAAACCACTCCAGTGTTCTTGCCAGGAAACCCCATGGACAGAGGAGCCTGGTGGGCTACAATCCATGGGGTCGCAAAGAGTTGGACAGGACTGAGCGTCTGAGAACGTTAGCCAATTAACAATCTTGTGGTAGTTTCTGGAGAATAGCCAAGGGTGAAAATTCTGGAGCTATGAGATTTGGAGAGCCTTCAGGTGAGCGTACGCCTTGAATGCTGGGAGGGCGATGTGTTTGGAGAGGTGTGTCCCCTCCACATCCTTGATCTATGCAAACTTTTCATCTGGCTGTTGATTTGTAGCCTTTATAATAAACTGTTATCTTAAGTACAGTGTTTACCTGCGTTATGAGTTGTTCCAGCGAAGTAGCAAACCCACGGGGATGTTGTGGGAACCCCTGACTTTGGAGTCAGCTGGACAGAGGTGTGGGTAACCTAGGGCTCCCACTTGCAGCTGGCATCTGAAGTGAGGGCAGTCTCGTGGGACTTAGCCTTTAACCTGTGGGTCTGTGCTCACGTTGAGAGGGGTCAGAATTGAAACTGAGCTGTAGGACCCCCAGTTGGGGTCAGAGAGCTGAGAATTGCTATTGGAAAAACCAAATGGTTACAAACAAGGTCTCTGTTCTTACCACCATGACTATTATTACTGCTAGGCTGAGCCCTATGAAATTGCCTTTTTTGTAAGTCAAAAATAATGGTCACAGCATTTTGATATAATTCAACCTAATGCCTTTTCTTCAGCATTTATAGCAGGCACAGTACTGAGTACTTTACATGCCTCCCTTGAATATTCCTCACAATATTCTTGAGAGCGGTACTACTGTTATTCCCAGTTTATACTTGAGGAGACTGAGACTTCCAGAAGCTAAGGAAAAGGCCGAGGATAAATGGCCAGTGAGGGGCAGACCTGGTTTTGAGCACAGGCTGTATGTCAGCAGACTCTGATATGCTCCTTTCCTGGGCTGCCTTCAGACTGGATGCCTTTTTTTTTTTTTTATTATTAGGAATGAGAGTAAACTTTAATAATAGTTCACATGTTAAAAAGAGTAAATCTACGATGAGTACATTTCTTTGTGTACCAAATGAAAAAACACACAGGGACTTCTCTGGGAGTCTAGTAGTTAAGAATCCAGTCTGAAATGCAGGGGATCGAATGTCTGATCCTTGGTCTGGGAACTAAGATCCCACTTGCCACAGGGCAGTTAAGCCTGGGAGCATCCAGGAAGGATCCCATATGATGTAACAAAGATCCTGCATGCTGCAACTAAGACCTGACACAGTCAAATAAATAAATAAATATTAGAAAAAAAAAAAAAAAATACAATGAAGTGAAATTTAAATACATATACAAGGCAATTTTTTTGTGCACTAAATAAAACACATCATTTATAAATAAATGTACAGCATGTGGGATCTTAGTTCCCCAACCAGGTGTCCAACCCATGCTCTCTGCAGGGGAAGCACGGAATCTTAACCGCTGCGCCATCAGCGAAGTTCTTTTTGCCTCTTTAAAAATATATTTATTTATTTGGCTGCTCCAGGTCTTAGTTGTGGCATGTGAACTCTTGGTTTTGGCATGTGGGATCAAGTTCCCTGACCAGGAATCACCCTCAGACCTGTTGCATCAGGAGTGTAGAGTCTGAGCCACCAGGGAAGTCCTCCTTTTATGCATTTTTGACCAAGAGGTTTATATTCTATATTAAATCATAAGATAAAAGAAGTTATAGATGGTTTTTGTTAAATGTATTCTCTCACAGTTTCAGAGGCTAGCAATCTGAAGTCAGGGTGTTGACAGGCTTGATTCCTTTTGCTGGGTTCTGGGGGAAACCTGCTGCCCCTTTCTTCCTTGCTGTCCTTGTTGGCAGTCCTTGGCATTCCCTGGCTTGTAGCCGCGTCCCTCCCAGCTTTGCCTTTGTCATCACACAATCTTCTCCCCGTAGGTTTCCATCTTTCTCAGAAGAACTCCAAGTGATTGGACTGAGGGCATCCCTTCTTGTCATATGAACTCATCGTGATTATATTTGCAAAGCCCCTATTTCCAAATATGGTCACATTTATAGGAACTAGGGGTTAGGGGAGAAGGAAATGACAACCCACTCCCATATTCTTGCCTAGAGAATTCCGTGGACAGAGAAACCTGGTGGGCTGCTGTCCATGGGGTCACACAGAGTCGGACATGACTGAAGCGACTTAGCATGCATGCATGCATTGGAGAAGGAAATGGCAACCCACTCCAGTATTCTTGCCTAGAGAATCCCAGGGACAGGGGAACCTGGTGAGCTGCTGTCTACGGGATCGCACAGAGTTGGACACGATTGAAGCGACTTAGCAGTAGCAGCAGCAGCAGCAGGGGTTAGGAGTTCAGGACATTATTTTTTTGGGGAGTGGGGAACACATTTTGATCGACACAACGTTGAGCTTCAATGGGGAATCTATGGCTTCAGGATGCTGCATGCCTTGTTGCTGCCAGGATTCCAACTTGCCCATTGGCCTCCTGAATCACGCACGCCCTTTACAGAACCAGGCTAGCTGGGGTGACAGCGTGGGTACAGGCAGAGGGCTGGAAAGGAGGAGCCAGGCTCCTCCTCTGTGGGGGAGGGAGGCTGCCGAGGAATCCAGGTGGACCACCCAGGACGTGTGGGCAAGGCAAGGGGGCATTTTTCATGGCTGTTGTGAACACACATCTCTCCCTGCAGTATGGTTTAAATCACCTTGACAGGAAAACCTCAAACGTAGAATCTGAGCTGAAGATGCTTTGTTTTTCTTGCTAATCAGTTCTCTTGCTTTTGGTGAGTGGTTAGAAAGATTTCAACATTTGACAGCTGAAAAGCTTGTTGGAAGCTCTTGGAAGACATCTTGGGAATGCTCGACAGAAATGCAGCAAGTTAAATGAGAACTAGAGACCCAGTAAGTAGAATTCATGACTGCATATCCTCAGTACTTGTCCAAAGAGATAGGGAAATGTTTTAAGCACTGTTGTATGGTAGAAACCACAAGGCCCAGAAAGAGTCACGAGAGAGTACCTAGGACTGTGGTCACAGACAGCTCTGGCCTTGATTCCTGGGAGAACTGGGGAGTCCCCGGATGTTCATCTTGACCTTGAGGACCTGCCTGGAGTAGATCTTGTGTAAGAGTTCAGTACTTGAGGGGACCAGAGAGGAGACTGTCTCATTGAGCAGACTGATAGAAGTTGGTTTAGTCCCATCTATTTTGGCAAGTCACAAGGAGTTCACTTGAACTAACAAGAATCCATTTGGTGATACTTGGAAAGCACTTTGGTTTTCCCCTGGGTTCTCATGAAACATGGCCTCGTGCATTTAAGCAAGTCATGCTTCTAAGGCCAAGCCAACAAAATGGTCAGACCGCAGTTTCCAGGTTTCACGTAGAAAGAAATTCTCCTCTGGTCATTTCAGCAATGACTCAGTTACTAGGAGCCCAAGTACTCGGATAGATAGCTGCCATGTGCTATCTGTTAACACTGCCCTTCACCTTCTGGGCCTCTGCCCCAGGGCTGGCCACACAGACTCTTTTTCTTGGGCCAGATGGAGGTTTCTTAAGTGTGACTCAGACTGGAGATTAGGCCCAGGCAGAGGGAGATAATTGTTTCTAGTCTGGTTTCTCCTTGGGAGGAGGAAGTTCCCGTCGGAACTTTGCTCAGACGTCACCCTTATGACTCTCCCCTCTCTCACGTTCCCCGGGTTTTGAGCCCTGGACCTTCTCATTCTGTGCTTCCCTACTCCCAGTTTCTGTCCAGAGTCCCAGCACCCACTTCTCTCTTGGGAGCCAGCTCTAATGTCCCCCTTCTGTTGGGGATGGACTGTCAGCTCGAATGTAGTTTTTCTTAGATTCCCTGCTGGTTCTTCTGTTCCCACTTAGAAACGGCCTGGCTCTGTCTGACTTATTTCACTTAGTATGATAATCTCTAGGTCTGATATTCAATGTCTTCTGAGCTTCCCAGTTGGAACAGTGGTGATGAATCCACCTGCCAATGCAGAGATGCTAAAGATGTGGGTTTGGTCCCTGGGTTGAGGAGATCTCCTAGAGTAGGAAATGGTGACCCACTCCAGCATTCTTGTCTGAAAACAGAGGAGCCTGGTGGGCTACAGTCCGTGGTGGCTCAAGGAGTTGCACATGACTGAGCACAGCAGTGTATAATGGAAAATCATAGGAATAACTACATCTAGGCCAGCTAGAAGTCCAATGTGCTATCCATTGTGCCACACAGCCAGTTAAGGAAAAGCATATGAAAAAGAAGATATATAGGTGTGTATAACTGAATCACTGCTGTACACCTGCAACTAATGCAACACTGTAAATCAATCAGACTTCAATTTAAAAAATTTTGTAAGTTAAAAATAAAAACAGGGACTTCCCTGGAGATCCAGTGGTTAAGACTCCGTACTCCCAATGCACAGGGCACGGATTTGATCTCTGATCAAGGAATTATTAAATAGATCCCACATGCCACACAGTATGGCTCAAAGATTAAAAAAAAAAAAAAGTAAATTGAAAAGTAAAAACAAAACTAAAAACAACCTGGCTTTTGACTCGAGAGGCTCCAGTCACTTGAGCCTAAGCCAGATCTTGTGGGCAATCAGCTGTTCGGCCTTACAGAGTTCTCCTACCTCCTAAACTCTCACTGTGTTATTTTCCAGTCTCACTGCCAGGCTGGCTTGCAGGCTCGTCACCGCTCAGCATCACAGCTTCTCTTCTGACCGCTCTCCTGGCTCCCAGCAGCTCAAAATTTTTACAACTTGACTGATGCTCTTAACTCCCCAACTCTGCTCCTGTCACTTCCCTGAAAAAAAAAAAAAAAAAAAAAAAAACCCAAAACCCTCCCTGGGCTTCCCTCTTCTCCATCAAATGAAACACCCTTTCCTCCTCCCAGAATGAAGGCTTCTTTCAAAATGGGCCTTCTGTCATGGGGTTGTGTGGCACTCCCTTCATATGTTCTGTTTTAGGCATGATGAGTATTATATTTGTTTTTCAACCTCTGGGCCTTTCCTGATCATTTATCCCTTGCAGCGTCCACACTGTCACCCTCATCTCCATCTGTTGCATCACCAACCTGCAGGGCTTATCTCAGGTGCCTCCCCACCTCACTAAGACCTTATCATACCTGAGGTTAATCTGTGGTACATGCCCAGAAAGGTACATGTATTTGAACTTGCGTGCAAATTGTATGCTACTTGAGTCCCTGGCCTAGTAGATGCCTGGTTTATCTGTTAAACTGAGTGTGGACAAATGCTGGCTTGAGGCTCCCCACCCCATCCCAGCCACTTCTGTCCCATTACAGCCTTGCTTTCTCTACTCTTTTTAATCAGACACAGGCAATAAATTTGGCATGGAAAGAACTATCCACCCCCCCCACCTCGACCAGCCCCCACTGATTTTATATTTTGTTGGAGGCAAAGCAAATTTCCAAGATTCAGGTCAACACCAATTTCACATTCTTTCTACCAGCTGGAAAAGAAAACTTTGAAAAAGACATTTGACTTTTTTCTTCAACTTGGGGAAAATTTGAAAGCTGTTGCCTTTCAGGGAAACAGGATACTTAAAACAACAACAACAAAAAGCCACTCACCAGCCTGGCTTTATGTAATTCAATCCTGTCAAGCTCATCTAATCTTTTGTGACAGAACAGACCTGGTAGATCAAGGGGGATACAATAGTTGGAATTTATCTTTGCTGCCTTTGAAACTTTTGATTCCTGGATTCCACACAATATGATTATCATTAAACTGCTTGAGAGGTTAGAGAGAACCAGTTCTAGCTAAGGGACAGAGGTGGCCTCCCTAGGGGGTTAGCCCTGAGCCCAGTTGCCCTAAACAGTGCCTCAAAGGGCCAGACAACAGAAAAAGGTAACATATTGCAAGTCAACATTAATCTCAAAGTGGAACGGGGTGTCGATGAATAATCAGCCAGAAAAGCAGCCTTGGCAGTTACTTAAATGATCAACAGAAGTGGGCAGGGTTGACTAGCAGAGAGTTCATTTTTGGGGAGAAGAGCGTCATTAATGAATCTAATAGCTTAAGGACAGGAGCTGGGAGTCAAGCAGTGCAACGGGTAGGAATCCTGCAGCCCTGAGCTTGCAGGGACTCAGTCCCCTTCCCAGCTTCACAGCTAAAGACGGGAAGGAGAATTTGGATGACATTCAAGGAAGAGTCACAGAGGTAATTCAACTAAGGCTGGGACATGGGAATTGAAGACTTATACCAAAAAGTTAAGTGAATTTTGTTTATTGAATTTAGAGATGGACAGCCTTGTCAGGGCAACAACAAACAGAAAAGGGTTTAAATGACAACATATGAGAATAAAATTATAGGCAGGGCAGACTTGCTTTAGTCTTAAGGTTGATAAGTGGGGTTTAGAGTATTGGAGCAGATATCTTGTTGGATGGTTGGAGGGTGCTGGGGTTAACTGACAGGCACACCTGGAGAACCACTGAAAATATGTCTCCACCTCATGTTGTTATGTTTACTTCAAAGCATAGTTGACTCTTGAATAACGTATGTTTGAACTGTGCCAATCTACTTACACACAATTTTTTTTCAGTAGTAAATTCTATAGTACTACACAATCCGTGGTTGGTGGAATCAGTAGATAGGGATTGGTGGAACAGAGGAACCATGGATACAGGGGACTGATTATAAATTATACATGGATTTTTGACTACACGGAGGGTTGATCCTCTAACCCCCATGATGTTTGAGGGTCAACTGTACTTAAAAATCCAAAATGGAAAATAAGAGATAGCCAGTGCCTCAGTGGCTTCAAGTTCAGTTATCATTTATACAAAAGAAATTTAAACATGGGATAAAGCTATTTCTTAAGACCAGTGTTGGAACACTAGCGGTGAGGCAGTACTTTCCTGTATGTGGATACATGGCAGAACTCATCTGTGGTGCAGCCGGACAACACACAGGCAATGGGGTTCTTTCTATCTCCCCACCTTTAGTATCAACAAGCCCTTGATAAAGTATCTAATCTGAGAAGATGGTAACATGGGAAATGGGAGTAGGGCTTCCTAACCTACCAGTGTCCCTGAACACAAGCCTGTTCATACGTTTTTTGTTAATGAGTGCTATGGCAAAGAAAATAAGGACACAATGTCTGTCCCAACAACACTGCTGATAACTAAAGACCACACAGTCATCTGTATGTAAGTTGTCTTTAAATTTAATCACTCCTTTATAAAATCTCCCAATTAATTAGTAAAAGATGGCTTATTTGAATAGCCTAAAACATTGGCCGCTATTTAAACAAGACATTCTAAAAAGAGAGCAATCACATAATAGTTTATAGTAATTTACAAGTAGATGGTATACATTTAGATACAGAGGTAGAAGTTCACTTTTACAACGTTTCACTAATACACATTTACCAAATTCAAGGCACAAAATAGTTTGCTTTACAAAAAATACTGTAAAAATGTCATTTGCTATTCTACAATGTGAATAAAACTTTCAAAAGAATCTTTACATCCTTCCGTATGTATTCCATAGTGTAAGATTCCCCCCCACCGCCCGCAGCTAATCATAGTTGGCACAGAAATGGGGACGTTTTTAAGTGCACAAGTTCGCACTTTTAGAAACTGTTTCTTTGCAGAGCTGCTATGTATTCTAGATCAAAGTCCAACCGAAGAAATGAAACACAGCAACTTTCTTAGGAAAGGGCACTTTCTGTATGCAGCAAAATTCACAGGTAGAAAATCTATGATTTTGGGGGGAGGGATAAATAGGTCTCCAGAGGAATCAATCCTTAAGGAAAGACCTCAGAGATACATTTTAAAATTCGACCAACAATTCGGTCGTTGAGACTTTAACAAAGAGACCTGATCACATGACTTTAGTGTAACAATCAGACATCCTCTACTTCCAATTGGTGGAGATTTCAAAATGCCTTTTAAAAGGGCTGTATATACACACACCATGAAAGAGCCACACAGGCTTTGCAGAGCTGAAACTTAGAAAACATGAGAAAATACAGCACTGTCAGTCCTTGAAGTTGCAAGGGTGTCAACTTGCTAGAGATTAATTACAAGAATTAATAAACTCTATGGGAACGAAGGAAAACAGACACGTGAAACACACAGTCATTATCATCTTGAGACTTCCTGTTCATTCCAAAAATAATCATACTAATGGTGGCCTGGCGACGTCACACAGCGGCTGTCTAAAAGACTGGACTGGTCTTAGGGTTCTGCCTGCAAAGGACCCCGTTGGCAACGACTTAAGCTCACTTTTGCTGATCACGTTTCCATGTACTCTAGTCACTTAATTTACACTTTATTTATTTTTGTAAAAGCTGATTAAAAAAAAAAAAAACCACACAGATGTAGAATCCAGAGTATCAGTCAAGTCGTGTGGGTCGGGCTAAGATATCCTCCTGATCGTCTTCGGGTAGAAATGATACTCCGTGCAAAAAGACCCTCAGATCCCGTTTTTCGCTCGTTGTTGTTTGTGGCTTGCTTCCTCTGAGCGATAAAGGGGTACATACACTTGTCTGCTCTAGGAACCGGTACATGCACACGACTGCTTCAAACGGGAGGATGCTGGGAAAGGAAGAGCCGCAGGCAGCAAGCGTGAGATGCGGTGTGCTTGAGTTACAGGGGGGGTGGGGAGGCCCCTCACACTCACCTCTTCATGAAGGTCACGATGTACATGAGCCGGGGGTGCAGATCATGGGCTGGTCAGTGAGGATGGCCTTCATGGCCTGTTTCACGCAGTAATCGGGCTTCAGAGGGGGCAGGAAAGGCTCAATTTCTTTCCTGGGAGTTACACATTCAAGATTAAATTAAGAATTCACACAAATGTGGAAGGCTAGAAATACACACCAAAACACGACGGGTGACGTTATCTGAGCAACAGGATTTGCAATCTGTTTGTTCACTTCGTTGTGTTTTCACTGTATTTTCCAAATGTTCCTACTGTGAACATATTTTATTTGCATTGTCTAGAAAACAAGTTTTTTTTTTTTTTTGAAAAGCAGAATTGGTCTGCTTTTCTGTAAAGTGAGAAAGTTGTGTTTTCAAAATGCCTTGGAATGAATTTCAAATTATTATTATTTTTTCTTTCAATTGAAAAAGAGAGGGTGTCTGACATAACAAACCGTAAACCCAAACAGGATGCCAAACTTAGCATTAAGCGTAGTTCAAATGATGGTGTGTAAACACCGACATAAACCTTCCTGAGTGAAAGAAAATTCAGCTGTGTGCCTCCCTGGAGGCCTGGAGAGAAGAGCCTGGGGCTTTTTTGGGGGGGTGGGGCAAGGAGTGAGGGGGTGGTGTCTCTGAAATGAAGTGCACACGAGACAGCCTACCTTCCCCTGAATTCATCCAGTTACCCATAGAAGCAAAGTAACTTAACAGAATTTACCCCCTCACTTTTCATTGCCCCTGCCCCCGCCCCCACAAGAGCTTTGGATACCTGCTGTGATGCTAAAGAAGAGACAGAGCTCCTCAGACCCTCTGCAACTGGTTCTTAAGTTTGTAAGAGGCAAAAGCCAAACCAATACGCGCACACGCACACACACACACAAAAAGGAGGTGGGGTCCAGTCCACTCCCAGTCTGGACCTGGACTCAGCCTGAGATTGAAATGACTCAAGCCACCTCCACTTACTTCATAGCCCGGCCAGGTACAGGATGTGTCAAGATTGGCCCTGAGCCACCGGGAACTGGCTCACTTATCTCGCTTTGTCTTTCAAATTCATCTAAGCAAAGATCTTGCAGTCAGCATGTCTCTGCAAGTGTCCTCTTCGTGAGTCATGGCTTTGTTTATTCTGTGTAGCTCGAGTCAGATGTGACTTGACATGGCTATTCCCACGTGCCTCCTTTCAAAGTGTGGGGGTGTTTTATTTCATTTGTAGAAAATCTCAATGTTTCTCATTCTGTCAGAATGACTCTAGCTACAGACACTTTCTGCATAAAGGAAGTTCCCAAATGTGGGAAGGGTCTTTTCAGAAGAAAGGCCACCCTCCTCAGTGGCAGTGACACTGTTCTGTATCCAAACCAAAGTCACATTTTATGTGCAAACATGGATGTTAAGGGGCTTCCCAGGTGGTAAAGAACCCGCCCGCCAATGCAGGAGATGCAAGAGATGCGGGTTCGATCCCTGGTTTGGGAGGGATCCCCTGGAGGACACAGTAACCTGCTCCAGTGTTCTTGCCTGGAGGATCCCATGGACAGAGGAGCCTGGCAGGCTACAGTCCATAGGGTCGCAAAGAGTTGGACATGACTGAGGGACTGTGCACTAACTACACTGATGTTAAAGAAAGAAAATCACTTCCAAAGGAGTAGCTTCTAAGTAAAATCCTAGGTATTTGCTCCCTAAAAATAGAGAGGTCATTTCCTACTGATGCTCCTTGCCTTCTGCAAATTAATACCAGCCCTTGCTTGTCAATCACACACACATCAACTTGACAAACCTTGACCAATGAAAACTACATGTGAGCTAACATGTCAGCTGTTGAAGTGCCAGGCTGCTTATGGCTGGAGATCTGACTGATTTCACATAGTCTCTCAAGATGGAAAGACGATTTGTTAGAACTGCTAATCGTCAGCATTGAGGCAGGTCCTTTACTGACCTGATTCGGCAGCCCCTGAACATGCCAGTGTCTACCAAGTAAGGGCAGACCAACGTTGTTTTAATTCCATCCTTCTCTGCGGCCTTTAACTCATGGCTCAGGGATTCATGAAAACCCACGACTCCAAATTTACTGGCGCAGTAGTCCTGGGGGCAAAGCAGAGAGAGCAGAGGTACTCAGTATAGTGCACATTCCGGACCAAGCCCCAAGTTGCCCCGTTACTCAGGTTACATGTCTGATACAAAAGGTTACAGGTGACTAAGCAAAAAAAAGGAAAGCATTCTAAAAGACGAGTATCTGATGTGGTTTGGTGCAGAAATAATATTTTCAAAGCAACAGCAGAAACAGATGAACACTTTTTGCCACATCAACGAAGTATCAAATTACTTTGGGGGAAGTTACCACAAAGGAGTCTATGAAAGCTAACAAGCTGGGGCTAAAAATGGAGAGAGGCTCACTTTGAAGTGTCTGGAAAATTTACAAATGGCCTCTTGTTCAGTGAAGGAGACTGAAAAACCAGTTTGTTTAAATTAATGCTAGGAGAACAAAGGAGACTAGAGCTGGAGTTATGAGCTGTTATGATTCAATCTTCTTTCTAAGGGCCAAGTGAAAATGGAAATGATAACTCCACCTTGTAAACTTCAACTAGAACTCAACCTAAGGACTCACAGTATAGAAAGAAGTTCTCCATTACCCAACTTTAAATTTAGGAATGGAAATGTACAATGAAGAAGCCGTCTCTTCCACATCCTTTTGCATATTTGCATGGGCTGATGTTTCCTATTTTCTGCTACAGGCACCCGTGGGACAAACAGCACGGAACAACAAACACATGCATGCTTTGTAACTTGAAGTTGGTAAAGAACAGGGTCTGATTAAGCCCAGTTCCACAGACTTAACATGCAGACACCTCATACCCACCCTTAAGCATCTCATCTGATGAGCTAACACAAGATAGCTCACTTTTGACAAGTTGACCAAAACAAAGTGTCAACCTTTAGCCTCATTTATCTGTTCTCTGGGGCACTGCCAGTGCCCTCCAGTTTCATCTTGACCCTGTGTCTTCCCACTGTCATCAAGTAAAACTGCTAATGAGAATGGGGCCATACTGAGGACTGGCCCACCTACTTCTGCTGCTGCTGTTGGTTTGTCAAGCTAGTGTTCAGTTTATGGCAGAATATATAGAGCTGATGGGTGCTGGGGTTCACTCTACAAACAGCACACAGGTAGCTTCCAGGGGCCTGCAAGAATATGAGGGCAGCAGGCACGCTTCCAGAACTGTAGTCTATTTGTGACAAGATGAACTGATTGAAAGAAGGAAATGCTTTATAATGACAAACCTCGACTCCAGCAGTGCTGAACAATCCCAAGGAACTCGCAACTGTCACAATATGACCATGATTAATCTCCAGCATGGTAGGAAGAAAAGCCTTAGTGGTCTGAAAGAAAAGGAAGATGTAAGCTTCAGAAATGACCTATGGATTTCACCTAAAAAAAAAAAAAACAATGAAACCAAACCAAAACCCCACCAACTCAAGATTACGAAGCAAAGTTTTATCCATATAATGCTACATTCCCCAATTTGTTTAAAAATATTTCACATTTATCAAAAACAGAAGATCCCTGAAGCGTCCTGGTTCACGTAGCACCGTGTCATCAGCATGGCAGGCCTATTACAAGCCGTGACCCACAAGACTGTAACACAAGCGCTTTGGGGACCATGTCCAGAGATGAAAAGAAAGCCATTAGGAAAAGGCTCTTTATCACCTTTCAAGTGCGTTATCTGCTAATCTAAACTACTCCTGGGTCAGAGATCTTTTCATGCTTGTGACAGTTGAGTGCAGCATCTCATGGTCTGGGGGACCTCCCGCTGCCCACAAACAGGAGGCTCCTGTAATGTTTGCCTCATGACTACGTCTACTCAGCAACAGACCCATGAAGGCTGAGATATTCCAGCAGCATCTTCAAACATCCAAGCTGTATTATCAGAGTCTACTCACAGGAGGTAAAGTATTTAAGGTGTAAAGAAAGAGGGTAAAAGTAACAGAATAGTTTTAATGAAAACTGTGTCCTAACGCTAACGTTACATGACAACAGTTCATGGCATCTGACTGACCAGGCTCTGCTGTGGGGCTCCCTGGGGAGTGTCTTCCTGTGGAGGTAGGTGACCAGCCCTAGGGGGACAGAGCATGTGGCAGAAGCTCCAGGGCAGTGGACCCGGAGGTGGCATCCATTTCTCATTTCACTAAACGTCTCTTTTCCCTCTAGCTTTCATGCCTTCAAGACACAAAGCTGTAATTTTTCTTTTTTAAATTACTTCAAATTGCTTAAGATAATCTATTAACTACTCCACTAGGCTCCCAACAGTTTTATAACCTGCTTCCTAAAAGAAAGCAGCAAAGAGCAATCCATCTACTGCTGAGTTATATCCCACTGCCAACACAGCTTCCCATGATTTATGAAGTTAAAAAAAAAGGCCCAAACACTACCCAGTGGACTTAAAGAAGAGTTGCATTCCCTCCTCAGAGGATTTCCCGTTAAGACACCACTGAATTTTTGCACACGTATTTGATTTGCTCTGATAACTTTTGTGTGGACAAGATCAAACAGTCATTCCATTAATTTTGAAGCTTTTTCCATGTTCCAATCCATGATGCATTCAATTGTCAGATGAAATTAGGTGAAGCAGCCCAAGGTCTTCCCCAGTTTGACTCCTGATCATCACATAACCCTTCAGTCCCCACTTATATCCATTGTGGGCTCTGCACTGTTGTTCCCTGAAAGTCACTCAGTCATATCCAACTCTTTGTGACCCCATGGACTATACAGTCCATGGAATTCTCCAGGCCACAATACTGGAGTGGGTAGCCTTTTCCTTCTCCAGGGGATCTTCCCAACCCAGGGATCAAACCCAGGTCTCCCTCACTGCAGGCGGATTCTTTACCAGATGAGCCACAAGGGAAGCCCAAGGGTACTGGAGTGGGTAGCCTGTTCCTTCTCCAGCGGATCTTCCTAACCCAGGAATCGAAGTGGGGTCTCCTGCATTGCAAGCAGATTCTTTATTAACTGAGCTACTAGGGAAGCCTGGGTCACGCTTATTCTCATCTGTACAGTTTTACCCATGAACTCTTCTCTGACAATCTGCCCCCAGAGTCTCCTTATATAACTCAAAGTGTAATATCAATCACATATTTACATAGCCTCTCACACTTTTCAAAGTGCTTTATGTTAATTATGTCACCGGAGCCCCTTAAAAATTCTCTAACACAGGTAGTTAAGTGTGATAAGTCTTTAATGTTATTCCATTCACCTTGACTTTGTCCATATAACCAGTATCATTCATTGTGACATATAATTGTATGTTCTGTGGTAATTTGGGTTTTTTTTTTTTACTGTTTCAGTTTACAGCACCTGCAAACTCTAGGCTTTATAACTTGTATATGAGCACTGTATCACAGAATTACAATAAAGTAATATCACAGGGAACTTATCTACGTCAATCTAAACTAAAAACACATACTTAAGTACCCATGCCTATGAGTCTTCTTTTAAATATCTGATTATAATCAATTGTTTCTAGATCAGCTCAAAAGTATAAAATTTAGTCTTGACATTATTTAGAGATCACTTCTGAGTATTAATAGTTTCCCTCATCTTGGAAGAGAAGGATAGATTTAGCATGAAGGTCCTATTTTTAAGTTAAGAAATTAGAAGGACTTGAGAGTAAATCCTAAGTGATTTCATACAGTACAGAATACTAGCAGGAATTTGCTACGTGGTTATGACAAATCCAAGTTGCTGACTGTGGTCATCCCTAGCCCGCATCCATGCTAACTCTAGCAGGTGGCCAGCCCTCCCAGAAATCCAGATGCCCAGTGGGCTGGCTCTAATGACTTCTCCATGTTTGTGCCTGCAGGTGTTAACGGACTAATCCATATCCCAGCACGTATGAAGGCAGGTAACTGTTTTAAGTTCCTGTTTTTAATTTCTTGCAAGGTTCTAAAACGGATTCATGTCCCCTCTAGCCCTGCTGGAATTAACTTATTCCTTCAACCGGTATTTCTTGCACACTGACTACATGCAGGACCTGATTACAATCTGGCCAAGCAGTGATGGGGAACACATGAGCAGGTCTCATTCCTGTCTCTAAGCAGACTTTTATACTCAGGTGGCACCAGTGGTAAAGAACCCGCCTGCCAATGCAAGAGACAGAGGAGATGTGGGTTCGATCCCTGGGTTAGAAAGATCCCCTGGAGAACGGTATGGCAACTCACTCCACTATTCTTGCCTGGAGAATCCCATGGACAGAGGAGCCTGACGGGTTTCAGCCCATGGGGTTGCAAATAGTCGGACATGACTGAAGCAACTTGGCATACTCACCAGCACCAAACTGTGTTACGTCAGTACAACAAATAGAAAACAGTTCTGGTTTATCCTTCACAAAAGCAGCGTGCTGCAGCTGCATATTCTAAAAAGTCTGATTTGAACCTGCTTCCCCTCCCACCCCACAAAGTAGTTTGGAGGGACATTTAAGCTGCTTGGTTTATGCTCAAAGGAAATAAGAAAAAAGAACGAGAGAAACAAAAGGATCCAAATATAGCTATGTGACTAAAGTCTTTTCCAACTGTGTGTTGTAAACATATTTTTAGGAAACAGGCTTCATTTTAAGTAGCTAGTAAAGTGTGACACCGGTTTGTTTGTTTTAGTACGAAGCTTTCTTTAGAGGGAGGAGTTGATTTTTTTTTACAGGGGTGTGGCAAGTAAAGATTCTTGTAAAATATGTGACTTCTTGTCCCCATCCAGGGACAAATTTGGCCTTCTGTAGAAACAAAACCCGTGTGTCATTATGCTTTCTACCTTCCAAGGCAAAGGCCTATGTTCATCTAGAAAAGCTCACTACTCACAGGCAGCTCCTAGCAGACCAGGGACAACACATCAGGCGCTGAGGAAACTGGGAGGGGAAGTGAGCCATTCAAGGGCCGGGTGGCCCTGGGACCCCGACTGATTGCCTTCCAAAGCTGGCGGCCACCACTCAGCTCCTCTTGGGTGCCAGGCGGAGGCAAGACTGGGGGAAATGCTTTCATACCGGGGCCCGCTCAGGTTTCTTTTTAAACCCAAGTTTGCACGGCTCAGGCTGGAGCCTGATCCACGTGACTGAGCACTGAGGCTGTTAATCATTTCCTTTGCTGCCTGAATGGAGGCGAGCAATTACTGCCCAGGCGTTCTTTCCACAACCAAACCCCTGCCTTGTGTCTGGGGCGCATTACCACATACGCTTTGATCAACACGAAGCCTGGTCCTTATGTTAGGAATAAAAAAAAAAGGCTGTAAATGGGTGGCGAGAAAGCATCGTGTTCTCAGGAACTTTCCAGAGTAACCTGACGAGTTTTCCTTTCTAATTACTCTTGCCCTCGACAGTCTGGTGGGTGACATCTGAGATAGCACATCATATTCTGTCCCTGACACGGTTTGACAGCACAAAGAAACCTAGCACTTTGTAATGAATTACTAATGTGCACAAATATCGTAGCACGCGTGAGAGGGGGACCAGCAAGAGGTGAAGTGCTAGTTGCCATGACACCAGTCAGTTCAAGCTCAGGTTCGTGATCGTCAACTTTGTCTCAGACTCGTTAGAAGAACATAAAGAGCAAATCTGAGGCTCACACCCAAAAGGTTTGAGTGTAAATTCATACACGGGCTGCCAACAGTGAATCTGAGAGGGGCAACTCAGAGAGCCTGCTGAATACTGCTGAAGGACAAATTATCAGGAGTTTATGACTAGTTTATTATGACTAGTTTACCAGCTAGTCAAGGGATCTCTAAAGGAAGTACATTTCATCAGTCACCAGAGTTAGCAGGTCACAATGGTAGCTGGCAAGGTTAGCTTGATGCTTAGCCTAAGTCTGACTGTGCTGATAGGGACTTCGGGTCCTATTTGGTGCTGGTGGTATGATTGCTGAGTCTCTTTGCGATCCTATGGACTGTAGCTGGCCAGGCTCTTCTATCCAAGGGATTTCCCAGGCAAGAATACTGGCATGGGTTGCCATTTCTCTTCCCCATTCAGGGACTGAACCTGGGTCTCCTGTGCTGTAGACAGATTCTTTACTGACTGAGCCACCAGGGAAACCTGCACTCCAAGATCTGTCCTCTTATTCAAATGTCTGAGACACAGGGGAGGACATCTAGTTTGTCATCAGGAAAACGTGGTTGACTCTTGATCAGGGTAGGGGTGGGGGGCTGAGTCAACAACTAGTATATACCAATTTGTACGTCCAGTGAGACAATTAGAGTTGGAAGGGACCCAGTGGGATTAGTTTATCTGCAAAAGAGAAAACTTTAAGTAAATGGACTCTGGCTAAAAAGTGTGATAAGAGACTTTTGATTACCTGTGTTGAATTTTATCACAAGACTCCAATATCATAACCTGCAACTGGCTGACAGGGTTGCTATGTGACTAAAAAGAAAAGAAAAGAAAGAAGGATATTCAAATGGACACTGACATTGCTATGAAAACATGCTTCACAAGTTTAATATCTCCATAGCTCCTCAGGGTTCCTCTTCAAAGCACTGGGACCTTTGAAAGATACTGTAAAGGTCATATTTATAATATAAACAAGAACTTCTTAAACAGAAGTGTGACTGGACATAGACATGACATGTCATATCTTGAGAAATCTTTGAGTGTTAAGTTTACGCCAAATTAACTCCCAACAGTTCCAACCCTCCAGACCATTCTTGGTGCTCTTAATGACAGACTGTAATGCAGAGCCTGCAGCTGCACTGTCAGGACAAATTAACCTAAAGTTAAACAAAAGAGAATGTGAAGAAATGCGGTATCCGGCAAAGACTGACTCGAGAAATTTCGAGATTGATGACATTTTAAAGGTATAGGTAAAACACTCAGAATATGTTTTCCATATTTGCAAGTTTTTCAAGGTTAATGGACACTAAGGGAGGAGCAAAGCTAATTTCTCACAGTGGAAAAAGGCTACATCCTCTATTTTTGTTAATTCAAGAAAAGGCATCTTAAAAAAAAATCATTTTGAAGTATTTCTTTCTCACCCGAATGTCCAAAAATAACACAGAAAACTTTCATTTCTAAGTGAAATCACTCAGTCATGTCCGACTCTTTTAGACTTTATGGACTGTGGCTCCCCAGGATCCTCTGTCCATGGGATTTTCCAGGCAAGAGTACTGCAGCGGGTTGCCATTTCCTTCTCCAGAGGATTTTCCCGACCCGGAGATTGAACCCAGGTCTCCTGCATTATAGGCAGACGCTTTACCGTCTGAGCTACCAGGAAGTTCAGGTCCCCTTCATTCCTAAAGGGGACCAAAAATCATATTATGATGGCAAAAGGCTTAATGCCATCAGCACATGTATTGGACAGTTTTCTCATGTATGTTTAAGGGTTTTCAGAATTTCCAAATAGGAGCAATATTTATGATTTGGAAAAAATGCAATAGAGATTCTATTAAACAAAGAACATTTAACTGACAGGCTTGTGGTACCCCTCCAAACAGCTCAACGAACCCTCCTTGGTGTTTTGCTATTTCTGCCTGTGTCGCTATGAGTTACTTGTCTTTATCAGAATCACAAAGGGACGTACTGTTTATTTACAAGGCTAAAATGACATCTGGTGGCACATTCCTCTGAAAACTCAGTCACTGCTCCTGGAAAACTATGACTCAACACTACAAACTATTGAGGGTGCTGAAAATGTAGGGAACTGGGTTTAAAAATATAGGATAAGTCATTAGTGTGTTCAAAGATTAAAAAAGGGTGACGTGCTCCCAAGCTAATTTGGGAAAGGAACACATGCCTAAATAGTCTTAATCCTTTCAATTTACAGCTATCTGTTTAATCCATGTACTGACCACCAATGTTGTAAACTTCATTTTGGCCACAGAAACTGTAACTTGAGAATTTTCATTACGAAATTATCTTCAATTAGGAAGTCAAACTCAAATCTGTATTTGCTAGCAATACACTGGCTTTCAATACTTCATTTGCAGTTGACAACGTGCGTGCTCATGTTCAGTTGTGTCTGAATCTCTGCAACCCCACGGACTGCAGCCCATCAGGCTCCTCTGTCCTTGAAATTTTCCAGGCAAGAATACTGGAGTGGGTTGCCATTTCCTTCTCCAGGGAGTCTTTCTGACCCAGGGATCGAACCTGTGTCTCTAGTGTCTCCTGGGGGTTCTGTACCACTGCGCCATCTAGGAATCCAACACAAATTCAGAAATTCGGGTAATGTATTTTTTTTTCCCTTTCCTGTTCGGGTATGTTTGTAGAGACAAGAAAGATGTCCTGACAAATTGTGCAATAGAGTCTCAAAGATACTGAAGGCTGGAATGAGTCTCAGACTTAAGATGTTCATCAGAGTCTCTATGTGCTTGATATAAAACATTCTCTCTTTAGCTGTAGAGAATATGTCATAATCATCAAATTCCTATCAACGTTACAGCTACTGTCCTTTTTCTGATTATTCTGAGCCCACAGGGATTGGTTTAACATTTAGAGGCATCGGCAGTTAATACTTAACACACATGCACGAGTCTACTCCTGCAGTTGCCCTGCAACCGAGAAGCTAATAAAAGAGCTGGGCTTTTCAAAGGAACACCTAGATGATGACACCATTAGTTATTCAGCAAAAATAAATGCTTCATTAACTTGCCTTCCCACTGTTAAAACACAGGATGGATCTAGCTTGAGGCAGGGATTCAGATATCAACATTCCCTGACACTTCAGAGTTCACTGTGCAGAAATGCCAGAAAGGAAAGGATTTAAAAACTCAGTGTGTCTGGAAAGTACACTGGTCTTTACTGTCCAGAGATCACATAGTTCTGACTGTCAATCACTTAACCTTCCTTGTTAATTGACCTCTCTTGGCTTAACTCGTTTGGGAGACAAAAAGGAGACAGCCAAGATTTCTTAGCTCAAAAGTGTGACGACGGCTTATATCCAATCATTTGTTCTTCGATTCCCACCGCATGTTCAATGCACAAGTCTTAACACTGAGGTATTACTTGCCTAAGACTCTCATAAATGACTCAGTAAGGTATCAACTCCATTAGCGCAGTTGCCAATCTGGTGAGCAATAAAAATATCTGTTCGTTAAACATTTATATGTTGTCATGACTGTGCCTTTTACAGTAAGATAATTTGAATCCATGCCTCTTACCTAGTTAAAAAAAAAATTACAATCATTTTTCTGTCTTTTACTTGAGTCCACAGAAGCCCAGTGTGTTAAAAGAAACAAAAAAAAAAGAAAGCGAGACAATGAATGCTGCCCACTGGTTCCGAAATGCTACATTCCCTGACCCTCCCCCAGCTGAACCTAGATGATCAAAGGAGCGTGCCATGAGCTCCAGCTCAGGCCCTTTCCCTGATTTAATAACTCTTTATAGAACAGTGAAAATCACCTGAAAAATTGCAAATAATCTGCTAACAACAGGTTGTCATTAATCCTTTTGCTTTGCTTTCACATCACCAAAAGTGTAATAAAGACAGATCTTCCCAAGGGCAGGGGCTTGAGTTCTGCTCCAGAGAGGCAGTAACCACTTCCAGGAGGCACACCCACAGGCACAAGGGCTCAGGCACTCCCAGGTGGCAGGTTACCCCCACCCCACCTCAGCCCCCCACACACCACAGCCCAGCAAGGCCCCATGATCACCTGCTGTCATCTCTCATACTTCATATGTGCAAAGAGTTCACATTCTTCTCTCCTTCTAGGGTGCTTATTGTAGGAGTCTTTATAGAAAATCAAATCTTTACCTAAACTCAAGGCACATCTCATCAAGAGCTTACTCCTAAAAACTTTCTTTATTCTTAGGCATGCACTGTAACAATTTAGAACTCACTCACTGTGTATGAGGGTCTATGAGGCACCTGTATTGTGCTAGGCATTGTTTAAAAACATCTTTGCAATCGCATGAACTGTAACCTGCCAGACTCCTCTGCCTATGGGATTTACTAGGCAAGAATCCTGGAGTGAGTTACCATCTCCTCCTCCAGGGGATCTTGCTAACCCAGGGATCAAACCCACACATCTTCTGCACTGGCAGGCAGATTCTTTACTACTGAGCCACCTGGGAAGCCCTTCTGAAAGAAACTTAAGGATTGTAAAAGCCATGTTTTCTAGAAATCGGTTCTCAGACTACGCTATACATTGGAATCATGTGGGGAAGTTTCTTCTGATGCCGGGGCACACCCTGGAGCAGTTATATCCTGGAGGGAGTCCAGCATCGAAGCCAACGTTCCCCAGGTGACTCTGTTGTGCAGCTGCATTTGAGAGCCTGAGAAGAGAGTCATCTTGCTCTCAGCACCACCGACATTTTGTGCTGGATAATTTTATACTGTGGGAGGGCTGTCTTGTGCATTGCAGGATGTTAAGCAGTATCTCCGGCCTCTACCCACTAGATGCCAGAAATAACCCCACCAGTTCTGACCCAG
This sequence comes from Nanger dama, assembly GCA_917880005.1. Lineage (NCBI taxonomy): Eukaryota > Metazoa > Chordata > Mammalia > Artiodactyla > Bovidae > Nanger > Nanger dama. Next base: position 497,192 of record CAKJTW010000037.1, on the reverse strand, counting down.
GAAAATGTCTTTAGATGTGGCCAAATGCCCCTGGGGAGGAAGAGTCCCCATGAGAACCACTCTTTAGAAGGAATACGCACATTAGTAAATTAGGTTCCATGTGGTCCAGTGATTTTTTTCTGAGCTCTAATTCTCATATTGTCATCACATTTTCTAGCTTTGGAAGACATTTAGACTTAAAAAAAAAATCACAACTTAAATTCACGACTTATATTCAATCACTTGTTGATTGGGTTAGGCTCAAAAGCCCATTCTTTTTAGTTTACATGTCAAAACCTTCAAACCACCACTCTAGCACTCACTTCAGAAATATTGTTGAAGGTAAACAATGCTGACAATTTGCAGGGACCAGGAGTGGAGGGGGATGCACAAGAGGCCAGGCCTCTGCCCTTCTGCAACTAGACAGTTGCTTTGGTCCTAGGCAGGAAGAACATAGCTCTTCAGTGCACTGTGTGAAACTCCATCCTGGGCACAGCAACCAATGGGAGGAGTGGGCAACAGAGCATCTTTTAACAATGGCCTGGAACCACAACACAAAACAAACAAAATCCTAGACAAGGATGGACCCCAGAGTCCATGATCTGGCATTTTTCTAGTCTACAAAAGTCCTAAAGGACTAACTAGCTCTGGGGGAAAAAACATGCAGAGACTACTGAGAAAGTGGGAATGGAAATACATGCTCAAGAGCAGTTCCTCCACTAACTGTGATGTGCACAAGAACCACTTGGCATCTAAATCAAGTGCTGACCCTGACCCAGGAGGTCTGGGAGAGGCCTAAGTTTCCTAATGTGCAGCGTGGCAGGTAACACTACTCCTCTGGACCACAGGCTGAGCAGAAGGTTGCAGTGTGAACCAGCTAATGTCTACTCCAAACGTTAAGTGGCTTCAAATCGATTTCTCCTAGAAATTCAACAACAAAGGCAGACTAATTTCTCTGCCCTCTCTCCTACCTGTGTTCTCTGAACCAGGGCTTGAGAGGTCCCATTCTCCACTCCACACATCCTTTCCCCAATAATGTTTTGTCAGACAAACACCAGTTCAAATTGATGTCAAGAGCCCTGGGAGATGTGTATGGCTGATGATGGGAGTTTATAGGCTGTTGCAAGCCCCTCTGCTGTGGTTTGAATGCTTGTGCACCTCCAAAATTCATGCTGAAACCTAATACCCAATGTGATGTTGCTGGGTCATGAAGGTAGGGCCCTCATGAACAGGGTATGTGCCCTAGCAAAGAGACCCTTCCCCCTTCCACCATGTGAAGATACAGCAAAGATAGCTGTCTAGAAACCAGGGAATGGGTCCTCACCAGACAACCCATCTCCCAGAGCCTTGACTTTGACCTTGTCCAGCCTCCAGAACTGTAAGCAAAAATTCCTGTTGTTTATATGCCCCTCAGTCCATGGTACTCTGCTCAAGCTCCCCAAATGGACTAAGACACCCCCATCCGCATTAGAACAAGCTCTCAAAAAGAGATCCAGAAGATTTCAAAATCCTTTCCCTTTATCTATAGAGCTTTGATGGCTTAGTTTTCAAGGCAAGGAATTTAGACCTTTTAGCCTCAGTATTCACCTTTAAAAATTTTCCACATTTATCTTTTGAGGTTTTCATGCTTCGATTAGCCTATGAGAAAACCCTAATAGGAAAAGAACTATTCCTTTAAAAATCAGATGCTTAGTCCACAAGTTGGGACACTATCAGCTGCCAAACCTGCACAATTTTGAGAATCCATTATTACATTTTCTAAGCAAAGCTCATGGAGTTATCTGGAATTCTGATCTCATAAGATTATTATATAACAGAATAAAGGTTTTACATTTTCCAGGAGATAAGCCTAGAACAAACCAACAGAAAACAAAACTCAAATCACACTGTTATTGACATTTCAGTACCAAGTATTTACAGAACTTTGTTCAGCCGGTTCGTCTAGAAGAGCCCTTTTTATTCTTTACTTTCTGTGTCTGTCAGTGCTGACCTGCAAATTAGGAAGAGAAGGAAGCTGGGTGTCTAAGGATACTCCACACTCTCCTCAATGAAGTAACCACATCAGCTACAGACCACAGAAAATTATAGAAAAACACATGAAATGGGCTTTGGTAATAAAATTGTAGTGTGGTACTGGTTATTTATAATTTTACATGCTTCTCTAATTTATGGAGCAGACTTTTGGGGATATTAAGTTAGGGTTAATTAGTCATTGCTAAACTAACCATGCTAATTTAAAAAAAAAAGAACATTTGAAGGTGTATTCATACATTATACCACAGGGCACAAGCATAAGCGACTCACAGGAGAATTTACCTTAGAACATGTGGCCTGGAGAAGTATCTGCAGAACTTCTACAGTAAGGTTCTGGGCTTCCCTAGTGGCTTAGATAGATGGTAAAGAATCTGCTTGCAATGTGGGAGGACCTTGGTTCGACCCCTGGAGAAGGGAATGGATATACTCCAGTATTCTTGCCTGGAGAATTCCATGGACAGAGAAGTCTGATGAGCTACAGTCCGTGGGGTCGCAAAGAGCCCTACATGACTGAGTGCTCACACACAAACTAAGGTCCTAGGCTGAGGTCTAGCTCCTAGATTCTTCCCTCCCCACTGGAGTCCTTAGGCAAGTCCCATAGCCTCTTTAGGTTTGTCTCCTCATCCATAAAAATGGGGATAATGGTTCTACTTAATTGAGAGTTGCTGTGAGGAGCAAATGAGAGAAGAGCATTCATGAAAGGGCTTTGTAAAATTTAAGCGCTATATAAAAGTACAGTAAATGCACCCAAGGCTAATCAAGCATATTTATGGGTTACTTGGGTTAGAAGTGCTATCTATTTTTGGTTATGCTGTTTCTTCAAGTTCCTGCCAGTTCCAGGTTCTTACCATGAATGGTTCCCAGGGCCCCTGCCCTCCGGGCAGTGTCAGACCATACTTCCGCAAAAACCCAGGACCGGACCACCAGAAACGGTCTCACACACCCGGGGATGACAGCTGCCTGCCCTCTTCCTCCAGAATCCTGGGAGATGCTCAGGAACTACATACACTTTCCAGTAACACCTCTTCTCTAATCCTTTTCTTCAGTTCTGTTCTAGGGGTCAGAGAACCACCGTTTCAAAACACAAATGACACTTCTTGATGAAGGAGAGCCCACCAAATATAAAAATACTAAAAGTCAGTCCTGAACTATTTAACTATTTAATAATTTATCAGACCTGAGGTTTCTCTTTCCAGAGAGATTACAGAACTATCCTCATTTAAAAGATCCTCGAGAAATCAGTAGGGGGCAGTATGTTAATTACAATTTGCAGGTGGGAAAAATTCAGGCTTTGAATTGAAGTTTTCACTTGTCCTCAAGCTACCCATGTGCTTACATAAGTTACACCACAAATATTTTCCCAGTTACACTGATTTGGGAAGTGTTATTTTGAGCCTCATTGTTTAGAGTAACACTGAGAAGCTGAACCGTGTTAATATTCAGCAATTCCAGTACTAAGCCATTTGAAGGCAAGGTAGGAAATTCACATTTTTATGCAAGCAGCAAATGAGAAACACTTTGGTTTCCACAAACCCCTCCCCACAATGCCAGTGTTTCCAATTTTAACACCGCTGCCACCTTTCACACATCTTTGTGGGATTTTTGGAAGTTTCACCGACCAAGTCATGTTGTGTTTCCAAATGTGAATTCACTGTAAGTGGCTTGTCAGTTGGGCTCGTTTGACAGCACTCAAGTTTGCGGTGGTAATTGCCCTTCCTTGTTCAATATTCTAGAAGCATTTGCTGCCGTGTTAGAAGTCTTATCATCATTATGAGAGGATATTCTTTTTTTTTTCCTCCCCGTGGTTCACTTAATTTTAGCTTCAGAGCGTTTAGGAAAATGGTCCCTGACAGGTGTGAACTTGAGTTTTGAGGGACTTGACAAATAAAGTGAAAAAGAAAAAGAAACAGCTCAGGAGCAGGCCATGCTGGATAAGAGCAAGTAAAAGACACTGGCATCCTTTTGTCAGAAGGCATGCCTGCGGTGCTGTGATGGCGTAAGCCTGTGTAAACCCAGAGGTCCAGGTGATGGGAACTGGCTGGCCAGGTGTGGCAGGGTAAACGAGATTAGGTCCTAAGGCCGTGCTCTGACAACAATTACTCTAAACAGTGGTGTCTGATCAGGGTTAGACCACAATCTTGGAGGTTCTCTAAGACAGCCCTATCATGGGGCTCAGCTGTATGCTTTACCTGTCTACTGTATATTTTCAAAGAAAGAATTAAAAGATTCCATCCTCTGAGTAACTTTCTGGTTATGCTTACAAGGGGTTTCTGCTTAGGCCAGTTGATAGAACTTGGGGTTAGTTCTTTGAATAGCCAACTACAACAGTAACTTCTAAGATAAGAAATCACTAATTAAAGATTAACACATTTTAATCCAATCCCTGGAGTTACAGGCTCAAAACACTGGATTTAACCCCTTCAGCTGAGGCAGGGAACAGGTCCCTGTTCCTTAAGGACTCTCAAGAGTTTGTCACACTCCAGAGATGAAAAAAGGCCCTTTATCTTGGAACAACTAGTGGCTCTGTGTGGGGAAGGAAGACATAAATTCACCCTGCCAGGACACCCCCTAGTGGAATTTCAGCATAGTACAATTTGGGGGTCCAAAACCATCCCCAGTGTTTTGGACTTAACACAGCCTCTGGAGCACTTTTCCAAGTCCAGAGGCTGTAGCTGCACCATCCACAGTCAGGAGCCTTCTTCCTCACTGAGCACTCCCACACAAGCGCACAAACCGCACACATCATCTCTCCATCCAGTCACATAGGCAGATAGCCGGATTAGGCAGAGACAAGTTGCCTACTTATCATCATTTCAGTTTCTGAAAGAACTAGAACAAGAATTTTAGATGAATCTGCTATTATTATTCCTTAACTCAAGGGGGAAAAACATTTAAAGAAGGGTTTCCTACTTAAAAAAAATTATTCCCCCTCCCTATTGAGGGTATTAAATTGCTTGGAAGGAGTTTTCTGATTGTCACACCTTACGTATGTTTAAATTACTCAAGTCAGTTCACTAGAATTTGCCAAAGACCCTGAAAATCTGAAAAATGGTTAAAGATAAACGTTGCTCTCAAACTGTGGTGCTGGAGAAGACTCTTGAAAGATCAAACCAGTCAACCCTAAAGGAAATCAACTCTGAATATTCACTGGAAGGACTGATGCTGAAGCTGAAGCTCCAATACTTTGGCCACCTGATACGAAGAGCTGACTCATTGGAAAAGACCCTGAACTCTGATGCTGGGAAAGACTGAAGGCAGGAGGAGAATGGGGTGACAGAGGATGAGATGGTTGGATGGCATCATCGACTCAATGGACATTGAGCAATGTCTGAGCTTGAGTCTGAGCAAGCTCCAGGAAATAGTAAAGGACAGGGAAGCCTGGTATGCTGCAGTCCATGGGGTTACAAAGAGTCGAAGACAACGCAGTGACTGAACCACAACAAAAGGCAAATGTAGAAGAGAATACACTGAGAATGTGAGCAGTTAAGCATTTAAGCACAGGGTCTGCAGCCATCCTCTGGGCCACGGTGACCTGCTCCTGCAGCCAGTCGGATGCTGAGGACTCTGCCAGGTGCTCCCCACTCGGCCTTTCCGAAAAAGCTACCCGGCAGCGTCAGCATTAGCGCAGGTTAATGAATGCTGCCACTTTGACGTGGCCTGTAGGTTAATGTCTACTTGGGCAGATACTGGATAAAGCCCTGGATGTAGAAATAATGAAGGAGAAAAGAACATCAATTTTGCTTCCAAAAATCAAGATAAACAGCACATAATCAAACAAGAGAGTGCCATTCCCTGAAGAAGGAAAAGGCAACTATTCTATTCCACAAGGACTGCCCCTTTGGTATATCAAGACACTATGAAGTCAATGTGAAAAGATTTCAAATGTGTTTGTTTTTCTTTCTCAGGAGTAGTGATACATTTTGTCTGAACTATTCAACTTTTGTCCTCCAGGAAGACGGGACCCAAATGGTAAGAGAGGTGAGCGTGCCGGGCCCTTCAGGGCCAGCGAGGCGATGGGCTTGGCAGGCAGGTGGAAATCGGCTTTGGAAGGCTGCCGCTGCCACGCTAACGAGCCTGGACTTCACGCTGTGAACAAGATGGTCACGCAAGGGCTTGGGCTAAGGTTCTAGTCAGCATAATCTTTAAGTAGGCATACAACCAATTCAGATCTGCTTAGGTAACCTGAGGTTGGCGAACAAAGGCTAGAAACAGGGAGAGAAGTTCACAGATTCTTTGCAGAGACCAGGCAAGAGGTGACGGAAGCACAGAGGAGGATGCAGGAATGGAAAGGAGGGGATCAAAGTACACGGCAGCAACAGAAGAGTTGGGCTTTGGTGACCCACGAGTGTGTGCAGGATGGAGGATTAGAGACATTGCTGATGCTTCCACGCCTGGCATCTGCTACACAACAGGGGATTCAAGACGGGGCAAAGAGGAATCGCTTTCCGTTTTGAGATTTTCTGGTTTTAGGGAATGCGTGGAAGAGCCAAGACAGGTGTATGAACTTGGGAACTCTCAGAAATCACAGTCAAAGCCACTGAAATAAACAGACTACCCAGCTTAAGGAGCACAGTGAGAAGCGGTCTGAGCATGCCATACTAGACAGCCCTCAGATCTTGGAGGCAAGGAGAAGAGAAAACTGGGAAGACGAGAGGAGAAGCAGGAGAAAGTGGGCTTATCATGGCAGCTAGAGTGCCAGCATCTCAAAGAGATGCTTGACAGGCTCACTTTCTGTAGAAAGGTCATGCCACACACTGGATATGGCCGTTAAATAAGCCCCTGACATTTTCTCATATGACATTGGTTACTTGGCAATATTTTCTAAACAACTGAGATAACCAGATTACAACATATATCAAAGGTGCTGGGAAGATTTTTGTAGGATGGTTCCCTGCTCACACCGATTATTTATCATGTCATAGATGTTTATTTCTAGTAGCACCAGATTTGGGTCCAGCATGTAATTTATCAAATACAGACACTTGAAGCTCAATATGCACATGATCTTATTTTATATTAGGAAAGAAGGCTATGAAATGACCCTGATAGGAATGTAAGAGTTCCAGGTCCCCAAGCAGTTGCTATCTAAAGAGACATTTTACTCAGTTTTTAACTGTGACCATGAGAATTAATAACATAAAGTATGCTGACCCTATGTCAGTTTACAATTTGGTCCAAGACACAAAAAGTTTATTGCAGAAGCTCAAAACATTTGATTTTTATGCATATGAATTTATTTAATAACAAAAGCCAGCTTTAGTACAGACCTGAAAATACATCCCAACTTTCACATTTTCAGTCGCTGTCCTAAGACAGGAAAACAATACTCTATAAAATATTTACCCTAAGAATTCTTAATATTACATTTTGGAGGAGGAAGTATCAGCTACATAGTTTTATAAGAATACTTTAGAAGTGATTTTTTTAAAAAATTCTAAATCCAAGAAGCCATGAACAAAACTAGATTTCTCTAACCAGAGGACAGAGGAATATAATATTTGAGATTAAAAACCAATAAATCACGTAAGAACTTAAACATTAATGATTAGGGACCATTCATGAGATATTAGGTACAACCGCAGCACTAATGTCTTTAAGTGCTACATTACTCAGATCTAGCTGGTGGGCTTTTACTTTTCCTGGATGGATTTTAACTAAATAGACTTTAGACACTTGGATATAGATAAATGCCCAATTCAGTAATTAGTATTTTAAAACTGCGAAACCTTTTAAGTTAAGTGGTCTATTAATTAACTACCAATTATCTTGTCTGACTATCATATCAATAGAAGTAAATTACAGACTAGCAATTTGACAGATTTAGCCCTTTACCATGCAAAATTTCTTTAGAACATAAAAAGGCCTGGAGTTAAATGCTTTTGCTTCCCCCTTTGGTTAATCGGGGATCAATTTGCTGCTCATGTATAAAAGCCAAATGCAGCTCTTTGGTCAAAAAGGACCTACAGATAAATTCTGTCTTTTAGAAATGACAAGTTACAATTTTTTTTTCTTTTAAAGATTCCCTTTAAAAATAACAAGTGAAGCAAAATATTAATGTTTTTGGGGAAACATAGGTTTGTAACTCCTATGTGGAGGCCAGTTCTCCATATTTCAAAGGATACTAGAGAAGTATTTTCAAGTTTTTGCCTCTTACCCAGATACAGAGTGAGTCTGAATAGATGGTTTCTCTGATTTATGCCAAAAGTCAAGAGAACTGTATTGCACATTCCCACATTCTTGTCCTAACTGAGCATTGCACAACAGATCATGCTGATTAAAACCTACCCCCTAAATCTATCACTTCTTGACTGGTAACCAAGACAAGATTCTGAGGAGAGTTGCTGGGCTAGAAGAACCTTGAGTATCATAGCTTTGTGAGCCCATGGACTGTAGCCCACCAGGCTCCTCTGTCCATGGGATTCTTCAGGCAAGAATAGTGGAGTGGATTGCCATTCCCTTCTCCAGGGGATCTTCCTGACCCAGATATCAAATCTGGGTCTCCTGCATTGAAGGCAGAACTTTCACTGTCTAAGCCACCAGGAAAGCCCAGAGCAGACTGGAGGGCTGAGCAAAATAATGCTAAGTACTGCAAACACTTCTAAGTGGAAATAGGTCCGAGGATGAGAAGCAAGAAAGGCACTGCATCACAGACTTAGAGAATGAACTTGTGGTTGGCAGGGAGTGGGGGAAAGATGCGGGGAAAGGATAGTTAAGGAGTATGGGATGGACATGTACACACTGCTGTATTTAAAATGCAAAGCCAACAAGGACCTACTGTATAGCACATGGAACTCTGCTTAATGTAATGTGGCAGCCTGGATGGGAAGGGGTTTGGGGAGAATGGATACATGTACATGTATGGTGGCTGAGTCCCTTTGCAGTCCACATGAAACTATCACAACCTTGTTAATTGGCTATACTCCAATATAAAAGTTTAAAAAAAAACCAAAAGAGAAACGAACCATGGCCAGAATCCTTTCCTTGAGGCTCAGCTAGAAATAGGAATGACTGCCATATATTCAAACTGAGCTGATTTAAACTTATCTATCAACCACCAGCCTTGCACCAATGAGCAGAGCCAATATACTATAGGAAAAAGCAAGCTTACAAGTGAGCACGGAGAATGGAAAAGTTGTGGATGAAAACAAAAGGAGAGACACCTGGTAACAAACATAAGATCCCTCACTTTGAGATCCTGTCAATCTTCCGCAGCTTGAATTAGTCCAACATAATGCTTACCTTTTGAAACTTCAGAAGCCAGACTCATGGGAGCATTCTCTGAGTAGGTGATCTTCTAAATATTTAAGCAGAAGCCTAGCCTCTACTATCAAACATTTACTAAGTGACTAGGAGTAGAGTTCTGTCCCTGGCAGAGGAAAACAAACAGAGGTCCGTAACAAGTTGCCTTCAGACAGCTTGCCATCTACTTAGGGCTCCGGGGGCACAATGGATCAGGAGGTGCCCCAGAGAGCACATAGTGGGCACAAAGGACGAGGATGACAACAAACACCGCGAGAGAGCAACAGAAAGAAGAGGTCAGTTATTCAACTGCGGCTTCATCAGAAAACAAAAGGTTGGACAAGATGGTCTCTAAGGATCCTTGTGGCTCCGACACATCAAAACACGAGATAAGGGCCAGAGTGAGGATGCAGGTCATAGGAAGAACCTGAGTCAGCTCTGAAAAGACATATGGAGTGGAGCAAAGGGCCTTTTAGGCCGGGGGAGTTTGAAATCGGAGTACCCACAGTGAACATCTACGTGGTTTCCAGTTCACTGCCTATGACTATAGAGCTGGGTCAGGATCAACACACTGCTGATTATGTTATGAACACAGACATCAACTGCTACTTAAAAAGTCTGGCTCAAGGTGACCTGTTCCAATCACTGAACGAGTCTTGGCTCAGATGATCCACTCTTTAAAATGTATGGAGCAACTACTTTTCCCCACCCTAATGCAGTAAAAAGACACTGCGCTGGTTATCTTTTCTGGAAGGAAAGCAGCACATGGCAGTGCATGTTGGAATAGTTACCATGAACATGTTCACCCAAGGGGACTACTGGAAGGAAAGCTGAATTCAGGTGGTTCTTAGACTACTCAATGCTCTCCCCCAAAGAAATTACTATAAAATTATAGTAAGTTGTCTTTTAAATGTTGGCTTGCTAGATTTCTTCCTAAATGGTTTGTGAGTCTTGGCAAGAAGTCAGAAACTCCAACTCTTGAAATGAATTTTCTGACTCAATTTTGAAAATAAATTCTGAGGTTTAGATGCTTAAGGGAAAAACAGCTGGAGAATTCAGGAGCCTCCCATAGTTTAATATGAAGTGACGTCATTCCTGTCAAAGCGTCCAAGAACTCCCTAAATTGTGCAGTTAAACAACACTGCCAAGCAAAGGAAGCACTCTGGGAAGGTGGTACGTTCCTCATTGGTAGAGAGAGAATTTGGTGCCACAAAAATTTTTTGTTCAGACTTTAATTTCCTCCTTAGGTTAGAAAGTCTATCAACTGATGTACATTTTCAAAGCTGAGGCTATGGATGTTTTATGCCTAAGACACTTGACTTGGCTCTCTTTTTATAGGATGTCTGACAAAAAGAAGCTTTCCTCTTACAAGTATCTAACTTGAGATTGTACAGGGTTTTTCTAAAAATCTGGTTATGTGTGACATTGTACAATTCAGCAAAATAATCAAGCAGGGCAACTGGGCAAGGTGGTTAAACTTTAGAGTACTTTGTGAAGGTAAAGGTTCACAGTTTGGAAACCAGCATCAACTCAGTCAGAGGTGACTGGGGAAAAAAACAAAAACAAAATCCTGCTGTCCATGGTTCATAACTAGTCAACTGATGGCTAGAGCTCTGTTTAAGAATGACAAATGGACTGAAATCAGATGCAGTTGCTAAGGCAGCCTCATCCTCACCAGGCTTTAAATATGAAAACTACAGTCTACCTGCAATTTATATACATCTTTTACTTCAAGTGGTGGCTCTTTGATTTATTCCAAATTATAAACACACAAGATTCCTGATGAACTGTGTTGCCAAGTTTATTCTCTTGCGCTGGCTTTTACCCACCTGATCACCTGCCCCGTTTCTGCGGCCCCCATGGCAACAGGATTTTTATTCAAGTTCCCACTCCCACTGCGCACCACACATACCCTTCTACGCGTGCACACGTGCACACACAAAACACACTTGAAGCCCTCCAAACTGTATTTGGTAACCTCACGTGCTTAAAACATAGGTATGAGTTAGCGTCTGTCATTTATATGCTCATTTTTAGAGCTTTGGAAATGATTTAAAGCTCACGCTTGAATAGACGATATTAAAATGAGCTTCTGCGGGGTCAGAGAAATGGTTTACTGTTCAAGGAGCAACATTTGAATGAGTACTTCTAAAGCCAGATTAAGTTTTTAAGCAGTTGCTAAAAAATTAATGAGGTTTAATGTGACCTATTTAGGAGAAACAGTTCTTTGTTGAGCTCTGTTAGAAGACTAATCCGCCTATGAGAAAACAAATAAACAAAAATCCTATTTCCTTATCCTTTCTTTATTGGATCCCACCTGCCTACAAAAGTGAAGCGGGGTTGGAAAAGCATAAAGTGGGTCAAGAGTGTACAGTTAAAGGGGAGAGCGTCACGCCTACCGTTAGAAAAGGTCAGCTGGCAAACTGGGATTAGTTTTGCCCCCAGAGCAGAAGGCCCGCTCTCTCATCTATTTACATGAGGTAATAGTTCTAAGATGACTGGAGGCTGAAATGGTTCAAGTCCCTGTTTTGCCAGGTCTCAACTTTCAACTCCTCTGCCCCCTACAGAGGAACTCTGTGGTCCTTTCAGAGTGACTTCTTAGAGATATATCTTCTAAGCTGAGAAAGTTCTGAGATCTGCCCCAATATGCCACAGACCCTGGGGATAGTCAATGGATGGTAAGTGGCTGCCAGGGTGGCCTGGCCACTCCCACCGGACCACAGATGCTGATCTCAGAATCTTTGGCGCTTTCTGAAATGTGGCTCAGCAGTAATTTGGAAGCCTAAACTCTGACTTTAGGAATTCATAAGAACAACTGATGTTTTACAAACTCAACAGAAAGTAAAATAAACAAACCCAGGGTTTTATACTCCCTCTTGTTATTTTTATGGCAATCTTTCAAACTAGTTCAAAATGTTCAGTCCTCTACCCTCTCCAGAAGTTCTGAATTGGGAGTGGGGGGGCGGGGAGAGGAAAACAATCATTTAATAGTAACCGGCATATGCTGTAATTCACCAGAGGGGGAAGAGAGAGTTGGAAGGAAGCTTTGTGGGTGAAAGAGTGCAGGTGGCTTTCAGGCTGGTACTGAAGTCTCGCTCTTTCCCAACCTTCTTGCTGAGTAGGGCCCAATAATAAAAACAAGGATGTTTATATTTACCCAGAAGTGTGCGTGGCAATTGACCATCATGGTTCTCTCAATGAGCTCATCGGGACATTCCAGGAGGTGATGCCCAGACACCACGCCGGCATTATTGACCAGGACGGAGACCTCGCCAACTTCCTTCCGGACCCTTTCCGCTGTCAGGTAGACATTCTCCCTCTTTCCCACATCACAGGTGTAGGTAAAAACCTGCAAGTTACAGTGGGGCAGAATTTCTTCCTCACCATTCCCAGCTGTCCTCAGAAGTCCAGATGAAGGGAAAAAAATGGAACAGAGAAGGGATGGGAGGGGGTGCAAAACATGAGTCACGTGGCCATCAGTAGGACAAAGATCACACAAAACAAAAATACTACAGTGAGCTTCAAGTTTCTAACACCATCAGGCTTGCCAATGACTGCACTTACAGCTGCCTTCCTCCCTCTAGTCTGGGAATTACAGCAATTTACTGGATAACTTTGCTTAGGGGAAAATCATGTAATTGTGACCAGCCCAATACAAGTCAGACCTCATGGGATTGGCTTTCTGGAGCTAAAGACACCTGGAATGAACGGATCTCAGCCCAGAGAGTAACACCTCCTCCTCCCAAACACACACTCCTCTTTAGGGGCAACAGTGGTCAGAAGCAGCTCTTACTCTATTTAGTCTGCGAGCCCCGAGGCTCACAAATCAAAACTGTAATTAATAATCTGAATTCAGCCAAAGTCCAGAAATGAACCGAATTTGTTATGACAAAGTGGGGATCACATTGGTTGGTCCTATCTGGAGTAGCTAAAACCCCCAAGAAGCAGCCTTACATAAACCGAGTTGACAGGTACATGTGCGATTTTCCTGTGTAAGAACTCAATCTAAAATTCTGATCTCTTCTCTGGAAAACAACCACCTTTCTCTTTTAGGTTTGGGCAGGGAGCACAGAAATCTGTTTGCTACCCTCATACCCATGGAGATGTACCAGTTTTGACCTTTGGTTTTCTGACATAAAAGACAGGTGCCAAGAATTTTGGTGACGAACGATCGATATCGGGAGGGTGGTGTCCAGGTTAATCCTCCCAATTAATTAGGTGTTTTCTTTGGAAATGAAAAAATTGTCAAAAAGCAGGAGCCATTATCAAATCAAGACCGATACTTATGGTTGGTTATGTTTTCCACTTTGGCTTTTTTTTTTTTAAAGTCTCAGACTCAGGTTAGTTAATAAATACCCAGAAATGCAGATTTCCTAAGGTTATCAAAAACATGGAATTGATTTTACAATAAGGCTTAAATCCTTCAAGCGTTTTCCCTTAAGAGGCCGAGTGTCTTTCAGTTGGGCTGAGTAGGTAACTCAAGCACTAACTTAACATCTCCGGTGCAACAATGTTAATTATTTTCCCGTGGCTAAACTTACAGTGAAATCATCAGTGCTGCTCTCGTCTCAGCCCTTCAAACCGCAGTAACTTACACGTATGCATCAATGAGCGAGTCTGAGAACAACTTCCCAAAGACACTAGTTTCTCCTTCCCAAACGAGACTGAGACATCTCTTTAGGATTCAAACCGGGGGTCCCAAGTTCCCTCGCCCTGCTTAGACTCTTAGCCCACAGTCTTCCCCAAAGGGACTGGACCTCCGTTAAGACCGAGCTTTGGCACACTTTCTCCCTTCTGATACAGAAGGGCCCATGCCCCTGATCAGGGGGCAAATTCCACTCGCGGAAGCCTGGGCTTCAGGGGGTAGGGTGCTCTTCCTCGAGAGCAGGACCGGCTGTGACTGTGGGGTTCCGGCGCCCTCGGGGAGGGCGCGAGGGTGGGAAAAGGCTTGACCCAACAATGCCGCGGGCGCCGGTCCGAGTTACCTTGCAGCGCCGCGGCGTCGGCCGCCTCCAGGTCGCGGTAGATGTGGCGCACCATGCCCGCCGTCTCCTCGTTGCTCTGGGTGTTGATGTCCCAGAGCACCAGCAGCGCACGGCGCCGGGCGAACTCGAGCGCGAAGAGGCGGCCCAGGCCGCTGCCGGCGCCCGTAATGAGGCACACCTGGCCGGCCACGCTCTTCTCCTTGGGCCGCACTAACCAGCGCGCCGCGGCCAGCACGAACGCCCAGAGCACTTTGAAAGTGACCACGAAGAACTCCACCACGATGTTCATCGCGACGTCCCAGGAGAGCCCCCCGCACGAACCCAGCGCCTGTGTCCGCCCCCTCCCCGAGCTGCCCCGGGGGCGCTGGTCAGAACTGCTGGGACCCGAAGGCTGCGCCTCGCGCCCGCCCTCGAGGTGCCCGCCGGGCTGGAGTGCGCGGCGCCGTTGCCCGCTCGCGCGGGGCCACTCCTGCCCGAGCTCGGCGCGGTGGCCCCAGGCTGTGCCCGGCTCGGCGCCTCCCGCCGGCTGCCGCCCGCCGGTCCCGGAGCGCCCGCCCCGCCGGCCGGTCCCGCTGCAGCGGCGGTGACAGCCGCGAGTTAGGCAGCGCGCGCGGCTCTCATGGCCAAGGCGCCGCCGCGGCTCCCTCTCACTCGGACGAGGGGCGCGCGGCGGAGACGGCACGGGTCGGCCGGCCGCCGCGGGAGTTGTCAACTTGACCCAAGTTGCTAGAGGATGGGAGAGTGGGGTGCGGGGCAGCGGGAGCGCCGGGAAGAGGGGACTCGATCGGCGCCGGCGAGCGCTCCCCCACGGCTTGCGGCTGCCTTCGCGGTCTCGTGGACCCTGGCCCTGCGCCCCCCCGCGGCTGTCACTCGGGCACCGGGTTCCGCAGCGCAGCGCCACTGGCGAGTCGCTGAGCCGCCGGCCGCCGCTGAGCGGGCTCCACGCTCCGCGATATATAACCCGCGACCGGGAAGAGCCGGCGGCGGCATCGGCCCTCCCCAGCTCGGCCCTCCCCGCCCCCCAGGCGCACCCCGCCCCCGGCCCAGCCCCCTGGCCGCCCGCCCGCCCGCCCGCGGTCGGCCGAGCAGCGGCGGGGCAGCCCCTCTCACATGGCCGTGGCCGCAGCCTCCAGCCCTCCTTGCACCTCCCATCGCGGTTCACGCCCCCACCCCCACCCCGCCTCGGGGCGTCCCGACCGGGCCGGACAGTCGGCAGTGCCCGGGCTGTCCTCCTCCGGCCGTCTGGTCCTCGCTTTTCCCCCGTCTAAGTCACTTTCGTTAACCCAGGAGTTCTGGACGGCTCCGCCGGCGATCAGGCGCTGCGGAAGACAGCCCTGGAGTCTGAAGGAACGAAGACAAGGACCTCGGCAGCGCGGCAACGGGCGTGCCGGTCGGCTGGTGGTGTTAGCGAAGGGCCGGGGAGGCGGCCAAAAGCCAGGAGCAGCCTAGAATCGTAGCTGGCCCTTTGGATCGAAGGCCAAGAGGCTCCCCATTTACCCGGCTGGACCACCACCGCCGCGCTTCCCTTCAGACACTGAACGGGGTTGCCCTTTCGGCGGGCGGGCCATGAACGTGATGCATGCCGGGATTTGTAGTTCGCGCCCCGCCGGCGTGTCGTTTGCATGCATTACTGGGTAGAATTCGAGCCATATCCTGTCGACGCAGCCTAAAGATTAGGACCCCGAATAGTCAAGGAATCGGCACTCTTTGCTCTCATCGTATCGATTAGAGTCTAGCCAATGTATTCATTTTCCCCATACACATTTTACCCGAAACTTGATCGTAAAGAGGCTGAGTCAGGCATTCTTGGCTCTGCGTCTGCGAGTGGAGTTCTTAGTTCCGAGTTCTTTTCTGGCTCATCTCGAGACACCTATGAGTCGTGGGGCTTCACCTTCGCTGTCTTTAAGTGGACAGCGCGCATGCGCCAACTTCCTCTTTCCCGGCTGGAACCATGGAGGGTGCAGAGTAAGTTACTCCTCGTCGTCTCGAGTATCCTTCTCCATCCCCGAAACCAGAGCCTTCTAGTCTCTGTTTCCCTCTATCCTTCTGTAGCTTGTATCTTTGACAACATATGTGTGTGTTTGTGACGCGCTGTGACACTACTGGTGGTCTCCAGGCTAAGATGGGATTCAGGCGGCCTTGGGGAGGAGGTCTTGGAGGTACTGGGAACAAGGTGTGAGAGCTCAATATATGTGGGGTTGGCGGGTTATCCAGTTCCTCGTTCTAGGGGGAGGGTCAGAACCTCTAAATTGGGTTCTTCCTTAGCTGGCTTTTGCCCTAAGCGTCCCTGGTATCAGGCCTTTGCTTAAACATGTGGAACTTGAGGTTTGAATCGGGGTGGTGGTTGGTATTTTACGAGTCACTCTAATAGTCTAGAGATTAGTGTCTTGGAGCAGTCTTTTACTCTGTGTGTTTGGCTGTCGCTATTTTCGTTGTCTTGGGACCCTGGGACTGATTGTAGGTTAAATGTGAATTGATTGTCTTTATGACCCGTTTTAAAGACAGTGGCCCTTGTTAGACATAAAGATTACAGGCATAGCATACTAGAACAGTTAAAGGTACGTTGAGAGCATGCTCAGTACTGAATGGGGAGTGATGTAGTGCTGCGGGCCTTTTAACTCTTTTTCTGTCTGCTGTTGTCAGAGAGAAGAAAAAGAAGGTTCCTGCTGTGCCAGAAACTCTTAAGAAAAAGCGGAAGAATTTCGCAGAGCTTAAGATCAAGCGACTGAGAAAGAAGTTTGCCCAAAGATGGTAAGTAAACTTTTTGACTCACCAGTAAAGAAGAGGTCCTGTGATTGAAAATCGGTTGGATATTTTTAACAAGGTTTATTTCAGCTACTGTACCAGTCAGTGTGGTTAACTTTTAGAATGATCTTTTCTAATGAAGTTGGCGTTTTCTCTCTTGGAATGTTAATATATAGGGTGGTGAGAAAGTTTCAAGAGAGGAGTATCCTCTTAACTGGTATTGCTAACTGTGTTTGGGAGCCAAAAAGCAAATGAATAAGATGAATGTTGGTTTTTCAGCTTCGAAAGGCAAGGAGGAAGCTTATCTATGAAAAAGCTAAGCATTACCACAAGGAATACAGGCAGATGTACAGAACTGAAATTCGAATGGCTAGGATGGCACGAAAAGCCGGCAACTTCTATGTACCCGCCGAACCCAAATTGGCGTTTGTCATCAGGATCAGAGGGTAAGTTCAGTTTTTATTGCATTCTATTTTTAAAGGGAAAGCTGTCCACTCTCAGCAAAATTTCACATTTGTGGGGACCTTGGTTCGCATTCACTGGAACAGAGACTTGAATGATAAGTGGAATGGGGTGGGGGAATATTTTAGTGACGATGAGCCCTGTGCCCAAAGCATGTGTCCATTCTCTTGAGCATTTGAGTTCAGTGTCCTGGAAAATGACTTAAAACAGATCTATACAAAAGGAATTAATAAGAGCATTGGGGAAGTTTTTGAATATGAAAAATACATATCAAAAGACGGTCCTTGCAGGGGAGGCAAGTTGACAGGTGATGGAATACAGCTAAAACTAAAGGAAAGAGTGGTCTTGTAACAGGAGATTATTCCTGTTTGGGTGTGATGTGTTGCCCCAAAATGTTAGTTCCCTGTCTTTTTATTGTAAAAGGTTTGATGAAAGCTAAAGGAATTTTCTATGTTTTTTCCTTGCAGTATCAACGGTGTGAGCCCAAAGGTTCGAAAGGTGCTGCAGCTCCTTCGCCTACGGCAGATCTTCAATGGCACCTTTGTGAAGCTCAACAAGGCATCAATTAATATGCTGAGAATTGTGGAGCCATACATTGCGTGGGGGTTGGTGTCTTTGACTTCTTTTTTGGTAAACGAATTATAGAGGTTTTGACCGTGATAGTCTTATTTGGTCATTTATGCCTGTTTTTCTTTTTGTATTTAGGTACCCAAATCTGAAGTCTGTAAATGAATTGATCTACAAACGTGGTTATGGCAAAATCAACAAAAAACGAATTGCCCTGACAGACAATGCATTGATTGCTCGATCTCTTGGTAGGTTCTGCCTTTTTGGGGAAAGGTAATTATTATAAAATTTATTGTATCAGACAAGCTGTTTTTGGTGTCTTGAGAATAGCCTGGCTATTCTTACTCTTTAAGAACCTTCCCTTATTCCCTATACTGTTTATGAAAAAATGGAAGGTGTGATTTCACTGCCTTGAGCTGTATCTGTATGTAAAGCCTCATATTTCCTTGTTAATTTCACTTTTGATTTACTACTAGCTCTGTTACAGCCTATACTCTCTGATGCCTTAAAATGTAATAGTCTCAAAATAAACAATTTTAATAACCTTAAATAATCTTGAACACGTTCAGGGAAATATGGAATCATCTGCATGGAGGATCTGATCCATGAGATCTATACTGTTGGAAAACGTTTCAAAGAAGCAAACAACTTCCTGTGGCCCTTTAAATTGTCTTCTCCACGAGGTGGAATGAAGAAAAAGACCACCCATTTTGTAGAAGGTGGAGATGCTGGCAACAGGGAAGACCAGATCAACAGGCTTATTAGAAGGATGAACTAAGGTGAGCAACTACATCCAGAAAGAAGTTTACTTAATGCTAGAGTAAATTGATCTAAATGCTGATGAGGGTTTCGCTGAGTTGGCATTTAGTGGGGGAAAATCAACCATGTAATATGATCACAGTTGATTTGGTTTTCACTTTTGAGGACTATATGGAGAAGAAAAGGCCTGTTTTTTTTTCCTACCTAAAAGTGGGAACAATTGGTATTGATAACTCCTGGTATATGTTAATTTTTAATTATTATGTTTAATGGGGTTTTTTCCTTCCTTTCAGGTATCTACCAGGATTATTTTTGTAATCTGGTTAATAAACAATTGAAACAAATTGAAATGTACTGTCTTGGTTGACTTTTATCTTTCCTTTGCAAATCTTGGTGCGACAAGATTAAGTCAAATCAACAGCCTGGCCTCTTGGATGCAAAACTTAGGGTCCAGCCTGTGTTGTGTGAAAAACATTCCTTGGGTTTATTGAAGATTTTCCTGTACAAAAAACAATCCTGATTTTCCATTTTCAGTTGGCCAAACTGGGTCTAATCTAAGAAAGCCTATTTCATAGGCCTTTGTGCATGATAAAAATTCAGTTTACAGGTTTAAAATGTTGCAGAAATTCCATTTTTCAGGTCTTGACTTGCTTATAAAATGGTAATCTTAACCCCATTCCAGAACTCTTGCCTGGAAAATCCCACGGACGGAGGAGCCTGGTAGGCTGCATTCCATGGGGTCACGAAGAGTTGGACAAAAATGAGCGACTTCACTTCCATGCATTGGAGAAGGAAATGGCAATCCACTCCAGTTCTTGCCTGGAGAATCCCAGGGACGGGGGAGCCTGGTGGGCTGCCGTCTATGGGGTCACACAGTCGGACACGACTGAAGCGACACAGCAGCAGCAGCAGCAGTGTCAGTTTTCTTTTTGCATTTCATCTTATTTTTACTTTGCATCTTCTACCCATACTTTAGTGAGTTTTTAATATTTCTACTATGTATTGTAACAAGAAAGAAAATATGTGCCTATGAATGTAATTTATAAATAACACTCCCTGCATAACATGGAATACATGTACATATAAGTAGAAAGTTTTACTGTCCTCAGTGATTGAGCCAAGGGCATGATGCAGTATGAATTTAGTTAATATTGTAGCAGAATCATTACTTTTTAGTATGTGAAAGTTAAGTATATTTAAATACAGTCTTGGGTCTTGAAGAGCTGTTTATCTGAATTTAGGGTCAATGAATCCTTGAAGGCAATTAAGAAGGTTGTTTGTAACCAATGTTACATAATGAGTATCAGGTGTTTTGCAAGAAATTTAATGTCTTGGTAAACAGTTGGATCTGTGTTTAAAAATGATTAATTTCTTGGTGTAGCCTAAAAGTCTTAAGCTTAGAAATTACCTATTTCATTTTACTGCTTTGATAAGTAAATACACCTTATAGTCCCCAGTTTTTGCACATCCCAGTATCTTGAAAGGTTGAAGTGGCTCAGAAGTCTGGTTACTGTGACGGTGGTTCAAGTGGTGTTTGGCTAACTACCTAGGCGTGAGAGGGAGGGTGGAGGGAAACAGTGTAGGATTTGCAATAGTAACAGGAATGGTATTATATGTGGGATGGTATTTTAACAATGCCTCTTATAAAAAGTTAAGAGCAGTTTGAGGTTCACAGCAAATTTCCCATGTATCTTCCTGTGCCCAATACCCCGTTTCCCCCACTGTCGACACTGAGGGCCACATGTTAACAGTCCTTGGATGTTGACACATCTCCCAAAGTAGCCAAGTGTTTGAAGCTGGTGAGGATAAGATCCTAGATAAATGGAGAAGAAAGAAACAGTGTTTGGGCTGTACAGGTCTTCTGCAGACAATCAATCCTAGAAATTCAACTCTCCACATAGTTTCCAAATGGGTCCAGAGAATAGGGAAATGTATAAGAATGAGGAGGATACCATCTGCCTTCACAGGAGTGTAAGGACTAAAAACACATGAGAATATTTTGTCAACTCTTAGAACCTGCTGAAAGCAGCTTAATGCCTTTTTTTACTTAAACTCACCCAAAATCTTTAACTTAGATCACCAGAAAGCTAACCAACCTCATTGATGAAACTCTGGGCACCCAGGTTCCACTTAAACAAAGATTGATCTCATGTAAGGGCATTCCAGGGCTGTGGTTTATCCACTAGTCATGTATGGATGCGAGAGTTGGACTGAAGAAGGCTGAGCACCGAAGAATTGATGCTTTTGAACTGTGGTGTTGGAGAAGACTCTCGAGAGTCCCTTGGACTGCAAGCAGATCCAGCCAGTCCATTCTGAAGGAGATCAACCCTGGGATTTCTTTGGAAGGAGCGATGCTAAAGCTGAAACTCCAGTACTTTGGCCACCTCATGTGAAGAGTTGACTCATTGGAAAAGACTGATGCTGGGAGGGATTAGGGGCAGGAGGAGAAGGGGACAACAGGATGAGATGGCTGGATGGCTTCACTGACTTGATGGATGTCATTTTGAGCGAACTCCGGGAGATGGTGATGAACAGGGAGGCCTGGTGTGCTGCGATTCATGGGATTGCAAAGAGTCAGATGTGACTGAGCAACTGAACTGAACTTTTACGGACATTCTAGTTGTAGCCTTCAAAGCTCCAGCTTTATTATTAGATCATCCCCTGGCTACCCTAGCCATAAAGTTTAACTGTCTGTTGCACTCACTGGCTTTTAGCAGTGTTACCTTGGTCTTGGCTTATCTTTGAGGGTTACTTTGTGTTAAGATGAATGAGTGCTGGCTCTGGAGCCAAACTGCTTGAATTCATATCCAGCTTCCACTTTATCGGGCTTCTCTTGTGGCTCAGCTGGTAAAGAATCTGCTGGCAATGCTGGAGACCTGGGTTCGATGCCTGAGTTGGGAAAGTCCCTGGAGAAGGGAAAGGCTACGTACTCCAGTATTCTGGCCTGGAGAATTCCATGGACTGTCCATAGTGTGCAGAGAGACACCACTGAGCGACTTTATAGTTTGAGTAGTTAAATTAATTACTTCATCTCTCATTCCTTAGCAAAATAAGGGAAATAGTGGTAACAGAATTTTGGTGAAGATTAAAGTATGTCATGTTGTTAGTGCCTGGTCCAAAGTTCTAAATAAATGCTGTTTGCTGTGTAACTTCAGCATTGAGAAGGATGTACAAAGGAAAATAGCTCTGCTTTCATGTATTAGTCTAATGGGCAAAATAGACTTAAAGATGGTGAGATAAGTGCTACACAAGGATGTCCCAAGATGTGACAAGTTCTTGTGTCCTTGGAGACCACCTCCTGGGGAAGACTGACAACTTTCTGCCCCTGCTGTTTTCCTTGACAGATTTGTTACCAGCCAGCCAAAATCTTGCTCTCCTTTAAGTCAATCGACTTTTTAAGGTGGGCCTTTTTTTTTTTTTTTTTAAACTCCTACACAGTGCCTGACATAGTTTACACTAAGTACTTGTTTTCTATTACTATAAAAAATTACCACAAACTTAAGTGACTTAAAGCACAAATTGTCAGAAGTTCAAAATCAGTTTCACTGGGCTAAATCAAGTGAACACCCCTTCTACCACCTTAAGGCTCTAGGGAAGAATCTCTTCCAATTTCTGGAAGCTGCTTACAATTCTTGGCTTGTGACCTCTTCTTGCATCTTCAAAGTATAGTCTCTGCTTCTGTCATTTCTGGCCCTTAACCTCCTGCCTCCCTCTTCTGTGGACTCTAGTGATGAATGCAGGGCCACCTGGATATCCAGGATAATTCTGGATCTCAAATCCCTTAATAAAAGATAACATCTGTAAAGTCTACATAAAGCAGCTTATTCAAAAGTTCTAGAAATTACCAGGGAGATGTTTGAGAGGGCTTCTTGATCCTTAGGCTTCTCTGATAGCTCAGTCTGCCTGCAATGTGGGAGACCCAGCTTCAGTTGCTGGGTCGGGGAGATCTCTGGAGAAGGGAATGGCAATCCACTCCAGTATTCTTGCCTGGAGAATCCCATGGACAGGAGCCTGGTGGAATCGCAGAGAGTCTGACACGACTGAGTGACTTACTCCTTTGATTCTTAATTTACGACTCAGCTATATTTTCTTTTGTTCCTCAAATGATAAACTTCTAATGTAGTGTGTTGGCACTTGGAATCTAGTGTCTGGAACATTCAGCCACAGGATCTGTATACTTGGCTTCTTTTTCATTTTGGAAAAAGAAACCAGACACGTCTCTTCATATATAAACTTTTTGTATTTCATAGCATCTGTTACTATCAGAAATAAAATTTCCATTGTTACCTGTTGCTTAACCCAGCCACTTCCATGTTTGAGTATAATCAGGTTTGAGTCTTAACCTTCTCTATTCTAGCAGTTAGAACAGTGCCTGATGCCTTGCAGGTGCTTTGCTTTTTAGATTGACTCAAGCCTTTTAATTAAGTAGCCATTTGATGATAGCCAAGGGGGAGGGGGACAATAGCAGACTCAAAACATACCTTTTAATAGTAAGCATTTGACACATTAAGTATTAGTGTACATTTAATACACTGGTATTAATGATATTAACTGAGTGGGTGGTTCTCCCCTGAGTGCAACCCCAGAACTGAATGAATTGATTCAGAGATAGGCCTAGGGTTTTTCCCTTCAAAGTTGCCATATGATTTTTAATGTGCAGCCTGTTAAGTATACCACTTTTTTATTAGGTAGTTCAGTTGTGTCCAACTTTGCAACTCCGTGGACTGCAGCATGCCAGGCTTCCCTGCCCTTCACCATCTCCCAGAGTTTGCTCAAACTCACATTGAGTCAATGTTGCCTTTCAACCATCTCGTCCTCCATCGTCCCCTTCTGTCTTCGTTCTTTCCCAGCACCAGGCGGCCAAAGTAGGAACTTCAGCTTCAGCATCAGTTCTTCCAATGAATATTCAGGGTTGATTTCCTTTAGGATTGCCTGGTTTGATCTTGCTGTCCAAGGGGCTCTGAAGAGTTTTCTCCAGCACTACAGTTCGAAGGCATCAATTTTTCAGCGCCCAGCCTTTTTTATTGTCCAGCTCTCCCGTCGGTACATGACTACTGGAAAAATCATAGCTTTGACTATACAGATCTTTGTAGACCAAGTAACGTCTCTGCTTTTTAATATGCTGTCTATGCTCATATTTTAGTCAATGGACTAATAACCTTCCTGACCTCCGGGATCACACAACGAAGGGTTTAGGTTCCAGGTGTAATATGAGTTGGTTTTCTTAATCAGAGGAGCTAGGAAAGATTAGTATCGAACTTAATGAAAACGGAAAAGTGTGCTGAGAGCAGTTTCAGCACTTCGAATTTTGTGGAATCCGAAGTCCTCTTACCAGGGCTAAACTTGCAACCCCAGTGGAGAGGTCAAGAAATAGGGTTTACAACAACTCGGCAAGAGCATATACAGGCTGTCAGGCTGCTAGGCTTCCCGCCGAACCTTCTACCGAAGAACCTCGACAAAGGAGGCATAGAACGCAGAATTCTTGAGGGCACGGTGAGGGAAACGGGAACTCGGGACGACTGAGTCACTTACAGAGATTGACTAGTCAGGTACTGCTGGTCTAGACTCATCAGTACTCTGGAAAGCCTGGTTAGTTTGAATCTTAAAATGCAACCCAGAGAGCCTCACCTCACCAACCTTGTGCAAGTGCCCACTACCCATTCTATCTATAGTACGTGGCACCAACTTCATGCCGCCAGGTCTGAGCGTCGTTTCCGCAGCCTCCTCCCAACCCCACCCCCTGCAGCCGTGATCTCGTAGGCGGCGGCACCCTAGAGTAGTTGTCCAGTAAGTCCTGGCTGCCTCCCGCTGCCCAAGCACCATCCTGGCGCGGCACCCTGACCCCCGCAGCACGCCCTCAGGTGACCGCCCGCCGGGAAGGTCCCGGCGCCTAGCAACGGGCGCGAGTGGCGGGCGGGAGGGGCGGCAGCCGTATCACCCGCATCCGGGCCCAGCAGGGCGGGGCTGAGCGGCGGGCGCGCAGCCCTCCAGAGCGTCGCCGGGCTGCCGGCCGCCGAGCATGTTCGCCCCAAGAGCGGCGCCAGAGCGAGCGTGCGGCCGGCCGCCCCGCCCCGCCGCCGTAGCTCGGCCCATCCCGGCCTGGGGTTCGGCTCGGCGCCGGGCCGCCGCTGGCTCCAGCGCGGTTCGCTGCCCCCGCTGAAGCCGCTGCGGGAACCGCAGACCTGGCGCCGCCGCCGCCGCCGCCGCCGCCGCCGCCGCGGGCCAGGCCGGCGAAGAAGCCCCTCTCGTCCACGGCCGAGCTGCGGGGACAGTGAGTGCCACCGGTCCTGGTGCCGGGGAGCCCCCGCCAAGGACGTCCCAGGGGTAGGGGGGCCTAGAGTTAGGCTTGCAAGGGAGGTGGATCGCTGAGATCAGCTGGTCCGGCCCCCTCCCATCCAGGGGAACGTCCCAAGCATCTCCTGATTCTCTTGGCGAGGGGCTGGCGGGGGACCCGGGTTGAGGACCTGACGGAGGCTGCGGGCGGAACCGGTGCAGAGACGTGAGAGCAAGATCGGGCAAAGAGGCCTGCCTGCAGCATCGAGGCTTACTGGGCCAGCACACTCAGTGGCCCCTTGCGTGGAGACACGCTTACGGGTTCGTCCTCCGACCCTCCTAGGACTTAAGCTGAAGAGAGGGTTGAATGTGTTTCTGTTTTCTTCTTTGATTGCCTTGGCATCTCCCTTCCTTCCCCAGCAGCACTTCGGATGCTGACCGTGTTAGTCACATAGCTCTGGCCCTCTTTTCATTGCCATTTTTCCTTGTCCCACTTCTGATTTACCTATGTAATTTGTGTATTTATTACTCTTTTTCTTCGAGAGATTAAAAATGCTAGAAAAGATCTGTGCGATGCAGGTAGTCTGTTCTATTGTACTGGTCATCTCATCCTACAGCCATCCTAGGGTCATAGACATGGAAACTGTGGAGCTTCTCCATAGATAAATGAAGATTTGCAACCATTTTCAGGGCTTCCCTTGTGGCTCAGCTGGTGAGGAATCCTCCTGCAGTGGTGGCCTAGAGAATTCCATGGACTGTATAGTCCATGGGGTTGCAAAGAGCTGGACACGACTGGGCAACTTTCAGACACTCACTCAGGGTATTATACTTTCTGAAGTGCAAGAATCCCTGTTTGTTATGTTTATTGACTTTTTATCTACATTGTTTTTGAAATTAATTTTTGATGGATCATTTGGGCTTCTGTGGTGGGTCAGACAGTAATGCATCTGCCTGCAATGCAGGAGACCCAGGTTTGATTCCTGGGTCAGGAAAATACTCTGGAGAAGCGAATGGCTACCCACTTTAGTATTCTTGCCTGGAGAATCGCATGGACAGAGGGGCCTACAGTTGCTTACAGTGTTTGTTGTGTTAGGTTAAGCTGTACAGCAAAGTGAATCAGCTATAAGTATACATATATTCCCCTTTTTGGGGGACTTCCTTCCCATTTAGGTCGCTACAGAGCACTGAGTAGAGTTCCCTGAGCTATACAGTAGGTTCTTATTAGTTATCTATTTCATATATAGTATCAATAGTGTATGTATGTCAATCCTATTCCCACAATCACCCCATCTACATTTTTAATGGTGAGTTTAAATCTTACATTGCCTGGCATTTCTTCTAAAATACTTCTGACTTTTTTTTCAAATTCTTATATTTTTGAAATTGCGTTTTAATACAGTTGTACTTCTCATTCAAACAGCACAGAAATATACAGACTTAAAGGTGAAAGCCCTTAGTTTCTACTCCTTTACTTTCCAACACTTTATAGTTAATTTAGTATTTATTTTTCATTCTTTTTACATTTATATTTTTGATCATTAATGAAATCATATGGATTCTTTTGAGGAATTACCTTTTTAAGAAGATATGAATACCTTTTATATCAGCTTGTGTACATTCTAAGTTGCTTTCATCATGTCCAGCTCTTTGTAACCCTATGGACTCTAGCCCACCAGGCTCCTCTATCCATGGGGATTCTCCAGGCAAGAATACTGGAGTGGGTTGCCATGCCCTCCTCCAGGGTATCTTCCTGACCCAGCAATCAAACCCACATTATGTCTCTTACATCTTCTATATTGGCAGGTGGATTCTTTACCACTGGTACCACCTGGGAAGCCCCTCATATCAGTTTACTTAGAGCTTCATTGAATAGTTCATAGATGTGTCATATAGATGTATGATCATATGGTATAGATATATCATAATTTATGTAAACATCCTTAAGTTTGGTTCCAGTTTTTCTTTATCACAAACAATGCAATAGTGAACACTCTTACACAAGGGAACAGTTTTATAAAGTGAATTCCTTGAAGCAGAATTGCTGAGTCAAATGTAATTAAAAGATGTTGGTGGAATCTTGCTTTCCAAAATGTCTTTACTGATTTACATTTCCATAAACAGGCTGTGGTGGAAAAAAAAAAAACAACAACCCTGTGTTGATTGGTATTTAAAGAACAATAGCTCCCACTTATTGAGTGTTTATTACATGTCCAGCACAGTGCTGAGCACTTGGCATTCATTTAAAAATTTAATCCTCATTAACTCTGTGAGAGTCAGAGGCACTATTAATTTTTCCATGACCCCATGATTATTATGCAGCTTTTGAAGAGCAGAGCCAAGATTAGAATCCAGGTTCATTTAACTGCAATGCTTGTGTTTGTCGGCTCTGAACTACTGACAGGGAACTGTGTTTCATTGGGTGGTTTGAGGATTCAGTGAGATTATGTGTGTGGTGTTGCAGTATTATTAATATGTAGTTTCTTGCTCTACTAACTCCTGTAGGATTGGACATGATCTAGGTTTTCTGCACGATTCTGGTTTCCCCTGGATTATTTCCCTCTCTAGTCACTTTTCTGCATTCTCTTTATCTTCCTGAGGTGAGGTGAGGTGAGGCGAAGTCGCTCAGTCGTGCCTGACTCTTTGCGACCCCATGGACTGTAGCCTACCAGGATCCTCCCTCCATGGGATTCTCCAGGCAAGAGTACTGGAGTGGGTTGCCGTTTCCTTCTCCAGGGGATCTTCCCGACCCAGGGATCGAACCCGGGGCTTCTGCATTCCAGGCAGATGCTTTAACCTCTGAGCCACCAGGGAAGCCCCCATCATATATCTTAAGGGAGTCTGGCTTTCTTCTCCCTTGAAAATCTCTGTTGCAAATCTAGTCCAATCTTGTTCTCAATTCTCACCAGTAAATAGATAACTCTTAAAAACTTCATCTCCAGGACTTATGGTAGTCCAGTGGCTACAGTCCGCCCTCTCAATGCAGAGGGCCCAGGTTTGTTCCCTGGTCAGGGAACTAAATCCCTCATGCTGCAAGTAGAAGATTTCAAATAGTGAGATGACTGTGGGAGATCCCTCATGCTGCAGCCAAGATCAAAGACCCCACATGCTGCAACTAAGACCCAGTGCAATCAGACAAGTAAATATTAAAAAACAAAGCAGAACTTCATCTCCAAACCAAACCTATAGCCCTCAATTTTCTGTAGCTTAGATCCACATTATGTATCTCCACCCCCATGTCCTATACGCATTTTGTCTAAAACGGAGCTGCTTGGCGTCTTCACTCTCCAGGGCTCTATTCACATCTTTTTTTTTTTTTTAATGTGGACCATTTTTTAAAGTGTGTATTGAATTTATTACAATATTACTTCTTTTTTTTTTTAATGTTTTGATGTTTATGTCCATGAGGCATATCAGATCTTAACTCCCAATTGAACCCTCACCCCTTGCATTAGAAGGTGAAGTCTTAACTACCAAACTGCCAAGTCCCCTTCCTTTCACATCTTCCCCAGCAGGGCCTCTACCTGCATTTCAGCTGATCTAAATTCTATCTAAATGTCATTTTCCAGTTTATTTCAAGTATTTTGTGAACCCCCTCATGAAAATTATATCTCCCTGCTTTGAACTCTTCTAATGTGAGATAATGTATATCTATCTGTCTAGCTCCCCTAAGACCGTAATGTGGCACCTTGCCTTATAGCTGTGAGAGTGGCTACTGTCTTTCCTTCTGTGCTGGAAATTCTGTGAAGGCAGAATCTCTAGTTCACTTTTGTATTTGTCATGCATGTAGCACTTTTGTCATGCATAGACTTGTAGATAGTATATGCTTAATGAACATGTTTAAGTAAGAGTTAATATATTCATCCTTGGGAATAAAAGATTGCATGTATTTGTGTGAGTGCTAAGACACTTCAGTCATGTCTGACTCTTTTTGACCACATGGACTATATAGCTCGCCAGGTTCCTCTGTCTGTGAGATTCTCCAGGCAAGAATACTGGATTGGGTTGCCATGCCTTCCTCCAGGGGATCTTCCCAACCTAGGGATCTAACCCAAGTCTCTAATCCATGTCTCCTGTATTGCAGGCAGATCCTTTACCATCTGAGCCACCAGAGAAGCCCTATGTATTAGGGTATTGCTAGCTATAATTACAAATAGTCCCAAACATTTTTGATATAATGTAGAAATTCATTTCTTACAGGACAGTTCCAAGGCAGATGTTCCTGATCAGCAGGCAGCTTTTTTCCTATTGGTACTAGGATCAAGGCTTTTCCATTCATTAGCTTCACTGTCAGTTTAAGTGCAGCCTATGGGAGGGAAAGGAGAAAGTTTGGAGGAAGCAGACCCCAGGGAATTTCCTGGTGGTTTAGTGGTTAGGGCGCTGCACTCTTACTGCAGAGGGCTCAGGTTCAGTCCCAGGTCAGGGAACTAAAATCCCACAAGCTGAATGGCTTCAAAAAAAAAAAAAAAGCAGGCCTGCTTCCTGTAAGCTTCTTGCAGAAAGTGCTACACATTGCATTCACCTGGATTCTAATCAAGGGTAGGTGGCCACTTTCTAGGAACAACTCTATTCTCCAGAGGGAAAAAGAACTTGGGGCATCCAGCCTTTTCTGCCACAGTTCATTTCTATTTATTAAAATCTGTAGGGCTTTGCTTGCAGATACCTTGCTCAAAAACAAAACTTGTGCTTCCCTGGTGGTTCAGTGGTAAAGAATCTGCTTGCCAAATTAGGAGGCATGGGTTCAGTCCCTGATCTGAGAAGATCCCACATGCAGTGGAAGAGCTAAGCCCCTGTGCTGAAACTGCTGGGCCCACGCGCCCCAGAGCCCGTGCTCTGCGACAAGAAGCCATTACAGAGAAGCCTGTGAACCGTAACTAGAGAGTAGCCCCCCGCTCCCCACAACTAGAGAAAGCCCGCACAACAAGGAAGACCCAGCACAGCCAACAGTAAATAAATAATTTAAAAAAAAAAAAAAGCAGAACTCTCCTACTGCCCTAATTTGGTTATGTCAGCAAAAGCTCTATTGTCCCACAAAGTCTAAGCACAGATTTATCGTCAGTGTGTATCATAAT
Source organism: Nanger dama (assembly GCA_917880005.1). Lineage (NCBI taxonomy): Eukaryota > Metazoa > Chordata > Mammalia > Artiodactyla > Bovidae > Nanger > Nanger dama. Next base: position 467,080 of record CAKJTW010000037.1, on the reverse strand, counting down.
GAACTGTAATCGTTCATTTACTGCTCCCCTGAGTAGAGTGTACGCTTTTGCATCATATTCATTTTTGTATTTCAAGTCCTAACACAATGACTGGCATTGTGGATACACAAACAACTAGCTTGCTCAATGAATCCACAACTTGCCTTTCCTTATGTTCATTTGATTATTTTGGTTTAATCAAAGCTAAAAATAAAGCTAATATTACCATCTGCTCTTTGATGTTCGGCTGTTTTCAGTCTTTTTGCCTTTCTGTTATAAAAATTGTAGGATTTGACATCCTTGAAGGTAAATATTTGGATGTATCATTGATCATTCCTTTAGGATAAACTGGAAGTGGGATTTCTGGGTCCAAAGTATATTAAAAAAAAAAAAATCAACCCCATGGACTGTAGCTCACCAGGCTCCCTCTGTCCATGGGATTCTCCAGGCAAGAATACTGGAATAGGTTGCATTTCCTATTCCAGGGGAATCTTCCAACCCAAGGATCGAACCCGGTCTCCTGCATTGCAGGCAGATTCTTTACCATCTGAGGCTCTTGGGAAGCCCAAAATATATAAAATTATAAAGACATAAGTATTGCTAGGTTGCTTTCTGGATACAGCACACTAACACTTCCAGTGAAATCTTATGAGAGTACCCACTTCCTTGGACCCCATCTTACACTGTCTTAGTAGTAGAGAAAAAAAAATCTTTATTATTTTCAGGACAGAAGTCATAGCTCATTATGTTATTTTGCTTTTATTTGAATATTAGTGAGGTCAAACCTTTATTGGCCATGTGTGGGTTTTTCTTTTTCCTGTAGCGAGTTATCTGTTTTTTAATAAACACACTGTCTTGGGCTTCACTTGCTTATTGACTTTTAAGTATCTTTACATACAAAAGAAATTAAATTCTTCAGTTCTTCATGTCATTGTTAGAAACATTTTTCTGGGAACTTCTGGCCAGTGTGGCAGAGGAAGCTGACATGGAAGAGACTCCACTTGGCTTCCCTGTATTTCAAATGTGGGGTAAAGTGTATTAAGATAATTTATGGGCGTGTGGCTGAGCTAGGAACCAAGAGGAGGAAATCCCCAGGTGGCAGAAATGAAGGAAAGCTCACACAGGAAGGCAGTGCTGAGCATCTGCTGGGAGCTAAGAGTCACAAAGGAGTACTGTTCCAGTTACCATGACTGCATCACAAACTTCTCCAAAACTTAGTGGCACAAAACAGCCCTTTATTGTGCTCACAGATGCTGTGGGACCGTGCCGGAATTTGGATGTGGCAGCAACAGCTTGCCTCTGCTTTGCCATGTCTGGGGCCTCAGATGGAAGATTTGAAGGCTTAGGTCTGGGAACACCTGCAGGCAGGCTCACTCCTCCATCTGGTGGCTGATCCTGGTTGTGGATGAGACCTTAGCTGTGGATATCAGATGGAACCTTTCTATGGTGGCCTCTCCCTGTCACTTAGCTTCCTCACAAAATGCGTTTTGTTGCTCAGTCACATTACCACGTGGTTCAGAGACCACAGTTGAAGAACTTGGTGTATTGACTGACTTGATACCTCTGAAACCCAGGGCCAGGCAGAGACCATTTGAGAGCATACGGAGAGATGTATAGCAGTTTCCACAGCTCAGGGAGCACTGGTGTCCTGTAGATAGCAGTCTCTCTAAAGATGAGCTTGTAGGGGCTTCCCTGGTAACCCAGTGGTAAAGAGTCGCCTGCCAATGTAGAAGACTCGTATTCAATCCCTGGTCTGGGAAGATCCCACATGCCCTGGAGCAACTAAGCTAGTGTGCCACATTGAACCTGTACTCTTGAGCCCAGGGGCCACAACTACTGAAGCCTGGCAGCTCTGAAGCCCATGCTCCACAACAGCCCACACACCGCAACTAGAGAGTAACCGCTGCTCGCTGCAACTGGAGAAAAACCCACGCAGCAACAAAGACCCAGCACAGCCAAAACAAACAAACCAGAATCCCACCTTCCAATGCAGGGAACTCGAGTTCAATCCCTGGTAGGGGAACAGGATCCCACATGCAGCTAAGCCTGCAAACCACAACTAGAGAAGCCTGCATACCACAATGGAGGCCCAGGGCAGCCCAAAACTTTTAAAAAATAAAAATGAGCTTGCAGTCAAAGGTTATAAATCATACAAGGAAATGGAACCATAAGGAAGGAGACCCAGTGGATGCAGCAAATGGCAGATCTGTGCTGAAAAACAGAGAATAATACACATCTTGGAAAAAATTTTATAGTATTTAAGGAGATGAAGGGATGAAAACCATAAGGCAAGAATGGGACAGTGTGAATAAGAACAGGAGAGGTCTAAGACTGCATACTTAGCCAGAAGGGTAAAGAGGAAGAGTCACTGAGTCAAGCAGGGCCTCCTGGACTCCGGGTATTAATTGGTTCTTGGCCTATAATAATAATAATCATGATGATTATGATAATAGCAGCTATCATTTGTTTCTATATGTAAAAATACCTTCCTGTAGTCTGTACTGAGATTCTTGTTCGAGAATTAAAGCAGTATACTGCTCATATTCTGCTGGACCATTGCTGAATAGTTCCTGTGTTACATTATCAGACTTGCTTGTATGTTGGTTCCCCCATTGTGTCCAGCTCTTTGCAACCCCATGGACTATAGCCCATGAGGCTCCTCTGTCCATGGGATTCTCCAGGGAGGAATACTTGAATGGGTAGCCGTTTCCTTCTCCAGGGGATCTTCCCGACCCGGGATCGCACCCCGGTCTCCCACAGTGCAAGCAGATTCTTTACCATCTGAGCTACCAGGAAGCCCCATTACATTATCAGACTTGGAGGGAAGTAATGACACGTTCTCATTTTTAAATAGTTACTTTGCCTTAGCCAGTGTGGTAGGCATGCTAAGGTTTACTCACAGTGTCTATTCCTTCATCTTACTAATAAAAGGACCCCTGATATTTTAGCTGGGTACATCATGCCCAGAGCAGATGACATTTTTCATGACCCTTTACAGCTCAGCGTGTCCACATGGCTAAGTTCCGACCAATGGGATATAAGTAGAATTGCGTGTATGACTTCCCAGAATAACTTTAAAGAAAGGGAGAATGCCTCCTCCTTTTCCCTTCCTTCTCTCTGTAAGCTGGAGCTCAGTTTGGTATTTTTTCAGTTGTGGAGAATGCCTGTCATATCCAAAGGTAGAAGAAGTCGGATAGTCAAGTCCCCTTCTGCTTTTTCTTTGTTTTGATCGCTCACTACCATTCACCTGAACAATTGCAGTTGTTTCCTCATTGACCTTCTCATTCCCATCTGCCTTCTAATATTGCGCAAGTTAAAGCAACATTTTAAAATCTTTAGGCCTAATCCTTCAACAGCTCCCACTGTTTATAGCTATGGCCTCTAAAATAGGTGCATGAACCCCAAGATATAATCCATTTGAAAAGAGAATAGAATTCCTGTTGCATATATAATTTACGTTTCAGAAATTTCACCTAGTAAGTACTCGTAAAGGCTTATTGAATGAATTAGAGGAGGGGCTGACCAACTCTAGTATGTATAGTATATATTTTAGACTTTATGGGCAACTGTTGGCACTACTCAGCTGGGCTCATTGTAGGCCAAAGGAAGCTGTAGAAAATAGGTAAATGAATGGACACTTGTTTCTTTGTTCCAATGCACATTTATTTACTAAAACACGTAGTAGGTTGTATTTCATTCAACATATCCAAAATTGTCATTTTAACATAAAATCAACACAAAAATTCTTAATGAGATATCTTTGCATTCATGTAGGCTTTGAAATTGGGTGTGTATCTCTCACAGCACATCTCAGTTCCGACTGGCCACATTTGAAGTGCTCAGTAGCCACCTGTGGGTGATGTCTGATAGACAGCACGGGTGCTGACACACATCTTTTTCTGCCTTTGAACGTGCCAATCTCACTGTGGTCTGTGGGCCTTTGCACTCATTTTCCGTGGAGAGTGCTGTCCCTCGCTCATCATCTTCACACATCTCTGGCTACTTCCTACCTGTTCAGATCTCAGCTTGAGATCACCTCATCTAGGAAGCCGCCTCTACCACCCCATCTGAAATATTCCTGCCCCTTGGCATACTACCGTGATGAATTCCAGTCAATCCTCATTATTCATGGATTCCATCGTTTGCTAGTTCTACTCGTTAAAGCTTATTTGTAATTCCAAAATCGATACTTCTGCATTCCTGCTCATTTGCAAACGTGCAGAGTGGCAAAAATCGGGGGTTGGCTGACATGTAATTCCTAGTGGAGGTCAAACAAGGCAATGCTCTGTCTTCTTGTTTCACCTCACACTACAAACAAGTGTCCTTTTCACTGTCTATTCAGGATCATATTTTTCACACTATTGTGCTTTTTGTTGATTTCACTGTATGTGTCATGGTCAAGTGCTGTATATTGTTCTCAAGTGCAGGAAGACCATGCTGCATCTTACAGAGGAAATGTGTTAGATAATCTTCCTTCAGGCCTGAGTTATGGTGCTATTGGCAGTGATTTCAGTGTTGATGAATCAACAAGATATATATTAAACAAGGTGTCTTTAACAGAAGCATACTCAAAAGAATGCTGTGCATTGATGGGTTGATTTCTCAGTATGGTGTAAGATAAGGGTTCAACTTCATTCTTTTGCACTTGGATATCCAGTTTTCGCAGCGCTGTTTGTTAAAGAGACTGTCCTTCCCCTGCTGTGTATTCTTGGCATTCTTGTAAAAATCAGTTTACTATATATGTATGGGTTTATTTCTGAAGTCTGTTCTGTTCCATTGCCCTATATGTCTGTCTTTATGCTAGTGTTATATTGTTTTTACACACTACAGCTTTGTGACATCTTTTGAAATCAGAAAGTTTGATGTCTTCAACTTTCATCTTTTTCTGGATTATTTTGGATCTTATTTTTCTAGGCTATTTTGGTTATCTGCGTCCTTTGTGGTTCCATATTAATTTTTAATTATTTGAATTGAACTATAGTTGATTTATAAGATTAGTTTCAAGTGTTCAGCAAAGTAACTCAGTTATACATATATATATATATCTTTTTCAGTTCTTTTCCATTTTAATTTATTATAAGATATTGAATATAGTTCCTTGCACTATACAGTAAATCCTTATTGTTTATCTATTTTATATATGGTAATAATGCATGTGTTAATCACATATTCCTAATTTTTCCCTCCCTCTTTTCCCCTTTGGTAACCATGAATTTTTTTTTCTATATCTGTGAGTCTGTTTCTTTTCTGTAACTAAGTTCATGTATACTTTTCTTTTAGATTCCACGTATAGTGATATTGCATAATATTTATCTTTGACTTACTTTAACACTTCATGTGATAATCTCTAGTTCTATCCATGTTGCTGCAAATGGCATTCTTTCATTCTTTTCATGACTAAATAGTATTCCATTGTATGTATGTTCCACAACTTCTTTATCCATTCCTCTTGTTAATGGATGTTTTTTTTTGCTTCTGTGTCTTTGCTGTTGTAAATGGTGCTGCTGTGAACACTGAGGTCTTTTCTTTTCGAATTAGAGTTTTCTTTTCTTTTTGTAGTAGAGTTTTCTCCAGATATATGCCCAGGAGTGAGATGGCTAGATCACATGGTAATTCTGTTTTTAATTTTTAAGGAGCCTGCATAACTGTCTTCCATAATGGCTGCACCAATTTACATTCCCACTAACAATATAGGAGGGTACCCTTATCTCCACACCCTCTCCAACATTTATTATTTGTAGACATTTTGATGATGGCTACTCTGATCGGTATGAGGTGATACCTCACAATAAACTGTGGAAAATTCTGAGAGAGATGGGAATACCAGACCCCCTGACCTGCCTCTTGAGAAATCTGTATGCAGGTCAGGAAGCAACAGTTAGAACTGGACATGGAACAACAGACTGGTTCCAAATAGGAAAAGGAGTATGTCAAGGCTGTATATTGTCACCCTGCTTATTTAACTTCTATGCAGAGTACATCATGAGAAATGCTGGACTGGAAGAAACACAGGCTGGAGTCAAGACTGCTAGGAGAAACATCAATAACCTCAGATATGCAGATGACACCACCCTTATGGCAAGAAAGCGAAGCGGAACTAAAAAGCCTCTTGATGAAAGTGAAAAAGGAGAGTGAAAAAGTTGGCTTAAAGCTCAACATTCAGAGAACGAAGATCATGGCATCTGGTCTCATCACTTCATGGGAAATAGATGGGGAAACAGTGGAAACAGTGTCAGACTATTTTGGGGGCTCCAAAATCACTGCAGATGGTGACTGCAGCCATGAAATTAAAAGACGCTTACTCCTTCGAAGAAAAGTTATGATCAACCTAGATAGTATATTCAAAAGCAGAGACATTACTTTGCCGACTAAGGTCCGTCTAGTCAAGGCTATGGTTTTTCCTGTGGTCATGTATGGATGTGAGAGTTGGACTGTGAAGAAGGCTGAGCACCGAAGAACTGATGCTTTTGAACTGTGGTATTGGAGAAGACTCTTGAGAGTCCCTTGGACTGCAAGGAGATCTAACCAGTCCATTCTGAAGGAGATCAACCCTGGGATTTCTTTGGAAGGAATGATGCTAAAGTTGAAACTCCAGTACTTTGGCCACCTCATGCGAAGAGTTGACTCATTGGAAAAGACTCTGATGCTGGGAAGGATCAGGGGCAGGAGGAGAAGGGGACGACAGAGTATGAGATGACTGGATGGCATCACTGACTCGATGGACGTGAGTCTGAGTGAACTCCGGGAGTTGGTGATGGACAGGGAGGCCTGGCATGCTGCGATTCATGGGGTCGCAAAGAGTCGGACACGACTGAGCAACTGAACTGAACTGAACTGAATAATTAGAGATACTGGGCATCTTTTCATATCCATTTTGGCCTCTTGTATGTCATCTTTGGAAAAACACATACTTAGGTCTTCTTCCCATTTTATAATTGGATTGTTTGTCTTGTTGATATTGACTTGTATGAGTTGTTTGTATATTTTGGAAATTAAGCCTTGTCAGTTGCATCATTTGCAAATATTTTCTCCCAGTCCATGGATTACCTTTTCATTTTGTTTATGGTTTCCTTGCTGTATAAAAGCTTTTAAGTTTGATTAGGTCCCATTTGTTTACTTTTGCTTTTGTTTCTCTTGCCTTGGGAAACCGACTTAAACATTGCTACATTTACATGCATCAACTGAGATGATCGTGTAATCTTTAAAAAATCTCTCATTTTGTAATGTGACATATCATTAGTCAATTTTGGTATATCAAACCGTCCTTGCATCTTAGAGACAAACTGCATGTCAGAATGATTTGTCTACATTCTCTTTTCGGGTTTTACAGTGTCATGTCTTATATTTAAGTCTTTAAGCCATATTTAGTTTATTTTTGTGAATGATGTGTTTGAACCTCACTGATTTACAATCCATATGAATTTTTGAATTGTTTTTACTACAATTTTGAATTGTTTTACATTGGAATTTTGATAAGGGTTGCATTGAATCTGCAGATAGTTTGTTTTTAGTGTATAGAAATGCAAATGATTTTTGTTTCTTGATTTTGTATCCTGCAACATTCCTGAATTCCTTTGTTAGTTCTGTTTGTTTGTTTTTTTTTCCTAGTAGAGTCTTCAGAGTTGTATATGATCTTGCCATCTGAAAACGGACAGTTGTACTTTTTTCTTTCAAATCTGGATTCCTTTTCTTTCTAATTGCTAAGGCTAGGACTGCCTTAACATGAAAAGATGTTGAATTTTATCAAAAGTTTTCATGCATCAACTGAGGTGATTGTGTAATCTTTAAAAAATCTCTCATTTTGTAATGTGATATATCATTAGTCAATTTTGGTATATCAAACCGTCCTTGCATCTCAGAGACAAACTGCATTTGGTCATGGTGCATAATGGTAATATTTTTGAAAGAATCCTAAGCATTACGTTGTCTTGTAGATTATTACTTGCTGTTGCTGGAGAAGGAAATGGCAACCCACTTCAGTATTCTTGCTGGGAGATTTCTATGGACAAAGGAGCCTGGTGGGCTATAGTCCATGGGGTCGCAAAGAGTTGGATGCTACTGAGTGACAACACACTTATTGTTGGATTTTAAACTTTTTATGTTGCCAAATACCTGTAACCTTGAATTTGAAAGAATTCATTAAAATATTTAGAAGAAAAAAGTCTTGCAACTTATTTTAGCTATATTGTTGAAGGCCTCTTGCTTTAAAATCCCAAGGATCTGTATTTACATGTTATAAGTAAACTTTTCATTTAAATCTATATTAATATTTACTTTATATGATGGAAAACAAATTTTAAAAATGTATATCTCTGATTCCTTTTTTTTTTTTTGTATTTTGTATTATGAATCTGATGCAGTATCTCACTTTCATCAGCACTGTTGAAAGAAGAAATAATGCCAGTGCTGTCTCCTGAAATCAAATTTGAGCCTCCTAATGTCACCAGAAATACCCTTGATGGTTGTTTTCTTTTTGAGAGTAGTTGGAGGAAAGCAGTGTTAGAAACACAAAAGATGAGGAAAGGTAACTTCCATATTTACTTATTTTACTTAATAAAATATAGAAGTTGTGCCTCGAATTTACATATACTTTTAAAGCAGTCAACAGATGTTAAATAATTTCTGTAACATTTATGTAAGAAGGATAATACCTTAGGCTTATGAAAAAGAGAAATGGAAGCAGATTAGAAATAATTTACTGAAGGTATTTCTGTAAATCACAATAAAAACACATTCTGAAGACCTAAGCTTGGTTATCAGTGTAGTACTATCTCTGTTGGATCATACTTCTTTATATAAGTAGTGTTTATTTTTAAATATCTCATGTTGTTTTTATATTTTAAGAAACCCAAAATTTTAGCAGAACCCTTTTGTATTAATAATTCTAACCAAACTTTTACTTTTTGAGTGAGTGATGTGGTAAGTATCTTATATCTTATAGTTGCTCACTAAAGACTAAACTGAGAACTTTCAACCTGTATGCGAATGTAAAGCTTCCCCCTTAATTTCAAATATAATTGTATTTTCTATTTATCCTGAATTCTGCCTTCCCCTTTCTTAATGGAGATATAATTCTGGAAAACAGCAGAATTCAGACATTTTTTGTGTGTTGCTCTGTTGTCAGTGTTGCCTCTAGTGATCCAGTGAAGGCACTCAGAAGACACCAGTTTGTCTGTTCTCCTACGTCCACATCTAACTGCTGAAAAAAGATTCCATGATTTTTGATGAAGAGAAATTATTGTTTTTCCAAAAGAAAAAAAATCAAAGATTGCAAAATGGCATTTTGAGCATATAACTCCAGTCCCATTAAATACTATTTCTATTTCTGTGCTAGATTTACTTAGTAGAGAAAGCTTGTAAAATAATTCCCTATGTTTAAAAGTCACCCAAACCTTTAAGCTCTTAATCTGCTTTTCCCACTCACTGTCATCATTTTGAACATTGTTGTTGTTAACATTTTGACAACCTGTTTTGCCAGTGATGCATGAGGTCAGTAGAAGCAGCCGTCTTGATACTTCGGATGTCACTCTTTATAGGTTTGGTGTGGAATTTTGCAGAGAGAAAATTAAAATCAATGCCTGAAAGGGAATTCTTTTTCTCTCATTGCTAGCTCAGATAATCCTATGTTTGTGCCTCTTGATTATCACACAAAAGTAGGAAGCAGGAAAGATTTAAAGTAGCAGATACTATAAGATTCTTGAAAGTACTTTTAAACTCTTTAAAAACTAATTTTTATTAAATAAAGAAATTTAATAATTCTATAAATTTAAGTTAATTTGCTTTATAATTTTGTGTTATTTTCTACTGTACAGCAAAATGAATCAGCTATACGTATCCATACATCTCCTCCCTTTTGGACATCCTTCCTGTTCCAGTCACCATAGTGCATTAAGTAGAGCTCCCTGTGCTTATGCAGTATGTTTTCATTAGTTGTTCATTCTGTGCATAGTATCACTAGTGTATATGTGTCAGTCCTAATCTCCCAACTGCTCCCATCGCCGTGTTCCCCCTTCAGTTCAGTTCAGTCGCTCAGTCATGTCCGACTCTTTGCGACCCCATGAATTGCAGCACGCCAGGCCTCCCTGTTCACCAACTCTCGGAGCGCACTCAGACTCCTTGGTATCCATATATTTGTTCTCTGTGTCTGTGTCTCTGTTTTGCAAATAAGATCATCTATCCCACTTTTCTAGATTCCACATATATATGTCAATATATGACATTTTTCTCCTTCTGACTTCACTCTGTATAGAGTCTCTAGGTCCATCCACATCTCTACAAATGACTGTTTTATTCCTTTTTATGGCTGAGTAATATTCCACTTTCTACACATACCACATCTTTAAACATCCCGCTGTTGATGGACATTTAGGTTGCTTTAATGACCTGACTATATACTGCTATGAATATTGGGGTTCATGTATCTTTTAGAATTATGATTTTCTCTGGTTATGTGCCCAGTAGGGGGATTTCTGGGTCTTTTTTTAAGTTTTTTAAGGAAGCTCCATACTGTTTTCCATAGAGGCTGTATCAGTTTATACTCTCACTAACAGTGTAAGAGAGTTCCCTTTTCTCGATGACTTCTCCAGCATTTTTTGTTTGTAGATTTTTCGATGGCCTTCTGACCACTATGAGGTGATTCCTCATTGCAGTTTTGATTTGCATTTCTCTAATAATTAATGATGTTGAGCATCTACTCATGTGTTTGTTGGCCATCTGTAGGTCTTCTTTGGAGAATAAGCTATTTTTCCATGTGAAGGTATCTAATGTTCTGGGAATTCTGGTTGACCAAAATAATGAAGGCAGAGGACGGTGATGACTCTGGGAGATCTGTGAAGCTCTCCTTCCTTCTTCTAGTATTTAGCCCCATAATGAGCTCTTCTCTACTGTCCCTATCCTAGGAATTGAAAGATATTCTCTTGGGAAAGATGTTAGTTCAAGTACAGTAGCTTAATTTTATTTTCTTAATGACTGATTTAGTATATGTATTATGCACTTTCATTTATAGTAAAAGAAGTTGTATACATTTAATAAAAAAATAATACAGATGGTTATAATACTATTTTAAATTAGAATACACCGCAGCATTTGGTCTAGAAGAATTCAAAGAATGTGTCAAAATGCCATATTTACCGGGATTGCAAAATTGCCAAAAGAGCGTAAGTTCCACTCCACTAGAGTTTCATAGAAGACTCCTGCATGCTGATACTGAGTTGCCTCCTGTCAGGTAGGTCATTACTTGATTTTCTTTTGTTAAATATTTATTTGAAGTAACACTACTGAATACAGAGATTTTTCTGGCTAGTGAATCTAACTCTTGCCAACTTTTTTTTTTTTTTGCATAAAGGATTTAATTTTTAAAAATCTCAATTAGCAATTTTATTCAGTTTAACCAGTAGGTACTTTTTCTGTTTTCAAGTAATATTGCCAGCAATAATTTAAGAACTAACTTAAAAAAATTTAATCGCTCTAGCATAGATTGCTCATGAGAATATTGAAAGTTTTAGCAATATAAATAAACAAGATCTCTACAATAGGAACCGGTTTCTGTACCCTGAATAGAGAACCTTGTTTCATTTCTGGTTTGACTGAAGTGGTGTGAGAGGAAATTCTGAATGAGAATTCAGTCTAATGAAGACCTTGTATTGCTATCAGATGAAATGAGTTTGTCAACCAGAAAAGTCCCACTGACTTTGAATTCTGGCATTTAAAAACATTATTATGAATACTTTTCCTTCTACAAATTAGATAGCATTAAAAGAAAACTTCTTTCTCCAAAGGGACCTAAAAATTAGTAAGATAGTCTCATAGCCCATTTGGTTCCTGCTTTTATTTATTTTTTCATGAAGTTTGTGTTGAATGTGTAGTACTCATTCACTTTGCCAGCCTAAAAATATGAAGCATTTTCTTTTGTTGAATATTTATTTGTAGTAACACTGCTGAATGTAGAGGTTTTTCTGGCTAATGATATAATTCTTTCTTGCCAGTTACTCTCTTTAGTGGAAAATGCATATTTTCATATTTTTTCCTGCTGTAGTGAGATTTAAAGACATCTAGTTATACATAGCACACACATAATTGGAATTTTAGAATATATATCTCTTGAGATTTCAACTAGTGTTATTGGTCTTGTTAATTACTCTTTAAGTAAATTTTTGTAATATAAAGAACTAGAATATACTAAAAATGAAAAGTTGTAGATAGTTTATATCTGACTTATGAAAATAAATAATTTGAATTTTGTAGAAAATCTGGAGAAAAAAATTAAAACAATTATGTGATAGCTTACCCATTTTAACATACCCATTTTTATTCTTAGAGCTTCTCTTCTATCATCCTCTATTTTCATGGATTTTTATTTGAGTTGTGATTTTAGTATAATTCCAATTTTTTATTCTGACTCTTTTACTTAATATTACATGTATACAGTTTTTCCATATTACTACATAATCTTCAAACAGTCCTTACTGGCCACATTATAAAATATTTCGTTGTTAGATTCATAGTTTATTTAATTTTATTTAATTTTCCTGTCATTGCTTTGACTTTTTTCACTTTGTAAATGACACCATAAATGAACAATAACACACATAAAGCTTTTGCCATTGTTTTTAATATCATCCGAGGATAGACTGTCAAGCTATAAAATATAAAAACCCAAATCATTCTTTCTGAAGTGAGATTATAATGAAATAAGGCAGATAGTGAAGGACAGGGAAGGCTGGCATGCTGTTGTCCATGGGGTCACCAAGAGTTGAGTGCAACTTAGCAACTGAACATATGCAGAAGCAGAGATAGTAGAAGAGAGACAGTGAGTTGCTAGTGGAGCAGATGGTAGCAGTTAAAGAGGGTGGATGGGGGGGATGTAGAAAGAAGAGAGACCATTGAAAACATGCATGTGAAAGCTACTTAAGGACAATAAATTTCTTTTATTATTAATATACCTATTTCCCTGACACTTAGCTCACTCTGAGTAAAAGTGTGTAGGGCTGCCTATGGCCTTGGCCTTGTCTCAGTACAGACCAGTTTTCTTTCAATCACATGACCATCTTAAAGAAACTGCAAACCCAGAAAGCATCTCCTGAATTAACCCACTTGATCTTTAGATTTTAAGCCTTCATTTGGCTTCCTACCTTTTTCATCGGATTTCAGTTCATTATTTTTTTTCATTTACAATTAGGCTGTATGTGAAATGATTTCTTAATATTTTACATTAACTTGAGTGTGAATTTACTTACTTTAATGAAGAATAATTTGAATTTACTATATTCATGTTATGACAAGTGTTTTTCAGACACAGAACAGAAGAGTAGTGGCTAAGAACCATGCTGTTTACAAAGTGCTTGGTGGACGTAAATTTTTTTTTTTCCTCCCCTCTGTGTCTTTATTTTAGCCATTCTGAGAACATATCAAGTTGCCTACAAGTATTTTATTCTCCTCTACATATTGCACAACGCCCTGTGAAAGGACAGTCTTGGCAAAGCAGGAAAGTACTCATTTTTGTCTGTCTTGTATACAATCCTTACCCTTAAAAAAACAAAAACAAAAACTCTGTATATATGGATATTTGATTTTATACTCTGATAAAAGTTTAATGTGTTTTTAAGTTTCTTTAATGATAAAATTTTTCAGTGAATTGCAAGGTGATGTATTTTGGTAATGTAATTGAGAATAGTCCTAGAGGTGAAATGCATTTAAAAGTTACAGTTGACTATTCTGCATATGATATGATAAACTGCCACCAGCTGTCATACTAGCAGACCTGAAGCAATGATTTGTGAGTTTAATTCCATTAAATTAGTATTACAAAATTGACACAATATGGCCTCTCAACTCACCAGTGTTATCTTTAAAAGTTCCATGCAGCCAAGCACAATATATTTGTTCTGATATTGGATACTGTTTTTTTAAAAATGGATATTCTGTGTTTTTTGAGGACATGCCGCTAGTGGTAAAGATCCCATCTGCCAAAGCAGGAGATGTAGGAGATGCAGGTTCGATCCCTGGGTCAGGAAGATCCCCTGGAGAAGGGCATGGCAACCCACTCCAGTATTCTTGCCAGAGAATCCCATGGATAGAGAAGCCTGGTGGGCTATAGTCCACAGGGTCGCAAAGAGTCGGACACAACTGAAGTGACTTAGCATAGGCATGCACAAAGCCCTTCACACCAAGAAGATTAATCATAGAATTTCAATTATCTCTCAGTAGGCGCAAGAGAATCTGAGGAGTATCCTTAGGGACCACTAAAAGCTTATTACATAGCAGTCAGTAAGGCTGGTCTTGAGTTCCAACCTCAGTGTAAATACTAGGTATACTTATCTCAACTGTACTCATATTTGATGTCTAAGAGGGGTGATGTTGCCATGGTAATAATACCTCCAAGCAGCCATGGAAGCTCACCTTGTTTAGTGTATTACATGGATTAAGAATGAATATATGTTTTGATTGGATCGAGGGGAAAAAAGTTATAGCTGTTTTGTAAGTTTAGTGTACTTACAAGAAATTTGGAATGCTTATGGGTTATCTTACCTAGAGCCAATTTGATCATGATGTATTTCCTCTAATAACTTACTCATTATCTAGGTTTATTCATAGGAACAGAAGTTGATTATGACAAAATTCTGATTGTGGTAATTAATAGGTAAAAAGAGCACAAATAACTGATAGTTGGTATCTGGCTTAAAAAGAGTGAAAAGGCTGGCTTAAAACTCAACATTCAAAAACATGGCACCCAGTCCCATCACTTCGTGGCAAATAGATGGGGAAACAGTGGAAACAGAGAGACTTTATTTTCTTGGGATCCAAAATCACTGCAGATGGTGACTGCAGCCACGTAATTAAAAGATGCTTGCTCCTTGGAAGAAAAGCTATGACCAACCTAGACAGCATATTAAAAAGCATATTACTTTGCTGACCAAAGTCTGTCTAGTCAAAGCTATGGTTTTTCCAGTAGTCATGTATGGATGTGAGTGTTGGACCATGAAGTAAGCTGAGTGCTGAAGAATTGATGCTTTTGAACTGTGGTGATGGAGAAAACTTTTGAGAGTCCTTTGGACTGCAAGGAGATCAAACCAGTCCATCCTAAAGGAAATTAGTCCTGAATATTCATTGGAAGAACTGATGCTGAAGCTGAAGCTCCAATCCTTTGACCACCTGATATGAAGACCTGACTCATGGGAAAAGACCCTGATGCTGGGAAAGACTGAAGGCAGGAGGAGGAGGGGATGACAGAGGATGAGATGGTTGGATGGCATCACCACTCAATGGACATGAGTTTGAGCAAGCTCCAGAAGTTGATGATAGACAGGGAAGCCTGACATGCTGCAGTCCATGGGGTCGCAAAGACTCAACTGAACTGAACTGAAGTGGTATCTGGCATGTCTAAATGTTATGCTAATCAATCTTAAGTCCCTTCCTCTAGCATTCTCTGAATCATGATTAGTGATAAGTTCGGATAAAGGTGGGAAAAGGATGACATAGCACTCACCCATTGGTAAAATTTATTAGCAAAAACTGAGATACTGAGTTGGTTCATATCTGCTTCTGATGGGGTTATTTATGACGGGAGGAGTTTCCTTCCTTTAATGGTTGTTTAATTTTTATATGATGTCCTTCAACAAATGAATTTCACTGAAAACAAGCTTCTTATCTTGATGTATTTTAAAAAATTAATGTACTGATTTTAGGTTAAAGAAGACTAAGCCCACATGTACTATGACACCACTTCAGGAGAAATCAAAAGGTAAGCTGGATCATCGTTTTCTCCTATGACTTGTCTTATGAAGGGTGTGAAAATACTTATCTTTTTTAAAACTTCCTTTATTTCCACTGACTTAATTGTCTTTGTTTTGTTAATTTTTCTTTTAAGCTGTGCTTGTTCTATAAACTTAAGTGCATGTTATGTTCACTAATACATGCCTTTATCATGTCATGTCGGAAGATGGAGCAAATAAACAGTACCACTCAAAGTGAGAAGGCACCTTGAGACCGAAAACCAAGGTAGACAGTGCCATTTAATCAATGGATCAGCTTATTATATGGTGACTTATTCACAGGGTGGGAGTTCCAGGGCAAACTACGACTTGGAAACATCTGTAGCTGCATTCTGCATTACCGAGTGGCTGTTGAGACAAATTTATAGTTAACCTAGCATATAGGAGTTATATACTTCCCGTATGGGAAGAACATTCCTAAGTCAAGATTTATGAATGGGTAACTATTTTATGGGTGCCAGGAATATGTCAGGGAAGGTCTTCATCATTGTTTGGAGACCACCTATTACCTTAGATATGCAGATGACACCACCCTTATGGCAGAAAGTGAAGAGGAACTAAAAAGCCTCTTGATGAAAGTGAAAGAGGAGAGTGAAACAGTTGGCCTAAAGCTCAACATTCAGAAAACGAAGATCATGGCATCTGGTTCCATCACTTCATGGGAAATAGATGGGGAAACAGTGGAAACAGTGTCAGACTTTATTTTTTTAGGCTCCAAAATCAAAGCAGATGTTGACTGCAGCCATGAAATTAAAAGATGCTTACTCCTTGGAAGAAAAGTTATGACCAACTTAGCATATTCAAAAGCAGAGACATAACTTTGCCGACTAAGGTCCGTCTAGTCAAGGCTATGGTTTTTCCAGTAGTCATATATGGATGTGAGAGTTGGACTGTGAAGAAGTCTGAGCACCGAAGAACTGATGCTTTTGAACTGTGGTGTTGGAGAAGACTCTTGAGAGTCCCTTGGACTGCAAGCAGATCCAACCAGTCCATTCTGAAGGAGATCAGCCCTGGGATTTCTTTGGAAGTAATGATGCTAAAGCTGAAACTCCAGGACTTTGGCCACCTCATGCG
This sequence comes from Nanger dama, assembly GCA_917880005.1. Taxonomy (NCBI): domain Eukaryota; kingdom Metazoa; phylum Chordata; class Mammalia; order Artiodactyla; family Bovidae; genus Nanger; species Nanger dama. The sequence goes on along the minus strand of CAKJTW010000037.1, from coordinate 450,257 downwards.
AAGAGTTGACTCATTGGAAAAGACTCTGATGCTGGGAGGGATTGGGGGCAGGAGGAGAAGGGGACGACAGAGGATGAGATGGCTGGATGGCATCACTGACTCGATGGCCGTGAGTCTGAGTGAACTCCGGGAGTTGGTGATGGACAGGGAGGCCTGGCGTGCTGCAATTCATGGAGTCGCAAAGAGTCGGACATGACTGAGCGACTGAACTGAACTGGTCCTTATGATTTGTTGTTGTTTAGTCACTAAGTCGTGTCTGATTCTTGTAGCCCCATGGACTGCACCTCGCCAGGTAGTATGGAAAACAGTATGGAGATTCCTCAAAAAAATTAAAAATAAAGCTACCATGTAATCCATCAATCTCAGTACTGGCTATATTTCCAGAAGAAATGAAATCTATATCTCAAAGAGATCTGAACTCACATATTCACTGCAGCAGTATTCACAATAGCCAGGATATGGAAGCAACCTAAGTGTCCATTGACAGATAAATTGATAAAGAAGATACAGTATATATATACCCAATGGAATATTATTTTGCCATAAAAAATAAGGAAATCCTACCTTTATAACAATGTGGATGAACCCAGAACACTTTATACAAGTGAAATAAGTCAGATAGAGAAAGACAAATATTGCGTGGTATCACTTTTATATAGACTCTTTTAAAATGTCAAACAGAGACAGGGTAGAATAGTGGTTATCAGTAAATGGGGACTAGGGAAAATGGGGAGATGTTTTGGAGATATAATGTACAGCATGGTGACTGAAGTTAGTAATACTATATGGTGTATTGAAGTTTGCTGAGAGAGTAGAATTTTAAGTGTTCTCATCTCCTTTCCCCTTCAAAAGGTAAACAGGTAAGATGATTGATTTGTTAATTAACTTAATTGTAATAATCATTTTACCATGTATATGTATATCAAGTCATCGATGAGTAAGTGAGAGTCGCTCAGTCGTGTTTGACTTTTTTGCCATCCTATGGACCATAGTCTGCTGGGCTCCTCTGTTCGTGGAATTCTCTAGGCAAGAATGCTAGAGTGGGTTGCCATTTTCTTCTTCAGGGGATCTTCCCAACACAGGGATCCGAACCCAGATCTCCTGCATTGTAGGCAGTTTCTTTACTGTCTTACCAGGGAAGCAAGTCATCAGTGGTATATTTTAAACATACACAATTTATATCATATATACCTCAATAAAATTGGTAAAAGAAGGAAAACAATATATCATAGGATTAGTAAAATGAAAGATAGAGCATTATGAAAGTACCCAGTTAAAGTGAAGAGAAAAAGATAATACAGAACAGAATATGCAAAGACAATATGTGATAAGATAAAACTACTTTACACATATATAATTCTAATTCCAGATTAAGAGGAACAAGAGAAAGTGAGACAAGCAGTATTTACTTACTGGCTGAGAATTTCCCAAACTGACGAAAAAATACCAAACAGTGGATACAAAAATTCTATGAACCTCCAGCAGAATAGCAACAAAGAAAATCATAGTTAGTCGCATCCTAGTAAAAAGGCTAAATATTAAAAAAAAAAAAAAAGGAAAAAAAGATAAGTTCTCTTCCGGAGAGCAATGGTAAGACATACAACTGAGTGTATGTTGTATTTCCAGTGGAGACAGTGGAAGCAAGAAGACAAAGCAGTGGTACTTTCAAGTGCTGAATAACAGTAACTGCCAAACTCGATCTATATATACAATGAAAATATCTTTAAAAGCAAAAATAAAATAAAGACATTATTATTCAAATGGAAAGTGAAAGATTTAATTGTCAGTAGAGCTACACTAAAATAATATTAAAGAAATAACATGATACAAGATGAAAGCATGACAACTTGGAAAGAGAAGCAGTAGCAATAGTATTGTCTTATGAAGTTTAAGGCGATGGCAGCCCACTCCAGTCCTCTTGCCTGGAAAATCTGATGGACGGAGGAGACTAGTAGGCTGCAGTCCATGGGTCGCTAAGAGTCAGACATGACTGACCGACTTCACTTTCACTTTTCACTGTCATGCATTGGAGAAGGCAGTGGCAACCCACTCCAGTGTTCTTGCCTGGAGAATCCCAGGGACAGGGGAGCCTGGTGGGCTGTCGTCTTTGGGGTCGCACAGAGTCGGACACGACTGAAGCGACTTAGCAGCAGCAGCAGAAATAAAATACAATAATACCACAGAAGTGGATGGGGCATACATGGAGTTAAAATGTTGTAAGATCCTTGCATTATTTGAAATATAGTAATTAAGTTAAAGTAGATTGTAGGGACTCCCCCTTGGTGGTCCAGTGGTTAAGACGCTATGCTTCCTGATTGGGGAGTTAAGATCCCACACGGCACGTAAAACAGCCAAAAAATAAAATTTCTTTTAAAAAGTCAATTGTAATATGTCAAAGAAGGTAAAGGTGAAGTCGATCAGTCGTGTCTGACTCTTTGTGACCCCATGGACTGTAACTTATCAGGCTCATCTGTCCATGGGATTTCCAGGCAATAGTACTGAAGTGGATTGCCGTTTCCTTCTCTAGCAGATCTTCTTGACCCAGGGATCGAACCCAGGTATCCTGCATTGTAGACAGACACTTTACCATCTGAGCCACGAGGAAGTCCAATATGTCAAAGAGGTATGATAAAATCTGTATGATAACCACTAAAAGAAAAGGATGCAAGTAACAAGATTATAGGGAAATAGAAAAGTTAAAAATATTTAATCATCTCAAAGCAAGAGAAGAAAAAAGAAATATGAAATAGGACAAATAGAAAACAACTAGTAATATTAAAATTAAACATACAATAAATACATTGGATATAAGTGGACTAAATATTTCAGCTAAAAACAAAACCCATCAGACTAATAAAAATAATTATATACTGGTTATAAGAAGCACACCTTAAAAATAAGGACAGGAGAGATCAAAAATTAAAAGGATAGAAAATATAAACCATGTAAATGGTAATTAAAAGAAAGCTTGTTATAGCTACACTAACATCAAACAAAATAAACTTCAAAGCAGGAGGTATTATGTACAATAGAGAGATATTTCATAGTAACAAAAGGATTATACAACAGAAACATTTAACCATCCTAAATTTGTATGCTCTATTAAGATAAAATACACAAAGATCAAAGGAATGTAGTGAAAAGGAAAGCAGACATTATAGGAGATTTTTGAACAAATATCCAATGAGTGAAATCATGTAGCACATATTCTCTGACTGCTATGGAATTAATGAGAAATCAGTAATTAAAAAGAATTATAAGATCCCACAGAGGTTTGCGTATTAAGAAATGTACTTTCAAGTAACTTGTGAGTCAAAGGGGAAATGCAGTGGAATTTACATATTAGTTTGAACTGAAGGATGATGAAAATATGATACATCAAAACTCCTTGGGTACAGTAAAAACATAGCTTTTAGGGAAACTTAAAGCATGAAGTACCTGTATTAGAAAAGATGAAAGGCTTAATAAGCAATGATTTTAACATTAATCTCAAGAATTTAACAAAAGAACAGCATATTAAATTCAAAGAAAATAAAAGGAAAAAGTAATCAAGAGCAAAAAATCAACAAAGTAGAAAACGAATATTCAATCAGGAAAAATCAACAAGAGCCAAAAGTTAGTGTTTTTAAAGACATGAATAAAATTGATAAATGTCTCGAAAGACTGACAGGAGAGAGAGGGATTATCAGTATCACATTAAAAAAAAAGGAAACCACAACCTAGCAGAATTGACACTGGTAAATTCTCCCAACATTTATATATTTATTTTTAACTGGAGGGTAATTGCTTTACAAGTCTTGTGTTGAATTCTGCCATATAACACCACGAATCAGTCATGAGTCGACACATGTCCCCTCCCTCTGGAGCCTCTCTCCCACCCGCCCCTCATCCCGCCCTTCTGGGTTGCCACAGACACTCTGGTGAGCTCCCTGTGTTGCACAGCCGCTTCCCACTAGTTCCCTGTTTTACACAAGGCAGTGCCTGTACGTCAGTGCTGCTCTCTCAGTTTGTCCCGCCCTCTCCTTCCCCCTCTGTGCCCACTAGTCCGTCCCCTGCATCTGCATCTCTGTTCCTGCCTGCAAATAGGTGCATCAGTACCATTCTTCTAGATGCCATATATATTATGTGTTAATATACGGAATTTGTCTTTATCTTTCTGACTTACTTCACTCTGTATAACAGGCTCTAGGTTCACCCATCTTAGTTCAGCTGACTCACATTCATTCCTTCTTATGGCTGAGAAATATTCCATTGTATATGTGTACCACAACTTCTTTATCCAACATTTAGTTTTAAAAAGCTGTGTGATATAAATTATTCCAGAAAATAACAAAAGAAGGAACACTTGAAGACCCGTTTATCAGGTCACTAACCTTGATTCTAAAACCTAACTTTGACCTTATAAGAAACTTAAAATTATAGACCAGTTTTTCTTAAGAAAATAGAAGTAAAAATTCTAAACAAGACTTATCAATTCAAATTCAGTGATATGTAAGGAGGATAATGCAACACACCATGTCAGATTTATCTAAGAAATGTGAGATTGATTTAACATTAGAAAAGCAATTGATGTCTATCATCTTAATAGAATAAAGGAGAAACTGCACAGGTTCACTTTAATAATTGTAAAAGATATTTTAATAGGATTCAATATTCATGATTTAAAAACATTTTTAGCGAACTATGAGTAGAAGGGAACTTTCTTAATTTGATAAAGATGGTCTTTAAAAAACCTACAGTAAACAGTACATTCAAACAACTAATGGGTCAAAGAAGAAATCACAAGGGAATTTTGAAAATATCTGGGGACAAATAAAAATTTAAAAATGCAATGTACCTATAGGTTGCAGCAAAAGCAGTGTGCTAAGAGTGAAATTTATAGTGGTAAACACATTAAAAAAAAAAAAGATAAAGATCTTGAATGAACCACAAAAACTTAAACCTCAAGGAATTAGAAAAAGAATAAACTAAGCTCAAACTTAGCAGAAGGAAAGAAATAATAAACATTAGAGAAAAGGCAAATGAGCTTCTTTGGTGACTCAGTGACAAAGAATCTGCCTGCATTGCAAGAGGTGCAGGTTCGATCCCTGGGTTGGGAAGATCCCCTGGGTTGGGAAGATCCCTGGGCTGGGAAGATCCCCTGGGTTGCCACTTCCTTCCGGTATTCTTGCCTGGGAAATCCCATGAACAGAGGAGCCTGGTGGGCTATAGTCCATGGGGTTGCAACAGAGTGGGACATGACTTAGTGACTAAACAGCAACAACAACAAAATGAAACAGAACAGAAAACAAATCAACAGGACCAAGACTTAATTTTTAGAAAAGATAAACAAAGTTGACGAATCCTTGGTTACACTAGAAAAAAACAGAGAAGACGCAAATAGTTAAAATTAGAAATGAAAGAGGAGACATTATAACTTATTACAGAAATAAAAAGGATTAAAAGAAGCTACTGTGAACAATTATGTCAACAAATTGGGGAACCTAGAAAACAATAGGTAAGTTCATAGAAACATACAACCTACCAAGACTGAATCATGAATAAGGGACAAACTGTGCAGAGCTATAGTAGAACTATTGAGGAGATTGAAGCAGTTATCAAATACATCCAACAAAAACATTAAGTCCAGGAATCTAGGGTAAGAGGACTATAATTTTAAAATTTGCACATTTGCTCGTATCTTATTGGTTCACACTCACTAACAAAGCTATACTTAGCTCTAAAGCAAGCTGAAAAAGGTAATCTCTCCCTTTTAGCTGACCTTGTCCTCAGCTAAAATTCTGTTTTGGAAAAGAGTAAAAAGTTTTGAAAAGATCATTAGTAGTCTGCCATAATTCTTTTACAATCAAAATTTATAGCTTTCTCTTGCAGATATTTGGAAATGTAGTTAATTTTTACAATTTGATCTTACAGTCTCTTGTTATTTCTTGATTTATGTTTTATATTGTGTATATGTATTAATATATGAAATATATATATAATTGTTTAGTTCTTTATGTAGATTACCATATGTGAATGATGTCAGTTTTATTCTTTCTTTCCAAAGGTTTTTTCTACCCCCCACCCAAGCTTTTATTTTTCTGATTTTACTAAGCTGACTAGAACCATCAATACAGTGGTGAATAGAAATGAAAAATAGGCATCTTTGACTTGTTTCTGATTTTAAAGTAAACTCCTTAATGTTTTCTCGTAAAGAATGATGTGTAGTGTAGGTTTTGCATGGATATCCTTTATCAAGATAAAGAAGTTCTCTTTAATTTGCTCAGAGTTCTTTATTTTAAAAACAAATGAAAGTTTAATTTTATCAAACATTTTCTTCTGAATTGATTGAAATGATCTTGTGATTTTCTATTTAATTTTCTAATGTGAAAAATGACATTTGTAGATTTTTTAAAATTTTCAGCCAGTTTTACATCCCTTGTGTACTACCATATTTAATATTTTGCTAGGTTTTTAAAATCTATCTTAGTGAGTGAGATTACCACTAATTTTCCCTTTGCCTGATTTCAGTGTCAAGATTATAATGCCTTCATGAAATAAACTGGGGAGTGTTCTGCTTTTTCTTTTCTCTGAAGGATATGACCTAAAACTGGAAGGATTTCTACCTTGAAAGTCTGATAGAGTTCATTTGTAAAATTATTTGGATCACTTGTTTTCTTTGGAGGAATTTTTAATATTAACTCAATCATTTTAATTTTAGGACTCTTAAGGCATTGTAATTCTCCTTCCATCAATTTTGGTAAGTTATATTTTCTAGAATTTTGCATTTTGTCTACATTTTCAGATTTATTGGCATGAAGTTTAGTTTTTGTTCCGTCTGTACTTTTCCTAATATTAGTTATTTAGGTCTTTTTCTGTTTTTTTTTTTTTCTTAATTAATTGAACCAGAGAATTTCCCTTTTTATTAGTTTTTTCAAGGAAGAATTTTTATCTTTTTAAAAATCTTTCTTTTTGTAAGTTTGTTTTCTACTTCACTGAATTTTCTTTCCTGTGTTACAGCCTTCTTCCATATTCTTTTGGAGAAGGAAATGGCAACCCATTGCAGTATTCTTGCCTGGAGAACCCCATGGCCAGAGGAGTCTGGCAGGCTACGGTCCAGGGGGTCGAGAGGAGTCACCCGCAACTGAGTGACTGTGCACATCCATGTTCTTTGGGTTGTTCTTTCCCTAATGTATGTCTTATGTTGAGCCTATTAATTTTCAGTCTTCTTTTCTAAAACAGGAATCTTAAGGTGTAAACCTTTCTATGTACACCTTTTGCTACATCACACAAGTTTTGTAATTTTTTTCTGTATATCAGTTAAAGTATTTTTAATGTTTATTACAATTTATTTTTGATGAATGAGTAATTTAGAATGTGTATACATTTCTAAATATTTGAGAAGCTTAGAATTTACTATTAGTCTCCAATTCAGTTGCATTGGTCTGTACGATACCAGTTCTCTGAACTGTTTTGAGGTTTGCTTAATGCTTGCTCAGTGCTCAGTCTCTCAATCGTGTCTGACTCTTTTTGACCCATGGACTGTAGCCCTGTTTTCTCCTCTGTCCATGGGATTTTCTAGAAAAGAATACTGCAGTGGATTGTCATTTCCTTCTCCAATAATTCTTAGAATCTACTTTTTGCGGCCAGAGACTAAGGGTCCAGTTCATTGTACTGCTAAGAACTGGAATCCTGCTCAGCTCTTCCCCTCTACTCTTTCGCTGAAGCTTCTACTTCATTACACACTGAAATAAAAATACCACCCACACTGGAGAACTGAAGACATTTTTTATTTTTGGCACTTGAAACTGAAGTTAAATAATAGTATTTTAAAGAAATATGGATCACTCTATTACTATTAAAGCCTTGTATGTTTCTAAATAGAAGAATTTATACATATTACATAGGAACTTTGAATTGATGGGTCTTGATTTAAATCCTGCCTCTAACAATTTCTGAACTCTTTTTTAAAGCTGTAATCCAAGATAGTACTAGTTACTGACTTCATAGTATTGATGTGTAGATGATATAGATGAAGAATACTTGACATACAAGAGATCATTCAATTAATGTTATCTATTATTATGTTATTACTCTCCTTCTATAATAGAAACTTCATTATTGCTGTTTCAGTTAGTGAGTGACTTATTTTATAACTGTACTCTTTTACTTCACTTAACATTTATGAGAAATGGTTTTATTTGGAGACAATAACAAACTCTGATTTAGTTTTATATCATTAAATACCGGCATTGAGCATTTTTGAGTTAAATATTTTTTGGATGACTTGACATCCCTGTGGCTCAGATGGTGAAGAATCAGCCTGCAATGCAGGAGACCCAGGTTTGATTCCTGGGTCATGAAGATCCTCTGGAGAAGGGAATGGCAACCCACTCCAGTATTCTTGCCTGGAGAATCCCCATGGACAGAAGATCCCGGTGGGCTACAGTCCATGGGGTCACAAAGAGTTGGACAGGACTGAACGACTGAATGCTTTCACTTTGCCATTCCACTCACTTAGAAAGTTAAGTGGCTTTCATTTCTACTTCAAAGAATGTGTTATGTGAAGAACTAGCAGTGTTTAATTGTCATTTGAGGAAAAGATATTTCATTCGTACTCTAAAGAGAGTATCATTCATGTGTGCTTAATTCAATTGTAATAAGGGGTTTTTTTTGTTGTTTGTTTGTGTACAGGTTCTGGCTTCAGCGATCCTCTTGCTGGAGCACCATCTCAGTACTTACAGAGACTTTCCAACATGGCCATTTTGGAGTATGACACCATTCGTCAAGAAACAAGCAAAAAATTTAAAAAGAGCAAGAAACGAGAGCTTCGAGACTGCTGATTATCATACACTGTGATGCTTTCTTCACTGACTTTTAAAGTTTATATTTTTCCTTTTCTTTTTGATATGTGATATGATGTGCAATGATTTACATAAAAGTGGAAATGTAAATAGGAAATAAATGTTTTCTGTTACAAAATATATTGTATTTTGTTAGTCTCACAGAGACACTAAGATAATTATTTGTATAGTTGATAGACATAATCATAAGAAAAATTTTAGCCTATCAATTTTATGCACATCAGTTACACATTTGGATTCTATTTGAAAAATGCTTTTGAGTGTCTGTCTGTACGATGAGCTTTGCTAGAAGCTGCAACAGATTCAAGAGTGAGTCTTTATTTTGGGGGTTAGAAAGTACCCAATGAGATCCTCACCTTGTCCCTGCTTGAGTTTGGAAGCAGTTTTGAGATAAGTATTCAAGCAGATGAAAATGAGAATATTCGCTTTGTTTGCTGATAAAACTTGGAAAGGAAATGCTGCCTGAGATGGATGGCAGCAGTGGATTTCCTAACACTGAACATGAGAAGTGAGCAAGTGCATGTCAGGTATCGCTGACAACCTCAGGCTCACCTGCCCAGTCAGGCCTTTACTGCCAGGCGGAGGGAAGGCATCTGTTCTGCATGCACGAGGCATCCTTGAAGGGAAAGGGGATGGAAGAGAGACCCTCTGTTTCTCTGTGGGGAGGAGGAAGGTCTAGGTCGAGAGGAGAAAACCTTCCTCAAGATAGCCTGAGGAAGGACTTGCCTGGCAGTCCAGTGGTTAAGACTTGACCTTTCAATGCAGGGGATGCTGGTTCAATCTCCTGGCGGAGAGCTAAGATCAATGTGCCTTGCAGCCAAAATATCAAAGACATAAAAAGAGAAGCGATATTGTAACAAATTCAATAAAGACTTTGAAAATGGTACACATCAAAAAAAAAAAAAACATGAAAAAGAAAGCCTGAGGAGTTGGAGAGAAGTATTTGTCAATACATCTCCCTGAAAAATGGAAAAATCAAGGATACTGATGACTGATCCAGTGGAGAGTAAGAAATGGGCCATAAGAGAGCCACGGAGTGTTAACAGAGTTTCAAAAATGAAGCAGTAACTAACATCCAACAGGGAAGTCAGAGAAGCTTCATGGAAGGTGCAGTGTTAGAAATGGGCCTTAAAGACATGGACGGTGGATGGAGAGTGCATTTCTAGGAAAGTGGAATAACCTAAGCAAGGACATACTATGCACTTGGGAATAAGGTACTTGGCTGGAGTGTTAGGAAGTATAGGGGAGACTTCATCAATTCACCTGCCTACAGACAAGTCAGTAGCACATTTAATGTCACCGATCAGATGAAGGCTGTGGTGAGCTGGGGCATGTTTTTCTGTTCAAAATGGGCACTCACTGCCTAGCTTCAGTTCTCCTGTCATGTGAGAAGCCGGAGTCTGGAGTTTCATGTCAAATTTCCTGGAAGGCAGTATATTCTTTCAAAGTTGCATACTCAATTTTTTCTACATTTTGGGGAAATTTTTTCTTTCATTGCATCTTTGAATATTCACTCTTTCTGTCCCATATTTTTGAATTCTTTGCTTCAGGAACACCAAATATGCTTAAGATCATCTTTATCTGTTTTAAATATCTGGAGAACTGGAAAATTGAGATTTGTCAATATTTTTCTCTCTATTTTCCGATTAATCTGTGGGACTTTTTTTTCTCACCCAGCTGTGCTGGCCATTGATGATTTTAGCATTTCTTTCAGGTCAACAGTTCTCCACTGTGTCTGGCAAGGGGAGGGTATTATTTTCCCATTTCATAGTCAGATCAATTTTGATTTAATAACTTATCCAAGTTCCCAGAGCTCTCAGGTTCCGGAGCCTGTATTTGAACCTGCGCTTTCCTGAATCCCATGTCCCTGCTTTCTCCATCACAATACAGCTTCTTTGAAAATGTCATCTTGAATGTCCTTCCAGCTCAAAAATGCTCATGGGCAGGTCCATACCTGCCCTACTCAGACTCACCCATCAATAGCACTTAATTGATGGACCGTTTGTGTTGGGCATTTGATGAGAGCTGGGTGGACAGTCAGTTCACTTCAGTCGCTCAGTTGTGTCCGACTCTTTGCGACCCCATGAATTGCAGCACGCCATGCCTCCCTGTCCATCACCATCTCTCGGAGTTGACTCAGACTCATGTGCATCGAGTCCGTGATGCCATCCAGCCATTTCATCCTCGGTTGTCCCCTTCTCTTCCTGCCCCCAATCCCTCTCAGCATCAGAGTCTTTTTCCAGTGGGTCAACTCTTCTCATGAGGTGGCCAAAGTACTGGAGTTTCAGCTTTAGCATCATTCCTTCCAAAGAAATCCCAGGGTTGATCTCCTTCAGAATGGACTGGTTGGATCTCCTTGCAGTCCAAAGGACTCTTAAGAGTCTTCTCCAACACCACAGTTCAAAAGCATCAGTTCTTCGGTGCTCAGCCTTCTTCACAGTCCAACTCTCACATCCATACGTGACCATGGAAAAACCATAGCTTTGACTAGACGGACCTTAGTCGGCAAAGTAATGTCTCTGCTTTTGAATATACTATCTAGGTTGCTCATAACTTTTCTTCCAAGGAGTAAGCGTCTTTTAATTTCATGGCTGCAGTCACCATCTGCAGTGATTTTGGAGCCCCCCAAAATAGTCTGCCACTGTTTCCACTGTTTCCCCATCTATTTCCCATGAAGTGATGGGACCAGATGCCATGATCTTCGTTTTCTGAATGTTGAGCTTTAAGCCAACTTTTTCACTCTCCTCTTTCACTTTCATCAAGAGGCTTTTTAGCTCCTCTTCACTTTCTGCCATAAGGGTGGTGTCATCTGCATATCTGAGGTTATTGATATTTCTCCCGCCAATCTTGATTCCAGCTTGTGTTTCTTCCAGTCCAGCATTTCTCATGATGTACTCTGCATAGAAGTTAAATAAGCAGGGTGACAATATACAGCCTTGACATACTCCTTTTCCTATTTGGAACCAGGGTGGACAGTCAGTTGTCCCTAATTCCTCCTTCCTCACTCCATTTAGGGTGTGAAGCGTCAGGGGAGAGAGAGTCTAGCTTTCCCACCTCAGAAAATCAGGAGACATATTATAAACCCTAAGGTATAGTTTAAAATTTAAATAATCACTGGCATCTTTGTAGTAATTTGTGGTTTACAAAGCACTTACATGATCTCATTAGCGCCTTGAAAGATGAGGTTACATGAGGCTGTTATGTATGGACAGTTTCATTGATGATGACAGTCGGGGTTCCCATCGTGCCACGTGGCTGCTGATAAGCAGCTCCACAGCACCTGGTCATCAGGAACACTTTATAAAGCTCCTTTAGGTCCACTGTAGACCCACATAATCAGTCACATAATTTCAAGCGCTTAACATGTATTTGATTTTTCTATCCGGATTTTTCTCCTTTGAAAATAAGGGTGGACTGCCCATTGGAATTATGAACTAGCTCCTATTGGGATGGGTTTGGGGTGTTGAATAGATGACCACTGTCAGCAGACAGTCTGCTTTAGAATAAATATTTGTGATTCCTCAAGCAGTTTTTACCTCTTAATGTATGGCTTTTTCAGAATGCTTATGGGCTGTATTCTGATTGATGCCTGTGTTTAAAGGAGTATAGAAATTGCCACCAGAACCTGATGATTCCACCAAACTGTTCAGCTAAACACAGGAAATATGTGAGTTCACATTTATAGGCACAACTTACTTTCCTCGGAAAGTAAGTGCACACCTATATAAAATGGACAGATGAGGGGAAGATGCATGGGGTGTTTTGATGCATGGAGTGTTTTTCCTAGATTATTTGTTAATCTGATGCTAAAGAGATATCAGCCTGTAATTTTTTCTACAACTCCACAAACTTGAGAATAATCCAACATAACATGCACATGAAGAGAACCAAAAACCTATCTCCCAAAACGACCTGGTGAAACAACGCCATCAAGGAGCTCATCCTGAAGTCAATAACTCCGAGGGCTGTGACAGACTTGAAGTCTATGCTTGTAGAGCATTGTTTTGGCAACAATAAAAAGATGGACGAAAAGAAAGGATATTCTGACCCATGATAAGTCAATGTAATTCAATACAAATGTGTTTTAGTAGATTAGTGAAAGTGAAGTGAAGTTGCTCAGTCGTGTCCGACTCTTTGTGATCCGTGGACTGTAACCCACCAAGCTCTCAGTCCATGGGATTCTCCAGGCAAGAATACTGGAGTGGGTTGCCATTTCCTTCTCCAGGGGATCTTCCCAACCCAGATTAAGTGCATGTTAGCAGATTAAGTACATTCAAAAATTGATTTACATTTTAGAAGATTTGGCACATAAACTTGAAACAATTTCAAGTAACTATCCATCCCCCAACTGCCAATCCTGTTTGGACTAACCCTGCTGGGATCCAGCCCAGGGTCAGGGAGATGGCCTTGGGGGCCAGCTGGTTGCTGGGTGTCACATGTGTTGCTATCAGAGTAGTTGGGGTTGTGGAGTACATCTTGGACTTTAGATCTTCTAGTCACATAGTGAGTATCTTTGCCCAGCCAGCTGGAGTTCTGAGAATCAGGTTAGAATACAGGCTAACCACTTGGGGTCTGATGTCAGGCTGCGAGCGTACTAAGTTGCTCAGTTGTGTCTGACTCTTTGCAACCCTATTGACTGTAGCCTGCCAGGCTCCGCTCTCTGTGGGATTCTCCAAGCATGAATACTGGAGTGGGTTGCATGCCCTCCTCCAAGGGATACTCCTGACTCAGGAACTGAATTCACATCTCCCAGAAGCCCCTGATATCAGGCTGCCTGGGGTAAAATCTCCACCCTTAATCTTGGTAGCTGTTTAACTGTGGTCAGGTTTCTTTGCCTCCCCAAGTGTCATCTGGAAAATTTAGATGTTTTAAAAAAAAACAAAAACTACACAGCAATACTAACACCTCCTTCTTGGGGGTGTTGGGAGTGTTGAGGAAATAACGTGTATAAAGCTCTGAACCCCATGTCTGCCACTTGGAGTTTAATCGTTATTTTTAATCCTTAGGGATGGTTCCCATCTTGGCATGTGGGGAGGGGGTGTGTGGGAAACAGACGCCCTACAGAATAGTTCTGTAAGCAGAGAAGGGCTGATCAAACACTCTCCCCAATTTGGAAGGGGTTGAGTGAGATACAGTTACAAATTCCTGATTTTCTTTTCAATCTTGGCAGAAAGAGTATGATTTTAATAAGATGAAAGGGGGCTTGCAGGCTCCTGACAACAAAGAAAATTGCCGCTGTGTGTTTGAGCCTTCTCCGAATAGTCTTGAGGAACCCGATTAAGGAATCTGGAGTGAAGGGAGACCCCGGTGCTCCCCACTGAGACATGGTTTGCCCTCTGGGGTGCAGGGAGCAGAGAGGAACCCAACTGGAGTCCTCTTTTGATAACTGCTGAGGTTAAGATGGGGATGGTGGTGCAAGTGCATTAAGACTTTTCCCAGCATTCTTGAGCTCTCCTGCCAGGCTGGCGGCTCTGATGTCTTAGATGACCTGTTCACAATTATGAACTTAGGGAAAAGTGAGTATGTCCCTACTCCGTTTTTGAAAGATAAGTATATACTCATATCAGAGTTCAAATGTTGATGCATATCCTCTTCAGTGAACTTTTACATTGGATGTTTTCTTTCCCCTTCACTTTCCAAGTAAAGAACAGCAATATCCAACTCATGTTATTTTGGTTCAAGAAAACATCAGAGGGAGTTCCCTTGTGGTTCAGTGGTTAAGAATCCACCTTCCAATGCAGGGGGTTCGGGTTCTATCCCTGATTGGAGATCCAAGATCCCACGTGCATTGAGACAAAAAAAAAAAAAAAAACCAAAATATAAAACAGAGGCAATATTGTAAACAAATTTAATAAAGACTATAAATATGGTCCATAAAAAAAAAACGTCAGAGAATCTGATTCCTTCACACACACTCCTGCCAGGCTGTCTCCTCCTTTCAGTGTTTTTCTTTTTTCCTTTATTCACAGCTCTGTTGCCCAGTGTTTAACAAGAATGCAAGAAAAACACATGAACAATGCACTCGAAATTGTCTGTCATGAGGGACTTAACTATAGCATTCTGCTCCTGTCTTGAAAACAGTTGTCTCTGCTCCCCACCCCAACTCCCTTAGTTGCCAAGGAAGTACTACCATTACTAGAAGTCTGAGAACAGTAAACTGTAAAAGTTGTTATCTGCTAAGAGGGAGTATGACATCTCCATGGAGACCTGAGAACTGAGGATGGATACAAAGCAGGTGACATTTAGAGGATGCACAGACTAGTAACAGATGCACAGATTCGTAATTACCTTTGCTGTCTGCCCTTTTGATGTCAGATACTAAACATTTAACCAACATTGTTTCATTTATTCCTCATAGCAGCCCAGTGAGCCAGGTATGATTGTTATCATTATTATTCTCATTTAATGACGTGGTTAACCACGACATCTAAATCGGACATCCTGGAGTGTGAAGTCAAGTGGGCCTTAGGAAGCATTATTGCAAACAAAGTTAGTGGAGGTGATGGAATTCCAGCTGAGCCATTTAAAATACTAAAAGATACCTATTAGGGAAATAGTGAAGGACAGGGAAGCCTGGCATGCTGCAGTTCATGGGGTCACAAAGTGTCAGACATGACTTAGTGACTTAACAACCACAACTCGATATGTGGGATCTTACTTCTCCAAGCGTTCTTCCTGCATTCGCAGTACAGAGTGTTAACCACTGGACCACAAGAGAAGTCCCTTTTCCTGTTACAGTTTAAACCCAGCTTCATATCAATAAAAGTGGGGAAGAAAGCAAGAAGTATGATTTTCATGATCATTCTTTTTAGAAAAAAGTTTATCTTTCCAAATATTCAAGAGCATAATTACTCTGAGTCATGGCGAATTTCTGGCCCTTGAGTTCCCCACTAATGAAGGAGAGGAATCCTCTTTTTGTAATTATAGAGGCTACCCTTATAAGAAGTGTCTCTGGCAAGTGGAGGTGGGACTTTTGAATATTTCCTTCATCTTGGGAGGAAAGAAATTTTAAAAACACGTCAAGATAAAATAGATAAGAGAAAGAGTAAATTCACCGAGGTTTTTTTTTCTTTACTCTTTATCATTCAAATAATTTCCATGAGTTAGTGTGTGCCATGCAAAGAATTCACTGGAAAACTATTTGTGGCCATTTACAAGGTCATTCTATTTCATAATTGTAAGCTTTCAAATAGATGTTAATAATGAACTCCAGATGCCAAATAAAAAACTTACTGCATGTCATAATTCATAGGGCTTCCAGTGCATCCCAGTCTTTGCATACACTACTCAATTAATGAAGCCTTTAAGCAAGTTAGAAACTATAGCCAAAAAAAGGAGACTTATTTTGAGGATGCTCTTTGGGATAATGCTAGGTCTGCTGAAAATTCCCTGGATGGAAAAAATAGTGGAGGTTCTGAAACCCCCAGGACATCTCCTCACAAAGTTTGAGCGATTTGGTGCTTTAATTTTATGTTTGGATCTCTGAACCTCTCCCAAAGGATGAGTTCTGTCCAGTCCTGGCTCCTGACCCATTCAGAAAGGTCCTCAGAGAAAGAATAAGTTTCTGGAATGAAAGAAAGACAGTTGCGATTCAACCTTTCTTCTCTGGTGATCAGCATGAGAGGTAGACCACAATGCACGTGTGCTAAGCTGCTTCAGTCGTGTTCAACTCTTTGCAGCCCCATGGACCGTAGCCCAGCAGGCTCCTCTGTCCATGGGGTTCTCTGGGCAAGAATACTGGAGTGGGTTGCCATGCCCTTCTTCAGGGGCTCTTCCAGACCCAGGGATCAGACCTGTGCCTCGTCCATCTCCTGCACTGGCAGCGCGTTCTTTACCACCACTAGTGCCACCTGGGAAATTCAGTCCACAATACTCCTAACAGAACAATTTCATTTAAGGGACGAGAGATGATGAAACAGAAATACAAAACCATAATTCCAATTCCAGGGAGAGAAAAAAATTAACATCAATTTCCCACTTCGAGCCCTTCTGTTTAACAGAGTCTGAACTGCCTGAGGAATCACAGGGCTGCCCATTGTCTTGAAAAAGGAATTTGTTAGGCGCATAATGATGTGCCTTCTCAACCATTTTGTGGATTTTGGTTTTCAATGACCCTCTTTCACGTTCTCTCGAGTTTTTCCAGGCCAACATCTCTCCATCCTGCAGCACTACACACAGCCAAATTCATTTGACATTGGATGACAAACTGCATTTGAATTTGCAAGGTTGAAAGGTCAAGGCTGTTCTCTGTGAGTCAACTAGGCTCCCTCCCAGTGTCTCAGTCATGGGGCTCTGCTGGAATGTTCTCTGAGCTGCTGCCTTCTTCAGTTATCATGAATACCTAATTCAGAACTGACTTAGATTTCTAATTACTGGCTCCATCTGAAGGAAGGGATAAAATAATGCCAGGGGATTGACAAACCTCAGTGCCTGCATGCGTGCTAAGTCACTTTAGTCGTGTCCGACTCTTTGCAACCCCATGGACTGTAGCCTGCCAGGCTCCTCTGTCCATGCGATTCTCTGTGCAAGACTGGACAGGGTTGCCATTTCCTTCTTCAGGGGATCTTCCCAACCCAGGGATTGAACCCAGGTCTCCTGCATTGCAGACAGATTCTTTACCATCTGAACCACCAGGGAAGCAATAAAATGAGGGTTTTGGGGAGGAGGCAGGGGAAATGGGAGAGAGGTTCAAGAAGCAGGGAACATGTGTATACATATAGCTGATTAACTTTGCTGTACAGCAGAAACTAATGCAACATTGTGAAGCAATTATACTTCGATAAAATTTTTTTAAATAAATTTCAAAAATGAATTTTCATAGACCCTTAGTAGGATATCAGAGATTATAAGTAAAATACTCAGGAAAATTTTTTCCAACTACTTATGAGCTCTAGCAGACAGACAAACAACTGAACTGCTAATTCAAGTGATTTTTACATAGTTATTTAAGGAGAACCTTTCAAGATGTTTACTAGGTTGTACTAAGATCTCTTTCTAAAACTAAATAGTTATTCATGCCTTCATTTCTTTTTAGCCTATGGCACTGATTGCCCTAAATTAAGTAGATTTTCAGAAATGTCTGTTGATAATTTGGTCAAACATTATGATAGTCACCATGTGTAGTTTAGTTATTACATGTATATCAGAGTAATAATTCTATAATAAAAAATCCATAATTCAAACTTTCCCCTTCATTATTTAATAATTGCTATCAGTTATTAAGCCCATATTTTATTAGGATACTAAATGCTTTATATCCATCATTTAAAAAAATTTTTCACCAGCCCTGTGATGTCAGTATAAATATGATATTGCAGAAGGGATTCAGAGAAGTAAGTAACTTGGCTCAGCTCATTCAGCAAGTAAGTGGCAGAGGTGAGATTCAAACACAACTCCTCCTGATTCCAAAGCCAAGACTTTTAACCACTGTGATGTACCACATTCATGCCATGGTTAAACTAGTGTCTGAATGGGTAGAATTTTTACTGACCATGTCTATGCCCTCCAAGGTCTGGTCTCCACTCAGTCTTTCAGCAAACACTAACCCTGCCCTCAGGGACATATTAAAATGAAAGGAGAACCAAGGTTAAAGTCAAAACAAAAGGTAATATAGCTGTGAAAAAGGGAAGCAAAAAGCAAAGGAGAAAAGGAAAGATATACCCATTTGAATGCAGAGTTCCAAAGAATAGCAAGAAGAGATAAGAAACCTTCCTCAACTATCAATGCAAAGAAATAGAGGAAAACAGTAGAATGGAAGACTAGAGACCTCTTCAAGAAAATTAGAGATACCAAGGAAAGATTTCATGCAAAGATGGACTCAAAAAGGACAGAAATGGCCTGGACCTAACAGAAGCAGAAGATATTAAGAAGAGGTGGCAAGAATACACAGAAGAACTGTACAAAAAGATCTTCACAACCCAGATAATCATGATAGTGTGATCACTCACCTAGAGCCAGACATCCTGGAATGTGAAGCCAAGTGGGCCTTAGGAAGCATCACTATGAACAAAGCTAGTGGAGGTGACGGAACTCCAGATGAGCTATTTCAAATTCTAAAAGATGATGCTGTGAAAGTGCTGCCCTCAATATGCCAGCAAATTTGGAAAACTCAGCAGTGGCCACACTGGAAAAGGTCTGTTTTCATTCCAATCCCAAAGAAAGGCAATGCCAAAGAATGCTCAAACTACCACACAATTGCACTCATCTCACATGCTAGTAAAGTAATGCTCAAAATTCTCCAAGCCAGGCTTCAACAGTACATGCACCATGAACTTCCAGATGTTCAAGCTAGTTTTAGAAAAGGCAGAGGAACCAGAGATCAAATTGCCAGAATCTGCTGGATCACTGAAAAAGCAAGAGAGGTCTAGAAAAACATTTACTTCTGCTTTATTGACTATGCCAAAGTCTTTGACTGTGTGTACCACAGTGAACTGTGGAAAATTCTGAAAGAGATGGGAATACCAGACCACTTAACCTGCTTATTGAGAAATCTGTATGCAAGTCAGGAATCAACAGTTTGAACTGGACATGAAACACAGACTGGTTCCAAATAGAAAAAGGAGTACATCAAGGTTGTATATTGTCACCCTGCTTATTTAACTTCTATGCAGAGTATATCATGAGAAACGCTGGGCTGGGAAGAAGCACAAGCTGGAATCAAGATTGGCGGGAGAAATATCAATCACCTCAGATATGCAGATGACACCACCCTTATGGCAGAAAGTGAAGAAGAACTAAAGAGCCTCTTGATGAAAGTGAAAGAAGAGAGTGAAAAAGTTGGCTTAAAGCTCAACATTCAGAAAACGAAGATCACAGCATCTGGTCCCATCACTTCATGGCAAATAGATGGGGAAACAGAGGAAACAATGGCAGGTTTCTTTTGGGAGGTGGGGGGCTCCAAAATCACTGCAGATGGTGACTGCAGCCATGAAATTAAAAGACCCTTACTCTTTGGAAGGAAAGTTATGACCAACCTAGAGAGCATATTAAAAAGTAGAGATATTACTTTGTCAACAACGGTCCATCTAGTCAAGGTTATGGTTTTTCCAGTGGTCATGTATGGATGTGAGAGTTGGACTATAAAGAAAGCTGAGCACTGAAGAATTGATGTTTTTGAACTGTGGTGTTGGAGAAGACTCTTGAAAGTCCCTTGGATAGCAAGGAGATCCAACCAGTCCATCTTAAAGGAGATCAGTCCTGGGTGTTCGTTGGAAGGACTGATGCTGAAGCTGAAACTCCATATTTTGGCCACCTGATGTGAAGAGCTGACTCATTTGAAAAGACCCTGATGCTGGGAAAGATTGAGGGCAGGAGGAAAAGGGGATGACAGAGGATGAGATGGTTGGATGGCATCACCAACTGAATGGAGATGGGTTTGTGTAGATTTCTGGAGCTGGTGATAGACAGGGAGGCCTGGCGTGCTGCGATTCATGGGGTCGCAAAGAGTCGGACACGACTGAGCAACTGAACTGAACTGAACCTTAGGAAAGACTTGCTAGCAAGTTTATGAATCAGATTTTGATAGTCAAGTATACAACAAACCCCCAGATCCTGCCTGCTTTTATTGGAATGTGAAAGTACTGACTAAAAGACTTCAGTTCAGTTCAGTCGCTCAGTCGTGCCAGACTCTTTGAGATCCCATGAACCACAGAACGCCAGGCCTCTCTGTCCATCACCAACTCCTGGAGTTTACCTAAACTCATGTTCATTGAGTCGGTGATGCCATCCAGCCATCTCATCCTCTGTCGTCCCCTTCTCCTCCTGCCCCCAGTCCCTCCCAGCATCAGGGTCTTTTCCAATGAGTCAACTTTTCGCATGAGGTCGCCAAAGTATTGGAGTTTCAGCTTCAACGTCAGTCCTTCCAATGAATACCCAGGACTGATCTCCTTTAAGATGGACTGGTTGGATCTCCTTGCAGTCCAAGCGACTCTCAAGAGTCTTCTCCAACACCACAGTTCAAAAGCATCATTCTTTGGCTCTCAGCTTTCTTCACAGTCCAACTCTCACATCCATACATAACCACTGGAAAAACCATAGCCTTGACAAGACAGACCTTTGTTGGCAAAGTAATGTCTCTGCTTTTTGACATGCTATCTAGGTTGGTCATAACTTTCCTTCCAAAAAGTAAGCGTCTTTTAATTTCATGGCTGCAATCACCATCTGCAGTGATTTTGGAGCCCCCAGAAATAAAGTCTGCCACTGTTTCCACTGTTTCCCCATCTATTTCCCATGAAGTGATGGGACCGGATACCATGATCTTCGTTTTCTCAATGTTGAGCTTTAAGCCAACTTTTTCAGTCTCTTTCACTTTCATTAGCAGTTGTTGTTCATACTTTTGTAGAAGGCAGAAGACTTTCATTAAAGTGATAATTATGGTGAATGTGCAGACATCTTTTTTGTTCATTTTTCCATTATATATATTTTTTTAATTTTGGCCATGGCACGGGATATGTTGGATCTTAGTTCCCTGACCAGGGTTGGAACCCACACCCTCTACAGTGGAAGCTTGGAGTCCCAACCACTGGATGGCCAGGAAAGTCCCTTATTCATTTTTTTAAATGCACACGTTAGTTCACACTTTGTGAGTGAGTGAAGTCGCTCAGTCGTGTCCGACTCTTTGTGATCCCATGGACTGTAGCCTACCAGGCTCCTCCGTCCCTGGGATTTTCCAGGCAAGAGTACTGGAGTGGGTTGCCGTTTCCTTCTCCAAAGTTCACACTTTAATCAAAGTGAAAGAACCTAAAGAACCTTTCCTTAAAAGGTTTCAGATTATAGATCCTAATAAATTCATTTTAATTGATCTGAATCTGTTCTTTGGGCTTCACTGGTGGCTCAGATGGTAAGGAA
Organism: Nanger dama; assembly: GCA_917880005.1. NCBI lineage: Eukaryota > Metazoa > Chordata > Mammalia > Artiodactyla > Bovidae > Nanger > Nanger dama. Next base: position 428,568 of record CAKJTW010000037.1, on the reverse strand, counting down.
TGCTCCTACAATGTGGGAACCCTGGGTTGGGAAGATCCCCTGCAGGAGGGCATGGCAACCCACTTCAGTATTTTTCCCAGGAGAATCTCCATGGACAGGGGAGACTGGTGGGCTATTTAGATACATTTCATATATGAAGATGTGGGAAATTCAATTCTTCACATATTTCTTGATAGGCTACCTATACCATTTGGTGAGATGCATGCTGGAGATGGTTTTCTTTAGGGACTCAAGGTAGCAAATCAGGTACGTGCAATGAGTCTGGAATGGAATTTTTTAAAGGATGGTTATGAACATTATGTGTCATATAAAAATGTTGACTTGAGCACCATCATGCCAATATTTAGCACCAACAATGAGAGAATAATAATAAAAACATGAAATACTTTCTTTCCTTCTGCTTGCTTGAGTTTGATTTATTCTTCTTTCTTTAGTTTGTTATGTAGTTGAAAGTTACTTTATTGATTTGAAATCATGGTTTTTTTTCCCATTTTAAATTTTCTTATATAAGCATTTTGTGCTATCAGTTTCCCTCTAACAACCGCTTTTACTATGTCCCTCTAGTTTGGGGATGTTTCAGTTTCTTTTTCATCTTAATAAAAATATTTTCTGATATGTCTTACTAATTCCTTTTTTAACCAAGGATTATTTGCAAGGTTGTTTAAAAAGTATTTACTGATGTTTCTGGATGTGATTCTGTTATTTCTAGTTTTAAACTATTGTGGTCAGAGAACAGACTTTTTGAATAATTTTAATTTTTAAAAATCATGGAAGCTCTTTTCAGGACATGGAAGCAACCTAATTGTCTATCAACAGATGAATGGATAAAGAAGATATGGTAATATATACAATGGAATATTACTCAGCCATAAAAAGGAGTGAAGTTGGGTCATCTGTAGTAAGGTGGATGGACCTAGATTCTGTCCCATAGAGAGAAGTAAGTCAGAAAGAGAAAAATATCGTACATGAATGCATATATATAGAATCTAGAAAAATGGTACAGATGAACCTATTTGCAGGGCAGGAATGGAGATCAGCCATAGAGATCAGACGTGTAGACACAGGGGATTGAAGAAGTTAGGACGAATTGGGAGAGTAGGGCTGACATGTATACACTGTCGTGTGTAAAGTAGATAGCTAGCAGGAAGTTGCTGGACAGCACAGGATGCTCAACTCAGTGCTCTGTGATGACCTAGAGAAGTGGAGTGAGGGGGAGGGAGGAAGGCTCAAGAGGGATCTGCTTCACTTTGTTGTACAGCAGAACCTAACACAACACTAACGAGATTATACTCCAATAATAAAATAAAATGAAAATCATGGAGGCTTTTCTGTGACTCAGAATATGGTCTATCTTGGCATATGCTTCATAAGCATGACTGGTGACTATGTATTCAGATGCTGTTGGTTAACATGTTTTCTAAATGTCAGTTAGATCAACTTGCTTAATAGTGTTGGTTAATACAGTCTTATTGATTTCCTGTCAATGTGGGAGACCTGGGTTTGATCCCTGAGTCGGGAAGATTCCCCTGGAGAAGGAAATGGCAACCCACTGCAGTATTCTTGCCTGGAGAGTCCCATGGACAGAGGGGCCTGGTGGGCTACAGCCCACGGGGTCGCAAAAAGTCGGACATGACTGAGCGACTTAGCTTTCTTTCACTTTCACTGTGACTTGTGACCTCAGTTCCTTGATGTGTTCAAGAAAAGTTATGATTGTATAGATTATCTGCCATTTTCTCATTGTTGGGGAAGCTATGTTCTCTTGCATCCTAAGTGCAACCCGAATCTTCCTGGAGAGGTTTAAGCAGCAAAGTGATGCTATCTGATTTACATTTTAAAAAGCTCTCTCTGGCTGCTTTGTGGAAAATGCATTGAGGGCAGGTATGAGTGGAAGTGGGGGGAACCATTGAGGAGGCAAGAAAAGCAGCTTAGTCATGAGAGTGGTGGCCTGCACAAGGGTGGTGCCAGAAGAGAAAGAGAGATTTGAAACATAGTTTAGAAGTAAGCTGAGAGGATTTGATGATGGACGAAGGGCAGAACTCAAGGATGGCTCCTAGGCTTTGTGTGACCAAAGGAGTAGATGTTGGGGCCACTTATTAATAGGAAAATAGATCTTGGGGTGGCAAGTCAAATTCTATGTTGGAGATGTGAAGTCCTCAATTAAGGAGAGGGGTCAAGTCAGAAGCTGGATACTCAGTTTCAGAGTTCAGAGGAGAGTTCTAGGTTGACCATGTTCCTGTAAGAGTTAACAGTGTAGAAATGATAATTATAAAGTCTTGGGACTGGCTGAGGTTGCTCAGGGAAAGGAGATGACGGAATATGTAGCCCATTTGGCATAGGATGGAGGAGGGAGCATAAAGGAGACGGAGAAACAGTGGTCAAGGGCACAGAGGGAAAATTTTCATAAAACCCTTGAAAGGAAGATTTTAATCTAGGAACCCATAAGTCGCAAAAACATTTTTTCATTCAAGAGAAACTTGAGACAGTGAAGCTCTATTCACTCATTTGCTTGTTAGGTAAATAAGACTGCCAATTGCTTTCAGAATCTTGGGCCCAGGCTCTTCCAGTGATCCCAGGCGGGAGTCTGCCACAGCTAGGAGGCATACAGGGCGCTCAGTAACAAGGTTTCTTATAGTTCCATTTGTCCCAGGTGGTTCAGTAGTTAAAAAGCCTCCTGCCAAAGCAGGTGACACAGGAGATGTGAGTTTGATCTCTGGGTTGGGAAGATCCCCTGGAGGAGGAAATGGCAACCCATTCCAGTATTCTTGCCTGGAGAATTCCACAGACAGAGGAGCCTGGTGGGCTACAGTCCATGGGGTGGGGGGGATTGCAAAGAGTTGGACGCGACTGAGCACACAGCTGCACGCTGGGGTATCTGACCGAAACGCTATTAAACTTTGCAGGTAAGGTGCACATGTCAGAGGCTTGATCCTCCTCTAAATTTTAGTCTCTCCTTTTTCTCCCTCTGAGGCAGATGCTCCCTGGCTGCATCACAGATTCCTTCCTTGGTCTTTGCATGTGTTATTGTGAAATCTAATGCTTCTTCAGAGGAGACATGCTCTATTAAGTAAGAGAAATGTGGCTAAAGGAACATAATGAGGCTGGTTAGATGTTTTTATTGGTGGTGACCTTTCTACTTAACCCTGAGAATGTGTTGTTTTGAGTTTTAAAAATAAATCATAACTCTCACATTTCTTTCCTTTGACCTCTGAATCACATGCAGACTTGCACTATGTAACACAGGTTAGAGAGAAAAAAAGTGATTGGTATGAATCTGGATGATTTTTTTCCAGGCAGTGGAGAACAATATTATGCCCCTCTCAAACTTTCTGATTAAGACAGTGAGACAAACTGGACGGAGCAGGGTGGGGTTTTTGTCTGAGAACACTAGTAGTAGGATCTAGGTGTACTCAGTCAAGTCCAACTCTTTTGCAACCCTATGGACTGTAGCCTTCCAGGCTCCTTTGTCCATGGGATTCTCTGGGCAAGAATACTGGAGTGGGTTGCCATTTCTTTCTTCAGGGGATCTTCCCAACCCAGGGATCAAACCCATGTCTTCTGTGTCCCCAACACTGGTAGACCAGCACTAAACACCATGAATTCTGCTTCTGTTTCCCAACAACTATAAAAGGCCACTGTTTCAACACACACCTAGTGTACAACAGTCCACTCCAAGCCTGTCAATAAACATGTTAGAAATGAATTCTGTTTGGATTACCGGGCACTGCTCTATAGTTCAAGTTATCAGTTTTTCCTCCCTGAAGATAGGCATTTGAAACTTAATTTGATCTTTATCCCTTCCCTCGGCACCTAGAGGGTCATTTATTTTCAGACATTATATTTGGTTAGTTCGAGTTTCTCTGTCATCTTGTGCATCATAAGGAGCTTGATTCTCTCTGCTAACTCCAGTGAATGGACCACCATACCAGGCTGGTTACAGGTGGCATCCAGCAATTAATTTCCCAAGATGCTCTTCTTCTCCCCACTCTGTCTTTCCATTTCTGCCCAAGAGAGTGAGCCAGTGATGCATCCAGTGGGATTGAAACATAGACAGTTGGACCACAAGGCGGCGGGGTGGGAGGGGGGCAGTTTTCTCTTCTACAGAATCAAGATGCTTCACTCATTGTTTTGTGTATTGCCTCTCTTAGTGTTTTGTTTTGGTTTATTTGGCATTTTTCTTTTTTTCTTAATCTCTGAGAAAAATATGAATAATTAAAAGCAAACTGTGATCACTAGCAAAAGTTTTGTCACTTGGCTCTTTTTCTAGGAGCCAAGAAAAGTTCTTTTTCAACTTCTTGGCTGAAGTTGGAATTTGAAAGAGAGCATTTCAGATTTTATGCAACTCAGATGTCCAGCTTGGTGGGGCTAGGGAAAGGTGGGAAGAGCAATTTCCTGTCCCATCTTTCAAGAGCTCCTTGAGTTTGGCTTGAATGTTATGGAACTCTGTTGCTCTCTCCAACAGTATGCAAATCCCCAGGGAGACAGAAGAAAGGGCGTCTTCTGGCTCCCCATTCTTGCTTCCGAACTGGTTCAAGCTGAAGGTCTTGCCATCTGCAGGTGTTATGTTTGTTTTGTGTTGTGACAACACAGACACGGAACTTTGCCCCTTTCTTTTGTTCACACATATGAGCATGTACACACAGACACACAGCCACTTGAACAAACAAGTGGGTGAGTTGCACACTGAACATGTTTGATTGGAGTGGAGATAGACTTCAGGGCAGTACAACGTCACATTTAATATTAAACATCCTGGTTGTATTAGTCAGGATTCTGTTAAGAAACAGAACCAATAGGATGTGTTTGTGTGTGTGTGTGTGTGTGTGTGTGTGAGTATGTAGAGAGACAGGAAGAGAGAGATTGATCTATATCTATATCTTAATCTACCTATCTAGAGATTGATTTTAAAGAATTGGCTCATGTGATTATGCAGATTGACAAGTCCTAAGTCTGCAGTTTAAGTCTGAAGGCCAACAGAATGGAAATGGAAGAAAGATCTCGTGTGGCAGTTCAACTGCAAAGGCCACCCACTGGCAGAATTTCCTCTTGTTGGGGTGTGTGTGAGGGTGTGTGTATGTCAGTTTTTCTTCTAGTCAGATCTTCAACTGATTGAATGAGGCCCACCCACACTATGGTGGGCAATCTGCTTTCCTTAAAGTCCACCGATTTATATGTTAGTCTATCCAAAACACCATCACAGGAACATCACAGAACAAGGTTTAGCCACATATCTGGGAACCTCATGGCCCAGACAAATTGACATAAAATTAACAGCCACCCCAGTTTTCAACTCTTTTCCTACTGCACTGAATTGTTTAATATCCCAGTCTCTGCTCATCTCCCACCCCAAATGCCTGCTTTTTAACCCTGTGAAGTCTGGCCACTTCTCTTGCTTACTTGAATATTCAGGGTCTCATCTTCCATGCCCAAAAGGCTTATCCATGTATTTCCTTGAACAAAAATTGTTTCCTCCCTTAGCTTACTGGGCCCAGATGGCAAGATGACCATTTCCCCCACTCAGTTACATCTATAAAATTACAGTCCATGTAATGGCCATTTAAAAACCTTTCAGGATATCCTCTTTTAAAGAAACTGAACAGTCATTTGGATTTAATAAAAACTGTAATAATTTGTAAAGAGTCTATTAAAAGGAGAATTCCCTTGTGCATTTAAAACATAATACTGTATAAAGTTAGGTTTCCCTGCAATCTCTCAGAACACACTGATAATTTAAAAACAGTGACAACTAAAGTGTGCCTTTTATCAAGCAAGAGTTCAAGGTGTGCAGCCTGAAAGCTCAAGTGCCCTCTTGTGTTTTGCTTCTGCACTGGGTCAGCTCTGCCTCATGTTCACAGCTAAAAATACCTCACTCCTGGCCAGCCCAAGAATGGCTGGGGACGTTAACTACTTAGAGGCGAAGATTTTCTTTCCCCTATGATTTTGCTTTTTTCATTATTACTCACACATATATATATTAAGATGATAACAGCCAACACTTTTTAGTGCCTGCTGTGGGCCAGGGCCCTGCACTAAGTACAGTATATGCTTTATCTCACTTGATATTTACAGGACACTCTTTTCAAAAAAATACATTTTATTAAAGTATGGTTGACTTACAGTGTTGTGCTAATTTCTATTTTTCAGCAAAGTCACTTACTCCTTGGAAGAAAAGTTATGACCAACCTAGACAGCATATTCAAAAGCAGAGACATTACTTTGCCAACTAAGGTCCGTCTAGTCAAGGCTATGGTTTTTCCTGTGGTCATGTATGGATGTGAGAGTTGGACTGTGAAGAAGGCTGAGTGCCGAAGAATTGATGCTTTTGAACTGTGGTGTTGGAGAAGACTCTTGAGAGTCCCTTGGACTGCAAGGAGATCCAACCAGTCCATTCTGAAGGAGATCAGCCCTGGGATTTCTTTGGAAGGAATGATGCTAAAGCTGAAACTCCAGTATTTTGGCCACCTCATGCGAAGAGTTGACTCATTGGAAAAGACTCTGATGCTGGGAAGGATTGGGGGCAGGAGGAGAAGGGGACGACAGAGGATAAGATGGCTGGATGGCATCACTGACTTGATGAATGCTAGTCTGAGTGAACTCCGGGCGTTGGTGATGGACAGGGAGGCTTGGCGTGCTGCGATTCATGGGGTCGCAAGGAGTCGGACAAGACTGAGCGACTGAACTGAACTGAACTGACTTACAGTGTTGTGCTAATTTCTATTTTTTAGTAAAGTGTCTCAGTTATACATATATATGTTAGTTGCTCAGTCATGTCCAACTCTATGTGACCACATGGACTGTAGCCTGCCAGGCTCCTCTATCTATGGGATTCTCCAGGCAAGAATTCTGAAGTGGGTAGTCATTCCCTTTTCCAGGGGATCTTCCCGACCCAGGGATTAAACGCCGGTCTCCTGCTCTCTAGGTAGATACTTTACCAGCCAAGCCACCAGGGAAGCCCCATGCATATATATGGATTCTTTTTCATATTCTTTTCTATTATGGTTTATTACAGGATATTGAATATAGTTCCCTGTGCTAAACAGTAAACCTTTTTTTAGCCATTCTGTATATAATGGTTTGCATCTACTAATCCTAATCTCCCAGTACTTCCCTTCCCCTTCACAACTGCAGGTCTGTTCTCTATGCCTGTGAATCTCTTTCTGTTTCATACATAAGTTCATTTGCGTCAGATTTTAGATTCTACATATAAGTGATATGTACTATTTGTCTTTATCTGACTCACTTCAGTTAGTAAGACAATCTCTAGGTCCATCCATGTTGCTGCAAATGGCATTATTTCATTTTTTTTGTATGACCAGTATTCCATTGTATATATGTACGTGTGTGTGCATATATAAAGAAAGGCAATGCCAAAGAATGTTCAAACTACTGCACAATTGCACTCATCTCACACGCTAGTAAAGTGATACTCAAAATTCCAAGCCAGGTTTCAATAGTACATGAACCGTGAAATTCCAGATGTTCAAGCTGGATTTAGAAAAGGCAGAAGAACCAGAGATCAAATTGCCAACATCTGCTGGATCATTGAAAAACCAAGAGAGTTCCAGAAAAATATCTATTTCTGCTTTATATGCCAAAACCTTTGACTGTGTGGACCACAACAAACTCTGGAAAATTCTGAAAGAGATGGGAATACCAGACCACCTGGTATGCAGGTGGTCCTCCTGAGAAATCTGTATGCAGGCCAGGAAGCAACAGTTAGAACTGGACATGGAACAACAGATTGGTTCCAAATCGGGAAAGGAGTACGTCAAGGCTATATATTGTCACCCTGCTTATTTAACTTGTATGCAAAGTACATCATGAGAAACGCTGGGCTGGAAGAAGCACAAGCTGGAATCAAGATTGCCTGGAGAGATATCAATAACCTAAAATAGGCAGATGATATCACCCTTATGGCAGAAAGTGAAGAAGAACTAAAGAATCTCTTGATCAAAGTGAAAGAGGAGAGTGAAAACGTTGGTGTGAAGCTCAACATTCAGAAAATTAGGATCATGGCATCTGGTCCCATCACTTCATGGGAAATAGATGGGGAAACAGTGGAAACAGTGTCAGACTTTATTTCTGGGGGCTCCAAAATCACTGCAGATGGTGACTGTAGCTGTGAAATTAAAAGATACTTAAAAGAAAATTTATGACCAACCTAGACAGTATATTAAAAAGCAGAGTCATTACTTTACTAGCAAAGGTCCGTCTAGTCAAAGCTATGGTTTTTCCAATAGTCACGTATGGATGTGAGAGCTGGACTATAAAGAAAGCTGAGCACTGAGGAATTGATGCTTTTGAACTGTGGTGTTGGAGAAGACTCTTGAGAGTCCCTTGGACAGCAAGGAGATTCAACCAGTCCACCCTAAAGGAAATCAGTCCTGATTATTCATTGGAAGGGCTGAGGCTGAAGCTGAAACTCCAATACTTTGGGCACCTGATGTGAAGAACTGACTCATTGGAAAAGACCCCGATGCTAGGAAAGATTGAAGGCGGGAGGAGAAGGGGACGACAGAGGATGAGATGGTTGGATGGCATCACCAACTCAATGGACATGAGTTTGAGTAGACTCTGGGAGTTGGTGATGGACAGGGAAGCCTGGTGTGCTGCAGTCCATAGAGTGCAAAGAGTCGGACACTACTGAGCGACTGAACTCACTGAAGTGAACTGATTTATATTTACATATGCACCACATCCTCTTTATCCATTCATCTGTCGATGGGCATTTAGGTTACTTCCGTTATCTGTCGTGAATAATGCTGCTCTGAACATTGAAGTGCATGTATCTTTTGAATTAGTTTTGTCTAGATACATATATGCCCAGAAGTGGGATTGCTGGATTGTATGACAACTCTATTATCAGTTTTTTGAGACACTTCCATACTGTTCTCTGTAGTGGCTACACCAATTTATATTCTCACCAACAGTGTTGTCTCCAACAGGTGAGTCTCCACACTCTTTCCAGCATTTGTTATTTAGATATTTTCTCTTGTTAGATACTTTTATCAGCTTCATTTTAAGGATGAGGAAATGGATATTTGACTATTGTTTACCAGGTCACACTGCTGTTTGATCTTGAAGCTTGGATTTGCATCCAAAAGGATCTGCCTCTAAACTTAGCCAATATGCCAGGCTCTCTCTTAGCCAATTGTGGCTACACTCCAAGCTCTCTCTGGTCATGTGCTGAGTATTCTGCTGGATTCTGCCTATAGCAAATCTTCTGTTTTTGCAAAACCTTAGCGATTCAATCAAATCACATATTTAGTCACTTTGTAGCAATTTACAATAAAATTAAGAATTTCTTTTTCCTCCTCAATCTCTTTTTGCAAATCAACTTTTAGTGTGTGGGAGGGATCCCCTCAGGAGGACATAGCTCTTAAGACTCCAGCCTGCAGTCTCGTGGAACAAAATTCTGCCTCTTTCAGCAGGCTGGGGCCAGTGTTGGCACTAGAGTGGTGCTGTTAATGGCAAAGGTTGAGGCATTCTCCAAGGCTGCCACCTGCTCTCATGTCTCAGTGGGTGTTATCTGTCTTATTCTGAGGGACTTTTAGAAAAGAAGATTCTTGGACAGCTTCCTCAGAAGTTATTACAGAACCTTAGACTCTTAAGAGAACTTTGGACTGCAAAGATACCAAACCAATCAATCCTAAAGGAAATCGACCTTGAATATTCACTACAAAGACTGATGCTGAAACTGGAGCTCCAGCAGTTTGGCCACCTGATGCGAAGAGTTGACTCACTGGAAAAGTTTCTGATGTTGGGAAAGATTGAGGGCAAGAGGAGAAAGGGGAAACAGAGGATGAGATGGTTAGATAGCCTTACTGACTCAATGAACATGAATTTGAGCAAACTCCAGGAGATAGTGGAGAACAGACAGAGGAGCGTAGAGTGTTGCAGTCTATGGGGTGGCAAAGGTCAGGCTAGACTTAGCAACTGAACAAAGCAAAGCGAACAAGAATTATCAAAGTCAAGACAAATAGAAAAACGTTAAGATAGAACGACAAGAAGAACATCCAGAATATCAAACCAGAGAGGACTTGTGATGATATCCATGATATCTCCAGGGAAGAGAAAAATGAGAATTGTCACTTGGTATTTCTCTTGTTGCTCCCGCAGTAGGGGGCATCCAGTGGTTTAGTCACAATACTACCGAGCTCCTTTGAGCTCTCGGGAGACTGAGAGGAGGCAAATGCATTGCACAGAAAGTATCTAGGCTGGAAGTGAACGATCCCAGTGTCGGGGATAAGAGCAGCCCTCCGCTGCCCTGGAGAGAGAATACTGGCCACCATGCAGGTGGGCCCACTGGACTGAGAAATTCAGCAGCAGCTCCACAGCACCACAATTCTCTTTCCCACCAAGGAGCATAGGCAGCTAGAGATCTGCAGGACACACTGAAGGGCAAGACAGCCTTCTGCTCGGCACTTAGGAGACTAATCAAGAGCAATCAGAGCCCGAGAAAGTTGTAGTGACCACCGCAGCCTAAGGGTGGAGGGAGGCCCGGCTGACCATGCTCCTCCTTTCTCCATGCCGATGTTGGTGAGGGAGGCTACCAGATGGGTAGGGGCAAATTAAATTTTAAAATTTCTCTAAATAGTTTATTTTCCTTGTCATCCAAGTAAAACAGAATGATTGCAAAGGAAAGAGTGAAGGAGGGAAGAAAAGGCAGGAAGAAAGAAGGAAGGAACGTAAGGAGTGGGGGGGAGGAAGGCAGGACGGCAGGAAAAAATATGAAAGAAAGAAAAAAGGGGGTTGCCACTGGGGGAAGCTGGATGAAGGACACATGAGCCATATTTGCACCATTTTTTACAACTCCTGAATCTATAATCATTTCCAAATAAAAATGAAGAAGGAAATCTCATAGTTCCACCCCACAGAAGTCACCACCATTACCACTGCAGCGTATGTCTTTGGTTACCTGTGCCTGTAAAATGCGTTATAATGAAACAAAGCGTGATAAACCGAATGAGAGCTACTTACAGAGCAGGAGTTAAGTCACTTAGCAAATGTTTTGACTCTATTTTATAAAGTTTCCACTTTTCCTCCATGTAAAATGACATCTAGCTCTGAATTGAGAGGACACCACCTGACATTAAAGACTGTTGCTTCAAATGGACAAAACCTCCATAAGCAGCCCCCTTAGGCAATTCTGCCTTAAAATGTGAATTTCTCTCTGGGTATCCTATCCTTGTCAGTTTCCCCCAGAAAATATTGCATTGAGGCTGGGGAAGCTTTCCATTTAGGGAGGAAACAGTACTTATATAAAAGCACCTAGTACAGCCAGTGAAGAATGACATAGCAAGAACAACAGGATTATAGGAAGAGATTTAAAAGAAACTCATCTCCTTAAAACAGAAGATAAAAAAGAAGATGTGGTGAGGGGTGTGTGGAATAGGCTTAAAAGAAGCCGAGTATTATGTGCCACCTTAACATCTGAAACCAGAGGGCCTTGACTGGCCTAGCCACACGTTCCTTCCCACTCTGCTCCATGAATAAAGTGCCTTAGCCAAGCCGCCCTCCAGGGAACCAGCCACAGTGCCTGCTTATCCCAGGATACCGGGCTTCCACTCCCTGGCAGCCCACAGAATTATTCAAACAAGTCAATCACATCCTCCCTTGGGAACCAGGCAGGCACCCCATCATCTTGATGCTACAAAACCTGCCTCCACAGTCCCTGCTAATTCTTTCTGTCCCTAAGTGTGACTCATGGAAGGGTTCTATATGGCGGAGTCCTCCTCCCCTGGGCTGTGAGTATAGGTGACTAATTAGCCCCTGCCCATCTCCTCTGTCCATTATTGCTATAGAGTGTTTGGCTCTTCCCCAAACCCTACGGCGGATCTGATCCTTCACCAACAGGTCAAAGAACCAGGGATCAAATCAGGGTGGGGTCTCCATCAGTTGTGGGATTCTGACCCATCCAAAGAGTTTCATGGCCTTGGACAACATGCTCCGCGTATCTGCGTGTGTCCCAATCATAAACCAGAAGCTGTTGGAGATTGTTGAGTCACTTCTATTTGCTTGATTTACTAACATTTCCTCCCTTTGTAGAGGAAATATCAACAAATCCAGGGTTTGCCTTTCAGGGGCGGCTTGGCCAGGGTGGGGGAGAGCCTCTGGGGCAGCCTGCTGGCTGTGTGGGGGCGGGCGCGGGAGCCTCTAAGGGACAGCAGAATGAGCTGGGCTGCAGAGCTGGAGGTGACACATGGATACATCAGGGTCGCAGGAGGAAGGCAGCTCATTATCCCTGAGTGTCCCTACTTTCTCATTAGTGAGGTTTTTCCACATTAATGTGTAAAAGGGCATGATCACAGGCGTGCTTTGGAGTTCTAGGCATAGCTGAGTAATTCAGAACAGGCGTTTTCTATCCGAAGGGGCAAATAAAAGGAAAGGCTAGGAAAACAAGCTGCTGGGATTATCTTTCCTTCAAGAACCAAAGGAATGAGAGTAAATAACTTCACTAAAGAAGAAAATGTCCTCAGCTATGTTTGGGGATCATTAGTCTCATCCATCCTTTCAAAGACCTTCATGTGTTTTTTTTGTGGGGGCGATGTCTCCCTTTGATCATTTACAATAAACTTACAAAGTGTGTGTGCTCAGTTGCTCAGTCGTGTCCGACTCTTTGTGACCCCATGGACTGTAGTCTGCCAAGCTCCTCTGTCCATGGAATTTTCTAGGCAAGAATACTGGAGTGGGTTGCCATTTCCTTCTCCAGGGAATCTTCCTGACCCAAGGATCGAATCCGGGTCTCCTGCATCTCCTGTACTGGCAGGCAGATTCCTTACCACAGTGCCACCTGGGAAGCCAAAGACATTTTCCTGATTGGGACTTGAAGCCAGGCCATGGTGGTGAGAGCATCGAATTCTAACTACTGGAGTACAAGGTGCAGCAGCAACATATTTGTTGAGGACAGTAGGAAGCAGCACAGACATTGTTCTTCTCAGATGCCAGGTAAGTTAGTGGTATAGGCATAAGTAGGAGACCTCCAGTTCCCTGCCACCATCCTACTACAAAGAATGCATGTGGTGCAGATTCCTTTGTAGACAGTGCCAGTCACCACTGGGTCAGCGACAGCAGGAAGCGATGTCACTGGGAGAAGAGGAAGGCTGGTCCTCAGGCAGGGTCTCATGGACTGGTGGTGCCTGGGGTCACACGGGCCAAGAGATTCAGCTGTGCAGTTTCAGAAACTGTTCAGGCCAAGGAGCTTACCTCCTATTCACCCAACTTACAAAGACTGACACGCCAACCGGATTTCCAGCTGGATAGTTCACGAGGCGATCTGTGGCTGCCAAGTGGTGTGGATGTGTTTATCAATTCTCCAGTTTTAAGATGCATTTCCCTCCTCGTGTTTTAACATTACTGACACAGGTATCATTCTACAAGCACTGTCAGCCAACAGCAGCTCCAACATAGTTGCTGTTGCCTGCGAGGAGATGAACTTGGTTATTATTTCTTGTGATGTGCCTGGAAAACTGCAGCCATTCATACTTCAGCCAGCAAACCAGTGAGGACCTCTTAGGAGAAGGAATATGAGTCATGATTCTTTTGTTGTTATTGTCGTTTGGGGTTTTTCCCCTTTCTTTTAAAATTTATTTTTAATTTTATTTATTTATTTTTTTGAGTCATGCTTCTTGTCTGAAAACTTCTACTGACATCCATCTGGTAAGATCTAGAAAGCACTGGAACCAAAACCCTCCAAATTGGTGTTGACAGCTTGAGAAAACTGGAAGAAAATCTGAGTGGATTTCTTAGTAGAACACATTTTTTTCTTTCTCATAACATTTTATTTTGAAAATTTTTAAACTTATGAAAAAGTTTTAAAAATTATTTGGTGACTACACAGATGCTTTCCCCCAGATTTTCTTATCGATATAATTTAGAGACATTTGCCTCACCTATCTGTTTTGAGGGTAGTTTTTGTTTGTTTAATTGCTTGCTGGATCATTTTGGAAGCATGTATCTTTTAGGAACAAGGACATTCCTCTAGATAACCATAAACTACTATATTCAAGAAATTTAACATTGATATCTTAATATTATCTGATATACAGCCCATGTTCACATTTCTAGTGGAACAAATAGGTTTATCAGTTTTATTCTCTTTTAAGAAATGCTATGTCACCTACATTGTTAAAAGGTAGAGGATGACTGTGTAGGAAATACCGGAGACATCAAAGACTTTGAATCTAAAACTGATTCAGGGAATTAGACAGCAAATACAAAGAAGTCTTAGGAGGCCATTTTGGCCATGTTATTTCCCTTCCATTTGTCTTCTTATGGACGCACAAGACTTGATGTATAGTAAAATCTGTATCTTAGTAAGTCAGAAATCCTCTAAGTGATTGCATGCTGAAGTAATAGGAAAGCATCACATTATAGTGTAATTGGCAAAACTGTTTCTTCTTTGCAGAAAAGCCCTGATGCTGAGAAAGACTGAAGGCAGGAGGGAGAAGGGGATGACAGAGATGGTGGGATGGCATCACTGACTCAATGGACATGAGTTTGAGCAAGTTCGGGGAGACAGTGAAGGACAGGGAAGCTTGGCGTGCTGCAGTCCCTGGGGTCGCAAAGAGTCAGACTTGACTGAGAGACTAAGCAACAACAAAAAGAGGATGAAATAGACAGCCTCTCGACTGTCTCCCCCAGCTCCACCATCCCTGGCCGTAAAGACGTGAGTCCTAGCCTGGGCTGAGGCAATGGGAGAATTCCAGTTTCTTGGATCCTGACCTAACTGGCATTGTTCAAAATCCTCCTGCAAAAATCAGTCATGTTCTCAAGGTGGTGGGAGAGAGAAGCTCTCCAGAGAGAAGCTCTTTCAAAGGGGTTTGTTAGTTGGATTATGTACATCTGGAGAGACCAGTAGGTATCATTTGACTTTGCCCAGAGAGAGAGGGTGATATTTCTTGAAAACAAAGGCAAGGATGGAGAGACAGAAGGAAATGGGTAGAGATGAGAAACAGGAAAAGAGAAGTCTGGTGGTGCCGGATCCTCTGTCCCTGAAGGTCTTCTGTCCCTGGTTTCTATAGAAACTCTCCCTTTGATATTCTGAGGGAGCTCCCACCCCTCTTTAAAAATCTAGCTTTAGTTGGTCTCTGCCACTTGCATCCAAAGCATCTTGACTAATGCAGCCATAGTATCCTCTCACCAAGTTAAACCACGGGCTCTGTGCACTGTCAGGGACACTCAGCTGTGCCTTTTGTTTGCTTACAACTCTGTAGTTTCCCACTAATAGTTTTTTCCCAGAAAGTATATTTATTTTTAAACAACTGAAAACACAAACAGAAACTTTGCTCCTAGCCGATATTCTTTTTATTTCACCACTGCTGAAATTTCCACTGGTGTCTTCATTTACACACACAGAGGCCACACACACATACACACACAGCACACAGATACAACATGTTATTAGGTCTATATCACAGGCTTCAAGCTCAAATAATTACAGGGGTGAAGCGTGTAATGTCAAATGAATGAGGAGAGGCAGATGGACAGTCTGGTAATACAAGGGGTGGTGGAAAGGCAGCAGCAAACTGAAAGGAGGGCACCCTGTCTAAAGGCAGCTAAATTCAAAAGAAAACAGCAGCAGCAGCACGCAGATCAAAGTAACCATGCCCGTGATTCGGGCTGCAGGCCGCCATCTTGCCTCCCAGCCTATACTGTAATTACTCACCTCCCTCTCTTAGAGGGCATTTGGTCATAAAGAAAAGAGTTTCACTCTGTTTTACTCTGGCTCGTGTAAATGGCCATTGCTTAGAAGAGTAGAGCAGATAATTGATTGGACACAAGATCCAAATTATTACCCAGCCTCATGGGAACAGGAGTGGGCACTGTTTTGTGCCAGGGGTTTTCTCTGTTTCTGATTACTGTGTCTGCATAGGGTCTTCAAAGCCTCGAGGGAGAGTTGACTGGCTGCTGGTAATGGACCAGACATCCATCCCTTGTCTGATGGGTGTGTGTTGGGGAGGAGGTCATGTACAATCTTGTGCACCTAAGCTCTGTCTTCAGCAGAGGCTCTGGATGGGGGGTTGAGCTGGGGCTGGGCTGGGGCAGGCGGTTAAACCTGCCTCATACAGTGGCTTTGTTGCTTCAAGCAGCAACTCCAAAGTAAGTTCAGATTCAGGGCATTTGCTAACTTTGCATATTTTCTTAAATTTTTTTCCAATCTGATAGAACATGTGGGACTCTTTAAAAAAATTTTTTGGCCATGCCTCGTAGCATGTGGAATCTTATTTCCCCAACCAGGGATCGAATCTATACCTCCTGAATTGGAAGCACAGAATCTTAACCCCTGGACCCCCAAGGAAGTCCCCATGTGGGACTTTTAATAGGAGTACGTATATGTACCTTCTATTAGTTATCAGTGAACATTCTTCTGGACTTACACTGGGTCGTCTCTTACAGCTCTTTTCTCTGTCCCCTTGGTGATCATACATCTCTCTTCTGCTTATCCCACAACAGTCCTGCCTCATATTCTGCACAGATTAGTATAAAATGTCTAGTTTCTTCTGTCTTAGGTCAAACCTGAATATCATCTCTTAATTAATCTTTTCAAAGAGCCACTGCGATTATATCACTCTTCTCCTGGGCATGTACTATGGTTCCCTACTGGGTTTTGGTCCTAGAAAAGTGAATTAACATCTCTGGATCTTGTACTTTATTATAAAATGGTCCAATAATAGCAGTCTATTAGAACTATGGTCAGGACTAGAGACAATGTCCCATATGCTCAGGGTGGTGCTTGGCAGAGTACAAGTGTTCAATCAACGTCCGTTCATACTTCACATTTTGGTTCCATTTCCTGAGTTCACATCATTTCCACAAAGACCTCAAGCTCCTTTAGAACATTCTCTTGCTTTCTTCCCCTTTATTACCTAAAGCCTTGGAGCCTCTAGATGGAACAATCCGGCCCCTGGTACACACTCAATGTGGCTCAGGCAATGAAGCTAAAAAGTGAAAAATGAAAGTGTTAGTCATTCAGTTGTGTCCAACTTTTTGCAGCCCCAAGGAATGTGGCCCACCAGGCTCCTTCAAAATGTGGTGAGACCAACATTGATAGAAGTGGAAGGGAGTGGGGCCCCGTGGCCAGGAAGCAGGTCACTGTCGTGTTTGGTCCAACCCAATGCTGGGGCGGGGTGGGGGGTGAAGGAGAAGCCCTATCGCTTCTGAGCCTGCAGGTTGACTCCTAGGCTCTGGTAATGTGCCCCCTGGTTTCCTGACCCTGCTCAAGGTCACACACACGTGTGATACCTTCCGTAGATGCGTCACCCCAGGATGAGGACTTTGGACCCTTATACCTCAACTAGGATTTGATCCTTGAATTGAGAAGATCCCCTGGAGAAGGGAATGGCCACCCACTCCAGTTTTCTTGCTTGGAGAATTCAATGGACAGGAAGAGTGGGACATGACTGAGCAAGTGACATACACACTTCTCCTCCCAAGACAGGACGAGGAGATGGCATGGCGGAAGATGAAAGAGCAGTCAGTAAACTGCCGACAAGTCTGGGTTTGCACTGACAAATCGCCTCTGTGGTTTGGCTCCCTGGACACCTGTATGTGTTTATTGTCCTTCCTGGGTTACTCACTTGACTTCAAGGGCACTGTTGTAGGGACACCATGGAAATAAGGACAAAGGAACCTCTGCCACAGGGCCCCGCCTTCTGGACACCACGAAGAGCTAGGGCTCACCCAGGATGGATGTGGTTTGGGAATGGAAAGGTCTGGGTTATTTCTAGTGCCCTGCTAGTTGTATGAGCACCCCTTACCATGCCCAGATTGTTCTGTCTTCGTTTTTTCAAATAGTTTTTTCAACTTCTGCTCCTTCCTTCACCGTTCAAGCCTTTTTATGTCTCCTGTTTCAACTCCTCAGATAAGAGGATTTGAGTAATTTACAAGGTCATTTTCATTCCTATGGCAGTTTTGCCCCAAACCACATCACAGGTGGCCCCTAGGTCCTAAAAGGGTTGCCCCACATCTAGTGCCCACCTGATCCAATAAGCTGTGGCCAGGGTGGAGGGGCAGGCAGCACGAAGGCACCCATGGGGACCACAGAAAGGGAGTGGGTTTGTGACTCAGGACTTCCTATTTCTACCCTTGTCCCACAAAAGACATCAAAAAATAGTCAATACTTAAGGAAACTTGACTTCCCTGGTGGCTCAGATGGTAAAAGCGTCTGCCTACAAAGAGGGAGACTTGGGTTCGATCCCTGGGTTGGGGAAGATCCCCTGGAGAAGGAAATGGCAACCCACTCCAGTACTCTTGCCTGGAAAATTCCATGGACGGAGGATTTAACTGCTTCCTCCTTTCAATTCAAGCTCCACAGTACTGCTAAAATTCTCTTTGTATGTGCAGATTAAACCCCATCAAGAAAAAAACCTTGCATTGGTTTTCCATTACCTTCAAGCTGAAATCTTAACTCCTTGACATGGCATTAAAGAGCCTTATGATCTGTTTACAACTTTTCTCACTGGTCTCATCTTGAGACCACTTGTATTCTCCACTCCCCACAGTAGACACCTACACACACACACACACACACACACACACACACACACCATGCATATAAACATCTTTTGCTCTAAAGTGAAGTCGCTCAGTCGTGTCCGACTCTTTGCGACCCCATGGACTGTAGCCTACCAGGCTTCTCTATCCATGGGATTCCCTAGGCAAGAGTACTGGAGTGGGTTGCTGTTTCCTTCTCCAGGGGATCTTCCCAACCCAGGGATCGAACCCAGGTCTCCCGCATTGGAGGCAGACACTTTAACCTCTGAGCCACCATGTCCAAATTTTGCAGGCCCCTAATGTATGGTATCCTTCCATGTCTGGAAGCCTTTCTAGAATCCTTTGCCCTCTGTCTCTCTGGTTTAACTCATATTCACACTGTGGGATTCAAGTTTCTCTCTCTTTTATAAAATAGTTTTTTTTATTTATCTATTTATTTGGCTGTCATGGATCTTAGCTGCAGCACAAGGAATCTTGGTTTTGTCATTGGGGGCCTTTTGTTGCGGTGCAGGGACTCCCTAGATGTGGCCTGTGGGCTCTGGAGCATGCGGGCTCAGTAGCTGGAGCACATGGAGTTAGCTGCCTTGTGACACGTGGGAGCTTAATTCCCTGACCAGGGATCAAACCCGAGTCCCCTGCATTGAAAAGTGGATTCTTAACCAGTGGACCGTCAGGCAAGGCCCACGGTGTAAGTCTCTTAACTAAATCTTCCCCTGCGGTCCAGAGTTGACTGGGACACCTTCTGTCATGGACCCATAGCCTATGACCCCACCTGGAAAAACTCACCATACTTCTTTGTAACCATTGTTGTTATATTCTCTACTGAATTACAGATTCACTGGGGTCAGGAGCTATATTTTATTCACCATGATATCTTCCCATTTTGTGGGAGCTCAAAATATTTTTGAATGAATGAATTTCCTCCAAAATAGGTTCCTGTCACAAAAGCAATGGAATGAAATTGAGAACAAAATCTTTGGAGTCTTGAGTCCCATCTCTTCCAGTCTCTAGCTGAGGGGTCTTGACCTCTGCGGGTCCTGCATTGCTTGTTGGGTAGAGTGAAGGGTTAGGGGTTAGAGGTGTGGCCTGAAGTCCTAGTCTCTGGGCTCTAGATTTTCAAGGACCTGTGTCCATGTAGGGCCAACCACAGAGCCTAAACAGACCTTCCTGGCTCAGGGCAGCTAGTCACCAGAGATAGGACAAGACAGTACTCCTCCCTCCCAGTATGAACGACATCACCCAGTACTGCTTCTCTGTGGCATTTTTATGAAATAGTGCCCTAACTTTGATTTCTGTAGTTGGCCTTTAAAAAGGACAACCTTTGAACTTGGCAACTAGCAAAAGGGAGAGAAATGGGACTCTGTCTACCCATCTATACTTTCTCCTTGTACCATGACTGTCACTACTGATTCCCTTTTCTTTTGAAATATTTTTAGATTTTTTTCCACTTGAATCCTCTCTTTGATTTGGAGTTTTTCTGGGCCCAATAGTGTCCCAAGGGCCTTCTTCTTTTTCATGATGGTATGAAATTTCTGAAGGACCATGAAATAAATGGATGGCCCAAAGCGCATGTGTTCTAGACAAGGAGCAGTTAAAGCTACCTGTTGCCACGTTTGTTACCCAGAAAATGTTGAACCGAAGCCCAAGCAAGTGCTTTCAGTTAGTTGTTGACTTCAAACCCACTGTCTTTCAAGTTTAATATTGGTCCGCCCGGTCACGGTGGCCAACAGCACTGAAGAGAAAATGAAGACGAGGTGGATTACTGGCCTCCAAGTGCCCCTTACAGGCAAACGTTGCCTTTGATTTGTGTTTTTATGTGGCTATTCTCTGCCATTACAGTGTTCAATACCTCTTGCCCTGCTTGCTAGAGCTGAGTTATTGGTGGGGGAGTGTTCACTCCCTCCTGGGGATAAGCTTTTAATCACCTACAAAGAGCAGTTGGCTGCCTCTAAAAACACTTCAATAAAGTGGGATTCAGCCGTCGGCCGGCTCAGCCCTTGTCGGCCCCAGGCTGCCTTGTGCCAAGATGCATCGAAGCCAGAAACGAAGGTCAAAAAGTTACTAAGGGTTGGCACGTTTTGCTGGCTGGCTTGTTTGCTAGATCCTTATTAAAACATAGGTGAAGATTGGCTGGCTTCTTTATCGCTTTTATAAATACTGTCCTGTCCATTTTCATTCCTTTCTTCTCTGCCCACTTCTGCCGAGATGGTTGTGACAGGGGATGGACGAGCTGAATGCATCGGTACAGCTGTCAGCTTAGAACAGGGATTCCGGGAGTCCACACGATTAGTGCTGATGGTGCACATCAAGGGGGTGGTGTTATGAGATCACCTGGAAGCTGGCCAGATGGACCAGAACAGTTCTGGCTAAATCCTTCCCTGGAATCCCGCGCTTTTGGAGGGCTCCGAACAGCGGCTAAACTCTGCGTCCACTAGATGGCGCAGTGATACTGGGCTCGCGCATCCGGGCGAGTCTGGGTCTCCTACACGTACTGTTCCCGGCTTGATCTCAAAGTTGGAGATCGGTTACGGCAGGGATCTGGGGACAAACTTCTTGAAGTTCTATATCTTGGATCCATTTCTTCATATACCCATTGTGAAAACTGTGTGGATTTCATAAAACTCTGGACAATAATTAATGATGAAAGTGTAAGTCACTCAGTCCTGTCCAACTTTTTGCGCTCCCATGGACTATACAGACCATGGAATTCTCTAGACCAGAATACTGGAGTGGGTAGCCGTTCCCTCCTCCAGGGGATCTTCCCAATCCAGGGATCAAACCCAGGTCTCCTACACTGCAGGCGGATTCTTTACCAGCTGAGCCACTGGGGTAGCCGTTCCCTCCTCCAGCAGATCTTTCCCACCAGGAATCCAACTGGGGTCTCCTGCATTGCAGGCAGATTCTTTACCATCTGGGCTACCAAGGACGCTCTAATTAATGATGAGGAATCATAATACCTAAAGTGCTTGAATGTGTAGGAGAAATGCCGTGTAAACGGGATCTAGCCATCTCTGACACTTAGAAAATGCATTCTAATCGTTTGGGGGAAATATGTGGCTTTACTAACTCTTGTGTTATCCCAGGTAGTAAGTGCTTTATTGGCATTCATTCTGTTAATCTTTATAATAATTTATGTGTGTGCATGTGTGTGTGTGCTCAGTCATTTTGGACTCTTTGTGACCCCGTGGACTGTAGCCTGCCAGGTTCCTCTGTCCAAGGAATTTTCCAGACAAGAATACTGGAGCAGGTTGCCATTTCCTACTCCAAGAAATCTTCCTGACCCGGGGATCAAATGCAAATCCCTTAGTGTCTCCTGCCTTGGTAGGTGGATTCTTTACCACTGCACCACCTGGGAAGCCTATAATAGCTTTATAAGGGAAGCGGTATTAACATACTCATTTTACAGACAGGAAAATTGAGGCACAGAGGGGTTGTGTTACTTGCGTAAAGTCACAGAGCTAATAAATGATGAAGCTGAGACCCAAACCTTGAGTTTCAGCTCCAAAGTTCATGCTCTTAGAAACTAGACTTCACAAAAGAGAATTCTAGGGAGCTCCGCCAAATAAGCTTTTATGCTCTCTCATGACAAAGGAAAAAGTTTAGGTTCTAAGCACCTTCCTCCCTATATCTTCTCTTTAACATTACTGCCCTTGGACATCAACGCTATCTGTCGGTGTGTCTGTATTTTCATGTTCTGATTCTATAGCCAGTGTTATCATCCTCACATAAATTGTGCAGCAATAGCATAATTTTTTGGCTTTCTATTTGGAACATTGCTTTACAAAAATCTTACTGATTTTCATTCTGACTTTCAGTTTCAGACAGGAAAATTAACATGCAAAGGCATTTCTCCACGACAGGACGCTTAGGCTACGACTAGGGAATTTACTCCTCTATTCATGTCTCCATTTATTCTGTGATGTTGACAGAATGTGTGCGGTGTGCTTGGCCTGAGTTTAGAGCAATAACTCAGGCAAGTTTGCTGTCTCCACAGCACTCATAGTTTGATACGGGGGACTGTAACAGAGCTTTGAACAGTTAAGGGGGTGGGGGCTGCCTAAGTCTTTGGGCAGTAGGTCAGCCTTCACAGAGGACAGGATACTTGGGTGGAGGCATGAAGGAATAGTAGGGATCCTCTAGGTAAAAACACAGCATCCCTAGGGAGAAAGAACACGTCCCCAGTGCTTAGACACTGGAAGAGATGAGCCTGATAAATTCCCAGAGTCTGGTCACCAAAGTTCCCCATGAACCAGTCAAAGATGGAACAATGGAAAGCCACAGTGAGCTCTCCAGGAAGGAAATGATACCATTAGATTTGTGTTTTGGGCAGAAGACTCTGGTCTGAAGGATGGACTACAGGTTAGAGGGACAGCAGCCACAGGACTTGATAATGAGACGAATGCAGGGGCTGAGGGAGAGGAAAGTATCCAACAAGAGGATAAGTGGGTGGGACTCCCGTGGTGGTCCAGTGGTTAAGAATCCACCTGCCAATGCAGGGGACACACGTTCGATCCTAGGCCTGGGAAGATTCCACATGCCACAGGGTAACTAAGCCTGTGTGCCACAAATATTGAAGCCCGTGTGTGTCCCTCACACTGCAATGAAGACCCAGCACAGCCTAAAGAAATAAATGAAAAAAAATTTAAAAAAGAGGACAGTGGGTGAATGGGGTGCCATTAATATGGAAACTGAAGGGCAAGAAGCACATGCTAAGTTTCATTTCAAATGTATTGCAGTTGAAGTGGACAGTGAAGTGTCTCTAAGGATCTGCACCCTGTGGGGAGAGTCAGGGATGGAATGGTAGAATTTGGAGTTATCTGTACTTTGGTGGGGGTTTCCCAGGTGGCACTCGTGGTAAAGAACCTGCCTGCCAATGCAGGTTAGACCAAAGAGACACGGGTTTGATCCTTGGGTTAGGAAGATCCCCTGGAGGAGGGTATGGCAACCCACTCCAGTGCTCTTGCCTGGAGAATCCCATGGACAGAGGAGCCTGGCGGGCTGCAGTCCACGGGGTCACAGAGAGTCAGATACGACTGAAGCAACTTAGCACATAGCACACACAATAGTGGAGGCTGAAACCGGGGGTCAGGGGGTAGGGACAGTGGGGGAATGGATGTCCATTACAGCATCTGATAAAAAGTATGAACCATTTCATTCAGTTTCCCAGTGTTTAAGTATTTAATATCTCATAGATCTCTCTGTATTTTTTTTTCACCTCTCATCACAGCGGCTCCAGGAGGTAGGTAATCAGAGAACAGAGCAGAGCACGGTGTTTCCAGGATTTCTTTGGGTTTGCCTTTCTTTCCACACAAAGCCTGTGCACATTGCACATTCCAAGTTTTTCCCAAGATATATCAAAATCTGGTGTGGAGGGAGAAGACGCTGAGCTTTCAATCACATCACGTACAGACAACGCTCCACCTCCAGCCCCTGAGTGAGACTCTGGCTTTTTGAGGAACTGGAAAGAACATGCTTCACTGGCAGGTGAAGAAAGGGAGGGAGCTGGAGCCGGCTTCAGGCTTGTTTTATTTTAAAACTGCATAAATGTTTAAAATGTGATGTGTAAACTTGCTTTCAGGCCACTTTTCGCGGTAAGCAGCCTTGACAGTTAACTGTTAGTCTTCTCTGGGATGCCGGAAACGTGTTCTTTTGGAGAGCACAGCAGAAAGTTGCTTGCTAGATAGCACGAGGGGGCAAGGCTGGGGGTTTGCCATCTGCTCTCATCTTTGGAAAATGGAGGAATTGAAGGCAACTGTGCTAGCACGGGAGAGAAAGTAAACAGGAGATACTTTATTCCCCCGGTCTCAGGGGTTTGTCCTGGTTTTTGTTTTAGTAGCTAAGTTGTGCCTGACTCTTTGCAACCCCATGGCCTGCAGCCTGCCAAGGCTCCTCTGTCTGTGGACAAGAATACTGGAGTGGGTTGCCATTTCCTTCTCCAGGGGATCTTCCCAGCCCAGGGACTGAACCCACGTCCCGTGCATTGGCAGTCAGGCTCTTCTCCACTGAGCCACCAAGGAAGCCCAAATCCAGTGACTTACAAACATTGACTTCTCCATTATATACTATGGAATGGACACAGCTCTGTGCTAAGCTGTGGGCTCACTATGGGCTGACTTCTAGAATCTTCCTGTACTGGGACTCGGGTTGCAGGAGCAACTCCCAACTGCAACATGCTGTCTTGTGGCAGAGAACAGAAACACGAGAGCCAAGCCATGCACTCTCCCTTCAGTCCACTCCTCGGAAATGGTGTGCATTGGGCCCCACTTGAATTTTACTGGACAAAGCAAGTCACATGGCCAAACCCAAAGGGTTGGGTCATAAGAAAGGAGGAAATGAATGCTTGTGCACAGTAATGACAGCTGCCAGAGGTATTCATTCTTTCACCAAATATTTACTGAGTGCCAGCATTGTGCTGGAAATTGATCTGTGGAAATAGATCTGTTCCCTGCCCTCATGGAGATTACAATCTCACTTGGGACATAAATGATGAAAACAGGAATTGCAATAAAAGTAGAGCCCAGTTCCAGATTCAGACCCTTCACAAGGGAGCGGAGGCTGCAGACAGCACAGGTTGACAGCCGTAGGATGAATTACTCCAGAATGTCATCTCTAACAAGGCCTAATCCATATTTCTCCCTGGACAGGGTAGGGAGAGGCTGAGAGATTCTGTTCCTGAAAATTCACCTCAGGTCATCAGCCTTCTGAGACCTCGTAAGGCCTTCTTTGCTGAGACAGTGTCACAGGTTGCCTGCCTTGACATCTTTTGTCCCACTTGCCACCTGTAAACCCAGCCCCACCTCCCTTCCCAATCTGGCCAGGTCCTGAGTCAGTAAACACTTCAATAGATCCAGCTTTGTATTTGGGTGCTGAGGACCAAGTTGTTGTTCAGTCGCTCAGTTGTGTCCGACTCTGCGACCCCATGGACTGCAGCATGCCAGGCTTCCCTGTCCTTCACAATCTCCGGGAGTTTGTTCATACTCATGTCCACTGAGTCAGTGATGCCATCCAACCATATCATCCCCTGTTGTCCCCTTCTCCTGCCCTCAGTCTTTCCCAGCATCAGGCTCTTTGCATCAGGTGGCCAAAGGATTGGAGCTTCAGCTCCAGCATCAGTCCTTCCAGTGAATATTCAGGGTTGGTTTCCTTTGGGATTGACTGGTTTGATTGCCGTGTTCCTAAGCTTTCTCTATAACCTTCCAGATTCATCCATACCATCATGCCCATACTCCTCTGACCCAACAACCCTAGACTCCAGCCCAGTGATTCCCTTCATACCTGTTGGGCCCTGAGTTCCAGGGTTCATAAACACCATCATTCCCTCAACACCTCCACAGAGGCTGTCTCTCTGAAGATTCTTCCTGTGGGTGCCACTTCTGCAGGACTGGGAGACCAGGAAATGTTCTCCTCACTCCCCAGTGTGGCTTCCTGTACTCTGGTGTGGCACCTTATGCTCCTTTGAAATGAGAGATTCTTGATTATACACATGTATATGGCCCCACTGGGATCTAGGGAAGACCCTGGGAGAGGCTGACTGCTACTTTTCTTCATATTCACTACTTAGTGTGACCAAAATGATGTGCAAGGGACTTTGTTGGTGGTCCAGTTTAAGAATCCACCTGTCAGTGCAGGGGACACGGGTTTGATCCCTGGTCCAGGAAGCTTCCACATGCCACAGAACAACTGAGTCTATGCACCACAGCTGCTGAGCCCCTGGGCTCCAGAGCCTGGAATCACAACAAGAGACGCCACCAAGATGAGAAGCCCATCACTGCAACTAGAGTAGCTCCTGCTCACCGCAACTAGAGAAAGCCCATGAGCAGCAATGAAAACCCAGCACAGCCAAAATAAAAAAATTAATAAATTTAAAAATACTGTGCAAGTATCAAGAGGTGGGTTCATGCACACAGCACACAGGTGAAGACCCAGCGAGGGGACAGTTTTGAAATCTCGTAGTTCGAGAGTTTCCACCAATGACTGGTTCAAATTTACCTTTCATATGAGTTCTTGGCATCAAGAACAATAAGCCTGAGTGCTGGGATCCAAGGTCACAGGTGAATATATTCTAGAGAAATTACACAGGTCTAGTTAAGCTGAAATTAAGCCCTCCAAGTGGGGAAGTAGCTCAAGCACCCTTTTGCAAAGCTTTACTAAGATTTATTTGGAAAGTTATGGCCTCTCCTGAAATGAATCCACAGATTGCCTTGCTCTGATTACAAGAAGAACACTGAGGTCTTTATGAACAGTCATCATTGGATTCCTGCCCTCCTTAAGGAGATTAATTAGGTAAATTTCATTACGGTAACACCAATTTTCTTGGAAAGAAACCATCCAACTTTAGAATGACTCTGAGTTTATATCTGAAACTAAGCAATGTTAATGTTTACAGTTGAGAATGTGAAACATTAGGTTTTAATAGATGTTGATGTCATTCTTGGCATCCCACGATGATATAAACTACTCTGCGAAGAGGTAACACATTGTTAAATGTAACCAAAATGCAAAGAAAGAAGTTGAAATGTACACACACAAGGTTCAACTCTGCCTCCCACTTTCCCACCCTGCAGCTGCCATCTGAGCTGAACCAGAAAGTGGCAGTTGGCACGCTCCATCTATCACGGACGTGTAGAGAGAGAGATGAAGGAATCTCTGCAATTCTGTTTAGTGATTTGCTACTCTAGTATTTTCAAAGAGGGCCAAAATGGCCAAGGAAAGAGAAATCAGTTTTAGTCCTGGTTCTGCCACTTACTTGTTGCATGACCTAGGACTGTGGTCCCTGTCTCTTGGCAGTTTCTCCATGCCCAAAGTGAGAAGTCTGGAATCCCTGGCCTCCAATGACCAGCATAGTACTCTGTTTCAAAGATCAACCTTCTGCCACTTGTGTAGATTGCTGTATACAGATATTTGACTACCCTCCTTAAGCGCCAAGGGAATCTGGGAACTTAGGAGCTGACCTTAAACCTTGAAGGTGGGCCCTTGTGTCCTTGAACTTGCCTCATGACAGCCAGAGGTTGGGATGTTTCTGAGATGGCCTCAGACACAGACTGTATACAAACTTACTCTACCTCCCACCCTCCTCTGCCCTATGTACAGTTTCCAGGGAGTGCGTGCCAAGTCGCTTCAGTTGTGTCCAATTCTGTGACCCTATGGGCTGCAGCCTGCCAGGCTCCTCTGTCCATGGGATTCTCCAGGAAAGAATATTGGAGTGAGTTGCCATTTCCCTCCTCTGGGGGATCTTCCTGACCCAGGGATCAAACCTGCATCTCTTACATCTCCTACATTGTCAGGCAGGTTCTTTGCCACTAGCACCACTTTTCAAGGGGTGTATATTAGTGCATTCTCACACTACTGGCAAGGTGAGCAGGGTGAGCTTCTTACACGTAATTGCTAAAGGAAGCTCAAATGTGCTCAGAAAATGTAATTTTGGGACACAGCATAGAATTTCTTCCTTAGAATTGGAGAGAGGGTCATCTCTATGATTTTTGTTAGTGTACTTAAAATCATTCCACATAGCAGCCTCCCATAAATAGGCTACTTTGGTCTGAGTTTGCAGGAGCGGCAGCTGCACAGCACAGGAGCGGCTGAGAGGAGATACCCCACGTTCAAGGTCAGGAGCAGTGGCTACACTTTGCTGGAGCAGTTGTGAAGAGATACCCCACGTCCAAGGTAAGAGAAACCCAAGTAAGATGGTAGGCGCTGAGAGAGGGCATCAGAGGGTAGACAGACTGGAATCACAGTCACAGAAAACTAGCCAATCTGATCACATGGACCACAGCCTTGTCTAACTCAATGAAACTAAGCCATGCCATGTGGGGCTATCCAAGACGGAGGGGTCATGGTGGAGAGTTCTGACAGAATGTGGTCCACTGGAGAAGGGAATGGCAAACCACTTCAGTATTCTTGCCTTGAGAACCCCAGGAACAGTATGAAAAGGCAAAAAGATAGGATACTGAAAGGGGAACTGCCCAAGTCCAAGGTGCCCAATATGCTACTGGAGATCAGTGGAGAAATAACTCCAGAAAGAATGAAGGGATGGAGCCAAAGCAAAAACAACACCCAGCTGTGGATGTGACTGGTGATGGAAGTAAAGTCCAAAGCTGTAAAGAGGAATATTGCATAGGAACCTGGAATGCGAGATCCATGAATCAAGGCAAATTGGAAGTGGTCAAACAGGAGATGGTAAGAGTGAACGTTGACATTCTAGGAATCGGTGAACTAAAATGGACTGGAATGGGTGAATTTAACTCAGATGACCATTATATCTACTACTGTGGGCAGGAATCCCTTAGAAGAAATGTAGTAGCCATCATAGTCAACAAGAGAGTCCGAAATGCAGTACTTGGATGTGGTTTCAAAAATGACAGAATGATCTGTTCGTTTTCAAGGCAAACCATTCAGTATCACAGTAATCCAAGCCTATGCCCCAACCAGTAATACTGAAAAAGCTGAAGTTCAATGGTTCTATGTAGACCTACAAGAACTTTTAGAACTAACACCCCCAAAAGATGTCCTTTTCATTATAGGGGACTGGAATGCAAAAGTAGGAAGTCAAGAAACACCTGGAGTAACAGGCAAATTTGGCCTTAGAGTACAGAATGAAGCAGGGCAAAGGCTAACAGAGTTTTGCCAAGAGAACGCGCTGGTCATAGCAAACACCCTCTTCCAACAACACAAGAGAAGATTCTGCACATGGACATCACCAGATGGTCAACACCAAAATCAGATTGATTGTATTCTTTGCAGCCAAAGATGGAGAAGCTCTATACAGTCAGCAAAAATAAGACCAGGAGCTGACTGTGGCTCAGATCATGAACTCTTATTACCAAATTCAGACTCAAATTGAAGAAAGTAGGGGAAACCGCTAGACCATTCAGGTATGACCTAAATCAAATCCCTTATGATTATATAGAGGAAGTGAAACATAGATTAAAGGGACTAGATCTGATAGACAGAGTGCCTGATGAACTATGGGTGGAGGATCATGACATTGTCAGGAGACAGGGATCAAGACCATCCCCATGGAAAAGAAATGCAAAAAGTGAAATGGCTGTCTGGGGAGGCCTTACAAATAGCTGTGAAAAGAAGAGAAGTGAAAAGCAAAGGAGAAAAGGAAAGATATACCCATCTGAATGCAGAGCTCCAAAGAATAGCAAGGAGAGAAAAGACAGCCTTCCTCAGCGACCAACGCAAACAAATAGAGGAAAACAATAGAATGAGAAAGACTAGAGATCTCTTCAAGAAAATCAGAGATACCAAGGGAACATTTCATGCAAACATGGGCTCAATAAAGGACAGAAATGGTCTGGACCTAACAGAAGCAGAAAATACTAAGAAGAGGTGACAAGAATACACGGAAGAACTGTACAAAAAGATCTTCATGACCCGATAATCACAATGGTGTGATCACCAACCTAGAGCCAGACATTCTGGAATGTGAAATCAAATGGGCCTTAGGAAACATCACTATGAACAAAGCTAGTGAAGGTGATGAAACTCCAGTTGAGCTCAAGTTCAAATCCTAAACGATGATGCTGTGAAAGTGCTGCATTCAATATTTCAGCAAATTTGGAAAACTCAGCAGTGGCCACAGGACTTGAAAAGGTCAGTTTTCATTCCAATCCCAAAGAAAGGCAATGCCAAAGAATGCTCAAGCTACTGCACAATTGCACTCATCTCACACAGTGGTAAAGTGATGCTCAAAATTCTCGAAGCTAGTCCTCAGCAATACGTGAACCATGAACTTCCAGATGTTCAAGCTTGTTTTAAAAAGGCAGAAGAACCAGAGATCAAATTGCCAACATACACTGGATCACTGAAAAGCAAGAGAATTCCAGAAAAGCATCTATTTCTGCTTTATTGACTATGCCAAAGCCTTTGACTGTGTAGATCACAATAAACTATGGAAAATTCTGAAAGAGATGGGGATACAAGACCACCTGACCTGCCTCCTGAGAAATCTGTATGCAGGTCAAGAAGCAACAGTTAGAACTGGACATGAAACAGCAGATTGGTTCCAAATAGGAAAAGGAGTACGTCAAGGCTGTATATTGTCACCCTGCTTATTTAACTTGTATGCAGAGTGCATCATGAGAAACACTGGGCTGGAAGAAGCACAAGCTGGAATCAAGATTGCCAGGAGAAATATCAATAACCTCAAATATGCAGATGACACTACCCTTATGGCAGAAAGTGAAGAAGAACTAAAGAACCTCTTGATGAAAGTGAAAGAGGAGAGTGATAAAGTTGCCTAAAGCTCAACATTCAGAAAACAGAAGATCATGGCATCTGGTCCCATCACTTCATGGGAAATAGATGGGGAAACAGTGAAAATAGTGGCTGACTTTGTTTTTGGGGGGCTCCAAAATCACTGCAGATGGTGATTGCAGGCATAAAATTAAAAGACTCTTACTCCTTGGAAGGAAAGTTATGACCAACCTAGACAGCACATTAAAAAGCAGAGACATTACTTTGCCAACAAAGGTCTGTCTAGTCAAGGCTATGATTTTTCCAGTAGTCAGGTATGGATGAGAGTTGGACTATAAAGAAAGCTGAGTGCCAAAGAATTGATGCTTTTGAACTGTGGTGTTGGAGAAGACTCTTGAGAGTCCCTTGGACTGCAAGGAGATCCAACCAGTCCATCCTAAAGGAGATCAGTCCTGGGTGTTCCTTGGAAGAACTGTTGTTGAAGCTGAAACTCCAATACTTTGGCCACATGATGCGAAGAACTGACTCACTTGAAAAGACCCTGATGTTGGGAAAGATTGAGGGCAGGAAGAGAAGGGGATGACAGAGGATAAGTTGGTTGGGTGGTGTCACTGACTCAATGGACATGGGTTTGGGTGGACTCCGGGAGTTGGTGATGGACAAGGAGGCCTGGCCTGCTGCAGTTCATGGGCTCACCAAGAGTCAGAAATGACTGAGCGACTGAAATGAACTGAACTGAACTGTCAATTTCTAGCATGACTTGATTTTCCCTCAATTTGATTGTCTTGAGGAGTATTAGGGCCTGGTCAACCTTTTGTAATGACCTGGTACTAAACTTGACCCTCTCATTCCCCAAGTTATAGGATGTATTTTTGAGGTCCTTCCTACATTATCTCTTATCTGTAATGCTGTGTACAACCAAAGCCCCCAAAACAGATTTGCTGAGGCCTGTAGAGGCCAGAGGGACCCACATACCAGGAGAGGTCAGTCCTCCCAAGAAAGAAGGAATGTTGAGAATTTTTGCACTGACTGCACACACCCTCAAGATACTGTATTCTGTTCTGGATTCCACGAATTTAGAGTGATAGGAAAAAACAACACAAAAGTTGAGAGGTGAGCCATGTGGTGATGAATAGATTGGAAAGTGTTACTTTATGTGTGAAGATGGCAAAAGTGGGTGTGCTCACTTTGGGGAGAGATAGTGGAGGAGGAGGATTGGGGGTCACCTTCAAGCACATAAGGATTATTTTATAAAGACCAAAGGACATTTGCTGTTGACAGAGGAAGAAACAGGAGAGGCAGACACACGCTCAGGCCTAGGTGGATTTAGCTGAGGGGAGGAAGGCTAGTCTCAGTGGTCAAGACTGAGGTGAGACAAAGAAGGCTGTCACGTGCCCTCGTCTGGGACATCTTGCTCATTAAGTTGAATTCTCTGACAGCAGCAGAGGGACTAGATGAGACATACACTCACCCCAGTAACTCTGTGTTTTCACTAATGGACAACTAAAACCCACCTACAGGCTTTCCAGGTGGCGCAGTGGTAAAGAATCTGCCTGCCAATGCAGGAGACACAAGAGATGAGGGTTTGTGCTCCAGGTCCAGAAGATCCCCTGGAGAAGGAAATGGCAACCTACTCCAGTATTCTTTCATGGAAAACCCCCTGAACAGAGGAGCCTGGAGGGCTACAGTCCATGGGGTCGCAGAGAGTCGAACACCACCGAGCGAAGAGGCACGAGTGAGCACAGACTTATAGAAAATAGTACTGTGTGAAAGCAAGAGCATGAGAAAAAAAAGAAATATTTTAACTGTCAGCTCCAGGAATTTTGAGTATGAGAGCTGGGGACAGAGGCGGGGTCTCAGAACCTGTGAATATCCAGTTTTGCTTCCCTGGAGTAGTTCTGAAACCACTGATAAGAGTGAGCTGATTGTTATCTCAAGCTTCCAGGATTTTAGGATCCTATCACTGCTTTGGAAAGAGAATGTTTGTCTCTAAACTCCAAAGAAATGACTCCTTCTGTTCCATTGGATGCTTGGAAAATGAGAACAGACAAGACTTTTCAAGGTCAAAGGTCTGAGCCAACAGTGAGAGTTGCTTTGGCTGTGAGTTGCCTGATTTGTGGGCTTCCCAGGTGACTCAGATGGTAAAGACTCTGCCTGCAATGCAGGAGACCTGAGTTTGATCCCTGGGTCAGGAAGATCCCTTGGAGAAGGGAATGGTAACCCATTCTAGCATGGAGAGAGAAGCCTGGTAAGCTACAAACAGAGCAGCCTTGTGGGCTACAGTCCATAGGGTCACAAAGAATTGCGTGCAACTGAGCGAGCGATTAACACTGTCACTTGCCTGACTTGCAATATGGCTAACTAGTTTCTGTGTCTGCATGTAATAATAGCTGATGCCACTCTGAGCTGTGTTTCTTGGCACTCTTGTGTCCTTAGTCACACAGCGATGGGTGGGGGGTGGGCAATGGCTGGAGGACTCCTTCATCTGTGTTCCTGCCCCTCTGTCTTCACTAGGGACTGTGTCACTATAGACCAGCCACTCAACTTTGAGACTTCCGTTTTCCCTTCCTGTAAGATGAAGCCATTTCAATAGATCTAGAATAGACCAAGACTAGAAACATGAATGGGTCCTAAATGTCAGGCAATTTGTGATTAAATGTCCTATCTTTACCCTCCAGATGGTACCTGAACTCATATTCACGTTTATTGACATTACCTTAAAATGAAATACAAATATTTCTTTATATTAACTCACTTCTAATTATGTAAATCTATTTAAAAGGTAACTGTGTATCTTAGCATACAAGGACAGCTACCCCACTTGCCATAAATAGAAAGTAAATACAATGAAAACAAAACTAAGGTGTGAAATTCTAGCTGAGCCAGAGACTCAGCCAGAGACTGAGCCAGAGGCTTGCCCTTTTCTTTATTAAAAGGAGATTAGCAAGTGTTAGAAAAATCTTAAAGATATATGAGTCCCAAACTAATACTTTCTCTTTAACAGAATCATGAGGGTTGAAAGAAACTTGACTTGGGTAAGAAAACTTTCTATTTTGATATAATTTCAAACTTTCCCCCAAAGGTGTAAGAATAGTATAAAAACTCCAGTAGAGTTTTTATCCACATTTACCAATTTTGAACACTGACCACATTTGCTTTATCATTTACACTTCTCTATATACATTTATAATGTTTTTTTTTCTGAACCATCGAGTAGGTACATGTACATGCCCTTTGTACTTCAGTATGTATTTCCTAAGAATAAGGATATTCTCTGTTATAACCACAGGGAAATAACCATATGCAGAAAATTTAATATGGCTGCAACATTTCTGTCAAACTGCAGTCAATAATTCGATTTTGTCAATTGATCCAATAATAACATTTATAGCATTTCCCCCCTCAGTATAGGCACTAGTTCAGAACACATTGTGCATTTAGTGGTCATTTCTCCTCAGCCTTCTTTAATCTGAAACAATTCCTCAGCCTTTTCTTTGCATTGCATTCTTGAAGAATGAAAGCTAGTCACTTAATAGATTGATCCTCAGTTGTCTGATGGTTCCTCTCATTAGATACGGAAAAGAGGGGCATACTTTTTTTTGTTGGAGTGTAGTTAATTTGCAGTGTTGTATTAGTTCCTACCATACAGCACAGGGAATCAGCCGCACATTTACATATATCCTCTCCTTTTTGGATTTTCTTCCCATTTAGGTCATCACAGAGCACTGAGTAGAGTCCCCTGTGCTCCACAGTCAGTTCTCATAGTGATCTATTTGATACATAGAAGGGAATGGCAACCCACTCCAGTATTCTTGCCTGGAAAATCCCATGGACAGTGGAGCCTGGCGGGCTACCGTCCACGGAATCGCAAAGAGTCGGACACGACTGAGTGACTCACACACACACAGTGTGTGCCAATCTCAATCTCCCAATCCATCCCATCCCCCAAGATGGGCATAATTCTGAGTCTGAGCTATTTAATGCCATGTCCGTGTTCTTATGATATGCTGTCTTTTATCCCAGTGAGAACCACCCACACCAACAGTGAGACTGAAAGAGATCACGTCCACTGTTCCTTTTAGGACTTTTTCGTTTATATTTCTGAAGAAAGCCAGATGCTGGTTTTAAGCAAGTCACTTTGTCTGTAATGAATCACATCATCTGCAGTATTTCATGTTGTTTCTGGTGCTACCAGATGTTGAATAGACAGCCGAGAATCAAAAGAGAAGTTCTTCATCCCTTTCTCTGTCTCTGACAAGGGTTGGTAATGCCTTTTATTTGAGAGCCAGGCTTGACTAGGGGAGAGAGAGTAAAGAGAGGGCAGGATGCATGAATTATAAGCAGAGTGGATGGTGGCTGCAGTAATTCCTGCTCAGTGTGAGCTCCATTGTGAACCAAAGTGGGAAATAAATAATGGGAGAGAAATGGCCCCTGGTGAGGAGCCATTTGGATCAGAGTATAAGTCTTCACAAGCACTTATGGAAGCAGGCAACAGGTGGTAGCCAAGGAGTATGATTCAAGTCTGCTACCTCCTCTGCTATATGAATCATCTAATATGTAGAGTCAGAAAACAACTCAAACTAGCCTAGGTAAAAATAATTTATCCCCTCACTAATTAGGCTTCAGGAATGGCTAGATCAAGGAGCTCAAATGATATCATAGGGAGTGTCTAACAGTTCTGCTTTTTTCTATATTAGTTTCCTCCTCTGTTTGGATAGAAAAATGCCCCCAACTAACTTGCATATGAGTCCTCCCAAGTGGACTCTTCCCTTTGCTGTCCACCTGAAACTATCATAACATTGTTAATCAGCCATACTTCAATACAAAGTAAAAGCGAATAAAACAAAACAAAGTGGGCTCTTAATGATCTTGATTGAGTCAAAAGCCCATTGTTGAGCCCATTATTGTATTTAGGAAAATGGGATATTCTGACTGGCCCAGGTTGTCCCATATACCTCACATTCACCAAGGAATCAAGGCATGTGATTGAAAATGCTGCTAAGCGTCAAAGAGGCAGTTCACCCAAGGAAAAGATGTTATTAATGGATGTTCAGTACAAAGCTGGGATGTACTACAGAGGATGAGTTAGTCAGCTCTCCAATGTTGTATTATGAAGAGTTGGTGCGGTGAATTAGCTAAGAACCAGGCTTTGGGTCTGAATCCTTACTATAAGTTCTATGGCCATAGGCAAGTTCTCTCGGGAATCCTGATTTCTTCATCTGTAAAATGGAGAAAATACTTTACCAGATGGTCAGAGTTCTTAGTTGCAAACAAGAATTCCTTGACTTAGTTCAAGCAGATAGAGATTTATTAAGAGACAGTAGATGAGCACATATATACAAAGGAATATTAGCCAAAAAAGGAACAAAATTGTCCCACTTGCAGAGATGTGGATGGACCTAGAGTCTGTCATACAGAGTGAAGTAAGTCAGAAAGAGAAAAACAAATACCGTATGTTAATGCATGTATGTGGAGTCTAGAAAAATGGTACAGATAAACCTATTCACAAAGCAGAAACAGAGACACAGGCATAGAGAACAAATATATGGACACTGAGGTGAGAAAGAAGGGATAGGATGAATTGGGAGATTGGGATTACAAATTTTAAAATAAAGCTTTGTGAGTAATAATAAAAAAAGATAGTAGATGGCTCATAGGATGTCAGAGGATCTAGAGAAATAGGCTCTGGGAGTAGATTTCCGGGCCTGTCTCCCAGAATGATTCTCTCTCATGGACTTGATCGAGGCATTTCTGCTTCCATCCCACCATTCTCGTTGCAGTGGTGTGGAGGTTCTGTCTGCCCCACAAACATCATGCCTCCACTGGCAGCTTTGCTGGCCAAGCAGAAGCCTCTTTGCCACACCGGTTTCTTTGCTCAGCTCACTCCTGAACCCAGCTCTCTCAGGGGTGTGTCTGATCCCTGGAACTGTGTTGACATACAGGACAGCTCTATGGCACGTGACCGGGGTGGGTCCATGCACAGGGCTTCTTTCTCAGCAGGGGCTCATGCTTGATTGAAGGGTCTGCTGCTGCTGCTGTCTTGAGATTCTGAGTGATCTTATCTTTGAACTTGGCTTTGTGTGCGAAGTCTGATGGAGCGGTACAACAGTTGGGTGTGCAGAGGAGAAGTGCTGGGCAGCAGTGTATCAACATGTGGGCTCAGGTGTGAGGGACATGTGTGCCCTGAGTGGTTGGCTTGGATGCCCAGGGCCCTGGCCCAGTCTAGGGCACCGTGAAGTTCTCAGGTGGCGGGCGGGCAGGGCTTGGGTCCAAATTGGCAGCGGCAGTGCAACTGTGGTGGCAGTGGCCACTCCCCGGGGGAAGGAAAGGGCTCCACGCAGGGCCAGGCGGGGGCCGCGCTGCCAAGCAAGGTTGTCTGTGTCTTCTTGCAGCATCGGTCCAGTTAATAACACAGTGAATTGAATTGAATCTAGATTCTCCAGCCTTAAAACCAGGATGGGAACTGCTATTGCTTAGTAAGTTGTTACAAAATAAAAGCCACTGGACTTCCCTGGTGGGCCAGTGGTTAAGAATCCACCTGCCAGCGCAAGAGACATGGGTTCAGTCCTGGTCTGAGAAGATCTCATATGCCACTGGGGCAACTAGGCGCGTGTGCCTCAGCTACTGAGCCCCTGTGCCCCAGAGCCTGTGCTCCTCAATAGGAGAAGCCACTGCAATGACAAGCCCTGTACACCACAACTGAAGTCCCCGTGCAGCAACAAGGACCCAGCACAACCAAAAATAACTAATGAAACAAATAAAAATTTAAAAAATAATAAAAGCCATGTACATGTAGACATTGCAAGAACACATACTAGGACACAATTGGAATTCTTCAAGAATTTGGAATCTCTGATTTTTAAAAATGCTGCAGCATCGCAAAGCCAACGGCGACAGGGTTAGAGAGGAAAATAAAAAATTTTAAGATTGTCACATTTAATGGAAAAGAATATTCTTTTCATGTAAAGCTTTGGATGAACCAGTTATTAACAAGGAAGATAATTTTTATGATTCACGTTTCTTTGTATATGAAGACACTGTGAAGGAATGTATAAACAGGTGTGTTTTGAATTATGCACAAATCCTGGGACCACTTTTGGTTTCCTGTATGATCTCAACAAGGGATAGGAATTGTCAAAGGAAACATCAAAATGTCATTGTATAAATTTGCATTTAAAATTAAATTCAGACTTACACAAAACTGGTTTGTAAGAGGAGTTAAATCTTTTTAGAAAATTTATTTTGTAAGAACCAGCTCTAGATGTACTAAAATTTGGATTCCAAATAATTTATCAAAAAATATATCCCAGTGTTGTCAGAAACTATAAACTATTCTTGCTCTGTGCTCAGTCATGTCTGACTCAGTGACATTTTGGACTGTAGCCCACCAGACTCCTCTCTCCATAGGATTTTTCAGGCAAGAATACTGGAGTGGGTTGCCATTTTCTACTCCAGGGGATCATCCCACCCCAGGGATTGAACCTGTGTCTTCTGTCTTGGCAGGCAAATTCTTCACCACTGAGTAAACAAAATTATTCTTAGCAACTCCAATAACAGTGGCATCAGAAAAGTCCTCAAAATTAAAAATTATGAAAAGCTATTTGTAATCTTACATTTGCTAAGAGCAGCTGACTTCATTTTGATTATATTGATTGAAAGCATGTTAAAAACATAAAATTTCAGAAGCTAATAAGTGAATTTTTAGAAAAACAAGTTAAAAAAGTCTTAAGATCAGTCAAGATACTACATTAATAAAGTATTTTCCTTGTAACATTTAAAATAAAGGCACATTTTTGCAATTTATAAATTTATACTCTTATTAATGTATCAGTATTTACTCCATGGTGTATTTTATGAGTTGGAGAAGGCAATGGCACCCCACTCCAGTACTATTGCCTGGAAATTCCCATGGATGGAGGAGCCTGATAGGCTGCAGTCCATGGAATCTCTAAGAGTCGGACACAACTGAGCAACTTCACTTTCACTTCCCACTTTCATACATTGGAGAAGGAAATGGCAACCCACTCCAGTGTTCTTGCCTGGAGACTCTCAGGGACGGGGAAGCCTAGTGGGCTGCCGTCTATGGGGCTGCACAGAGTCGGACACAACTGAAGCGACTTAGCAGCATATTTTATGAGTAATAAAATATTTTTAAAGAAAACAGATTACATTTTGGTGCTTTTAACTTTACCTTTCACTACTACTTTTCAGTAAAGGACCTCACATTTTCAAATCTCACTGGGCCCCACAGACTATGTTGTTGGCTCTGGTTATATGCCTATACCTTAGCTGTGAGTGAAGTTGGAAAGTAGAGTTTGGGGAGGTGGCTCCTGTAAATATGTTGAGAAGGGCTTCCCAGGTGGCACAGTGGTAAGGAATCTGCCTGCCAATGCAGAAGACCTGGGTTCGATCCCTGGGTCAGGAAGATCCCCTGGAGGAGGAAGTGGCAACCGCTCTAGAGAACTATTGAAGTATTTCTGGGAAATCTCATGGACAGAGGAGCCTGGCGGGCTATAGTCCATGGGGTTGCAAAGAGTGGGACATGACTGAGTGGGCATGCATGCAGGCTTTGAGGAAGACTTCATAAAGCAAGAAACCATCTAGTCAGAAATGCCACACTATCAGCACCCCATCTTATTTATTTTCTCTCTTGGTTTGGGTGGTCCCAGAAAAGCCTAAAAGAGGATTAGATCACAGCATTAATCCTGCCATTCAAAGCAGGCCCAGCAAATCCCAAAGGCCAGGGTGGCGCATTAAACTGAAACTGGCTGTCTTCTAGCTACGAAGGAGTGGTTTCTCTAACTACGCATGGGCCCCTGGCTCCAACTCAGTTTTCTCCATGCCTCTGGGCACCTGCCTGCCTCTCAGAAGCTATTTTTGTTCATTGGTGCTTTCCTAATGCTGCTTAATGCACAGAGTGGATGAACAGAAAATATTTACCTTTCTCAAAGGTAACTTACTGATCTAAAAGGGTTAGTCATTTAGTCTGGCGCCATGTGTATGTTCACCAAATGACTAAGTAATCCTAGAATTCTCCACCACAGATATCCTGAGGAAGAGGAACAAGTTGTTCTCGATGGAGGACTGAACTTGAAGCTGTAAATCAGAAAGCTCCTCTCTGAGACTTGGCCAAGATACACTTGCTGTCAGTGTGTGGGTCTTGCTTTTCAATGCCCCAAAGGACACCATGAGTACACACATGTGTGGATGGCCAGTTTCCTAAAATTAACCTCCTTGTGTCTCATTCCTGCTCACAGATGGAGCACCAAGCTCCCTGGGAAAGCCTGGTGGCTACAAAAGGAAGACTGACTGGTCTTGCACCCATGGAAGGAGGCCACTGAGGCATCATTTGTTAGTGTTTTAGAGATGGCTGAGACCAGCTGCTCCAGTTTAGAGAGAAGAATCCTCGTGGGTTGGAGGTAAGAGTTGGGGGTTTCCTGAGTCCGGGGCTTATCGCCTCCTTCCCCACACCGCTTTCCCGCTGTTAACACCAAGAAAACAGCAGTCCAAGGGTAAGTATCTATGGGCTTAGAGCATCCATTCATCCTGCTGTGTGGTGACTTCTTAGCCTGAAGCTTTCACAGCAGGAAATATATTAAAGAAGGAAATCTCAAGACCTGAATATAGCCACTCTAATTTACAACAGGATCGTTCTGGAGAGGTGGAACTGGGGTAGCTTCAGAAACTTGCTTCAGGCTAAGATTGGGAAAGGAGGAAAGTGAATATGTATGCTATCTTTACATACGGAGTGGGAAAGCCATCTGACTTTGGCATCCCAAGAAATCTGTGTAAGTGTATGTGTTAAAGCGTGAGTGTGTGCATATGTTAGTGTACATACAGTTTGAATGGCAGTTGTGGGATCACACTACTGGAAGAAGCCCCAACGCCACCACTTACTAGGTGAGCCCTCTGAGCAAATCAAGTCCTGCTGTCTTTCTAGTTGTAAAGTGGGAGAATTTTAGAAGCTCTGTCATAGGGACATTGTGAAGATTAAATGAGATTATCTGTACAAAGCACTTGGAAACATGCCTGGCTGTTGGTAAGTGCCCCATGGAGGTGTGCTGTTATTCATCAGACAGAAGCTGTGACCCATCCTTCTCTAGCTGTTGGTTTTCCAGGATGCCTGCCCACCAGCTATGATGCCTTGCTGTGCACAGAGCTGACACCCTCCCCTCTGGATTGCATGCCAGCACTTTTGCACTTAAAAGGACCAGCCCACCTAGCAAGTTTCTTCCTTCATGGGGCGATACCTGGTTCCCCCACCCCCACCTCAAATGTGCCCCTGAAAAGGGTTGACAGGCTCAGATGTCTACCAACCACAGCTTCTACTCCCACCCCTAAATGAAAAATATAGTCTCCTTCCCTCAATAAAGACTCTTTAAAATTTTTATTTTATTTTATTGCAGTCTGGTTGATAAATGTCTTCCCAGGTGGCTCAGGGGTAAAGAATTCGCCAATGCAGAAGAGACTCACGTTCGATCCTTTAGTTGAGAAGATCTTCTGGAAGAGGAAATGGCAACTCACTCCAGTATTTTCGTCTGGAAAATTCCATGGACAAAGGAGCCTGGCAGGCCATAGTCCATGGGGGTGCAGAGAGCTGGACACAACTGAATGTGCATACATGCACGTAGTTGATAAACAAGGACTCATGTCTGAATTTTTCCTATGAAATAAATGAGTTCTTAGAGCTTATTCCTTACAGTAGATTTTTAAAAATAAAAAGTACCTTTTGTACAACTAGAACAAGATCACTTAATTGAATAGAAGGTTTTTATCTATCCACAGTGTACAGCAAGCCACCTTGTCCCTTGATTCTTCTTTTTAATCACTTTATCAGCCTCCTGAATTTCCTGGCCTTTGTGCTCTGGAATTGTAGCTACTGAAATGTCTTGACGAATCCAGGCTGCTATGAACTGACTGGGCACCCAGAGTCCAGCCCTTCTGAGGCTCCAGGTGGAGGGGGAACAGCGGAGGGCCAGAAGACCTGGGGGTCTATGGCTTCAGGGAAGATTCTAGCCTAAGGCAAGAGTTGACCTAATCACTAAAACAGGAAACCCTGAAGGGACAAAAGCCCATATTGAAAGAAACGAGAGAACTATGCATTTATAAGGGCTTCCCCAGTGGCGCTAGTGGTGAAGAACTGGCCTGCCAATGCAGGAGATGTAAGAGATGAAAGTTCAATCCTTTCCCTGGGTCAGGAAGAGCCCTTGGAGGAGGGAATGGCAATCCATTCTAGTATTCTTGCTTGGAGCATCCCATGGACAGAGGAGCCTGGTGGGCCATGGCCCATAGGGTTGCAGAGTCAGACATGACTAAAGCGACTTAGCATGTTTATATATATATATGTGTATATATATATATTATATATATATGAGATTTTATTGTTTCTGTTTCTCTGAAGAACCTTGACTAATACCAGAATTCATTCTCTGTTTTGTTGTCCTCTTGAAGAATTTTGCATTTTATTAAATAATTGTTATTGAGTTTTTTTAAAATGATAAAACATATGCCGTATTGAGAATACAAATATTACCAAGGTAGTCATGGTAAACATCTTGCTGAGAGCCCTCCTCTATTCGCTATGCCTATGTTGGCATGTTTACCCTACAAAATTTGAATCATGAGTCTTTATCCTTTTTTAAAAAATAGCATTTATTGTAAGCACTTAAAAATGTCATTATAAAATATATGGAAAGCTGTTTAAGGGCTGTCCACTAGTCTGTTTTTGTTGGAAATTTAGGTTGTTTCCTATTTTCTGTCATTATAAATAGTTCTGCAAGGAAAGTTTTTGTACATAAATCTATGTCTGCCTCTATGATTATTTCCTTAGGGAAGATTCCTGGAAGGGGAATTACTCAGAACTCTGGCCTCATAAATAAGAGAATTATGAAAAAGGGAAGGGGAAAATACAATAAATTAAGTGAACTGGGCTGCTTGACTCATTCTAACTGAGAAAATAAGAAACACCTGACCTCCTCCAGGGCTGCGCTCATGGTCGCAGACATTACTCAGGGAGGCCATGAGGCGTGGCAGAAAGAGGACCAATGAGGAGCCAGATCCCGGCCCACTTTGCTTCTCTTCACAGCCAGGAGCTCTACAGCAGCCTCTGACGTGTTCTGCTTCCAGTTTTTCGTGTCAACTGGGGACAGAGTAGCTGCCCTGCTTACTCTCCAAGAGGTCGTGAGAGGTCGTTGATGGAACCTATGTGAAGGGCTCCGCTAGGTGGGGGCGTGCTGCTGCTTCTGTGCAATCGGTTTCAACTTCCCAAGGACAGTCAGTAAAGAATCTGCCTCCAATGCAGGAGACGCAGGTTCGATCCCTGGATCGGGAAGATGCCTCGGAGAAGGAAATAGCGGCCCACTCCAATATTCTTGCCTGGAGAATTCTGTGGACAGAAGAGCCTGGCGGGCTATAGTCTACAGGTTTCAGATTTGGAAACACCTGAATGACCAACACTTTCTATTTCACTTTTGCTTTCCAAGGATAAGTCAGGAGCCTTTAACGCTTTCGCCAGACTCTTTACTGTTAATAGCATCTGTAATGTTGAATTACAGTGATTTGTTTGTACTTTTGTTCCTCCAGCTGAGTCTTGAGTCTTACTCAGGTTTTCCCCCACTGGTGCTCAACAGAGTGTGAGGCATGCAGGAGGTGCCCGATTTATGTTGACTAAAAGAAACTGTAAAGTTCTAAATGAACGTGATATCATCCATCAGCATTTATTAAATACCAATGATCTGTCTGAACTCAAGGTTCTCACGTGACAGTGCGAGTGTGCATGTGTGTGCGCTCAGTCAAGTCCAACTCTTTGCAACCCTATAGACTGTAGCCCACCAGGCTCCTCTGTCCACGGAACTTTCCAGGCAAGAATATTCAAGTGGGTAGCCGTTTCCTTCTCCAGGGGATCTTCCTGACCCAGGAACTGAACGAGCGTCTCTTGTGTCTCCTGCATTGACAGGTGCATTCTTTACCAGCTGAGCCACCAAGGAAGTCCCCACATA
This sequence comes from Nanger dama, assembly GCA_917880005.1. Classification (NCBI taxonomy): domain Eukaryota; kingdom Metazoa; phylum Chordata; class Mammalia; order Artiodactyla; family Bovidae; genus Nanger; species Nanger dama. The sequence continues at coordinate 384,877 of CAKJTW010000037.1, read as the reverse complement.
ACGAAAGAACAAACATTTTAAAATTTCACGTACATTCGCTAAGTGCCCAGTTGCTGATGCAGCTGTGAAGTGCTGCTGGAGCCAAGCTGAGGTGGTGCAGCTCAGGAAGATGTTCTTGGACCAGACCTGGGTTTCTGAAAAATATTGGTCTTAGGTGAGGGGAGAATAAAAAGATGTTATCCCAGAAAGTGGGACTGTGTGAGCAAAGGTGGTCCAGTGCAGTGTCCTAAAATGGAGTCTGGTGTACAGTAGGGGACCTTCCCAGGTGTTGCTAGTGGTAAAGAACCCGCCTGCCAATGCAGGAGACAAAAGAAATGTGGATTCCATCCCTAGGTCGTGAAGATCCCCTGGAAGAGGGCGTGGCAACCCAGTGTTCTTGCCTGGAGGATCCCATGGACAGAGTAGGCTGGTGGGCTACAGTTCATGGAGTTGCAGAGTCAGACACAACTGAGCATGCACACACTCTCGCAGCAGGGATCCCAGGAACACTTACTGAATAAGTGAGTAAAGAAGGCAGCTCAGCATTTTGAAAACAAGGTGGCCAAATGTGCTTTTCAAAGGGACCATCTATTTTATCAGTGCAAATTAAGATGTCACCCAGCAAATATTCCTGGAGTGTCTAATCATCTCAGCTGTTTCCCAATACAGGTACGAGCACTGTTTAGTTAGTTTTCCTCCATGCTGTGTGTAAAGTCACCTTGGATCTTCAGCAGATCAGTGAGAAGGAATAGCTGCTCTGTCAGATAAGCTTCTATGAGTAAGTGACCTGCAACCCTGAAGGGTCCTTCTGCTTAGCCCACTGTTCCCTCGGAGAGATTTTAAAAAGTCACTCTGTCCACTCTGTTCCGAATGATACGGTCCAAACCCTAGATGTAGAAGTCATATTGCTTGCCAAAGACCAAGAATTAGGGGTTGTAAGGGATTATCACACAATCACCAGTAAATGCCCCAGTAATCACATCAGATCATATACTTTGCCTTTCAGCCTCTTACTTTAGGTAAGATATTCAAACTATCTGGAAAAACTGGGTCAAAGAGTCACATTTTTCAGTTAAAATTAGATTCAGCTGGAAAGCAGACAACCCCTCCCCACCCCCAAAAGAAGTTAAACAAGACAGTAGTCTGACTATTTCTCGTATATAAGGCTGTCCAGGGTTTGTTGATCACATTGTCACCAGACAATATAAATTCTTTTATCCTACCTTCTTCCTTCCCTTGGCTATGGCCTACTTCTTTATGTCCAAGATGCCTGTGCAATTTCAGCTGTCTCAGCAACTTTCCAAACAGTGAAATGGAAGAAGGGAAGGGAGCAGGTGCAATTTCTTTCTATTACAGAACTTCAGAGAAATCCCAAAGCACACTCCTGCTTATGTTGCATTCAGTTCTGTTCAGTTCAGTCACTCAGTCATGTTTGACTCTCTGCAACCCCATGGACTGCAGCATGCCAGGCCTCCTTGTCCATCACCAACTCCCAGAGTTCACTCAAACTCATGTCCATTGAGTTGGTGATGCCATCCAACCATCTCATCTTCTATCATCCTCTTCTCCTCCTGCCTTCAATCTTCCCCAGCATCAGGGTCTTTTCCAGTGAATCAGTTTTTCACATCCAGTGGTCAAAGGATTGCAGTTTCAGCTTCAGCATCAGTCCTGCCAATGAATATTCAGGACTGGTTTCCTTTAGGATGGACTTCTTGGAACTTCTTGCAGTCCAAGGGGCTCTCAAGATTCTTCTCCAACACGACAGTTCAAAAGTATCAATTCTTTGGTGCTCAGCTTTCTATATAGTCCAACTCTCACATCCATACATGACTTATGACTCTGCTAGTCATAAGTTAGTAAAGTAATGACTCTGCTTTTTAATATGCTGTCTAGGTTGGTCATAATTGTTCTTCCAAGGAGTAAGTCTCTTAATTTTATGGCTGCAGTCACCATTTGCAGTGATTTTGGAGCCCCCTAAAATAAAGTCTGACACTCTTTCCACTGTTTCCCCATCTATTTCCCATGAAGTGATGGCACTGGATGCCATGATCTTCGTTTTCAGAATGTTGAGCTTTAAGCCAACTTTTTCACTCTCTTCTTTCACTTTCACCAAGAGGCTCTTTAGTTCTTCTTCACTTTCTGCCATAAAGGTGGTGTCATTTGCATATCTGAGATTATTAATATTTCTCCTGGCAATCTTGACTCCAGCTTGTGCTTCCTCCAGCCCAGTGTTTCTCATGATGTACTCTGCATAGAAGTTAAATAAGCAGGGTAACAATATACAGCCTTGACGTACTCCTTTCTCAATTTGGAACCAATCTGTTGTTCCATGTCCAGTTCTAACTGTTGCTTCCTGACCTGCATACAGATTTCTCAGAAGGCAGGTCAGGTGGTCTGGTATTCCCATCTCTTTCAGAATTTTCCACAATTTGTTGTGATCCACACAGTCAAAGGCTTTGGCATAGTCACTAAAGCAGAAAAAGATGTTTTTCTGGAACTCTCTTGCTTTTTTGATGATCCAATGGATGTCGACAATTTGATCTCTGGTTCCTCTGCCTTTGCTAAATCCAGCTTGAATGTCTGGAAGTTCATGATTCATGTATTGTTGAAGCCTGGCTTGGAGAATTTTGAGATTTACTTTGCTGGCGTGTGAGATAAGTGCAGTTGTGTGGTAGTTTGAGCATTCTTTGGCATTCATTGCTTTCTGAAATGAATGAGACATAAACAGAGTGTAGTATGGAATTTCTCTGAAGTTCTGTAATAGGAAGAAATTGCACCTGCTCCCAGTATGTCTCTGGAGCTTAGTTGGATGGCCACACCACACTGTAAAGGCATTTAGCTGGGTATCAGTTCCCAGCTAAAATCTGGGGCTCAGTTCATTTGAAAAAGAAGTAGATGCACACTTGTTGGGCAGCCAGTGATCTCTGTTGCAAATTCAACTGTACCTTTCTCATCCTTGACTTGTTTGAAAAGCAAACAATGATCCAAATGAGTGGAAGAATGTTGCACTTGGTGAAAATATTTACTACAACTTGTCTTCTGAAGCTCAGGCTCTAAGATTTCAGAGACACCAAATGAGAAGCTTATGGCCCTAGTGTCTTGTGCATTAGCCTGTATATGTATAAAAAATATAAAATACGTTTATGTTTATTCAGTTCAGTTCAGTTCAGTCGCTCAGTTGTGTCCAACTCTTTGTGACCGCATGAATGGCAGCACACCAGGCCTCCCTGTTCATTACCATCTCTTGGAGTTCACTCAGACTCATGTCCATCGAGTCCATGATGCCATCCAACTATCTCATCCTCGGTCGTCCCCTTCTCCTCCTGCCCCCGATCCCTCCCAGCATCAGAGTCTTTTCCAATGAGTCAACTCTTCGCATGAGGTGGCCAAAGGACTGGAGTTTCAGCTTTAGCATCATTCCTTCCAAAGAAATCCCAGGGCTGATCTCCTTCAGAATGGACGAGTTGGATCTCCTTGCAGTCCAAGGGACTCTCAAGAGTCTTCTCCAACACCACAGTTCAAAAGCATCAATTCTTCGGCACTCAGCCTTCTTCACAGTCCAACTCTCACATCCATACATGACCACAGGAAAAACCATAGCCTTGACTAGACGGACCTTAGTCGGCAAAGTAATGTCTCTGCTTTTGAATATCCTATCTAGGTTGGTCATAACTTTTCTTCCAAGGAGTAAGCGTCTTTTAATTTCATGGCTGCAGTCACCATCTGCAGCAATTTTGGAGACCCAAAAATAAAGTCTGACACTGTTTCCACTGTTTCCCCATCTATTTCCCATGAAGTGATGAGACCAGATGCCATGATCTTCGTTTTCTGAATGTTGAGCTTTAAGCCAACTTTTTCACTCTCCTCTTTCACTTTCATCAAGAGGCTTTTTAATTCCTCTTCACTTTCTGCCATAAGGGTGGTATCATCTGCATGAAGGTGAAGGAAGGTGAAGTCGCTCAGTCGTGTCCGACTTTTTGCGACCCCATGGACTGTAACCTACTAGGCTTCTCCGTCCATGGGATTCTCCAGGCAAGAATACTGGAGTGAATTGCCATTTCCTTCTCCAGGGGATCTTTCCTGACCCAGGGATTGAACTCGGGTCTCCCGCATTGGAGGCAGACGCTTTAACCTCTGAGCCACCACAGAAGCCCATCATCTGCATATCTGAGGTTATAGATTGTTGATATTTCTCCCAGCAATCTTGATTCCAGCTTGTGCTTCTTCGAGCCCAGCGTTTCTCATGATGTACTCTGCATAGAAGTTAAATAAGCAGGGTGACAATATACAGCCTTGATGTACTCCTTTTCCTATTTGGAACCAGTCTGTTGTTCCACGTCCAGTTCTAACTGTTGCTTCCTGATCTGCATACAGGTTTCAAAAGAGGCAGGTTAGATGGTCTGGTATTCCCATCTCTCTCAGAATTTCCCACAGTTTATTGTGATCCACACAGTCCAAGGCTTTGGCATAGTCAATAAAGCAGAAATAGATGTTTTTCTGGAACTCTCTTGCTTTTTCCATGATCCAGTGGATGTTGGCAATTTGATCTCTGGTTCCTCTGCCTTTTCTAAAACCAGCTTGAACATCAGAGAGTTCACGGTTCACGCATTGCTGAAGCCTGGCTTGGAGAATTTTGAGCATTACTTTACTAGCATGTGAGATGAGTGCAATTGTGTGGTAGTTTGAACATTCTTTGGCATTGCCTGTCTTTGGGATTGGAAAGAAAACTGACCTTTTCCAGTCCTGTGGCCACTGCTGAGTTTTCCAAATTTGCTGGCATATTGAGGGCAGCACTTTCACAGCATCATCTTTCAGGATTTGAAACAGCTCCACTGGAATTCCATCACCTCCACTAGCTTTGTTCGTAGTGATGCTTCCTAAGGCCCACTTGACTTCACATTCCAAGATGGCTGGCTCTAGATTAGTGATCACATCATCATGATTATCTGGGTCGTGAAGATCTTTTTGTACAGTTCTTCCATGTACTCTTGCCACCTCTTCTTAATATCTTCTGCTTCTGTTAGGTCCAGGCCATTTCTGTCCTTTATTGAGCCCATCTTTGCATGAAATATTCCCTTGGTATCTCTAATTTTCTTGAAGAGATCTCTAGTCTTTCTCATTCTGTTGTTTTCCTCGATTTCTTTGCATTGATCTCTGAAGAAGGCTTTCTTATCTCTTCTTGCTATTCTTTGGAACTCTGCATTCAGATGCTTATATCTTTCCCTTTCTCCTTGGCCTTTCGCCTCTCTTCTTTTCACAGCTATTTGTAAGACCTCCCCAGACAGCCATTTTGCTTTTTTGCATTTTTTTTCCATGGGGATGGTCTTGATCCCTGTCTCCTGTACAATGTCACGAACCTCATTCCATAGTTCATCAGGCACTCTATCTATCAGATCTAGGCCCTTAAATCTATGTCTCACTTCCACTGTATAATCATAAGAGATTTGATTTAGGTCATACCTGAATGGTCTAGCGGTTTTCCCTACTTTCTTCAACTTGAGTCTGAATTTGGTAATAAGGAGTTCATGATCTGAGCCACAGTCAGCTCCTGGTCTTGTTTTTGTTGACTGTATAGAGCTTCTCCATCTTTGGCTGCAAAGAATATAATCAGTCTGATTTCAGTGTTGACCATCTGGTGATGTCCATGTGTAGAGTCTTCTCTTGTGTTGTTGGAAGAGGGTGTTTGCTAGTTAGGGTGCTAATATATGAATAGGTACCTTTTGTTTAGAAAATTTAACAATTATTTATAATTGTCATAAGTATATTTTTCAGATTCAGTGATTTAACCTTATTGTGAAATATAGCACACACATAGGAAAAAATGTGTAAAGTATAATATAATTTAGTTTTTGAGTTTTTTTTTAATGTAGATCATTTTTAAAGTCTTCATTGAATTTGTTTCAATATTGCTTCTGTTTTATGTTTTGGTTTTTTGGCCATGAGGCATGTAGGATCTTAATTCTCCAACCAGGAATGGAACCCACATCTCCTGCACTGAAAAGTAAGGTTTTAACCACTGGGAAACCAGGGAAGTCTGACTTATTTTTTAAATAAAGCTTTTGACTGCTTCTACATCTTTATTTAACTTGACTTTCTCAATAGTTCTGTGAGGACAGAAGGGGAGCCATCCATATTTTTACCCACATTTGTTAAGAGAGAAACTAGGGCAGGTCATTTTTCCAAGTTCAAAGCCAGTGGTGGATGCAGGACTTGAGCCCATGTTTTACCCCCAGAGCCTGTGATGATCTGATTCACATTTTGCATTTATCTGATTTAGCATTTATCCAATGCTGCCTCTCTCAGAGGCTGTAGAGATCCTGTGAAATTTGGTAGAGACAGAAAGAGGTTGAGTATAAAGTTCTGAGAAGTGATTGGTAAGTAAAAATGAACTGAAAGGAGTGGTGGTTGCTGTAGGTGTTTAAACATAAGTGATCCTGAGAGCTATGGAGTAAATGCGGCATGAATTACCCTTCGAGATAAACAGTGTCTAGTGGAAGGGACGTGAGAAACCACTCTCATAGATTTAAGATTTTACTATAAATGAAATAAAGACGGGGGAAAAAAGGACACATCCTTGGCAACCGTTCCTCCTTGCCACTATTTTTGGTTCCCTGTCCAAAGAAAGTTCTTAAGATTTCCTTGTAAGGACAAAAGAAAAAAATCACGGTGTGACCCCTGACCTGAGCAGAAACAACCATGAGTGAATGTTCTCTTCTCCAGAGGTTGGAAAGAATTGGTTGCAGACTGGAAAATCTCCCCACCCACCCACAAAGGGCATAAACTGACAAAATCGCTTCAACAATCTCGAAACATGGTCTCTTGGAATCATCATGCTCTCCATTTCAGATATGGAAAGCCCCCCAGGGTTTGCAGAAAGGGAGCACTCTAAGACCGAGGCTGCCTTTTCTTCCTTAAGTAGACATTGGATCTGGAACCCTTAGGAGAGATGTTTGATTATATGTATTTCTCATAAATGCTTTCATTTGTGGAATGTCTTCTAGTTGGTGGACAGAAACAATAGGGAGAATGTCTTGCTCCCATGTATTTGGAGCTGGGTTCTATTGTGTGGACAAGTTGCTGAGCAATAGAAATAAAGAGTAATTCTTCTCCCACAAAGGGATGTTTAGTGAACCCAGCTTCTTTATTTATTAAACACACAAATAATGTTTATCAGAGTGCCAGCTGAGCACTGAACAAATACTAACTCATTTCATGCTCCTAACAACCCTCTGAGGGAGGTATTGTTTTACTGGTGAGGAAACTGAGGCACACGAAGTTTAATAAACTGGCCCAAGGTCATAGAACTTGTCAGTGGGTACAGGGCTATGCCCTCAAACCCACAAATGCTCCCATCTTCCTGTTTACTGAAGTCCAGGAAAAACATCTATTTGAAGATAGAAGAACTTGGGAGCAAAGTTTATTGTAAGATGTTTATCAAATCCAGTGCCCTGTATTATTGCTGTTCAGTTGCTTGGTCATGTCCGACAGCAGCTCCATGGATTGCAGTATGCCAGGCTTCCCTGTCCTTCACCATCTCCTGGAGCTCGTTCAAATTCATGTCCATTGAGTTGGTGATGCCATCCAACCATCTTGTCGTCTGTTGTCCCCTTTTCCTCTTGGCTTCAATCTTTTCCAGCATCAGGATCTTTTCCAATGAGTTGGCTCTTTGCATCAGGTGGCCAAAGTATTGGAGCTTCAGCTTTAGCATTAGTCCTTCCAGTGAATATTCGGGATTGATTTCATTTAGGATGGACTGGTTTGATCTTGCTGTCCAGGAGACTCTCAAGAGTCTTCTCCAATATCATAGTTCAAAAACATAAATTCTTTGGTGCTCAGCTTTCTTTATAGTCTAACTCTCACATCCATATATGAGTACTGGAAAAACCATAGCTTTAACTATACGGATCTTTGCTGGCAAAGTAATGTCCCTGGTTTTTCATATGCTGTCTAGGTTTGTCATAGCTTTTCTGCCAAGGAGCAAGCATCTTTTAATTTTATGGCTGCAGTCACCATCTGAAGTGATTTCAGAGCCCAAGAAAATAAAGACTGTCACTGTTTCCATTGTTTCCCGGTCTATTTGCATGAGGAAACTTTTTTATTTTATTTTTTTAACCATTGAGCCACGAGGGGAAGCCACAGAAGTTCTCTTAACCCTTTCAATTAAAGTTTTTATAGAAGCTTCATCACTAAAAAGTTTTCACCAAAAAGAAGAGGTTTTCACTGAAAAGAAAACCATTTCTCTCTCTCTTGCTACTGCTTCTGTTGCCCAACATGGGTTTTTTCCCCACACTGATCATAAGGCAAGGTGTGGGGGAAGCACAGAGCTTCTGTGACCTCTCTAGGTGCCCCATTCTCCAAGTCATCAACTCAAAAGTTCTCTTTGTTTTGTCTTTCAGTCATTAAGTCCTATTTGACTGTTTGTGACCCATCGACTGTAGCCTGCCAGGCTCCTCTGTCCATGGGATTTCCCAGGCAAGAATCATGGAATGGGTTGCCATTTCCTTCTCCAGGAGTTCTTCCCGACCCAAGGATTGAATCCACATCTCCTACATCTCCTATATTGGCAGGCAGATTTTTTTTTTTTTTTTTTTTTACCACTGAGCCATCAGGGAAGCCCCAGAAGTTCTCTGAACCCCTTCAGTTAAGGTTTTTATGGAGGCTTCATTACATAGGTGTGATTGATTAAATCATTGGCCATTGTTGATTAACTCAGATTCCAGCAGCTTCCACCCCCAACCCCCCACCCCCACTCCTTCTGGAGATGGGGTCAGGAGGGAGGGGCATGTTGAAAATTCCAGCCCTCTAGGGAAACCAGCCTTCTACCTACCTCCTCTATCCTTAGGGGCTGTCCAAAAGTCAGGTCATTAACATGGACACTGATGTGGTGGTAAGGGGCTATATAACAAAAGATGCTCCTTCCACCTGATTGCTCTGGATCTGTTTTGGGAGCCAGGGATGAAGAACAAAATATAGTCTTCTTATTCAATCACAATATTACCATGGCAGAGTATTCAGTTAGTGGCTTTGGAAGGAAGGAAGAGAGGGAAAGAAAGTAGAAAGGAGGGAGAGCAGGCAGGTGGCAGCATCTTTAGATACCAGGAAGAGAACCACTGGTTTGAGCATTATCTCAAAAAAAGAAAAAATGGTGCTACTGAAGATGAAGCTATATCGAATCCTCTTTCCTCATCTCTTTCATGAAGATTATCACAGCTAACTTGCACTTGTTTGTCTGATATAAAGAAAGAAAGTGAAGTCGCTCAGTCATGTCCGACTCTTTGGGACCCCATGGGCTGTAGCCTACCAGGTTCCTCCGCCCGTGGGATTTTCCAGGCAAGAGTACTGGAGTGGGTTGCCATTTCCTTCTCTAGGAGATCTTCTTGACCTAGAGATTGAACCTGGGTCTCCCGCATTGTAGGCAGACGCTTAACCATTTGAGCCACCAGGGAAGTCCTTGTTTGATGTAGAAGTTAAGTGAAGTGGAGTGAACTCGCTCAGTCGTGTCCGACTCTTTGCAATCCCGTAGACTGTAGCCTACCAGGCTACTCTGTCAGTGGGAGTCTCCAGGCAAGAATACTGGAGTGGGTTGCCATTTCCTTCTCCACGGGATCTTCCCGACCCAGGGATCAAACAGAGGTCTCCCACATTGCGGGCACACTTTGCCCTTTCTGAGCCACAGGTATTATCATATTTGATGTATATTTATATCAAACATATGTATATAAATATATCTATATGTTTGATATAAATATACATCAAATCAGATAATACCTGTGGTGTAAGTACTTTATAAAAAAACAGACTGATATGTACATGAAGCTTTGTTGAAATTATTATGACCAGACCAGCTCACTTGTTTTTGTTTTCAATTTTTCCTTATACCACCCTTCATTTGACTTTGGGTAAAAAAGAAGAGTCAAGAAAAAAAAAAATCTCATGTTCTCCAGAAGTCATTAAAACTAGCTACTAATCTTTTTCCCTTTGGCTGAACATTCCAAATGTGACACCACTTCCCCAAATGCAAAACATTCATTATTTTAATGATACTTTTATACAGGAAACACTTTCTGAATGGCATTCATCCAAATTCTTAAAGTACACTTATCTTCAAGGCTTGAAAGTGTTTTACTGGCTTGCAAACTCTTAAACTTTCTGTTTATCATGAAAATAAGGATGACACACCTTATGATTATCTGCTATCTCCAATGGAAGTGTTATCTACATGAAGCTTTATTCTTCTGTGCCCCTTCCAAACCAGACAGTTCTCACTTAATCATGGACACATCCCCTTTGAGGTGTCACCTGTCTCTACCTGGGAGGATTTCAACTACAGACTTCAGGGGCACATCTCAGGAAGTTTAGGACCAGAGGAGGGACTGTCTGGATCTCTGAAAGAATATAAGCTTTCTATGGAGTCTAGGTTCAAAGTCAAATGTAACTTTTGAGCTTAACTCTTTTCGTGTGTTTCACCCACATTTCCCTCTGTCCTCTCAGTGTGGATAATTGAGATTTAGCCACATTTTAAATCCCTCCTTCCCTGTTCATTCCAACCAGAATTCCACCCCTACAATTTCACTGAAACAGCTCTTAGTTGTCCAAGTCACTAGATATATTTTAGAACCTGGGAATACAGAGACAAACAATCAGGCCTTGACTTTGAAGATGCTGTTGACTCTGGACCAGAGATATGGCTAAACAAACAGTGGAAGGCACAGTAAGGGCTTTGGCAGGTGTTTGGGAACAGAGTGGACATCAACTGACCTGTCTGTGGTGCTTAAGGTGGTGGGCAAGTTCTCTCGACATTTTCTATTCTTTCGGTTTCTAGAATAATGCCCCTTGGTTTCTGTCTCTCTGTTACTGTGTCAGTCTCTTCACAGTTCTGCTCCCTCTATTCATCCCCTACATGCTGGTATTACTCAGCTGTCCAGACCAAGGCTCCTGTTCTTATTCCTTGGGCTTTCTTAGGACAATCTTATCCATAGTTCTGACTTCTGCCCCAATAATTTGGTGACATCCACATTTCTGTTTTCCATTGTGTATCTCTTTTGGCTCCAAATTTACTTGTCTGTGTGTTCACCTAGGTCTCCCACAGGTATCTCAAACCCAACACATCCCAGTCTGAACCCATCATCACAAACCTTCTTCTCTCCTCTGTTGCCTATTTCCGTGAATGGCACCACCATCCACCCCTCCCAGTTACAAACCCGGGAGTCATCCTTGACTCGCACAATCACCAGCTCCCATTGGTCCTGCCTCCTTGCTGCCAGGTGAGCTGTGCTACATGCCTGTCGCACTGTCCACAGAATCAGAGTCCTGCTCCATACAGCCTTCTGGGACTGGCACTCAGGTGTCTCCTTCAGCTGTTTCCCTGATAACTGGGCCTCACCCGGTGACACTTCTTGGGCGAGAAGCGTTTCCATTTTGGATGGTAATGTGACTAGACAGGCAATGGCGACCTGCTCTTGTGGAAGGGGAGTGGCTTCTACTCTCTGGTGCTGTAATCTTTCTCTGATATCTGTTCTTAAATGCCCTGTTATTAGCAGCCAAGTCATAAAATGGAAAAATAAATCTTAATCTGTTAGGAATGAGGAAAGTATTATTGAAATGGAAAACAGGATAGAGGAATAGCTTCAGATTGTTTCCGATGTTTGGGAAATTCCAACCAGGGCAGAGTAGAGGATATTTGTATCATTTTTTACATTTAAAAAGTTTAAAAATAAACAATGACTGTAAGATTTTGAAAGAAATTTCTTTGCAGAGACCAGAAAGACTGGGCCTCCTGTAGTGTTATTTAGAAACTTGAATCCTTGATGACAGTGTGTGGTTGAAGAAAGGGAAGCTATGTTTGCAAAGATACTACTTCTCATTGTGTTTGGATCTGAGTTACTTATAGGATGTTTTCGTTGTTATGCATTGCAAAATTGGCATAGAGAAAAACTAGACCCGGGGGTTGAATAATTTTCTCTAATGAACAAATAATTCCACACAATTTATATAATGATGAATCAGATGAACAGTTAATTTACCATTTAAGTGAGCAAATTCTGGTCCATAAAACAAATGTATTCTATAGATTAAATAAACAGTTCCCTGTTTTACATGCTTTAAGTTTACATTCCAGAAATTTTGTATTTAATGTTTAGGACCATCCTAGGTGGGAAAACCCTTGAAGAATTTATGAATATTTTAGGAAACTTCTTGTTTCTTCTTAGGAAACATAGCAGTGGTCATAGCTCATACCATTAAAATATAAAATAAACACAAATAAGAAACTCCTTGTTTCTTCTTAGGAAACATAGCAATGTGTCATGGTGCATGTCATTTTTCCTCTGATTTCTTTGTTCTTTCACCTGCTGAGATTACAGGAATGAACAGTTGTTCAGACCACCTGTCTATTAATGACTAGTACTTGACACAATAGGATTTTGCCCCCAAGACATCCAACTGATGCTAACCTATAATTTCTTTCTATTTTAGACAAGACAGAATCAAAGTGTTTATGTCTTTATTCTATCATCACTGTATTTAATCAGTTGTTGTATTTGAAAGTTATATCTTTTCCCACTACAAAAATGACCCTTTCTCCCTTTGTTTCTTCTTTTTTTCTTCCATTTCTCCCTTCTGCCCTCCCTCCATTCCTTCTTTCTGTCTTCAACAACTATTATCTGAGCCCCTCATCTGTCATACAGTGGATGTTGGAGATCAAAGAATAGTTTAGACATAGATTCTCACAGAGGAGGCTAGTGCAGTGGAGAAAGCAGATATGCAAAGAGAAAGTCATAAAAGAAGTAAGTGCAGTGATCAAGACACATACAAGGAACACAAACAAAAGCCAAAATAAAGGGTAGTTGGGACTTCTCTGGTGGTCTGGTGGAAAAGAATCTGCCTTCCAGTGTAGGGGATGAGGATTCAGTCTCTGATCAGGAAACTAAGATCCCACAAGTCGTGGGGGCAACTAAGAGCCCACAACAAAGAGCCCACATGTCACAACAAAGAACAGACACAGTCAAAGTAATTCATTGATTGATTGATTAATTAAAAATAAAATAAAGGAAAGTTGAGGATCCATCAGGAACTGCCTCCCAGCAATGTGAACCTGAGCAGGTAAAGGAGGTTTGTGTGTAGGAGAGAAAAGTGCTCAAGGCTTTCTGGTTAGTGAGCCTGGGACAAGCAAAGAACAGAAATCTGAAATCATAGAGTAAGGTCAGAGAAGAAAACCAGGTCATCATATCTAGAGTGTGAATTGTGAGGCAGGAAAGAGACAAATAAAGTTAGGGAAATTGTTCAGGTGCCAGATTATGGAGACATATTAAAGAGCTTGGATTTGATTCAATCAGAGTAGGATAGACTTGTGGGATCTAAGACTGAAGACAGAAAACAATGAAGAGATGATCACATTGGTTCAGGAAAGGTAAGAAAATATGAGGTCCCAAACTAGGGTGGTGAAGAGGGAAGAGAGCCCAGAAATATGTAGAAAGTAAAACTGGCAAATGTAAATGATTGTTGGACACTAGGGAAAGGAAGTCCATGGGTGGAATCTAACTACTAGATTTCTAGTTTGTGTGATGGAATAAAGGGTGTGCTACCAGCTAAGGCAGGGGGCAGGGGGAGGCAGATACACTGGTTTAGAAGGAAGCATAGTGAGCTGTATTTTGGACACGTTGAGCTTGAAATGTCAGTGGGGTATGAGGTATATGTGTTCTAAGGTGGTTGGGTATATAAGCCTGGAGCTTGAGAGAAAGATCTGAAGATTTAGATTTTTGAGTGATTGGCATGTATGTAGTATTTAACATCCAAAAATATAATAAAATCATCAGTGACTGCTCTGGGAAAGTATGGAAGATAAGAGAAGCAGTTGGATAAGGGAGAGAACTTAGAAACAGCAACATCTGAAGAATTGCTAGAGCAAAAGAATGCCCACAAAGAGGACAGGAAGTGATGGTCAGAGGAGCATGAAAACAACTGAAGGAGGCATCATCATGGACAGTACAGGAGGGAAATGTCTCAAGGAGAGTGAGAACCAGACTACAATGGAGGGATTCCCCTGGTGGCCCAGTGGTTAAGAATCCACCTTGCAATTCAGGGGACTATGGTTTGATCCCTGGCCAGGGAACTCAGATCCCACATACCTCAGAGCAACAAAGCCAGTGCCTCAGCTAGAGAGCCCATGGGACACAGCAAAAGATCCTGCAACTAAGACCCAAGGCAGCCAAAGAAATAAATATTAAAAAAAAGAAAATGTAAACGGACTAAATTAAAAAAAAAAGACTATACAATAGAGGAGAGGCCCATAAGGTTTTGACAGTTAGAAATTCATTGGAGAGAGAGGGAGACAGTTCAAGAAGGGGATGAGGAGAGAGGTGGGAGAAAGGTTTGAGAGGGAAGGGACATACGTACACCTATGGCTGATTCACGCTGATGTGTGGCAGAAACCATCACAACATTGTAAAACTAAGTAAAAAAATTAAATTAAAAAGAGTAGGGGAAGCAGAAGTCACACTGAAATACCTCGGGGGAAAACAGGAGCTGGCACTTAGACTCTTATTCACTTCACTGATTGTAGGGAGTTTGGATGAGAAAGAGAAGAGAGAGAGATTTAATAGTAATCAGAGAGTAACTTGGAGTTGAGAGAGATGTTTGAAGAACTGGTGTGATGGAAATGAATTTTTGAGAGAACTACTTTGTAGAGAGAGTAGAATGTTGCAACTTAAGATTTCTGATATGAAAACAGTTCTAGGTGATAGTAGGATTCATGGTGTGGCCCTAGGAATATATCGATCATTAAAGTTAAAGATATCATTAAGTGAAAAAGTATAGGACTGTCCAAGCAAGGACATTGTATCTGCAATGTACATACAAGTGTCCCAGGTTCATGAGAGAATTTGAATGTAATAGAATCTGTGAACCAGACTCCAAAGACTTTAATGATGCTAATTGCATATCTTAATCAGGTGATGTGTTTCTAGGGGCTGCTGTAAGTTCTTTGTATATATTTAAACCCTGTGGGACTGGTGTTGGGGAGAGGAAAGCCTTCTCTGAAGAATTCGCACTTGAGCTGTGTCCTCGATAAAGACCAGAAATCAGTTACAGGAAGATCCCAGGGAATAGTATTTCAGACAGAGGGAGCAGCACGTTTAAGAACTTCAAGGTGAAAATCATCTTGATATGGCTAAGAGACACAAATGAAACCAGTGGATGAATGAGATAAGACTGGAAAGCTAGGAAAGGGCCAGGTCAAGTCGCCCTCCTGGGTTATGACAAGGCAGGGTTGGATATTATTCTAATGACAGAGGAAATCCATGGAGCGTTGTGAGCAAGGGGATGACTGCTAGGGAGACATTTATCAATGGATTCCTTGAGCTCCTGCCTGTTCGAGGTCTTTCTGAGCCAAGGCATTTATAGCCATTATTTGTATAAGGAGATCTTCCAAGATAGCAAAGCTTAGAGATGTTCCTTCTTGCTCTGGAGACATCCCAGAGTAATAAAGATAATGCTCTTTCCTTTTGCTTCCTGGAGGAGTTTGGCTTACATTCCAAGGTAATGAGTAATCTCTGTCTTTAAGGGGAGGATGGGCAGGTTACTAGCAGCCCTATATAAAATCAGATTTTCCTGACTTCAGAGTTCCTCTCCTCTGATACACTCCACTGCAATGTACAGGTATTGTTTGCCTTGTCATGTTGAAGAACCAAAGCAAGATATATCTCTGGCTACTGCTCCTGCTGTGAGTAAGAAATGATCTTCTTCTCTGAATTAGAGATACAGTGATCTTATGTCTTCTGTTGATATAAGCTGATAAACCTGTGATGTGGTAAGCTAACTTGTTAGCTCTCAAGTGGGGCAAAATCTCAGACCCTCCACAGTGTCTGATTTATCAAGGACCTAATCCAATTTGCATTGGGAAAGGATTTTATAATATCAATAGGAGATGGAGAGTTAGAGAGCTGAGGTGCTTTCCCTGAGATGAGATAGACTAAGGTTTTCATTGGGACTTTGAACATGAGAAAGTTTTGTAGGTGCTTTTTAGTGCTTTTCAGAAGAAACCATCTTGGCTACTCTGAGTTTCTCTTCTGAACCCTCCAGGTATGTCATCATATAGTTCCTGTTCACAGATTATTCATACCAATCTTCTGAAAGAGGGCTATATTTTCAAAAGGTGATTCAAGTAGACTCAAAGAGAAAGAAAACTTAGGCTTACCAAAGGGAAAACGAGAAGAGGATAAAAGGACTAATATATGTTCTCTGCTTAGTCGCTCAGTTGGGTCCAGCTCTTTGTGACCCCGTGGACTGTAGCCTTCCAGCCTCCTCTCCATGGGATTTTGCGGGCAAGGATACTAGAGTGGGTTACCATATCCTTTCCCAGGGGATCTTCCCAACCTAGGGATCGAATCTAGTCTCTTGCATCTCCTGCATGGGCAGGCAGATTCTTTACCACTTAACACCACCTGGAAAGCAACATATACACACTACTATATATAAAATAGATTAACAACATTCTATTGTATAGATTGTTAGATCTAACAATGTATAGCACAGGGAACTGTATGCAATATCTTTAATAACCTATAATGGGAAAAATCTGACAAAGAACACACACACACATATATGCACATATATATGTGTATATTTAACTGCATCAATTTTATGTACATGTGAAATGAACACAGAATTGTAAATTCTATTTTAAAAATTCAGATTAAAAAGAAAAAAAAACCTTTACTGGGTTTCCCTGGTGGCTTACTGGTAAAGAATCCTCCTGTCAATGCAGGAGACATGGGTTTGATCCCTGATCCAGGAAGATCCCACACGTTGTGGAGCAACTGAGCCTCTGTGCCACAACTATTGAGACTGTGCTCTGGAGCCTAGGAGCCGCAACTACTGAAGCTCATGAGCCTAGAGCCTGTGGTCTGTAACAGGAGAAACCACAGCAATAAGAAGCCTTTGCATGGCAACTGAAATGAATGTCCTTACTCGTTCAGTCATGTCTGACTCTCTGCAATCCCACGGACTGTAGCCCTCCAGGCTCCTCTTTCCATGGAGATTCTCCAGGCAAGAATACTGGAGCAGGTTGCCATGCCTTCCTCTAGGGGATCTTCCAACCCAGGGATCAAACCAAGGTCTCCTGTATTGCAGATGGATTCTTTACCAGCTGAGCCACTAGGGAAGCCCAAGAATACTAGAGTGGGTAGCCTATCCCTTCTCCGGTGGATCTTCCCAACCCAGGAATCAAACAGGTGTCTGCTGCATTGTAGGTGGATTTTTTTTTTTAACCAGCTGAGCTACCCAGGAAGCCCCAGCACTTCAGTGTTGGACTGAGCAATGAAGACTCAGCACAG
Organism: Nanger dama; assembly: GCA_917880005.1. Taxonomy (NCBI): domain Eukaryota; kingdom Metazoa; phylum Chordata; class Mammalia; order Artiodactyla; family Bovidae; genus Nanger; species Nanger dama. Next base: position 367,568 of record CAKJTW010000037.1, on the reverse strand, counting down.
CCAAAAATAAATAAATAAGTTTATGTTAAAAAAACAACAAACAAAACATTGCTGATTAAAGGTTTAAAAAAAAAAAAGGAATTTGAAAAACAGTCCAATGGAAGGCACACATAGAAAGCCAGGAAGTTCTGCCATGGATTTTACGGAAAACAAGGTGAATAGACTAGTTCTAGGATTCTTTTTGAGAAGAAGAGGATGCCTGATAGATTTCTGTCTGAAGTGAGTTTACTGAGAAAAGGAGTTCATGTAAAATTGTCCTCACATTGTGTGAAATCAGCATCTGAAGATAAGCTTGCCACTCTTCTCTCTGTAGGACCGGATGCCTCCAGCCCACGCATGGCAGAACTGCCTCCCTCTGGATGCAAGGCTCAGCTGGTGTGGGAGACTGTGTTCGTTTCATGTCACCTGGAAAGAGAGCAGTCAGACAAGGGAGACTCTCTGGAGACCTCTTTTTCTGTCTTTGTTTTGACTATGCGTGTTGAACACAAAGCAAGAGACACCTTTGATAAAACTTAACTATTTCCAGGTCCTACTGAACATCTGCTCTTGAGTAAAGAGCACTATTTGGATCCAAAACCAAACCAAAACAAAATAATTCTCATTAAGGAAGGGAATCTTGCACCCTCTTTTGCAGGGTCTTTTCCCCTCTTATTGATCTCTAAATTCTCCTGTAGTCTCAGGGTTTACAGTTGGTATTTCGGTCACGGACTCATATCTTCAAGGGAATTTGTTACTTTCAAATTTGTTCTGCATTATGCTGCCCCTCACTGCAATGATGTGCCCTGTTTCAGAAATGAGGAAACTCCTAAGAACTGATCCTTTGGATAAATTACAGTATTCTCTGGGTGGCTGTCAAGGCAACAAATCTCAACCTTTTTATTGAACATCCTACCAGTTATTGGGTGAAATATCTTGTTTTTTTTTAAAATTTTTAAATTAATTAATTTGTTTTAATTGGAGGCTAATTACTTTACAATATTGTGGTGGTTTTTGCCATACATTGACATGAATCAGCCATGGGTGTATATGTATACCCCATCCTGAACCCCTCCCCCCACCACCCTCCCCATCCCATCCCTCAGGGTCATCCCAATGCACCAGCCCTGAGCACCCTGTCTCACGCATCGAACCTGGACTGTTGATCTGTTTCACATATGGTAATATACATGTTTCAAGGCTATTCTCTCAAATCATTCCATCCTCGCCTTCTCCCACAGTGTCCAAAAGACTGTTCTTTACATCTGTGTCTCTTTACTGTCTCACATATAGGGTCATAATTACCATCTTTCTAAATTCTATATACATGCATTAGTATACTGTATTGGTGTTTTTTTTTCTGACTTACTTCACTCTGTATAATAGGTTCCAGTTTCATCCACCTCATTAGAACTGATTGAAATGTACTCTATTTAATAGCTGAGTAATATTCCATTGTGTATATGTACCACAGCTTTCTTATCCATTCATCTGCTAATGGACATCTAGGTTGCTTCCATGTCCTGGCTGTTGTAAGCTGGGCTTTCCTGGTGGCTCAGTGGTAAAGAATCTGCCTGCCATTACAGGAGACACAGGTTCAATACCTAGGTCGTGTAGATCCCTGGAGAAGGAAATGGCAACCCACTCTAGTATTCTTGCCTGGAGAATCCCATGGGCAAGAGGAGGCTGGTGGGCTACAGTCCAGAGGCTGAAAAAAATCAGACATGACTTAACAACTAAATAACAAAACAAATATCTATAAGCCACTGCATCTGTGGGAATTTGTTATAGCAGTGATAGAAAACGAATATGCTTTATACACATTAGAACACCTGACAGGCTGGTTAAACTTCAGATTGTTGGGGCTCATAGCCCAAAGCTTCTGACTCAGTAGGTCTTGATTGATTGAGGCCTGAGAGTTTCAATTTCTAATAAGTTTCTAGTAAGCAGATGCTGATATTGGTGGACACTTTGACAATGTCTGCTTTATCTCACTGAAGCCCTAAACTGCAGCAGGTTATTCAGCTTTGAAAATGTCCCATTTTATTTATTCGTACCCTTTAGTTTGAGAAATTCAAGAATGAAAAGAGGACTTGAATGTATGGGGATAATGAAGCAAGGATCACACCAAGCATGCACACAAGTTTATAAAAGTCAGTTTCATTCCCTGTGGCATGAGTTTGGGGATAAGTCTGTATCAGAGAGATCAGCAGTGGCCTGTGTAAGAATGTAACTAGACAACTAGAAAAAAATCCCAACAACCCAACTGAAAAATGGGCAGAAGACCTAAATGTATTCTTTAAAGAAGATATACAGATGATCAGTAGGCACAAGAAAAGATGCTAAGCATCTCTAATTATCAGAGAAAGGCCAATCAAAACTACAATGAGGTACTCCCTCACACTGGTCAGAATGGCCATCATTAAAATGTCTACAAATAACAAATCCTGGAGAAGGTGTGGAGAAAAGGGAACCTTCCTACACTGTTGGTGGGAATGTAAGTTGGTGCAGTCACTATGAAGAACAGTATGGAGGTTCTTCAGGAAACTAAAAATAGAATTACCATATGACCCAGCAATCCCACCCCTGGGCATATATCCAGACAAAACTACAATTTAAAAAGACACATGCACCCTTATGTTCATAGCAGCACAATTCAAAATAGACACAATTCACAATAGACACGGAAACAACCTACGTGTCCATCGACAGGTGAATAGATACAGATGTGGCACGTATATACAATAGAATACTACTCAGCTGCAGAAAAACAAAATGATGCCATTTGAAGCAACGTGGAAGCAACTAGAGATTATCATACTAAGTGAAGTAAGTTAGAAAGAGAAAGACAAATACCATACGATATCACTTAAATGTGGAATCTAAAATACGGCACAAATGAATCTACCTGTGAAACAGGAACAGACTCACAGATATATAGACAACAGACTTGTGGTTGCCGGGGGAAGGGAGGGTGGGGTAGGGATGGACTGGGAGCTTGAGATCAGTGGATGCAAATATTATGTATAGAATGGATAAACAACAAAGTCTTATTGTGTAGCAACATCCTGGGATGAATTATAATAGAAAAGAATTTTTAAAAGAATATATATATGTATATAATGGAGTCACTGCTATACTGCAGAAATTAGCACCTGGTAAATCTACTATACTTCAATAAAAATTAAATTTAAAAAGAACATAATTAAGGGTAACTGCATTGATCTGCATCATGTTCTTCGTGGTACAGAGCTGGACTCCACAACCCCATCACTCAGCATGACCTTAATCCCCAGCATGGATGGAGCCCAGTGGGTCTAGAATGACAACATTGATCTTGATTTTCACCTGAACTCAGGCCTTACAGTTTTCTCAGGTTTCATTACATGTCTGATATTGCACAAGCTCTTCAGCTTTTCTCATTCTCAGTGGACCTTTTAAAACTCAAAAATATTAATAGTTTATATGCTGAATGGAGTCTCCAAACCAAATCCAGGTTGGTTGACAAGGGTGACTGAAGAGGCTTCTTACAGTCACTCGGCATCCTCACCTCACTTTGAGAGCAGGAGCTTGGCAAGAATGGACAATTGTACTCTGGGTTATTTTTCAAAGCACATTCGCATCTTTTATCTCATCCTGTCACAAACATTAATGACAAAAGTCAGGAAGGGAATACAGGCTTCCTGATCTTTAGCCGCATGTTCTGTACTGCTTATGCTGCTGTGACATTTTATCTCTGCCTCTAGATCAATGTCCAAAATGCTGTTGTATCTATAGGGAAGACAGAGCTAGAGAGAGAGAGAGGCAGAGGCAAAGAAAGAGAGAAAAGGATACACACTACACACACAGCAAGAGAGAGGAGACAGATACAGAGAGAAGGAAAGAAAGAGAAATAGAGACAGAGAGAGGGAGAGACAAATAGAAAAAGAAGGGGGAAGAGGAAGGGAGAGAACAAAAGGAGCAAAAGAGGAGAAGGAAACAGAAAAGAGAAAGAAAGTAGAAAAGAAATAGTGAAACTCCTCAACAATTGGGAAACATAACTCTCCATGTCTGTGAGTGGGATTACAGGCATCCTTTGGCATTCATGGGGGACTGGATTCAGGACATTGCTCACTTCCACCCACACCCTATACCCCCTAACCTCCCACCCCTGCTGTCTGTCACTGCAAATACCCAAATCTATGGATGCTCCAGCCTCTTATAAGCATACACGCAAAAGCCTGGTTCTGCTGATCCTGCACACTCACCTCCTCCTCTCCCTGCTTGGCAGGATCTGAGACAGCATGTTGGCAGCTTACCTGTGGTGTTTGTGGCTGTACTGAGTCAGGCTGGAGGAAGGATGAGGCTAAGAAATGACCAGGACACACTGACCATCCCTGGGTTCTCAGAAGTCCCATAAAGTCCCCGAGATCACTCTCAGATAAGACCAGAGGGAAACAGGAGAGAACAAAAGTTGGGGAAAACAACCCTCCCCATTCTTTTTCAGTGTTGTCTTAACTATTATAAAAGTCAAGAAATCTTTCCACAGGGAGTGTGGGTCAATGTAACACTACTTGAATGATGGAATGACATCTTTCAGAGCATAAAATAAGACCAATTCTGAAGGCTTGCTGTAACAACAGTCAGTTTGGCCAGGCTTGGTGGAGAGGATGGCGAAGTAGGAATTACTATCTATCTCATGTTATAGGTTGCCCTGTTTTGTTTTGACTCAGCATTTGGAACCATCTCACTTTTTGTTTGACCCTTGTCTATACCACTCTTGTTCTCTGTGCCTACAAACTTGCCTCTTGAGGTCCCTAGGCCCTTGGCACAATAGCTGGTGTATTGCAGGTTCTCAGTAGGTGAGGGGTTGTGTAGAAGGCAAAGAGATTCTGCTCCTAGGAAGGTCTAATGCCAAGGGTGCTTGCCTCTCATTTGGTGGAATGTAGGAGTCATGGGTAAGATGGATAGTTAAACAACATGACTTTAGGGTGCTTCAAAGCTCTGAACTTCTGTATTTCTTGTGTACTTAGAAAACTTCAACAATACTAATATCTGCACTGGAAAAACATTTATTAAATATATATACTGGGGCTTCACTGGTGGCCCAGTGGCTGGGATTCCACCTTGCAATGCACGGGACGAAGCTTTGATTCCTGGTCAGGGAACTGGGATCCCTTATGCCATGGATCCACTAAGCCTGTGCTCCACAACTATCTAGCCTATGTGCTCTGGAGTCCCTGCTATCAACAAGAGAAGCCTGAATGCCACACAAAGACCCAGGGCAACCAAAATTTTAAAAATAAATTAAAAAAACAAATAGAAATAATAAAACCTTTTAGAAAAGATTTATAGTAAATTTCTTTGTCAGAGGCTTATAAATAGCATTATTATTTGTCTTGAATATAAGGTCCCAATTTTCTATTTTCCTCTTTACTTAATTAGATACCATAAACCCTAATGACTCTTACTACTGCCATATCTTACTTTGCAAAATTGAAAGGGCACATTTTTAGAGTTCCGGAAGAAAGTTAGATTCTTCAAATGGAATGTATACAGCAAAACATCAATTGCCTCTACCCAAGGCTTCCCTGGTGGCTCAGATGGTAAAGAAAGTGAAAGTGAAAGTCACTCAGTCGTCTGTCCAACTCTTAGAGGACTATAGTCCATGGAATTCTCCAGGCCAGAATACTGGAGTGGGTAACCTTTCCCTTCTCCAGGGGATCTTCCCAACCCAGGGATCGAACTCAGATCTCCCACATTGCAGGCGGGTTCTTTGCCAGCTGAGCCACAAGGGAAGACCAAGAATACTGGAGTGGGTAGCCTGTCCCTTCTCCAGCAGATCTTTCCAACCAAGGAATGGAACCAGGGTCTCTTGCATTGCAGGCGCATTCTCTCAGTTGGTAAAGAATGTGCCTGCAATGCAGGAGACCTGGGTTCCATCCCTGGGCTGGGAAGATCCCCTGGAGAAGGGAATGGCAACCCACTTAAGTCTTCTTGCTTGAAGAATCCCCAGGGACAGAGGAGCCTGGAGAGCTACAGTCTGTAGGGTCACAAAGAGTCAGACATGACTGAGCCACTAATACTTTCACTTTCATGGTGTATATTATAAAGTATCAAAAGTTGTTTTTTCCAAACTTTCCACAATATCATCTATCAGTTCATAAGCTCTGGGAGAGCATATAAAGCTTAAATGCTTCCTGTGGTGATAGTGTTTGGTTGTAAGCAAAGGAAGGAAAAATAGCTGGAAGTTCTACAGAGAAAAGAGAGATAAAAGGGGAAAATGATATCACTGTGAAATGAAAATATTTGACTTTGATCAACTATCAGTGCTTTGTGGAAAACAAAAATACAAAAATCCAGTGTTGCCAATTTTGCAAGATTTGCCAGCTTCTGTCTTTTTTTTTTTTTTTTTTGGCTGTGCTAGGTCTTCATAGTTTCGAGAGCTTTTCATAGCTTTGAGAGCTTTTCTCTGGTTGCGGCGGGCAGGGGCTACTCTCTAGTTGCGGCACGCGGGCTTCTCATTGCCCTGGCTTCTCTTGTTGTGGAGCACAGGCTCTAGGGGATGAGGGCATCAGTAGCTGCGGCTCCTGGGCTCTAAGGCACAGGCTTAATAGTATGGCACATGGGCTTAGTTGCTCCCCAGCATGTGAGATCTTCCTGGATCAGGGTTCGAACGTGTGTCTCCTGCACTAGCAGACAGATTCTTTACCCTTGAGCCACAGGAAGCTCCAGCTTCTCTATTCTTGAGCTAGAGAGTGAGGGACTTGCTAAGAAGAATGTAGCGTACTACAGAAACTGAATTCACACTAAAGCAAAAACCACCCAGACTTGTGTAGGAATTTCTATATCTATCACATTTCCTGGAGGCTGGGACCTGTTCAGAATTATTTACATGTGTTTCAGAAAAGAACTTTAAAGAAATAACATTTCAAGTAAGAAGTTACATAAACTCAAGCTTCAGCTAATTTTTCAAAACCTACTTTCAGCCATACTATTCAGCCATACTAAGGATGATGGCAAAATAACAACACTTATCTTCTTGGGCTCCAAAATCACTGCAGACACTGATTGCAGCCATGAAATTAAGACACTCCTTGGAAGAAAAGCTATGACAAACCTAGACAGTGTATTAAAAAGCAGAGACATCACTTTGCTGACAAAGGTCTATATAGTCAAAGCTATGGCTTTCCCAATAGTCATATATGGATCTAAGAGTTGGACCATAAAGAGGACTGAATGCCAAAGAATTGATGTTTTAGAACTGTTGTGCTGAAGAAGACTCTTAAGAGTCCCTTAGAGAGCAAAGAGATCAAACCAGTCAATCCTAAAGGAGATCAATCCTGAATATTCATTGGAAGGACTGATGCTGAAGATGAAGCTCCAAAACTTTAGCCATCTGATGAGAAGAGCCAACTCACTGGAAAAGACCCTGATTCTGGGAAAGACTGAGGGCAGGAGAAGGAGGCGACACTGGATGAGATGGTTGGATAGCACTATTGACTCAATGGACATGAGTTTGAGCAAAGTCTGGGAGATAGTGAAGGACAGGAAAGCCTGGTGTGCTGCAGTCCATGGGGTCGCAGAGTCAGACATGACTGAGCAGCTGAGCAGGCACTCAAGCTAAACAATTTAGAGATAAAATAGCCTTTAAAATACTTCAACTGGGTTTTTCTGTGGGCATAGTATTGATAACTTCCCTTCACAGTTGCTTCAGTTCAAACTCAGTTTTCCTAACAGTATGTTTGAATGCTGATGGCAGTTTTCTAGTGGAGAGGAGAAAACTGATGATTCGGGGTGGGGGAAGGGATGATTTCTGGAGAAATGTCCCTAAGAGGCAAGAAGGTATGTGACTAATCCAGGGCTATTGACTCAGAGGGACCCTTGGACCCAGGTCAGTCTACAAAGTGTTTGTTGACAAGGTAAGTGCAGAAGTTGAAAGTATACATTCTGAAATAGCAATCTGACAGAGTAATTTGATGCCCACTGACTCTAGTCATTTTAAAATGAGGCTTATAAAAAGATGGGTTTTCTATTACTTATAACTGATGTAATATTTCTTACTTTGCCATCACCATTTCTGGGCTTCTTAACCCAAGTCTTAGATGGGTTATATCTAAGACAACCATTGTTGAACAAGGAATTGCCCACAAATATACACATAAATACATTCATGCATGTACCATACACGTGTCACACACATCTGAAGATAGCTTTCAACAGATGCCTGTAGTGGTCCATGACCCATGAAGGGCTGAAGCAACCTTGCCCCGGATTGCCTTGGACTAATCCTCTATACTCTCTTTTGACTTGCCTGTGTGGATACTTTCTTTCCCAGATTTCCAAGTCTTAAACTTAAATGCCAGTTCTCAGTCCTGCATATTTGTGTGGCCCCATTTAATACTGATAGTCATTTAAGCACAAATGTCTTTGTTGTACCCTCCTCACTCTGCCAAAAGGGAGCTTTGAGGCTGAACATTACAAGAAAACCAAGTTCCCCCGTGATAGCCAAGCTCCCTCCCACCCACAGTGGGGGAGGGCGCAATGAGAGAGCCCTTCTAAATCCTCAGGCTCTCACCCATCTTGGTCCTCGGGACACAATTCTTTTTGGCTTGGCTGCTCACCACACGATTCACTGTTTAAACAAATTCCAGAAAGCACATCAATTATTACTAATGAATTCCAAATCAAATCATCCAGAACTACAAAGGGCCGCCAGATGTTTAGGGCAAGGAGTAAAGACTGGGTGGGAGGCGTGGGGAGAGAGAGATTCTTTCCCACCGCTCTATTAACTTGGATCTGAAAGCTATAATTTATCAGGCACCTGACATACAGAAGGATCACACACATTTTAAAATATTTCTTGGAGATTGCCCAAACATTAATTTTATTGTGGAATATTGCTTTGTATTGATGTTGTGTCTAGCAAAAACTTTTCAGACCTCTTTTTGCATTTAGGTCTAATTTTATCCTTACAGTGTCTGAGTGAAGAACAAGGGTATGACAAGTTCTTGTTTATCCAGATAAGCAAATTACAGCAAAGGTTTTGGGGGAGGGGGTTGTTTTATAGTAAGACTTTGTTTAGAGGCCAGATGTTCTGAGAATAGGACACTGCCATTTCCAAACAACCAGTGAGCTAATAGACATGAAAAACTTTGAAAGGTATAAAGTCACTAGGGCTCACATGAAAGGCTCACAACAGGTTTCAAGGTGTGTATCTGAAGGAGATATAACCAGAAATAGGAGTCACCTCTGCAGTGGTGAGTCTCAGGTTCAAAGTCGGAAAGTGGGATGGCCACGGGCAGTTGAAGATCCCTGAGGTTGGGGTCCCTGACATGGGGAGAAGGAGCAGAGGCTCTTTAAACACTAGGATGCCATCAGCAAAGACATGGGAAGGCTTTTCTCTGGTGCACCTAGGGTCAGCTGGCCAGCAGTAAAGCACTCCTGAGCGGGTCCCTCTCTGAGCAGTTTAATTTCCTCTAGAAGCTTCTTCCATCATCAGGCTGATGTCAAGATTTCCAGTGGTATCTTTGTGTCTAAAACAAAACCCTTCAAATGGCTTTAATCAGTCTCCTGCAAAATATGGATGACTTTTGAGGTGGTTAATGGACTTCAGAGTGAGAAAGAGGGAAGTGAGAGGAAGAAGCGAGGTTTTTCCAGGTGAAGGACCTGGGACACAGAGAGGATCAGAGATTCACCAAGGATGAATCTTTCTTTCTGGATGTTGAGGTGATTGTTGGTTTATGAATTGCTTTCTTCTGCTTTAGTTTCATTTTTATGCTCATTCAAAATACTTTTACCTCCAGTGGGTTTTGTGGGCTTCCCTAGCGGCTCAGATGGTAAAGAATCTACCTGTAATGCAGCAGACCTGGGTTCGATCCCTGGGTCGGGAAGATCCCCTGGAGAAGGGAATGGCTACCCACTCCAGTATTCTTGCCTGGTTAATCCCATGGACAGAGGAGCCTGGCAGGGCTATAGCCCATAGGGTTGCAAAGAGTCGGACATGGCTGAACAACTGACAATTTCACTTCCAGTGGGTATTACGTATTTAAAACTTATGGTCTCAAATGTTGGAATGAATAAGAATTAAGTTTTGGTTTTTGCCTTTTCTGCTACATATTAGTTCAAATAACCAAATTTTCTTTAAAGGTAGATTTCTTTCTTCCTCTTCTTCCCCTTCCTCCTGCTCCTCCTCCTCCTCTTTCTTTACAATAACACATGTTAACTATCTCAAGAAGTGTTCATAGTTATAGCATCACGGAGAGAAAACTCTTATTGGCTGTGCTTTGGTTTCTGCTGAAAAGACTGCTGAATAAGGCTGGGTTTTTGTTTGCAAGTGCATTTCATGCCGCATTCCATCTCGACAATACATTTGATTTATCAACTCTAAAAATAAGACATGCTTTAGAGAAAAGATGTGGGCTTGTCAGGGTGAAAGTAATGAGATAAACAATCTCTTGCAATCAGTAACATTCCAAAATCATTTTCCATGGTAACCATCAAGCCAATAGCTACCCAAACCATTTTCTTTCATTTGCACTGTACATAACAATGCAAAACAAAAAGAAAAGAAAAACCCTACTGTTGAGTCAAGGATGTATTTGTTTTTTAACTCCAAGATCAACTTTCTAATCATCTATTTCTTTGAGAAACAATGGGCTGATCATATAGTTAGAACAACACCTTGCTTCTTTCTCTTCCTTCTCTCCTCTTCTTGACTAGATTTTATTTTTATTTGTTAATTTTTAGAAGTTTTTGACTATACTGTGTGACATGCAGAATCTTAGTTCCCCAGCCAGGGATCGAACATAGGCCCTCCACAGTGAAAGTGCAAAGTCCTAACCACTGGACCACTAAGGAATTCCCTTGACTGGATTTTAAATTAACTTTTACTTTAAAATAATACATAAACATGTTCATTAAAATTTTTAAGTTTTTAAGGCAAGTATCATATGATATTTCTTATTTGCGGAATCTAACAAAACACACAAATGAACTTATTTACAAAACTGAAATAGACCCACAGACATAGAAAATAAACTCATGGTTACTAAAGGGGAAAAGGCAATTAAAATAAATTAGGAGGTTGGTATTAACATATACACACTACTGTCTATAGAATAGATAACCAACAAGGGCCTACCATATAGCACAGGGAAAAATACTCAGTATCTTATAATAATCTATAATGGAAGTGAGTATAAAATATATATATTTATATGTATATGTATAACTGAATCACATTGCTATGTACCTGAGACTAATGCTACAATGTAAATTAACTATATTTCAATAAAAATTGTAAAATAAATGTTTGCTTAAAGCTGAAAAAAATGTAAAAAATTTTAAAAGTGCTTAACATGTAGATTAGTATTTTTGAATTTTAAAAATAGAAGCATATCAAAGGGCAGAGAAAATTGTCTCTCCATCAAGTTCTCTTCTGACAAATATCATGACTCTCTTCATCTGTTGGTGCCAGTCGCCAAGTACCATGCCTGAAGTAACCAAAACCTGATGTTTCGGCAGAGTGATGGCTTTGAAGAACTGTGCCAACCCTTTTGAGAAACAGAAGTGCTGAGTGGAAGCCCCCACCAGACCTTCTGAATCATCAAAACCTTGTGTTGCAGGCTGACTGGAATAGTTGGAGTAGTCATTCAACAAACATTTATTGGGTGTCAACCCACGTGCCAGAAGTTGAATTTCAAAGACAAGGGAGATGCGGTCCTTGTCTTACAGGAGTTTGCAGTCTCGGTGTCTTCCTCTGTGAAAGTGAACTGCGAGTTCCTAACCAGCAAGGCTGCTGCTGGAATTAAATGAGAGAGGTGTCAAGACTGGCAACCAGCATGTGATACTCAAAATGGGTAGCTATTTTTTTGTTGTCATTATTCAGTCACTCTCTGGCCTCCAGATGACAGCCCAACACCCTGACATCTGGGGCTCAGAGTGGATTCCTGAATTCAGCGTGTATATACGTGTGTGTGAGTGTGTGTGTGCATGCATGCATGTGGAGCATTGGGAAGAAAAAGACACATCAGTCTCTTCCAGAGATTCTCAGTCTTGGCCCTATTGGCATTTTAGCCTGAATGAACCTTTGCTGGGGCGTCTTGACCATTGCAGGGTGGTTAGCAGCATCCCCATCCTCTACTGACTAGACTCCAATTGCATTGCCCCTCACCGCTCAATAGTTCCCAGCAGAACTATTCTCAGACATTGCCAAGTGTCCTCTGGGAGGGGGCAGAACCCACGCCGAAGTTGAGAACCACTGCTCTACCCAGTGGTCTTTAACCCCTCTTGTTGCCAGCCAAATACATCACAGAGAAGGGGATGATAATTAACCTGTGTCGATTACTGTTGCATTGAAGTTTTCCAATATGTGCTGACTCAAACAGAGACCTGCTTCAAAGGACAGACCTTGTCAAGGTTATCTGCAGGCTTTCACTCACACTCTTAGCAGCACAATGCTCTTGACTTTTTGAGCCCAAAATGCTGCTCCGGAATATCTCACTCTCCAGGCTTCCAGACCCGGGCGCACCTCTCTTCCTGCTCAAAGTCCGCTTTCTTCTCTGCATTTGTGCACATGACACTGTGACTCTCTCGTCAAGCTCCCTTTCTCATTTTTCCCAAGCAGACACACTCTTGACCTTCCCCTGGTTCCTCAGGATGTCTCTGTTCTCACCCCCACCACGGCTGGAAGAGCCTCCCACATCCTTCCTGCCTGATCACCGCTGTCTCTTCCTTACAGATCCTTTTCCAGACCATACTCTGCAGGGACAGCTTTCCTAACTCTCTGTCTAGCAATCTCTTTTCCCTCCAGCAACTTTTCCATGGATCATATCTATCCACCTGTTGATGAAACAGGCTCTGAAAAGAGCATCATTTGAAATGCCTAATGGAGAAGGAAATGCCAATCCACTCCAGTATTCTTGCCTGGAGAATCCTATGGACAGAGAAGCCTGGTAGGTTACAGTCCACGGGGTCGCAAAGAGTCGGACACGACTGAGCAACTTCACCACCTCACCTCAATGGAATTACAGGCGATTTCATTAAAGAAGAGGAAACTTTCACTGCTCTCTGCCCTTTTTCCTGAGTTGTATTTGCTTGAGTAGTTGTGAATTTCATAGTTGTGTCTAACATGTATCTTGGTCAAACATCCACTTGTTCTAGGCCTACTGATATTTCAAAAATGAAAGTCTGTATGCTAGATGCCTGGTTGTTTACAAAGTCTAATATCAGGCGTGAACCACAGACTCAAACTCCAGAGCAATTTGCTGTTCCTTGCCAGTTTTACTCTCTGCTTTGCTCCAAATCAGTGTTGTTTTCCAAACTCCTTTCTATTTCCTGGCATTTAGTTCTCCAGTTTATGACAGTTTCTTATAGACTTCAATTCTTGCTAAAAAGTTACAAGTAATTTTTAATGAGAGAAAAAAACTTGAAAGGGATAGGAAGGAAGTAAAGGGATGGAAGTGGGTGGGGGAAAGACAGCTTTGGGGTGAATAAGGTGTATCTCATGCTGATGACTCACTCATATTAAAACATATTAAAGTTTTTAGGTTTATTAATACATTTCATTGAGCCAATAATATCCTCAAAGGCTACTTAGCATACTTTTGGGGAGAAGTTTGGGCACATCCTGTGCTTAATGAATCTAGTTACAAAAAACTTTTCTCCATGTAATTGGATTGACTTTTTGACTTTTTCTTCGGTGGTAAGTATAGAACAGATTGACGAGATTTCTTTTTTAAAAAAATCCCTGGTGAGCAAATTTAGTGCCCTGGTTTTCTTTAGGTTATACCTGATGACTTTTTTTTTTTTTCTCACTTTATTTGTTGTTACTTGAAGGAAAATTATTATGTTGATTTTTGCCATGTGTCAACATGGATCAGTCATAGGTATACATATGTCCCCTCTTCCTTGAGCCTCCCTCCCACCCCATCCCACCCCTCTAGGTTGTCACAGAGTCCCAGTTTGAGCTCCCCGAGTCAAATAGCAAATTCGCACTGTCTGTTTTACATATGGTGGTGTGTATGTCTCCATTCATCTCACGCTCTCCTTCCTGGCCCGTGCCCCGGGCCCACACGTCTGTTTGCTATGTCTGTCTCTACTGCTGCCCTGTAAACAGATTCATCCGTACCATCTTTCTACTGATGACCTTTGAAATATTTGTTTATCTGTTTGGCTGTGCTGGGTCTTAATGCGGCATGTGGGATCTATTACTAGTTCACTGACCAGGGATGGAACCTGAGCCACCAGCATTGGGAGCAGAGAGTCTTAGCTCCTGACCAGCAGGGAAGTCCCTACACCCAATGACTTTTGGACCAGGCATTCAGTAGCTTCCCCTATTTTCCTGATGACAATGGAATGAACAGTCAGAGTTCTCTTCATGAAGTAGCTGGTTTTAGTCCTCTTAAAGCTGCACCCTTATTCTTCATATGTCCTCTATCACTAATCCCATTCATTACTGAAAATTCTCCATTTTTCACTAAAATTTGTCCGTTTTACCTGCAGGGGTGCTTATTTTTGCCCACACCTATTTTTGTAGATAAAATTTAAAGACTCTCACATGCTGGCTGCTGTCTTAAGAATGTTTAGTTCTGTACAAAGTAGTTCATCTTCCTGTCCTCATAACCTTCAAAAATTCTGGAGTAAAAACCAACCTGGAAACCACCTTTTAGAAACAGGGCAAAAATTTGAGCTGAGGACTGACTCAGTCTAACATTGTCCCTCTCCTGATGCCTGTCATCTGAATTGGGTTTAAATCCCAACTTCACCACTTTCTAGCTAGAGAATCTTGGTTTTCTCCTCTATGAAATGTATTGCATTGAATTTTTATGATGATTAGATGAGTTAATAAAGGTTGTTGTTGTTTAGTTGCTATGCTGTGTCTGACTCTGCAACCCCATGGACTATAGCCTGCCAGGCTCCTCTGTCTGTGGAATTTCCCAGGCAAGAATACTAGAGTGGGTTGCCAGGGGATCTTCCTGATCCAGGGACTAACTGGCAGGTGGATTCTTTACCACTCAGCCACCAAGGAAGCCTGTTAATAAAGATAAAAGCACTTAAAACAGTGTCTAGCACATAGGAAACACACAGGGGGCTTCCCTCATGGCTCAGATGGTTAAGAATATACCTGCAATGCAGGAGACCTGAGTTCAATCCCAGGGTTGGGAAGATCCCCTGGAGAAGGAAATGGCGACCCATTCCAGTATTCTTGCCTGGGAAATCCCATGGACAGAGGAGCCTGGTGGGCTATAATTCATGGGGTCGCAAAAAGCCAGACCGTTTAAGCAACTAACACACACACACACACACAGCACATAGTCAGTACTCAATGAATGTGAGCTCGGTTCTTCTATGGGATTGGGATCGGAGGATGGCATCTCTTAGGATAGGGTCAAGGTGAGAGATAGAGTCAATATGCTGATCCTCACTGCTCTCCCAAAAGTAGAAGATACCAACTGTGAATAGTTTTGTGACGCAATAAACATCACTATTTTCTCTTTTCTTTGGCCACACCATGTGGCATGTGGGATCTTAGTTCCCTGACCAGGAATCGAACCCTCTTCACTGAAAACCCAGAATCATAACCGCTGGATTGCCAGGGAAGTCCCCAACACCACTTTTAAAAAGTGAATTACAAACAATACCATTAAAATATGAGGAAACAACTTGAAGGCATTTCTTCAAAGAAGGTATACAATCAGCCCTTGAAAAACATGGATTTGAACTGTGGAGTCTACTTATAGATGGATTAAAAAAAATGCCAACTATAGTACTACATGACCTGAGGTTGGTTAAATCTGCATATGCAAAATCTCAGAGTCAACTGTACAAATGGCCAAACTACACACATAAAGACATTCAAAATCATTAGTCATCAGGGAAAGGCAAATCACAAACAGTGAGACAAAACTTCACATTCACTAGGATGGCTATAACCAAACCAAAACAAAGAAGCAAATGAAAACCAACACTGACAAAAGGGAAAATAACAGGTATCAGTGAGGGTGTGATGGAATTGAGACATGGTGGGACTGTAAAATGGTGCAGCTCCTGTGAAAAATGTTTTGGCAATTCCTCAACAAGTTAGCAGAGAAGGCAGTGGCACCCCACTCCAGTACTCTTGCCTGGAGAATCCCATGGACAGAGGAGCCTGGTAGGCTGCAGTCCATGGGGTCTCTAAGAGTCAGACACGGCTGAGTGATTTCACTTTTCCTTTTCACTTTCATAAATTGGAGAAGGAAATGGCAACCCACCCCAGTGTTCTTGCCTGGAGAATCTCATGGATGGAGGAGCCTGGTGGGCTGCTGTCTATGGGGTTGCACAGAGTCAGCCATGACTGAAATGACTTAGCAGCAACAAGTTAGTGTCGAATTACCATATGATTCTCTAATTCCACTCCCAAGGTATATACCCAAAAGAATTTAAAATAGACATTCAAACAAATACACGTGTACATGTGTGTTCACAGCAGTGTTACTCATAATGGCCCAAACAGCCTAAATGTCCATCAACAGATGAATAGGCAAACAAAATTCAGTGTCTCTATACAATGGAATATTATTCAATCATTAAAAAAGAATGAACTATGCATACATACTGTTATACAACCTGGATGAACCATGAAACTACTATGATACAGGAAAGAAACTAGACCCTTAAAAGTCTCACATAGTATGATTCCATTTATGTGAAATACTCAGAATAGGTAAATCCACTGAGACAGAATGCAGGCTGGTAGTGGCCAGGAGCTAGAGGTAGGAAGATTTAGGAGTAACTGCTTAATAGGTACAGGGTTTCCTTTTGGGATTATGAAAATGTTTTGGAACTAGATAGAAGTGATGGTCTCACAATATCATGACTGTACTAAGTACCACTACAGTCTAGCTTTTATTATCTCCCTTACAGCCTCAAATATTCTGGTGGTAACTAAATGTTGTTCTTTTTCTTCATCATCTGTCCAGCTGCATAAAACCAAACTGCATTGAGTCTTGTGTTGAGTTAGCCAACAATTCAGTTGGCTGAATTGTTTGTGTTAAAGTGGTTGATTTTATGTTATGTGATTTTCACCTAAATTTTAAAAAACTGGAGTGAGTTACTCACTTGCCAGTGAGGGTGATTTTGTGTTTTCTATTAATGCATTTTAGTCAACATTAGAAAAGTTTGCAGAAATATTTTCTTTAAAAAGCAAAAATCCAAAATAAAACTGACAGTAAACTGTGGACTCTAAGTGACTTCGCTATTCTCTCTGCCATGGCACAGCAGTGGATGTGGCCTCCCTTGCTGTGAGGGCGGTCATAGCATTGAAATCTTCCAACATGTTCTTAAGGTACGCATTGTAATAGACACACTGAGTGCTCTAATCCAGAAGGGAAACTAACTAGTGGGGAGAATTTGGTTGTGCATTTGTGAGGACGGGGCTTTCCACTCATTTCGCACTCATTTCATGATGCCCTATTGGAATAGAACTGATTTCAGAACAATCATTAGCATCAATAGATGAAAGGATGAAGAAGACATGGTACCTGTAAACAATGGACCATTAATTAGCCATGAAAAGAAACCAAGTTGTGTCATCTGCAGAGATGTGGCTGGACCAAAAGTCTGTCAAACAGAATGAAGTAAGTCAGAAAGAGAAAAACAAATATAGTATATTAACGTGTATATATGGAATCTAGAAAAATGGTACAGATGAACCTATTTGCAGGCAGCAGTAAAGATGCAGATGCAGAGAACGGATGTGTGGATGTGAGGAGGGAAGGGAGTGGGTTGGGAGACTGGGATTAACATATGTACGCACTATCATGCAGAAAATAGCTAGTGGGAACCTGCTGTATGCACAGAGAGCTCAGCTTGGCGCTTTGTGATGACCTAAGTGGGTGGGATGGGGATGGAGTGGGAGGGAGGCCCAAGAGAAAGGGGATATATGCTTATATATAGCCGATTCACTTTGTTGTACAGGAGAAACGAACACGACATTGTAAACCAACTATACCCCAATTTTAAAAAAAAGAACAATTGTCAGCTAATCCAAATGCCCCTTTTGACCGCCAACATAGAACCTATGAAAGTTCAGTAAGATCTGTGGGTTTAACCACATAAAGCCTCCCACTTGTCCACAGGCCACACCATATTTTCCACTATGTCCCACCGCCAATTCATGTGTTGCTTCATCTTAGCGGTCCTTGTTCACATTGAGACTTGCACTTTCCTATCTCCTATCTTTGGTTATTGTCCAGATTTTATGACTGCACTAAAGCCCAAATACTCCAGTGGTGACTAAATGTTCTTTTCTTTATTATTTGTCCAGTTCAATGAAACCAAATTACACTGAGTCTGGCTTTGATGCTAGTTGACTGGCTCCTTTCAGGTGATAATTACTGAAGAATTTGTCTTACTATTCGATATTAATTACTCTGTGTGGGCTTCAGTGGAAAAAATAGTCCAGAGATGGAATGTGACATTGGAAACAGGCCCAAATCCTGAATATTCTTCCCACCAGACCAGGGTGTGCTGAGCTTTTAACCCTGGGAGGAATGATGGAACACTCACGGATGCCTTTAGAAGACTTAAGAACCTAAAGAAAAAAAATGGGAAGAGCAAACAGAGAAGGACCAAAGACAGTGGATGGGTGTGGAGGGCACAGGAAGGCACAGTGACTCTTGGAACATCACATGAGCAATAAATGGTCACTTTACATGTATTTGCTCTTAGGAGGCACAATGGTTAACATGAACTTGGGGACCAGAACATTATGGGTTACAACTGAAGCCCTACTAGATACTTGCATAAAGGCAGGCTATCTAACCCCTTAGACCCCCAGTTTTCTTATGTGTAAGGATGAGGATAAAATTGACAATAACGTATTTAGAGATTTTTTTTGGCTGCACCCCATAGTATGTGGGATCTTAGTTCCCCGACCACGGATTGAACTCATACCCCTTGAATTGAAAGGTGGAGCCTTAACCACTGAACTGCTGGGGAAGTCCCTAGCATATCGTTATTATGAGGAATGTTTCAGCTAACGTATGCAGGATCTCACCACACGGTAGGTAATCAATAACTGATGCCTCTTACTATAATTGCAGTAGTTGCTGTTTGTGCAGCCATTTACCTTTCCCCCCCGCTTTGTGGATAACTTTATAGAAAAGGACCTTGCTGAGGTACTTAAGATGACCTCTTTATTTAATTTTCAGCTGTTAATGCCGAGCTAAGCAACTACTCTTTTCACATATTATTTATTTTTGGTTGCACTTTGTCTTTTTGTTACCCACTGGCTTTCTCTAGTTGCGGTGGGTGGGGGCTACTCTTCATTACAGTCCATGGGCTTATTGCAGTGGCTTCTCTTGTGAAGCGTGGGCTCTAGGCCCCCTAACTTCAGAAGCTGCAGCACCGAGGCTCAGTAGCTGAGGTTTCTGGGCTCTAGAACGCAGGCTCAGTAGCTGTGGCACATGGGCTTAGTTGTTCTGAAGAGGGATCGAACCTGTGTCCCCTGCACTGGCAGCTGGATTCTTATCCACTGGACCACCAGGGGAATGCTATGTAAGTATTCTTAAAACAAATGTTTGTTTTTGTTGTGCTGATTCTTTTTTGGTTTTGCACTAAACTCAGTCTCATTTCTAAGATGCTGTCTAGAAAAGAGGGAAGGGATGAAACTGAACCTTGGAGAGTCACTGTGGAGCCAAGAGGCCACGCAGGAGACTAGACAGCAGACAGGTGCCCCAGAAGGTGCCATGGAGGAGAAACAAGAGGTAACAGGATGGAGAAGTGGGAGGAATGTTGGAGCCTGAAAGATCCCCTGGGCAGTGGTCTTCAGGCTGGAACACGGTAATAAAAAAGTCATTGTTTCCTCTGTATGTCTTCTTTCTCACTCACACAGAGCATTTCATTTCTGACACTTTGGTCACCAAATGTTTGGAGGGTTTTCTCCACAACAAGAGGCAAGTCTCATGACTCCAGGTGAATGTCCCACAATTTAATCAATTCTGACACGATCTGCCCAGAGATGGCATCAGATTCTACAGGGTGAGGGTTCAGTCCTACAAGACTATCTGTCCCACCCCCTACCACACACACACACACACACACACACACACACACACACACACACACACACACACCTCAGATGCCAGTTGAAAGCCAAAGTTGTCATCTGGGCTTCTGACCACCCAGCTGTAGATTGGAGGTTCTAACAATCCCCTCCTTGGGTTTGATTACTTTGCTAGAGCAGCTCACAGAATCTAGAAAAAGAGTTTACTTGACTCTTACCAGTTTATTATCAAAGAATATGATAAAGGATATAGGTGAACATATAGATGGAAGAGGTACACGTGGCAAGCTAGGAGGGAAGTGTGTGTGCAGCATCCGTGTTCTGTCTGGGTACCACTCTCCCAGCTCTAAAACCTGTTCACCAACCCAGAAACTTCCTGGAGCCTATGCTTTGGGGATTTTATGGAGGCGTCATCGCAGAGGCATGATCAGTCATCAGCTTTATCTGCAGCCCTTCTCCTTTCTCAAGAGAAGGGGGAGCGGAGCGGCACTCCTCTCACCCAGGAAACAACAAGACTTTCAGGGGCTCTGTGCCAGGAACTGGGGGCAGAGACAAATGTACATTTTCCATTATTTCATAAACACATTACCCTGGAATATACAAAATCTTTCCAAAGGCTCACAGATATCTGTTTTAAAAATATTAATTTTGGCTGTGTGGGGTCTTAGTTGTGGCATGTGCGTTCTTTTAGTTGGCACTCAAACTCTTAGTTGCAGCATGTGGGACCCAGTTCCCTGACCAGGGATAAAACCCGGGACCCTTGCATTGGGAGTACGGAGTCTTAGCCACTAGACCATTAGGGAAGTCCCGCAGATAGCTAAAGCTATCAAATTCTAAAGTCATTCTAAAGTCATCAGCTTCTTCATATGTCTTTGCCTAGCAAGGGACCTGTAGGCCAGAAGATGCTCAGGCTACCTCCACATGTATAACTGTCCTTCATCCATTTTACAAAGTAAAGATATCCTCCATCTCTAACTTAGCAACACTGCACTGTCCTGGGTCTGACAACCTCTAGAATACCTAACAAAGGACCTTTTGATGTATCGTATTGGCAATCATGGACTTCCCAGGTGGATCAGTTGTCAAGAATCCATTTGCCAATGCAGGAGACATGGGTTCGATCCTTGGGTCAGGAATTTCCGCTGGAGAAAGAAATGGCAACCCACTCCAGTGTTCTTGACTGGGAAATCCCATGGGCAGAGGAACCTGGGGGGCTACAATCCATGGCGTTGCAAAAGAGTCCAACCTGACCTAGCCACTAAAGAACAATGATTGGCAATGATGCGGAGAAAGCGAGTGATTCTAACAATCAAGGGACACACATTTTTCCAACTCAGATGGTTTTAAATATTTATTTCCAGCAAAATTGAAAGATGACCTTTTCCAGTTGTAAGCTGATTACAGAAGACTCTAAAGGAGTTCAAAGAGTTGAGGGACTTTGCTATAACAAAGTATCTTTCACTTTCATATACTTATTTATATGAACATTTTCCCAGTTCTCACATAAAAACAAGAGTAAAATGTATACCAAGCCCATCTTATTATAGCAATATGGCTACATGAATGAATTTTTAAAACCCCCAGCTAAGTCATTATTAAGCGGTATATTTAGGCTGCCTTAATTTATAGGCAACCCACTCTGGTTCTTCTTAGCTCTTTCACACAGCTCAGCTGAGTTAATCAAAGGAAGAGTTTTTCAGTGGAGTTATTCAGTCTTTCAGAAGAGTTTTTCAGGTTTTCAGTTTTTTCCATGTTATGTAAGTGGTCTTTTGAACAGTCAGAACTCAGTTAATTACAAACACGAAATAGTTCAATTTTCTTACCTAATTGTTGCCTTTAAAAATACTCTGTCAAATCCCCTACCCTCACAGCTTTTGGGTCATCTTGAGCTTTTAAAAAGTTGGATCAAGTTCAGTCCAAAATGAAGCCTTATATCCAAATTGGCTTTGTTCTGTGCCACTCCACTGCAAGTTTCTCTTTCCCATTGAATAATTCATTAAGAAACATACCCTTCACAGCTTCTTCCATCCTCAGATGAGGCCATGGGTACGCT
Source organism: Nanger dama (assembly GCA_917880005.1). NCBI lineage: Eukaryota > Metazoa > Chordata > Mammalia > Artiodactyla > Bovidae > Nanger > Nanger dama. The sequence continues at coordinate 345,513 of CAKJTW010000037.1, read as the reverse complement.
GATGCATTCGTTTTCAAAATGTTTGTTTATGCACCACCCTCCACCAAAGGATGTTTTATACTTGGAGTAAGCCCTCATGAGGGTTTATCTGTAAACCCTCATGTGTGTGTGTGTTAGTCACTCAGTTGTGTCTGACTTTTTGTGACCCCATGGACTGTAGCCCACCAGGCTCCTCTGTCCATGGAATTCTCCAGGCAAAAATACTGGAGTGGGTTGCATTTCTTTCTCCATTAAACCCTCATGGTTCAAGATAATTTGACTTTTAAAATTTTTTCTCAGTGAAATAATTTGTTGTAACTGATACAATTTCTATTGTACTATAAATATTGGTACTCAAACATACACTATTGTATTACTCTCTTAAATACATTCATTGAACTATGAATACCATAGTTATTTTATAACCACTGTCATTCATTTGTAAAACATGGAAAAACCCTTCTCTCATCGTGGGAAAGTTTGCAATGTTCCTTTGCTTCTGTGAACTTGTATTTCCATTCCACTTCTTCCATAGAATTTTATCTTATTATCTTGTTATGCTTGAAAGTTTAGGAACCACCCTATCACAATGTTTTATAATAAAAATATGTGTATAAACTTAAATATCTAGGTCTCTTATGTCTCTAAGACTGTAAGTGTTTAACTTTTATTTGACAGTGAGTTTTCAAATATTATAAGGATTGATCAAAATGACATACACATGTTAAAATATTTAAATAAATAATATTGTTAAACATAAAACATGAAATTTTATTGGAAATATATTTTGTTTATTTTTCTCCTACTCCCCTAGCCCTGTATTGCCCCACTCCCATCACTGATGACCACTAGTGTTTTCTTCACATCTGGAGTCTTCTTTTTTGTTATATTCACTAATTTACTGTAATTTTTTAGATTTTACATATAAGTGATATCATATAGTATTTGTCTTTGTCTGACTGGTTTTACTCAGCATAATGCCCTCCAAATCCCTCCATGGTTGTTGTAAATGGAAAAATTCCATTCTTTTATATATTCCCAGGTGGCACTAGTGGTAAAGAATCCGTCTGCCAATGCAGGAGACATGCGACTCAGGTTTGATCTATGGTCAGGAAGATGCCCTGGAGGAGGGCATGGCAACCCACTCTAGTATCCTTGCCTGGAGGGTCCCATGGACAGAGGAGCTTGGCAGGCTACATTCCATGGGGTCACAAAAAGTTGGACATGACTGAAGCAAATTAGCAGCCATGCACACAAATATATACCATATCTTAATCCATTCATCTGATGAACACTTAGGTTGGTTTCAAATCTTGGCTATTATAAATACTACTACTATGAACATTAGGGTTCATGTATCTTTTGAATTAGTGTTGTTTTTTTTTTTTTTTAGATTCCTGGGAGTGGAACAGCTGGGTCTTATGGTGGTTCTAATTTAGTTTTTGAGAACCCTCTATAAGATTTTCCACGGTGGCTGCATCAATTTACATTCCGACCAATAGTGTACAAGGGTTCCCTTTTCTCCACATCCTCACCAGTATTTATTAGTTGTATTCTTTTTGATAAGTCATTCTGACAGGTGTGAGGTGATTTCTCATTGTGGTTTTGATTTTCATTTCCTTGATGTGATGCTGAGCATGTTTTCATGTGCCTGTTGGCCATCTGCATTTCCTCTTTGGAAAAAACATGACACACACAATTTTATTGGAAATATGTTTTAGAGAGCTTCCAGCTTCTTTCCCAGCACCATCCTGATCATGATGATCTGCAGACAGTGAAGCAAATTCCAGGAAAAGAGCTTCTTTCTCTCTAAGAACAGAGCTGAGTGGTGGTGGGCATGAAAAATTGTGCCCAGTCATGTCCCAGGAGCTACTTTCTTCCATGGGTTACTGAACTTCTTTTAATTTCTGTTTCTCATCTTTATAAACTGAAGGTAATACAATACATGCCCTGTTTCCTGCTCAGGATTGTAGAAATGTTCACCTAAGATAATATAGAAATGCCTTATATGCAAACAAAACACAATTGCTAATGACTGTTATTAGTAAAGGAGAGAAATGCCCGTCTCTGAAATGTTGGCCTCTGAGGCCTGGAATTTAAATTGCAGTTTTGATCATTATAATGCTCACTTAAGCTTGACCTGTTTGAAGCTTATCCGTATACAAGATATTAAAATAAATTAATTTTTCTAAAGAAAATGACAAGAGTCCTTTAGAGATCTTTGAAGTAATCTTAAAAATAAAATTAAAAGGATTCCTGTAAGCAGAAGAAAAAAAAAAGGACCAGGAAGCCTGGTGAGCTGCAGTCCACAGTCGCAAAAAGTTGGTCATAATGTAGCAACTGAACAATCACAACAAGGAGCCAAAAGGACTCAGGGTTCATGCTAGTGAGAAGCTGGCTCTGGGTTAGCCCCAGCGAGGGCCTGGGACCCAGAAAAGCCAGCCACCCACTCCTCAACCAGGAATGAACTGTGAGTCACAGACTCAACACCCTGTGTGCACACAGCCCCGACAGCTTCTGTTTTTAAGGACCTTTCATCCTAGGCTCTTGGATGTGAGAGAAAGAGAGGGCTCTCTAAAGAATAAACAGACAAGGAAATAAGCAAGTGAGGGGAAAAAAAGGAAAAGAAAAATACAGACAAGCAGCATGTTTGAAGTCTCCCATCTTGATTCCATCAGTGAAATCCCCCAGAGAACCTACAAAGTGAGCGGGGCGGGCTGGGAGAGGAGGTGGAGGTGAGGTGGGGCCAGCACTCCGCTGACAGATCCCTCATCTCAGCTCTGCTTTGAAGTTGACCTGAACGATCCTTTCATCAGGTTCTCAATATCGCCATGGCTATAATTTAAACTTGAAACAGGAACAAAGTGTTTGTACTATTGAGTAAATCCTCTGCTCCAAGAGCAGCTTCTCCGGGGCACACGGCTTCTCTCTGCTCTTCTCGGGCTGCATTTTGCCTCCACTCTTCACACACACAGCTCGAGGAAGCTTCACTCTGTAGAGCAAGTGGACACATTCATCACGACTAAGCGTGGCGTACAAACAGCGAGTGATTAATAATAATTTTCTGAAGTATTTCTTCCTCCTCTTTTCTTTCTTCCTTTCTTCCCCCCTTCCTTTTTTCTTAGAAAAAAGTTGTTTTCAGTCTTGTTTTCTTTCCATACTAGCACAATTCTATTACAAATGCAATGCTCATTACAAAATATTAAGAAAAATACAAACAAGCAAACACAAAAAGACCAAAACAAAACCATAGACTACCTCATGCTAAAGTAATCTCAGTTAACATCCTGGTGAAAATTCTTCCAGACCATCCATCTCCCCGTGTCTCTGTGTGTGTCTCTCCGTATGTGTGTGTGCTAAGCTGCTTCAGTCATGTCTGACTCTTTGTGACCCCACGGACTGTAGCCCGCCAGGCTCCTCTGACTGTGGGATTCTCTAGGCAAGAATATTGGAGTAGGTTGCCATGCCCTCCTCCAGGGGATCTTCCTGACTCAGGGATCGAACCTATGTCTGTTACATCTCCTACACTGATAGGGAGATTCTCCACTCATGCCAGCTGGGAAGCCCTGGTATGTGTTTATTCACCTATTAATGATTACTTGACTAGAAATGAAGTTTCTTGGGGCTGATAACTTTTCTTCCCCTCATTCTGAGCCTTTAAAAATATTTTTATTTATTTATGTGGCTGCCCTAGGTCTTAGTTGTTGCAGGATTTTTTTATTTGTGGTGTTCAGGATTGTAGTTGTGACATGTGGGACCTTAACTCTTGGATCCCATAATACAACATGATTTTCAGATTAAAGGATCTGAATAGATGTGGAAGTCAGAGCTTCCTGAACAGGATTTGTCTGATCTCATCTATGTGGTGTGATTTAAAAGTGTGAGCCCACATGAATAGCCTCCTCCCTAGCCCTCTCTGGTCCCTGTGCTTTCCAAGAGCCTGTCATTTTTGTGATACAGGAATCCTGGGAAGATTCTCAAAGAGAAATATGCCTGCTTATAGATAGTACACCAAACTCTTATCAGGCTTTTAGTAACCATCAGTTTCTGGGAGGAGAGGAAGGCTTTGATCAAGGTCTGGGTTGGGGTGGAAGAAGTGAGGAAGAAAAGAGAGTTAAGGGAAGGGAAGGTTAGGGAAGAGGCTGAGTCTAGAGACCTCCTCCAGTGTGATGGATGTTCCAACAGCAAGGAAACACATAAGCACGCGCACGCACGCACACACATGGGCCATTGGAAGAAAGGATTAGTATAAAGATCCAATATTATTAAAACTATGGGGAAATAGCTCAGTTGGTAGAGAATCCACCTGCAATGCAGGAGACCCTGGATCGATTTCTGGGTCAGGAAGATCTGCGGGAGAAGAGATAGGTTACCCACTCCAGTATTCTTGGGCTTCCCTTATTGCTCAGCTGGTAAAAGAATCTGCTTGCAATGTAGGAGACCTGGGTTCAATCCCTGGGTTGGGGAGATCCCTTGGAGAAGGGAAAGGCTACCCACTGCAGTATTCTGGCCTGGAGAATTCCATGGACTGTTTAGTCCATGGGGTCACAAAGAGTCGGACATGACTGAGTGACTTTCACTTTCACAGGGAAATGAAATGAAATATAGTAGGTCTTGAGCAGATGGAAATTCAACAGAGGTCCCTCTGTTTCTTCTGCCTCTCTTGTTCCTCTGCCCCTCAAGCAATGTCTTCTAATCACTCACTTGGCATTTGGCCCCAGATAGCCTCAGGCCCTAACATCATGACCATCCTAGTCTGGTACCCACTACCACTGACAGCTGTTTCTGTGTCTCTCGATTCAGATTCCACAGGGTGATGGCTCTGAAATCTGACCATTGAAATCATCTGAGGCTTTGTAAACATAGATTCCTGGAGGTCTGTCCCAGGCACTCAACCAGCATCTCTGAGGAGAGAATAGGAGACTCACTGCTCTGACTCTGTCAGAACTGCCGATGGTTGCCCTGGGGTCAAGTGTCCATCCAAGGACACTGAACTGTGGCCAGGGTGGGTGGGCTTCAGGACGAATGTGGGGCCATTTCAGGGTTGAAGTCAAGGAAAACAATAAGACTTCTTTGTGACTCTGCTCCTTCCGATCCATCCTCTACTTGCCACTGGGAGTTTTTGTTTGTTTGTTTTTTAATTTATCCATCAGGTCATGCTCACAATCCTTCAGTGGATTTCCTATCTTTTTAAGATAAGGATCAAAATCCTTAATACGGCTCACAGAGAGAGGTGAGGGTGGATAGAAACAAACAAAAACACACAGGAAATACTAACTGCAAAACTGCCTATCTTGTGACCTAAATTCTGGCTTGGATTCTGCATAATGTTGTCAGTCCTATAACTTCTCTGGCCTTAGTTTTCTCACTGTAAGAGGGTGTGGTTGGATAATATAATCTCTAACTTTCAACTTCAACATTTTGATATTTCTTGAGTCTGCACCACTGATTGAGGGATAAGAAACCATTCTAGGGTTGGAGATAGGATTTGGTGGAGGGGGTAACATGGGTTATGAATACTTTTCCATCATATTAACTGAGGAGAAGTAACAGTGAGAAGCCAATGGTAATAGAGGACTCTGTTTACAAGATACTGACCAAGTCAAAGACAAGAAACAAAACAAGCATTTTCCTTCTGGCTTTGAGGACACAGTCAAATGACAAACGTGAGAAATTGGGATTCTGAGACTGCTTTTGCAAAAACTCACTCTAAAGCCTGCTTACAAGTGTGTCCAGGTTTTAGCTCTGTCAGTACATGGTAAATGCTGAAACAATTTAGCTCCAAACAAACTGAAGAATTGGTACAGGAGGAAATGATGTGAAACTAACTTCCAAGAGAAAATTAAAAGTCTCTAAGGATGACTGGTCACATTGCTGCTCGTAATAGTCATCTGTAGAGTAGATGAAATAGTGTGTCAACAATTCATTGGTTGAATGATTATAATGACTCTTGTAAGCTGATGAAGAGGCTTAAGTTGCAATTTTTAAGCAAGTTCCAAAGTACTTCATTCATTTCCACTGGTCAATGTCCGTGTCCCTGAGGTCAAAGATGGCATCCATCACTTTAATATACTTGGGCCTTCAATAAATTCCAACAAATCCATAGCAGTAGATGGAGGGCAGTGCTTCGATGGAAGATGCTCAAAGACTCTTTCATCCAATATCCCACTTCCCAATCTTCCATCTAGTTTTGAGATTGCCCCCAATGGTTCCCCAGTTTTGAGGAATGCCCTTTTCTTCTGGAGGCCAGCCTTTCTATCATTCAACCTGCTGTGAAGTTTTACCTTTGTCATGAATGCTGTCCTTGAGACTTCCCTGGTAGTCCAGCGGCTACCAGGCACTCCCAGTGTAGGGGTCTGGGTTCAATTTCTGATCAGAGAACTAGATCTCGCATACTACAGTGACTAAGAGTTCCCATGCTGCAACTAAAATCCTGTGTGCTGCAGCTAAGACCTGGAAATCCAAATAAATAAATAAATAAAAAGAAAAGAATGAGGTCCTTTACTAGATAGGTTGGGGATGATGCCTTCTGATTCTTAATGTTTAATTGGTGGCGCTAGTGGTGAGCACTTTCCTGCCAATGCAGGTGATGTAAGAGATGCAGGTTCGATCCCTAAGTTGGGAAGATTCCCTGGAAGAGAGCATGGCAACCCACTCCAGTGTTCTTGCCTGGAGAATCCCATGGACAGAGGAGCCTGGTGGGCTACAGTCCATGGGGTTGCAAAGAGCTGATCACGACTGAAGTGGCTGATCACGCACACACATGCCATCTTCTGTGCTGCCACAGCATCTTGTAAATGCTGTGCTTATAAGGCTTAGAGTGTGTTATGCCCATCTGCTCCTCTTGACTGTATGTTTCTTTAGAGCAGACATCATGACCACCTGTGTTCGTATTTCCCACACCTACCACAGTGCATGCTTCGTGCTAAGTCACTTCAGTCGTGTCCAACTCTTGGCAATCGTCCAACTCTTGGCAACCCCGTCAGGCTGCTCTGTCCATAGGATTTTCCAAGCAAAGATACTGGAGTGGGTTGCCATTTCCTCCTCCAGGGTATCTTCCTAACCCAGGGATCAAACCCCACCTCTTACATCTCCCGCACCGGCAGACAGGTTCTTCTCCACTAATGCCACCTGGGAAACCCTACCACACTGGCCAGGGCACAAATACTTAGAGGAGAACTGTACCAACGATGGAGCCAGTAGGGGGCAGTGGAGAGGAGGAGTTACCATCTCAAACGGACTTTACACCAACTTATTTTATAACTGTTAAAATGCTACACACTGACGGTGAAAATAGAGCAGAATGCAATATTGTCTGAACACAAGCGATTCAAACAGAAACACTCTGTGTGGGAAATATTTTTTGAATGTTGGTGCTCGGAAAAGAGAACAAATTGGTTTAAATAAATGAGAGTGAGGAAGTTAGGAGGTTCTGGAGAGAGATCCTGAGTGTTCTAGGGGAGTCGCTCATATCTCCCCCAGATCAGGCTTCAAAGCACATGGCCTTCTTTTCCCTAGACATGCCCATTCTTTTTATATAAACATATTCTTACATTTCAATGCTTAATGATTTTATTTGTTTTTAATTAATTTATTTATTTTAGGCCTCACCCCGAGCCATGTTCTCCAACCTGGGATCTAACCTGTACCCCCTGCACTAAGAATGCAGGGTCTTAACCACTGGACTTGCCCAATCTTATGTGTTTCCATTGTATAAGATAATTTTCAGATTGACAAGGCAGGTAGAAGGAAGAACAGAGGAGAAAATGAGAGTTTAAAAAATGCCTGAAGGGATCTGAGCAAGTTGGAAGGAAAGAGGAATCTGCTATGAGTTGAATTATGTCCCTTCCCCTACCCCCAAATTCATGCACTGAAGTCCTAGACCCCGGAACCTCAGCACGTGCCCTTATAAGGTCATTGCATATATAATTAATTAAGTTGAAGTCATGAGGGGGGCCCCGAGCCAATATGACTAGCGTCCTTATAAACAGCAGAAGTTTGGACACAGAGACCCACCAACAAGAAGAACATCACGTGACTATGGAGACGGCCGTCCAAAACCCAAGGAGAGAGGCCTGGCACAGATCTTTCCCTCACAACCTCAGAAGGAACCAACCCAGTGACACCTTGATTTCTGACTTCTGGCCCCCAGAACTGTGAGAGATCATAAATGATAAATTTCTGTTGTTTAAGCCACCCAGTTTGTGGTATTTTGTTACGGGAAGCCCTAGAAAATTAATCTATGGATGAAAGAGAATGTATGTATACACATAAAAGAATGATTTATTGGGAGGGAATGAACAGAATGGTGAACTGTGAAATAGAGAGGCAGAGAAGGACCACTGCTGAAAGCCAGGTCTGATGAAGAAAAGGAAACATTTCCTGAGGCTAGCCAGCAGATGGCGCTGTTGATCGGAACAGCTCGCAGGGGTGGGAAGAGCAACCCTGTCTGTTATTGGATTTTGCAAGTGGAGTAGCCCAGACTCGTAATTGCTGGACATACAGACTGCTGCCAAGCTGTGTCCAGCATCTTCTGTGATTCTTGGAAGGCTGCGAACAAGGAATTGTGGGAAATATTTCTGATGGCTATAATTTAGGCTGCACGGAATGTTATGTGTGCATGGAATTTAAACTTTTGCTGCATCTGACAAAAATGCAAACTCCTAGAGGCTTTGAGACAGTGGCTGCACTATTCTCTCTGCACAGAATCTAACACAAAATTAGAAGATGGTTGTTCGTGGTGGTAATAATTTTATCTTTTTGAGTTTACTAAAAAGATCATTTTTCCTTAAAAATTACATTTTTAAGTCAATAGTATTTACATCTGCTTAAATCTCTGAGTCATGCTCTCCAGTTTACTTCTTAGGATATTAACAGCTAACATTTTAATATAAAAGTTATATATATGAGGACTTCCCTGGTGGCTCAGTGGTTAAGATTCTGGGCTTCCAGTGCAAAGGTATGGGTTCCATCCCTGGCCAGGGAACTACGATCCCACATGCTGGGCGGCATAACCAAAAATGATGATAAATAGATAAAAGTTATTTACATGAAGAATCCCACAGTGACCAAGCACTAACGATAAGTGCTAACAATAAGTGCTTTCACCCAAGAGCTCTGTTATCAAGGTAGATTTTATGATTCCTGAGACTCATAGAGTTTAAGTACACGTAGGGAGTAGCAAAACAAAAGACTTAGTTCTTCCAACTCCGAATTCAATATTCTGTTGATCTTTAATTAAATATTTAAGAATTTTAGGAACTGCTGGAAATACAAATCAAAACCACAATGGAATATGACACTTGTCAGAATGGTTGTTATCAAGAAGAAGGAAGTGTGGGTGAGCATGAGGAGGAAAAATGCCCTTGTCCACTGTTGGTGGGGATGTTACTTGGTGCCGCCACTATGGAAAGCAGTATGGAGGTTTCTTAAAACTAGAACAGCGATATAGTCCAGCAATTCCACTTCTGGGTATTTATCCAGAGGAAATGGAAAGATTAACTAGAAAAGATATCTGTAGTTCCATGTTCATTGCAGCGTTATTTACAGTAACCAAGACAGGGAGTCTTCCTAGGTGTCCATCAATAGATGAATGAATAAAGAATCATGCATTCATGCTAAGTCACTTTAGTTGTGTCTGACTCTTTGTGATCCTATGGGCCAGGGCCTGCCAGGCTCCTCTGTCAATGGGTTTCTCCAGGCAAGAATACTGAAGTGGATTGCCATGCCCTCCTCCAGGGGATCTTCCCGACCCAGAAATTGAACATGTATCTCTTATGTCCCCTGCATTGGCAGGTGTATTCTTTACCACTAGGGCCACCTGGGAAGCCCAAATAAAGAATATGTAGTATATATTATATATACAGTGGAATACTACTCAGACTTGAAGAAGAGGAAATGCCTGCCATTTGCAACAGCTTGGGTGGACCCTGAGGGCATTATGCTAAGTGAAATAAAGCAGAGAAAGGCAAATACTATATAATCTCACTTATATGTGGCTTCCATGATGGATCAGACGGTAAAGGATTCGCCTGCCATCCAGGAGACCCGGGCTCAATCCCTGGGTCGGAAAGATCCCCTGGAGAAGGAATGGTCAACCCACTCCAGTATTCTTGCATAGAAAATCCCATGGGCTGAAGAGCCTGGTGGGCAGTTCATGGTGTCACAAACAATTGGACACGACTGAGTGACAAAGCACTCACAGACTTTCCTATAGTCCAGCAGTTAAGAATCAGTCTTCCAATGCGGGAGACACAAGTTCTATCCCTGGATGGGAACTAAGATCCCACAAGCCTCAGGGCAACTAAGCTCATGCGCTCTGGAGTCCACGCTGTAATGCAATGAAGGAAGATCCTTTATGCTGCAACCAAGACCTGATGCAGTCAAATAGATTTTTTTTTTTTTTTGAGAAACTGAGCTCATCACTAGAGATGATGGTTGCCAAAGGTGGAGGGTAGGAGGTGGGCAAAATGAGTAAAGGTGGGCAAAAGGTATAAATTTCCAGATGTAAAATAAATAAGCCATGTAAATAAGGCATAGAATGTACTGAATAGTGACTATAATTAGTAATACCATATGTACATTTGAAACTTGCTAAGAGAGTAAATCTTAAACGATCTCATCATAGGAAAAAAATTATAACCAAAAAAAGAAAGAATTTAAGGAACTGATAATTGAAAATAATACCATAGGGTTCAATGTCTTCAGTTATCTCATAGTCTAAGTATGTACCCTCTGTCAAGATATTTATCATAAAGAACCTATGAAATTGTAATAGAAATCTGGTGTTGATTATATAATTAGTTCTCTGAGTAGAAAAAAGAAGTAGACTCTTGAAATTGCACAAAACAGGTTTGACCGTCTCAAGCTTGGGCAAGTTCTTTAACACCATCAATCTTCAGTTTCTTTAACTGTCAAAAATAAGCAGTAATACTTCCCTCATAAGAGTCAATAAACTAGAATACAGTTAAGTATGTAATGTGGTGTGGTGGGCTTCCCAGGTGGCGCTAATGGTAAAGAACCTGCCTGCCAGTGCAGGAGCCATATGAGAAGCGGGTTTGATCCCTGGGTCTGGAAGACTCCCTGGAGGAGGAAATGGCAACCCACTTCAGTATTCTTGCCTGAAGACTCCCATGGACAGAGGAGCCTGTGGGCTACAGTCCACAGGGTCCCAAAGAGTGGGAAATGACCGGGTGACTTAGCATACATGCACACGAAGTTTGTGGAACCCAGTAGTCCTTAATAAATGGTAGTTCCTTTATTCTCTGTAAAGAAGTGAGTATCTGGAGGATTAGCGTGCAAAGAACACATTTTCTCTGTAGCAAATTTCTAGGATCGAGGTCAAAGTCATAATATGCAGCATGGACTGCCTCACACCCACACAGGGCTCCAGACATGCCAGTGAGCACACTGGTTTCCCACTTGCCTCTTAGAACAAGTGGAGTAGGAACATTCCTCTCCCTTGAATGGGGCACATTTCTTTCTGGCTTATCGGGCAGGAACTTCTGGGGACTTTGTGCTTTTGCTGACTTAGCGGGAGTTGTTCACGTAGAAAGCAAAAACAATCCACTATAAAAATCCCCACTGTGGCTCAGAGAAGGTAATTTTACCATAAAAGGAGTAAATTACTTGACTTCTTTAATGTTATCCAGATGATTTTCTCCTTTTCATTTTTTAAGCTTTGCTTATAATTCCACATTATTTCCTCGCAGCTCAGGCCCAACCTGGGCACAAGCCAGAGCTTCAACCCTTGCCCTAAACAAGTAGTGCCGAGCAGAAGTTTTCTGGCTATGCCTTTTAGATTTCAGAATTCCATTTGACATGAACCTGTTCCGTGTGGAGGAATGCTATGTAGCTTCCAAAGTGTTTAAGGCATATTAATCCACAGATTGTACAGCTGGAGATACCGAGTAAGAGTCAGACAGACGTTTTCTGTAAATACTCAGGTAGTAAATATTTCTAGGCTTCCCAGGGGGTGCTAGCAGTAAAGAACCTGCCTGCCAATGCAAGAGATGTAAGGGATCTGGGTTCGATCCCTGGGTGGGGAGGATCCCCTGTAGAAGGAAACAGCTACCCATTCCAGTATTCTTGCCTGGTGAAACCCACGTACAGAGAAATCTGGCGGGCTACGGTCCATAGGGTCTCAAAGAGTCTGACACAACTAAAGCGACTTAATAGGCACGCAGTAAATATTTCAGGCTTTGCGGGCAGTACAGTTTCTATCGTCTGCAACTGCTCTGCTCTTGAAAGTGAAAAAAGCTGTAAACAATGGGTGTGGTCATGTTCCAGTAAAATTTTTAGGGACACTGAAGAGTGAGATTCATTTGATTTTCACATGATACCAAAATATCTCTACAAACATTTTTCCCTGAGTTCACAAGCTGTACAAAAATCGACATAATTTGTCTTGCCCTGAACTAGACAATTATAGTTCACAGAATCAGTGTTGGATCCATGGAAGATTTTAGAGTTTCTAAAAGCCCTTCATTTGATAGCTGAGATTTTGGAACACAGAGAAATCGTTTCCTCAAAGTCATATGTTAGAGATTTATGGGCCAAAATTCCCATTATGGGCCATAATTCCCATCTCCTGATTCCTAAATCAGATTTTTTTTTTTGACTATATACTGTGGCATGTGGGATCTTAGTTGCCCAGCCAGGGATCGAACCCATGTTGCTTGCATTGGAAAGCAGAATCTTAACCTTTGGACCTCTGGAGAAGACCCTAAATCAGATTTTTAAAGTATTTTTAAACTTTTATTTCATTTTTAAAATAATATTTTGACTGCACTGTCAGGCATACAGGATCTTAGTTCCCTGACCAAGGATTGAACCCCATCCCCCTGCAGTGGGAGCTCGGGGACTTAACCACTGGACCACCACAGAAGTCCCTAGATCAGATTTTTCAAAACCATGTCATTCTACAATAATCTCCATGACTCATACACACTCATGCAAGCATCTGCAATGAATCCATAATTAATCTGTGAACATAAATGTCTATCTCCAAATAAGCCCTTCTGATTTCAACTTGGAGAGTCTTGGACTCTGCAAAGGACTTCTTCAACGGTGTTACTTGTAGTCTAGTATTAGGGGTAAGGAAAGCATACAAGACCTCTCTGTCATGACTTATGTCTCTGCTTAAGTTGAATGTTAGTATTTTTGAGCTAAAAGGATCATTGGAGATTTTCTTGGCTCATACCTTCAAATTATTTAATAGAAATCAAGGTCTGAAGAGCCTAAATGAATTGGCCAAGGTCATTCAGTGACGAGATTTAGAAGTCAGGTCTTTGGATTTCCAGTGAAGAGCTGTTGCAATTGTACCTTATAGTCTGACAACTTGTGAATATGAAATTGTTTATGAAAAGCAATTTTATTGCTTATAATTAAAGCACGTCTTGTGTTAAAGTCCAGAGAACATGTATAATAATCATTGATTACCAAATTGTTCTTATATATCAGAAACTAAACTAGACATTATATAATCCTTTCCTTCTTTATCTCTTTATTTCATTTTGCAGATCAGGAAGCTGAGGCTTAAAGTGTTTACAATAGATCTCTTCAAGAAAATTAGAGATACCAAGGGAATATTTCATGCAAAGATGGGCTTGATAATTAGGACAGAAGTGGTATGGACCTAACAGAAGCAGAAGATATTAAGAAGAGGTGGCAAGAATACACAGAAGAACTGTACAAAAAGATCTTCACGACCCAGATAATCTCGATGGTGTGATCACTCACCTAGAGCCAGACATCCTGGAAAGTGAAGTCAAGTGGGCCTTAGAAAGCATCACTACGAACAAAGCTAGTGGAGGTGATGGAATTCCAGTGGAGCTATTTCAAATCGTGGAAGATGATGCTGTGAAAGTGCTGCACTCAATATGCCAGCAAATTTGGAAAACTCAGCAGTGGCCACAGGACTGGAAAATGTCAGTTTTCTTTCCAGTTCCAAAGAAAGGCAATGCTAAAGAATGCTCAAACTACCGCACAATTGTACTCATCTCACACAGTAGTAAAGTGATGCTCAAAATTCTCCAAGCCAGGCTTCAGCAATATGTGAACCATGAATGTTCAAGCTGATTTTAGAAAAGACAGAGGAACCAGAGATCAAATTGCCAACATCTGCTGGATCATGGAAAAAGCAAGAGAGTTCTAGAAAAACATCTATTTCTGCTTTATTGACTATGGAAAAGCCTTTGACTGTGTGGATCACAATAAACTGTGGAAAATTCTGAAAGAGATGGGAATACCAGATCACCTGACCTTCCTCTTGAGAAACTTATATGCAGATCAGGAAGCAACAGTTAGAACTGGACATGGAACAACAGACTGGTTCCAAATAGGAAAAAGAGTACGTCAAGGTTGTGTATTGTCACCCTGCTTATTTAACTTCTATGCAGAGTACATCATGAAAAACGCTGGGCTGGAAGAAGCCCAAGCTGGAATCAAGATTGCTGGGAGAAATATCAATAACCTCAGATATGCAGATGACACCACCCTTATGGCAGAAGGTGAAAAGGAACTAAAAGCCTCTTGATGAAAGTGAAAAAGAAGAGTGAAAAGTTGGCTTAAAGCTCAACATTCAGAAAATGAAGATCATGGTATCTGGTCCCATCACTTCATGGGAAATAGATGGGGAAACAGTGGAAACAGTGTCAGACTTTTTATTGAGGGGCTCCAAAAATCACTGAAGATGGTGATTGCAGCCATGAAATTAAAAGATGCTTACTCCTTGGAAGGAAATTTATGACCAACCTGGACAGCATATTAAAAAACAGAGTCATTACTTTGCCAACAAAGATCCGTCTAGTCAAGGCTATGGTTTTCCTGTGGTCATGTATGGATGTGAGAGTTGGACTGTGAAGAAAGCTGAGCGCCGAAAAATTGATGCTTTTGAACTGTGGTGTTGGAGAAGACTCTTGAGAGTCCCTTGGACTGCAAGGAGATCCAACCCATCCATCCTAAAGGAGATCAGTCTTGGGTGTTCACTGGAAGGACTGATGCTGAAGCTGAAACTCCAATACTTTGGCCACTTCATGCGAAGAGTTGATTCACTGGAAAAGACCCTGATGCTGGGAGGGATTGGGGGCAGGAGGAGAAGGGGACAACAGAGAATGAGATGGCTGGATGGCATCACCAACTCGATGGACATGAGTTTGAGTAAACTCTGGGAGTTGGTGATAGACAGGGAGGCCTGGTGTGCTGTGATTCATGGGGTCACAAAGAATTGGACATGACTGAGCAACTGAACTGAACTGAACTGATTCCATATTATGTAGCCAGTAAGTGACAGAACCACAGTTCAAATTCACTTTTCTCTTTAAAACCTGAAGTCTTCACTTTCCAGGTCACCTCTGTTGGGTGCTCTTGTTTTAAGCCACAATTTCTTGTTTTAAGAAATTGCAACAAACTGTTATAAATTATAAGGGGGATTTATTGGGGCAGGGAATTGCAAGATGAAAATGTGACTTCAAATGTCATTCAATCAGAGCCCTATAAGCCCCGGCTTTGTCTTCCCTCGCTTGTTGGCTAAGATATCAGGTGGCTTCACATAGGTCACTTCTGTCCTCAGGCGTATCCAGTGAGGGTAAGGGTGAAACCAGATCATCTATGGGCCAAACAAGCATCCCAATCCTGAGGCTCTGACTGCACAATCCCAGGACCGGTTCATAAGTTGAGGATGGAGTTAACCTCAGAACTCATCACTAGCACTCTAGGTGAGGTTAAGCCACACAAAATGAATTGCTGTCACATAAGAGAGGGAAGAGGTACTCCCTCTGGAAGGGAAAATCTGGGGGCTGTTAAAAAGAAGTGAAGAATGAATATTTTATAGGCAACCAGTGAATTTACCACCTTCATAGCCACTCTATATTTATAGTCAATAAGGTCAAAGATACAAAATTGGCAGCATAAACCTTGATAATGGTAACCTTGACTGCTTTCTGTAAGGTGGTAGGGGAGGAACTGCTCAAGGTCCATGAAGTGCACCAATCTTTAGCAAGCATCTTTGGATTCTTGCCTGCACTTTAGGCATTATTGGACAAATAGGTATCAGCCAATCAAGTCATATCTCCCAGGTATGTGAGGTTTTCCTGGGGACTATGTCTGCACTTTGCAGAGAGACAGGAAGGAAATAACAGTGACCCAATTCAACCTCCCCTTGCCTGCCCAGCTCCCCCGTCAGTCATCTCAGACACTCCCATCACCTCTTTTTAGAATAGCCCTCATCACAACATGCTGTGATGAACTGTTCTAAGTCTACTGTTTCCATAAGACCTCAGTATCCTTAGGGAAGGAGCAGTTTTTACCTATCTTTGTCCATCAGCCCAAGGTAACATCTCACCCACAGGAAGGGAATGACTGCACAGATAGAATGACTGCAGTGCTAGCCACGAAAGAAGGCTCGACTTGGGCCCTGGAGTGCTGGGGAGGTCACTTAGCTCCTCTGAGCCTGCTGCGCTGTGGGTGCGCTCAGTCCTGTCTAACTCTTTGGAACCCCATGGACTGTAGACCTCTAGTCCATGGAATTTCCAGGCAAGAACACTGTAGTGGGTTGCCATTTCTTACTCCCGGGGATCTTCCCGACCCAGGGATCAGTCCCGTGTCTCCTGTGTCTCCTGCCTTGGCAGGCAGATTCTTTTCTACTGTTCAACCTGGGAAGCCTCCCCTCTGAGTCTCCTGTCCAACAAAATGAGAAAATTACCAATACCTGCCCCATGGGGTTTCCTGCAAAGCACATTATAAAATGTAAAGTGATGAAAGTGCTGTTTCTTTAGATTTTACATTAATTCTCAGGTGCATATTTTCACGTTTTACCAACTCTGAAACTGAGATCCATTCTTGCTGTGTACTGAATGCGTGTGTTTCTCCTGTATTCATATGTTGAAATCTATGGATTTCCCTGGTGGTCCAGTGTTTAAGACTCTGTGCTCCCAGTGCATGGAGGCTTGGGTTCCATCCTTGGTCAGGGAAAATAACTAAGAGTTCACATGCTGCAACTAAAAATCCTGCATGCCACAGAAAAAATCGAAGACCCAAGTGCCACAGCTAAGACTTGGGGTAGTCAGATAAATAAACAAATAAAATTAAAGTATTTTTTTACAAAAGAAAATAATGCCCAAAGCAATGGTAGTAGGAAGCAGGGCCTTTGGGAGCTTATAGGTCCTTGGGAGGGAGATGAGTGCCCTCATGGAAGAGACCCCAGAGATCCTAGTCCTTTGCCATGTGAGGTTACAGCTAGAAGGCATATGAACTAAAAAGCAGGCTTGCACCATACACTGATCTTGGGCCCACAGACAAGTGAGGGATAAATTTTTGTGGTTTATAAGCCACCTGAAAAGAAAGTGGAAGTGAAAGTCACTCAATCATGTCTGACTCTTTGCAGCCCCATGGACTACAGAGTTCATGGAATTCTCCAGGCCAGAATACTGGAGTGGGTAGCCTTTTCCTTCTTCAGGGATCTTCCCAACCCAGGAATTGAACCCAGGTCTCCCAGATTGCAGGTGGATTTTTTACCAGCTGAGACACAAGAGAAACCCAAGAATACTCGAGTGGGTAGCCTATCCCTTTTCCAGGGGATCTTCCCAACCCAGGAATCAAACCAGGGTCTCTTGCATTGCAGGTGGATTCTTTATGAAGTGAGCTATCAAGGGCCACAGCAGTCGATGGTAAGCCACCTAGCTGACGGTATTTTGTTATGGCAGCTTGAATATCCTGAGACAAGACGCTTTAACCTCTGAGCCACCAGGGAAGCCCCGAATAAATATGCACCATACTTTAATCAACAATGTTTTGTCTTATATATTATATCTTAGTAGTATAACATAAAATAATGGTGAATCTTACAATTAACTATGTCTGTCAATAAAATATGGGTTTTCCTGGTGACTCAGATGGTAAGGAATCTGCCTGCAGTGCAGAAGACCAGGTTTGATCCCTGGGTCAGGAAGATCCCCTGGAGAAGGAAATGGCACCCCACTCCAGTATTCTTAGCTGGGAAGTCCCATGCGCAGAGGAGCCTGGTGAGCTACGGTCCATGGGATCACAAAAGTCAGAGACAACTGAGCAACTAACACTCTCACTTTCAGATATCCATGCAGTATGTTGCCTCTGACAAATGGCCCCAAACCTGCCTAAGAATCAACTATTCTATTTCATGTGGAATCTAAAAAAAAAAAAAAAAGGACTTCCCTGGTGACCATGAGTAGAGATCCTCCTACCAATACAGGGGACATGGGTTTGATCCCTGGTCCAGGAAGATTCCATGTGCTGCAGAGCAACCAAGCCCCTGAGTCGCGATTACTGAGCCTGTGCTCTAGAGCCCAAGAGCTGCAATGACTGAAACCCTTGGGCCTAGAGCCTGTGCTCCCCAGCAAGAGAAGCCACTGCAATGAGCCCACACATCATAAGCAAGAATAGCCCCCACTCACTCCAACTAGAGAAAGCCCACACACAGCAACGAAGACTGTTACAACCTAAAATAAATATTTTTAAAGAGCAAATAAATAAACATAACTAAATAGAAACAGAGACAGAGATTACAGAACAAACAGGTGGTTGCTAAAGGCAAGAAAATAGATATAAATTATATCAGTTATAAAATAAATGAGGCACGGATGTGAAATGTACAATGTGGAGAATACATCAATAATTGTGCAATAGCATTGTAGGATGACAGATGACAACTAGACTTATGATGGTGATGATTTTGAGATATATAGAAATACTGAACCATTATTTTGAATACCAGGAACTAACATAGTGTCTCCATCAATTATACTTCAAAAAATATATTAAAAACAGATGAAGCTATTTGCAAAGCAGAAATAGAGACACAGATTCAGAGAACACACGTGTGGACACCAGGAGGGGAAAGTGGGGTTGGGATAAACTGGGAGATTGGGATTGACATCTATACACTGCTTTGTATACAATGGGCTTCCCTGGTGGCTCAGAGGATGAAGAATCATTTGCAGTGTGGGAGACCTGTAATAGGTAACTAATGAGAGCCTACTGTACAGTATAGGGAAAAACAAATTCATAGAAAAAGAGATCAGATTTGTGGCTCCTGGAGGCAGGGGATGAGGTGGGGTGGGAAACTGACAGGCAAGAGCTACAAACTTCCAGTTATAAGATAAATAAGTACTTGGGATGTAATGTACAGTATGATAAAGGTAACTAACACCGCTCTTCATTACATACTAAAGAGAGTAAACACCTTGAGTCCTCATCACAAGGAAAATTTTTTGTTCTATTTTGTACATGTTGCATCTACAAGAGATGATGGATTCTCAGGAAACCTATTATGATAATCATGTGATGATGTGTGTGGTCAAATCATTACGTTGTTCACATTAAACTTATCCACTGCTCTATCTCAACTGTTGTTTAGTCGCTAAGTTGTGTTCGACTCCTTTTGAACCCATGGACTGTAGCCCACCACACTCATCTGTCCATGGAATTTCCCAAGCAAGAATACTGGAGTGGGTTGCCATTTCTCCCTCCAAAGGATCTTCCTGACTCAGGGATTAAACCTCTATCTCCTGCATTGGCAGGCAGATTCTTTACCACTGCACTACCAGGAAAGCCCAGTATGTCAATTATATCTCAGTAAAACTGGAAGGAAGGAACAAAGAATCAATTCTTCTATTTATCAATCTCAAGAGATTGCCTCCACAGCCCTCAGAACATCCTGGATGCCTTTTTATGACTCCCTGTCCATCCATCTGACATATATGCAAACCCTGCTGGAAATTATTCATATTTTCATTTCCACACATTTCGTGCAGCACTCAATCTTACTTTTCCCTATGTTCCATTACCCTCTCACCATTGCCACTACCAAGCTATAAGTAATGGGAAGAACCCTGCAATATTTTGGAAATATTTAGTTCGGGTCTATTTTTGTTGCTAATTAGCTAGATGTCTAATATCTGTCATCTGTGGTACAGGGGTGCCAACATTTTCCTCACGGTTGTGCAAGGTTGAATGAGATCATATATGTGGAGGTCCTTTAAGATGACTGCCTTCTGAAATCCAGTGAACAGAAAGGCCTCCCTCTCCCTCTGTCATTTTACCAGTCTTGGGCAACGTCCAAAAACAACACTTTAGAAGAGAGTGTCTTTTAAGGTGAGTTTCGCGCATTGCTATACTCGCCGCACATTCACTGGGATGATTTCTGTTCTCCTGAGATCCACAGGGCATGGAAAACAAAGTGACTGATTGTTGCATCCGACTGCACCCAGCTTCCAGTAAGAATGTGAACTCCACAGCTTCCGGCAAGAACGGCTTCCCTGGCAGGGGCCGGCTGGAGAATCTTATCTTGATGGTTTCAAGGCAGTACAAGATATAACTTGAAATTGTGAGTTTTCTTTCAACGTCACCTACCACAGACAAGCTCCTTTTATGTTTGGTAACAGGAAGTCATCATTTACATCCAGCTCAATGGACAGAGGAGCCTGGTGGGCTGTTGTCCATGGGGCCGCAAAGAGTTGGCTGAATGCATGCACGCACAGTAGTCGACTGACCAGTGGTTGGTTGAATCTGTGGATGCAGCATCCGTGGATACTGGCGTGGGGACGACTGTACTATGCCATTGTATTTAAGACACTCGAACACCTGTGGATTTTGATATCTGCGGGGAAAGAAGGGGGCCGGTGTCAGTCATGGAACCAATTCCCTCACCACTGGCAGACAGAGGGATGGCTATATTTGCAGTTTCTCCTTTTTAACTTTGTGCTTCCCCCTACTTTGTGTGTTAGTTTCTCAGTTGTATCCAACTCTTTGCGACCCTACTAACTGTGGCCCGCCAGGCTTCTCTGTCTATGGAATTCTCCAGACAAGAATACTCGAGTGGATTGCCATTCCCCTTCTCCAGAGGATCTTCCTGACCCAGGGATGGAACCCTGGTCTCCTCTGCATTGCAGGCAGATTCTTTACTGTGTGAAGAAGTCCTTCCCCCTACTTTGCACACAATTAACACAGGAGTTTGTCTCTTACTTGGCTTTAGGGGTGGGCATTAGGACACGATCTAATTGATATTTAATGACCACTTTGTTCTCAATTTACCCACGTCACCTCATTTCTATAGACAACACACAGCAATCTTAAAAGTTAGTATTCTTTGAGATGAAAACACTGGAGGCGAACTGTCCAAGATCATAGAGTCAGAACTGGACCTAACATTTCTGAACAGACTCCCAACTTCTTGTTTTTTATTTTAGATTTTAGGTTTGTCTGGGTATAAGGAGAAAGGGATGATAAAAAGTATTTGAGGAAGGATTAGGCATTGTATTTTTAATTCTCTTAAACCGGAGGTCATCTTCTTCTACTTTCTGTATCTGAAAATGAACTTGTCAGTGGAGCATTTATGTTTTCCTGGAACAAGTCCAGATTCTTAAGACATTACAGAACAAGTCTCTAGCTAAAGGCATTCCATAAAGCAGACAGCCTTAGGGAAGACGTGGGAGATAAACTACATGAATGAGTTAGTATGAAGATGCTAATAAAACGTACACACACAGGTAAAAGCAAAGGGTATAATTTGCTGACAAAGTTATTTAATATCAACTACTAAGAACTAAAAATATTAAAAAGTAAATCTTTTTAAATTAAATGGCAAAAAGAGAGACTTACCTAAAGAGGAAAATAAGATTATTTCCAAGCCTGAGATTTACTAGTATAAATAATCACAAAGAAAAGATTTCTTTTTATTTTAGAGTGTTTTCTTTGGACAGTGGGGAAAAATTGCTTTGTACCCTTGTCAAACTTCATCTGTGATTTCAGTTTATAAGATACAATTCTTATAAAAGATTCAATCTTTTTCATGTCACAGCTTTTTGCTTAATTTTTTAATGTGTGATTATTGTAGTGTTTATTTTCGCAGCCAAGGTTTTTTTTTCCTTTTGTTACTTTTCTAGTCTCTGAAGAGTAATGGGAATTCTTTGAGAAGTCTTCATATGAGAAAGGAAAAAAATATTGAAATTAATTAGATTTCTCAGATACAACTTTATGGTCTCCGTTTCTTACAAAAACCATGAATAGCTTAAATGTTTAAAAACATAAAAGAAAATGAAACTTCAAGAACTTTTTGGTTAACAAAAGGAGTACAGAAAATATATTTGGAGAAAAGGTGGAAGAAAACGTCTATACGAAGTTAGGATGGCGCTTGATTAAAGCGGAAATTAATTCTACAATACTATCAAGCAGAATTTCTTTGTGGGAATCTGCTTTAACAGAAAGCCAGGCACCGTTGGTAGAATATGTATCATTGATTCTTCGGTGAAACAAAGTGGCATTTTCCTGGGGCAGGAAAAACCCATTAGAAAATGCTGCAGAAAGAAAGGACGTTTCTTCAGTCTTATCACTCGATTCAGTGGCCTGGGGAGGTTGTGGAGGGAACTGGGTGTCCTAGGAAAAGCACATCGTGGCTTTCTGGGCTAAGTCTGGGCGAGCCGTGCGGCGGAGCCCAGTTCGTGTCCTTCGAGTGCGATACGGCTCCTGGCTTCGGAGTCAAGCTGCCGACTGGCTAACCTGTCCCCAGACGTCAGGAAGCAGAGTTTGGAGCCAGGAGATGTGGCCGCCCTGGCGAGGCGGCTGGCGGGCACAGTCGCTCCCTGAGATCCTGGAGCACCTGCTTTTCCGCTGCCTCCCGGCCGTCCCCGCGGGCTGAGCCATGGGCGCCGTGGGCAGGGGGCCGGGGTCCCGAGCGTCGATCGCGGGCGCCCGGGGCGGAGGCGCCCTCCCCGCCGGTCCCCGCCCGGCTCCCGACGGGCGCGCCGCCAGGGCCGGGGAGGGGCGGAGGCCGGAGCGGGGCAGGGCCGGGCCGGCTGCTCCGGGGCCGGCGCTCTCCGAGGAACCTCGGCACTTGCCCCGAAGGTGTGCAGAGCGCGCGCCATGAGGACGCTGTGGATGGCGCTGTGCGTGCTGGCGCGGCTGTGGCCCGGGGCCCTGGCCGGCTGCGCGGACGCCGGGCGCTGCTGCCCCGGCCGAGACCCCGCCTGCTTCGCCAGCGGCTGGAGGCAGGACCGGGTCTACGGGACGTGCTTCTGCGACCAAGCCTGCCGCCTCACCGGGGACTGCTGCTTCGACTATGCCAGGGCGTGCCCAGGTGGGTGGCGGGCTCGAGGGTGGGCAGCCGGCAGTTCGCCCGCAGCAGAAGGACGCAGGTTCACACCGGGGACCGCAATCCTGGAGCCAGGCTTTCCTGGGCTGTCCACCCAACTCTATGCTAGTGTCTTCCAGCCCCTTGCATCCAGGTCCACCCAGCTCTTTGTCCTAGGGTTCTCAGCCCCTTTTCTCCAGGTGCTCCCCAGACTCTCCATCCTAGGGTCCCCCTGCCCCCTCCATCCAGGGATCTCCAGTCTTCTGGACATACAGTTCCAAAGCACCCCTTCCCACCAGGGCCTGGCTATAGGGACTAGAGCCCGTGTTGTGGAAGGGCACAGGCCATCTCTGCCTAGTGAAGCCCTCCACTTGGGAGCTCCAGGCCTGGTACGGCCACCTCCTGCCTGGAGACATGGCGCTGACAGGTGCCAGGGGAACGCCCCAGGCCAGGTTCCACAGGGGTGCTTTCTGTTAACCCTTAGCTTTCAATCAAGAGGGGTGAGGGGAGGAACGTGGCACCAAGGCTTGGCTCTGGGAGGGCGATTTCTTCTGGAGGAGGAGTTCCTGGAGGATCACAGTTGTCCTCACCTGCACTCCGGCCTGTTGAACAGCCCCTTCCTCCTACGAGTTGTTCCATATATTCTTTAAATTCAGTTGTATCCATATAACATGAGTAAGGGTTTTATTTCAGGGTTCCTAGTATGTTTCATTCTTGCTGGTTTTCCTTTAGGTTCAGTCTTTTTGATCTTTAAACCTCACACACTTTAGGTTCCTGGGTATAGACGTGTAAGTGCCAACTTAATTAAAAAGTAAAGGAAGACGTGGTGAGAATAGTCCTGAAGAACAAGGCATACTTGAGAAGAAGCCAGGTCTGGAAAGAAAAGTAGCCCTGCTCCCTGATAATCACAGCACCCCCAATGCCACGCATGCATTAGGGCTTGACCTCAAGGATCCTGGTGTTGTGGGATCCTCAGCATGTTCCTGGAAAAGGAACCTGCAGGACTGCTATTCCCCAGGTACCCGGATGCCTGGCAGAGAGTAGCACCCTTTCTGCCTCTTTTTAGGCAGGGAGAGGCCACGGGCCCATGGCAGGATGGTCACCCACGCCTGCTGCTGCAAGAACGCAGTTGAAAAAAACATAATTTTTCTTTTTTAAATCTCGATTGAAAGCTAATGATACATCTGAGAATATTGATTTTTTTTTTTTTTTTTTGATAAGCTGCTTTCCTGCTTCTGCACCAAAGCCAGGGCACTTTACTACCCAAGTAAGGTGAAGAGTCAGTTACTTAGGAAATGCAGTAGCCTCTGGCCAGGCGCCCCTGCTCCTCATAGCATCCCTCCCAAACCCCTGTTTGTCTCGGTTCCCTGGATCACTTGAGCGAAGCCTGCCCACTATGGCAGTCTCTTTCTCCAAACCTTTTTTTTTCTCTCTTGAGCATTCTACCTACATTTTAAAGGGAAATACAGAATTCCTGCAGTTCAGACAATGGGACCCAGTCTGTGGTAAGCACAGTGATACAGAAACCATGGAGACACAGTTTCTGCCCTCCTGAAAGTTCAGAGTCCAGCAGGGAAACATACAAAACCGCCTGCCACATGCTCAGTGGCAAAACAGTGGATCAGGGAGGCCAGAGAGGAAAAGCTCAGGAGAATGGAGGAATTTGAGGACGGCTCCTCAGAGGAAGCAATGGGCAAGCCTAGTCACAGAGAATGAGCGAGAAGCCTCTAGAAGGGGAATGAGAGTTCTAGGAGGAAAGCATCCCTGGCTGTTCAGTGTTACCTGAGGGCAGCAGCCTTTTGTGCCAGTGGTAGGCCAGGCCCTGACAGTCACCTGGTGAACAGGACAGACAGTGAACACAGCTAGATAGGTGAGTGTCAGGAGGAGAGCTGGCCTTTTCATGAGCCCTAACAATGCTGTGAGGAATTCCAGAATCCTCCAAGTCTCTATTTGGTCAAAAATAAATCCCTCCTTTTAGTCCAGGAAGTAGAAATACTAAAACAAAGCCCTGTCATTTCAAAGTGAGAATTTGGGGGAAGGTGATAGCAGAAGACAGAAGACTTTACCATCTCCTAGAGAACTCAGAAAAAAATCCTGGGCTCTTTGTGCTTAAGGAGGGCTGGGGCGGCGGACAAAGAAACCCAAACCAGAAAAGGGAATGAGGCCTGATAGGATTTTTAAAGGAGTATTTTCAGGAACCTTAAATGCCCTTCCCAAGGGAGTTAGCAGAGGCTCTCCCAGGCCTAGGCAGAAACAGACTTGGGATGGAAAAGCCTCCTCCGTGATAGATTCTCTGCATCTGGAGTTTTGGGGACAAGGCAGCAAGAAAACAGAGACAACCAGGGACTTCCCTGGTGGTCCATTGGCCAAGACTCCTCCCTCCCAGTGCTGGGGGCCTGGGTTTCATCCCTAGTTCGGGAGCTAGATCTCGGAGAATGCCACAAATACAACCTGACATGGCCAAATAAATAAATAAATAAAACTAACTTTAACAAAAAAAGAAAGAAAATAGAGACAGTTGGAAGGCAGCCACTCTGTGAGCCTGAGCCTTCTCAAGCCTCAGAGCCGAGGGAGAGTGAGGGGCAAGACGGAGCTCAGATGCTCGGTCTCCTCAGCCCTGGACCAGCATCACAACCACACTGTGTGTTTGGGGAAAAGGTGAGGTGGGCTTGTATTGGTGTTTCCCAGCTGTAGGAGCTGGGGCTCTCAGAGGGCTTTCTCATCACAAAGTTAACACTAGTGGGGAGCAGAATGAGGTCAGAACCCATGACTGCCTGCTTTCAAGCTGCCATCAGCCCCATCTGTCTGTGCCAACTCATAGCTATGATTTACTCTCGGATAAATCAAGGTGCAGCAGCTCAAAGCTCCCAGTGACTCGGTGTACACAGAACCGCTCTGCCTCTGAGAATCTTGTTTGCTTCTTACCTAAGGATACATTACCTGCCAATGCTGCCAGAAGCAGTTTTGACTGAAATGATGTTACATGTGAATGAAAAAGGTAACTGTGTCAATGGAACTTACCTCTAGCCCTTCTGATTTTTCATCTTGATAAATGCATTATTGTTATTATTTTTTTGATGTGGCTAAGAGATGAAGTACTGGAAATTTTTTTCTAAGTTATTTTTTTATTCAGTAAAAATAAGTTGACCCTAAAGACTGACTAAACTTTCAGGATTTCCCTGGCAGCACAGAGGTTAAGCCTCTGTGCTACCAGTGCAGGAGGTGCAGGTTTGATCCCTGGGCAGGGGACTAAGATCCCACATGCCCCACAGCACAGCCAAGGGAAAAAAAAAAAAATCACAAACCCAGAATTACTAAGCTTTCCAACAAAAAATAAGTTCTGAAACTAATCATCTCAGAAAATCTCATTAGGGTGATGGCATGGGTTTCAACACCAATAATGTATGTTCATAACCACTCCGCATCCCCAAATGATAGAAAATTCACCATTGGCTGAGCCTGATCAGATCTGGGAAAAGGCCAAGGAGGGGGCAGATCCAAGTTACCCTACCCTGAAAGAAGTTCCTGGAAGATTTGCTTATCAGGCTTCTAACGCCCAGGCTCCACCTCATCAGCTGTGTTCACAGAGGCTGCCTTCTAAGACCGTAGAAGCAGTAAGTTGCACTAGATCTTGGATGAGCAATTTAAGAAAGAGTAATCATAAACTCAAGTGAAGCAGGACAAAGAAATGCGTATCCTATATGGGCCAGTCTCTTCTGCCACATTGATGGGGAATCTAGGAAACCAGCTAGGGCTTCCCAGGTGGCGCTAGCGGTAAAGAACCTGCCTGCCAATATGAGGAGATATAAGAGACCAGGTTCGATCCCTGGGTCTGGAAGATCCCCTGGTGGAGGAAATGGCAACCCACTCCAATATTCTTGCCTGGAGAATCCCATGGACAGAGGAGCCTAGTGGGCTACAGTCTGTGGGGTCACAGAGAGTCAGATACAACTAAAATGGCTTAGCACACAGCACTAGGAAATCAAGGGGCCAAAATCTGCTGACATCTTAACTGGAGGGAGCAGGGACACCATGCTGGAAAATACAGGCTCCCAAACTCACCCTCCAAAAGGATGGCACAGTCCACGATGATTTAGAAAGTCAAGACTTCACTGGAGCCGTCGTGGCCTGAGAGACAGTGTGTGGCTTCCTCTGCCTTTGTCCCTGCGGAAATAACGAGCAGGGACTGGCGCCAGAATTTGACATGATTTGGCTGCAGCCCTGGGTGTGCAGTCCAGGAGGCGAAAGTCATCCATGCTTACCCAGCACTTACTCTGTGCCAGGCCCTCCTCTCTAAGGAGCCTCACAGCTCTCAATTTACTTAGGTCTCACAACCCACCAAGGGATTCTCCATTTTGACCTCATTCTACGAATGAGCTAAACAAGCACAGAAAGGTCAAGCAGTTTGTCCAGAGTCACACAGCTAAAAAGTGATGAAGTGATATTTGAACCCAGGGGCTCATAGGTTTAAACATTAGGTTTTCGATGCCTCAGGGAAATGAGGCTTTATGAGAAGCTGTGGACTTTGCAGAGCAGGCACCATATAAATACTGGTAGAATGAGTCTTTTCTTCCTTCATCAACTGTGTGCCTCTTGAGGGCAAGAAAATGTGTCCTGCTCCTCTTTGCAATCCCCTAGGAGTTATTTCGGGGCTTCCCAGGTGGCACTAGAGGTAAAGAACTTGCCTGCCAAGGCAAGAGACATAAGAGACAGCGGGTTCAATCCCTGGTTCAGGATGATCCCCTAGAGTAGAGCATGGCAGCCCATTCCAGTATTCTTGCCTGGAGAATCCCATGGACAGAGGAGCCTGGTGGGTTACACTCCATAGCGTCACAAAGAGTCAGACACAACTGAAGCAACTGAACATGCTCACAGTCAAGAGCTATTGCAGTGTTGTTAACAAACAATTGTCCAAAAAAATGGGACCACTCAGTGCCTCTGAGGCATATCCACATGTCCTTTTTAAAAATGATAGTTTCCTTCCTTATCACAAAATATATGTTTGTTGCAGAAAGTGTGGGAATGCACAAAAGGAGAAAAGAACTCACCTTAGAAACTTACTACCTAGAAAAGTATCATTATCTTTTTATTTTTATCCCCTCCCCCAGCTTTGCACAGTCTACAGTCCTGTTTTTCTAAGGTGACAGTTAATTTCACTGTCCTGCCAGCATTTCATAAACTTGTCCAGTTAATATCTCAAAAGAAAAAAAAACACAACCTATCAGGGACAAACAACGTGGTTTCTGCAAGAAGAAACAAATACTTGATCATTTTATTTATGCTTTTTGAGAGGCTCCATAGGCACTTGGACAATTTTTATGGTCTTGTTTGACTTTCAGAGAAGTTGTGACAAGTTTCCTGGGAAAGGGGCACGTATACATAAGGAGAGAGAAAAAGGCAGATGACATAAATTTAAAATTGTGTCACCCAGGGGCTTCCTTGGCAGTCAGTGGTTAAGACTTCATCTTCCAATGCAGGGGTATGGGTTCAGTCCCTAGTCAGGGAGCTAAGATTCCCACATGCTTTGCAGCCAAAAAACCGAAACATAAACCGGTAGTACTATTGTAACAAATTGAATAAAGACTTTAAAAGTGGTCCACATAAAAGAAAAAGATCTTTAAAAAAATAAATAAAATTGTGTCACCCTGAGGAGTGTGTGTGTATGTGTGTGTGTGTGTGTGTGTGTGTGTGTGTGTGTAAGGGACTGTTTGATTTTTTCCTTCCTAGACTTTTTTTTTTTTTCCGTTTTTGGCCATGCTGTGCAGCTTGTGGAGATTTTAGTTCTCCATCCAGGGATCAAACCCAGATCCTCGGCAGTGAGAATATGGAGTCCTAACCACAACCACCAAGGAATCCCTTCCATAGACTGTCGAGAAACAGAAGCCAAGCATCAATGCTGCTGCTGTGCATAAAGTGCAAAAAGAATATTTCTTTATAAATGATTAGGGCTAAGAACTGATTGGAACTTAACAAAGTAAGGGAGAAAGTGCTTGATCGTGGGTGGCCTTCACCTTTTAGGTGGCAAAGAGCCAGGCAGGCAGGGCCAGATTACAGAGAGGAAAGTTTGAGTATCTGATTAACCAAGGAGAGGCTATAGGAAGATAACCAGGCCTTACATTAAGAAGAAATAATCCAGACTGTATTCACGAAATGAAGGAGCTTGCCTTTCAGCTGAATTTACTGCTGCTGCTGCTGCTGCTGCTGCTGTGTGTGTGTGTGTGTGTGTGTGTGTGTGTGTGTGTGTGTGTGTGTGATTTGGCATCATCATCAAAGAAAAGCATTAGAAAAAAAAATTTTGGATTACCCTTTGACACCTACAGGACTTCCCTGGTGGCTCAGATGGTAAAGAATCTGTCTGTAGTGCAGCAGACCTGGGTTCAATAGCTGGCTGGGGTAGATCCCCTGCAGAAGGGAATGGCAGCCCACTCCAGTATTCTTGCCTGGAGAATCCTATAGACAGAGGAGCCTGGCAGGCTACAATCCATGGGGTTGCAAAGAGTTGGACACAGCTGAGCAACTAACACCTGATACCTACAGTTGAAAATAGTCTGTGTAATTTTGGTTTCCACCTCTCTCTGGACTGGGAATGGGCCTGGGGAAAGTTGAGTGGGAAATCTGAGAGGGAAAGCATCTATAGAAAGATGGATGGGTCCCAAAGCTGCAGGGCAGGGGTCTACTGGAACAGTAAGTCCACGAGTGGCTCAGACAAGATACACACAGGGTTTTCCCACCATGATCTGAAATTCTCGAGTGAAAGAAGTCAGGCTTAAATATAAGGAAATACCACCTCACTCCACAGATATTAAGGCTGAAAGAGCTTGTCACTTTCAAGATGTGGTAATGCCAGGAGATATAAATGGATTAAGAAAGACTTGATGGACTGTGGTTGCTGGGAGAAACTAGACTCTACGTAACCTTAAGGAGCAGAGAAGAAGTGCTCCTTCCAGGGGGCACTCTTTGGGCCACCATTGCCAGGAGATCGCAGGCAACTCTGGCCCAGGTTAGAAATTTCTTCTGTGTTTGGCTCTGGGAGTTTTGACTTTGTTTTACCGGCTTTCCTTAACACCCTGGAGCCTCTGTCAGTCCTTTGGCTTCTCATTGGGTTGGGCAAAAAGTTCATTTCAGAAAAACCCAAACGAACTTTTAACCCAACCCAATACTTATGATGTGAGCAGGCCAGAGTCTGTTTCAATGTATAATTTAATTTAGGAAGGAGGAGGACCTGGTCTAATGCCATTTCATTCATCCATCCAACAATTTATGGAGCACCTGCCATCTGCCAAGTGCTAGGGATGAAATACAAAATGAACAATAGACAAAATAAATACATATGTATTCTGAACTGTGGGCTTCCCTAGTGGCTCAGAAGTAGAGTCTGCCTGTAATGCGGGAGACCCAGGTTCAATCCCTGGGTCAGGAAGATCCCCTGGGGAAGAGAATGGCAACCCACTCCAGTATTCTTGCCTGGAAAAGTCCCATGGACTGAGGAGCCTGGCAAACTACAGTCTATGAGGTTGCAAAGAGTTGGACACAACTGAGCGACCTCATTCGGTTGGTATTCTGAATTATGGAGATGCTAGAAGGCAGGAATCACTGAGGTCTGAGAGGAAATAATTTTGTGGGGTGTGTGTATGTATGTTTGTGATAAGCCGGTCAGGAAAGGTCTCCCTGGAAAGGAAATAGTTCAGCTGGGACCTCAAAGATGAGCCAAACCCAGCCATGCCCAGTGTGGGAGGAACATTCCAGCAGAGCACACAGCCAAAGGTCCTGAAAAAGCATGAGTGGGTGTGGCCAGGGGCAAAGGGGCCGCTGTGAGCAGAGCTTGGAAAGAGGTGGTGGGAAGTGGGGGCTGGCTCCCAGTGGGAGTAACAGGCAGGCACAGGCAGGTCACCCAGGACTTGGTGGGCCACTCAGGGAATTTGAATTCTATTCCAAATTCAATGGCAAACCTTGGAAGGAGTTTTAAAAGCCATTGAGAGAGAGAGAATAGTGGTACATCTTTTAAAGTAATTTTACTTGGATCCCACTTGTATTCAGTCACTAGGTGTTGTCCAACTCTTTGAGACCCCATGGACTGTAGCCCGCCTGGCTCTTTTGTCCATGGGATTTTCCAGGCAAGAATACTGGCGTCGGTTCCCATTTCCTTCTCCAGGGAATCTTTCTGATCCAGGGATCAAACCCGCATCTCTTGAGTCTCCTGCATTGGCAGGCAGATTCTTTACCACTGAGCCACCCAGGAAGCCCAATTTTACTTCGATATGACTGGCTATTCCCCCTAGAACATGGGGAAATATCCCCTACTCTTGTGTGAAGATTCATTACTGAACTGTTTAGCTTACTTTTTTTGCTCTTGGCTGTTTCTCCCTGTGGTTATGGTGGGGACATCTGATAACCAGAAGGCTCCAGAGGAAGGGACACGCGCTGGCACATAGGGGGAAAGGCTTGACGGTTCCTTATATTCCGGATCTGTCCACTTGCCACTCCCCAGTGACCCCAGAGCCAGAGGCGTTCACTGCACCCAAAGTAGAAGCTTAGACATCCACTTCCTACCTCTGTTCTCTTCCGTGTCTGATTCTGTCTCCATTTCCCATTCCCTTATACTTCCCGAGATCACCTCCCAAATAAATCACTCTTAGTCAGATCCATGTCTCAGGGTCCACTTCTGGGGAAACTCAACCTGAATGTTATGTGGAGTTGAAACAAAGGAAAATAAAAAGGCTTGCAGTGCTTCTAGGCACCCATTAAATTTAGGCTTCTTTCCTCTAAAAAGGGTAGGATGGTTCCATTGAATTCAAACAAAGACCCGGGGAAGCTGCAGTGAGCTTGGAGTCAGGAGCTCTTCCTGCTAGCTAGGTGAGAGTCTGCCAGCCCCCAGTGACTGTCAGTGAAATGTGAAGGATGAGAAAGTCATATGAAGAAAGACTGTTTTGTTATGCTGTATACAGATGTGAGTTAGGTGAGCTTTAATGCGAAGGGAACAAGAACACTAATGGAAGAGTTCAAAAGGAAATCTGTGTCAAGCAGCTGAGATAGACGACTTGTGGTAATAAATCTGTCAGAAGTTTCTGTTCTCCCAACCTCCGTGACCAAAGATTGCTTGTGATCTGTGACAAACTGCAATCCACAGAATCAAAAGTTCACAAGTTAATCAAGATGAGACTCTTTTGTGCAGAACAGGAATAAATACTTCAGACTCATCTTCCAACTCAGAATATTCTGTGGAACACCTGTCTACTGGTAAAACTCTACATGAACTTTTTTCACTTGTCTGACAATGAAGACCCCAAGATGTTCTTATTCGGGGCCCAAAACTTTCTGATTCTCTTTATGAGGCTGTTAAAATCATAGACTGGGCTTCTCAGGTAGCACGAGTGGTAAAGAACCCTGCCTGCCAATGCAAGAGACTTAAGAAACGTGGGTCCAATGCCTGGGTTGGGAACATGCCCTGGAAGAGGGCATGGCAACCCACTCCAGTATTCCTGCCTGGAGAACCCCATGGACAGAGGATCCTGGCGGTAGGGTCACAAAGAGTTGGACATGACGAAAGCCACTTAGCACACACATACAAAGTCATAGATTAGGAAGGAAGGGCATAGCATTTTGCCAAGGACAAATATTAACCAATAGGAACAACAATTGATTCAGTGACTCTGTGATTTGAGGACTTTACCTATGATTCAAACCAAATAAAATAAATATTTATGAGACAAGACATAAATGTTGAATACTGGGAGACTAAATTCATCCTCCCATGGCAACTGTTACCCTGTGGATAATGTATTGTTGTCGTTCAGTCGCACAGTAGTGTCCTGCTCTGCAACCCCATGGACTGCAGCACGCCAGGCTTCCCTGTCTTTCGCCATCTACCGGACCTTTGCTCAAACTCAAGTCCATTGAGTCGGTGATGGATAGGATATAACCAAGGCCATATAACTAAGTTATGGGTTAAAGCCATAGCAAAATTGTATTTTATAGTGCCTCCAAATGTTTAATTTTTGAAACAAGTGTATGTTTTTAAAGTGTATTACTAAGTGTAGTTCAAGCATAGGACTAAACTCAGGGTTGAAGAGATTTGGGGAAGAAAAAGAGTTATTAAAGGGATTAAGGACAGGAGGTGTTCTCAATGAGCTCCTAAACCTGAAATCTCCTTAAATGCCTTCTGGTTCTATGGGCCAGTTGAATCACAGGGCTGTGAAAATAACAGGGAAGGTTAACAAGAGATAACGAGCAGGAAGTGACCTGTTATTGATTTTCCAAAGGATGTGTGCATGGCAGATATTGGAAATGAACTCTGGTGTGGCTCATTCTTGCTTCCTTAGGTTGTTGACATGTGATACCTATGAGGTTTTTGTCTGTTTTGTTTTTAGGTTTACAGGATTTTATTTAATTTATGTATTTGCCACATTGCAAGGCATATATGATCTTAGTTCCCTGACCACGGATCAAATGTGGAGCCCCTGCAGTGGAAGCACAGAGTCTTAACCACTGGACCACCAGGGAAGTCCTATCTATAAGTTTTTAGATGATTAATAAAAGCAGTTTTAGAGCAGTTTGACACTCTTTAGTTACTGACTGAACTTTATGTTGTATGTTACCCTTTTCATGTCATGGGTAGTGCTACCGAATGATGTAGCTTCCAGACACCAAGAACCCTAAACTAGAGTGTGCTGAGAGGCAAAATGCGTTTTCAAGTACAAGTTGTCAGAAGTTCCATCAGATTTCAAAGAAGTTTGGGTGTTTTCTTGGTGAAGACTTTGAAAACTTGAACGTATGAGGGTGATTGGGAAAAGTGGGTCACATTTTGTGGGAAAGGAATTTTGGCATCCAGTTCAGTGTACATCTTCTGTTTCTTTGTTTTTTTCTTTTCTTATATCCAATTTCAAGTCTTCAAGTAATTCAATTTGAAAACTCAGTACAGTCCTTTTAAAAGACTCATTAGGATTTTAAATGAAAAAGTTACATAAGCAACCACATTGATTTTTACAGTCATGGGCAGAGAATTGAGAACCAAATTCATCCTCTGACTCTGCCCCCATGCCTGACCATGGGTATTCTTACCCTCTGTGGGCCCCGGTTGCTCATCTGTAAATGTCACCTCATATAGTGCATGAGTCCCTGAGCCACGGAAGGTGAGAACAGAGCACCAGGAGAAACCTACTGGATAGGGGTCATTGGTGTGCCTCCCTACGCCATGTCTTAAGGCGGCACATTTCCTGATAAGAGTTGACCTGGTAAGTGATGAGATGGCGAGAGACGTGATTGGTGGGAGAAACACCTGTTGTTGGTTTTCTGGCTTCACTGGGTCTTTGTGGCCGCACATTGGCTTTTTCTAGTCTCAGGGAGCAGGGGCTATCTCTGGCGCGGGGTCTTCTCATTCTGTTGGCTTCTGTAGTTACTGAGCAGGGTTCTAGGGCCTCTAGGCTTCAGTAATTGCCAGGTAGGGCTTAGCTGCTCTGCAGTGTGTGGAATTTTCCCAGACCAGGGATGGAACCTGTGGCCCCTCCATTGACAGACAGATTCTTAACCACCAGTCCACCAGGGAAGTCCCACCTTTTCTTTTTAGAATTTATTTCCTTTATGTTTTCTACAATGAATGTGTATTACTGCTGTTGTTTAGTCGCTACTTTGTGTCCAACTTTTTGAGACCCCATGGACTGCAGCGCGCCAGACTTCCCTGTCCTCCAATAATGAGTGTGTATTCGGTTCGGTTCTGTTCAGTCACTCAGTCGTGTCCAACTTTTTGTGACCCCATGAATCGAAGCCCGCCAGGCCTCCCTGTCCATCACCAGCTGCCGAGGTTCACTCAGATTCCCGTTCATCGAGTCAGTGATGCCATCCAGCCATCTCATCCTCGATCATCCCCTTCTCCTCCTGCCCCCAGTCCCTCCCAGCAGCAGAGTTTTTCCAGTGAGTCAACTCTTCGCATGAGGTGGCCAAAGTGTTGGAGTTTCAGCTTTAGTGTCATTCTTACCAAAGAAATCCCAGAGTATTACTGTTGCCCTAAAAATATTCTGGACAGAGGAGGATATAGTTACAATCAAAGGAAAACAAGGGCAAAGAGCTGATCTCACACTGGACTGTAAAAGGAAGTACCCTGAAGGCATCAGTCTCTTACTCGGGTGGGTCCTGGCTCAGACCCACCTTCATGATCAGGGAACATCCGCCCGCCTCTAAGGGATACCCATTTATCAGTTCACCATCAGGGCGGGTAGCGTCAATGTCAACGTTGTGCGTTCCTCCTGATCCACCGCCCGTCCTGGCACGATATGTGCACAGCCTGAACTTGACTGTGTGTCTTGGCTGGAACGGCCTGGCAGGCGTTGGCTGTGCTCAGGTGTGCGTCCCCGTCGTGCTGTTTTTCAGCTCGCCCGTGCATCGTTGGGGAGTGGAGCCCCTGGAGCGGTTGTGCTGGCCAGTGTCGGCCCACGGCGCGCGTGCGGAGGCGCGCGGTGCAGCAGGAGCCTCAGAACGGCGGCGCGCCCTGCCCGGCCCTGGAGGAGAGAGCCGGCTGCCTGGAGTACGTGACGCCGCAGGGCCAGGACTGCGGGCATGCTTTCGGTACTGCGTTTCCTTAATTACTGTCCCTGGGTGGTGAGCATCCAATCCAGGCACTGCAGGGAGCGGGGTGGGCCAGGCTGCGCAGAGGAGATACGAAGCTCAGGAAGTGTTAGATAATGCCTTTATCCATCAGCTGCATTAAAGCCCTCCCC
Organism: Nanger dama; assembly: GCA_917880005.1. Classification (NCBI taxonomy): domain Eukaryota; kingdom Metazoa; phylum Chordata; class Mammalia; order Artiodactyla; family Bovidae; genus Nanger; species Nanger dama. Next base: position 309,723 of record CAKJTW010000037.1, on the reverse strand, counting down.
AACACCCAGCCAGCCCTTCCCATTTATAGCTTGTAGGTGGGCCCCTCCCGCGCTGCAGGCGCCAGCTGTGAGGGATTTGCACTGTGGTGTTTAGCAAACTCTGTCAAGCTGACCACAAAGGACTTAAGGTAGGACGAGGCTATTTCACACAGGAAAGATGCGTCCAGTAAGGATAACTGGATTTCAGCTGTCACCGCCATTCCTGTTTAATCAGGGACACTCGCATACCTGTGAAAATAATAGAAAAATTAGAAATTCCTGTTGCTGTTTAGTTGTTCAGTCGCGTCTGACTCTTTGTGACCACATGGACTGTAGCCTGTCCATGGGATTCTCCAGGCAAGAGTACTGGAGCGGGTTGCCATGCCCTCCTCCAGGGCATCTGTCCGAGCCAGGGATGGAACCTGTGTCTCTTGCATTGCCCTCGGATTCTTTACCACTGAGCAACCTGGGAAGCTCAACAAATTCCTAAAGCATGATAAAATGATTCTCTTAAAAAACCTGTTTCTCCTCCCAGGCCAACTGGATTGGGGCTGATGTGATGAGATTTTGATTTGGGAAGATTGTTTTGGTTGTGGGCTGGCCCAGGAGACCCAGAGTCAGCTCCTTCATGAGTCGGGAGCCATAGGAAACTCACAAGGAAATAAACAAAAAGGCCAAAACTGGTGTGTTGATAGGGGTTGAATCTGATAGAGCGAAACACTGACTTCTCAGGGTAGCAGAGATCATGTTTTTTCATAGGAATCTGGAAAATTCTGTGTCAACATGATTCTCCCTGAGTTGCTTTGCTCCTTTGTTCTTTCCACACACACATGTTTATTGAGAGTCTCCTGGATGCCAGGCACTGGGCTGGGTGCCAATTACAGTGGGGAGAAAAGTTGCTGTGGAACCTGCTGTCAGGTAGATGACAGTCTAGTGAGAGGGGACGATGATAAGCAGATCGTCCTAGGAAACTAGCCCCAGAGAATTACCACTGCAGTTTGATCCAACGGGGTAGGGAACACTGGCTCAGTGGGTAAAGAATTTGCCTGTAATGCAGGAGACAGGACATGCAGGTTCAATCCCTGGATCGGTAAGATACCCTGGAGGAGGAAAATGGCAACCCACTCCAGTATTCTTGCCTAGAGAATCCCATGGACAGGGGAGCCTGAGAGGCTACAGTCCATGGCGTTACAAAGGTTCAGATGTGACTGAGTGACTAACCACTGTAAGCATAGGATATCATGTATGGGACAAGGGAGGAGTGTAGTGAGTTGTGAGTGTGTGTTGTAAATACCGTCTGAGCCAACAAGGAGGTCCCACGTGTGTTGTAAATAGATTCCTTGGTGGAGGAGGGGATCCACAGAGGCTAGGAGGGTATGATGAGGCTGAAAAATGCAGAACCATCCAGGTAGAGGGAATAGCGTGGTGAGCCAGACACTCAGGTGTAGGTGAGGTTGAGGATCTGGGCACCGGTCTAGGAAAAACTCATGACCGCAAGAGGTAGTAACACATAATGACCTTACAGGTCGTGTGAGAGAGGATGATCAAAGGTTGCACTATGGCGACCACCATCCAGAGGGGGAACAGAAGAGTCTGCCAGGAGTTCGTGCATCCAGTTGATGTCAACTAAGCAGCATGGTTTGGAGTCCCTGGGTGAAAGGGCTTCATAGGGCAGGCGTCATGGTGGCTTGGGGTCTTGCAACCATAAAGATTTACCTAATCAATGGCCAGCAGACATTGGGTATATTTCACAGGATATGCAAAATAAGTAGGATCTAAATGGCTAAAAATCTGCTTGTTTGGCTATTTTAAAAACAATCGAACGTATAAAAATTTTACCTTAGTGCCAGTAGGGTTTTGTCTCATTTTGTTTATTTTCGGCTGTGCTCAGGCTTTCTCTGGTTGCAGGGATTGGGGGCCACTCTTTAGTTGTGGAGCGCGGGCCCTAGGGTGCAGGCTCAGTAGTTGTGGCACATAGGCTTAGTTGCTCTGTGGCATGTGGAATCTTCCCGGACCGGGGATCAAACCCATGTTCCCTGCACTGGCAGCTGGATCCATTAGAAAGAAAAACGGCATCACTTAGTTACAGGGGTGGGCTGCTAGAATGTATTCCTGCAGCACAGGCTGACCCTTCAGTGTGGCACCAGGGTGCTCAGCCCCCTTCCCAGGCCTGGGTCTCTTCATAGCAGGATGGTAATGCGTATCCTTCCATCCTTTTGTATTGTCTTCAGTTTCCTTCATCAATGTCTTACGGTTCTCAGAGTACGTCTTTCACTTCCTTGGTTCAGTTTATTCTTAGGCATTATATTCTTTTTGAGGCAATTGTAAATGAGATTGTTATGTTAATTCCTCTTTCTCATAGTTTGTTACTAGCCACAGTGTATTTTCGTGTATTGAATTTTGGGGTTGTATGGGTCTCCACTGCTGTGTGGGCTTTTTCCCCTCAAGCAGGGGCTGCTCTAGCTGTGATCTGTGGGCTTCTCGCTGTGGTAGCTTCTCTTGTTGCCAAGTGTGGGCTCGTGGGCTTCAGTAGGTGCATCACGCGGGCTCAGTAGCTGTGGCTCCCAGGCTCCAGAGCACAGGCTCAACAGCTGCGGCACACAGGCTTAGCTTCCCCACGCCATGGGGGATGTTCTCAGATCAGGGGAGGCTGTGTCTTCTGCATTGGCAGGCAGATTCTCTACCACTGAACTACCAGGGAAGTCTCTGTGTATTGACTTTAGATCTTAAAACTTTACTGAATTCATTAGTTTGAACAGTTTTTTTTTTTTGGTGGAGTCTTCAAGGTTCTCTGTCATGTCATTTGCAAATAGTATCAGTTTTATTACTTCCTTTTTGACTTGAATTTATTTTAAAAAGTTTTTCTTGACTCATTGCTGGGACTATGACTTCCAATACTTTGTTGAATAAAAGTGGCAAAAGTGGGCATCCTTGTCTTACTTTTCTCTTAGAAGAAAAGTTTTCAGCTCTTCACCATTGAGTGTGTTAGCTGTGGGCTTGTCATATATGGCCTATATATATTGAGATACACTCCTACTGTATCCAGTTTGTTGATATCAACATCATAAATGGATTTTTAATTTTGTCAAATGTTTTTGCTCATCTAGTGAGATGATCATATGATTTTTATCCTTCATTTTGTGAATGTCTCACACTGGTTGATTTGCAGAATCAATGAAACCATCCTTGCATCCCTGGAATAAATCCTGCTTGATCATGGTGTATGATCCTTTTACTGTATAATTAAATTCAGTTTGTTAATGTTTTGCTGATGATTTTTGCATCTATGTTCATCAAGGATATTGGTCTGTAACTTTCTTTTTTGTAGTGTACTTGTCAGGTTTTGGTATCAGGGTAATGCAGGCTTCATAAAATTTGTTTGTAAAATTTTCCTCCTCTTTGATTTTTAGGAAGCGTTTGAGAAGGATATTAAATACTTTTTTATGTTTTGTAGAATTTTCCAGTAAAGCCATCTAGGCCTGGGCTTTTGTTTTTGGGAGATTTTGTTTTTCATTACTGTTTCAATTTCCCTATTAGTAGTCAATCTATTCAGATTTTCTGTTTCTTCATAATTCAGTCTTGTATGAATTTATTTGTCTAATTTGTTGATATACAGTTATTTGCAATAGTGTCATGATCCTTTATATTCCTGTGGTATTAGTTGTAATCGCCTCTTTCTTTCTTGGTGAGTCTAGCTAAAGTTTGTCTATTTGATCTGTCTTTTCAGAAAACCAGCCCTTCATCTCATCAGTTTATTCTACTAATTTTTTACTCTGTTTATTTTCACTCTGATCTTTATTATTTCAGGAAGCAGTGAAATAATATTTTAATCTTCTTGGAACAAGGACTTGATAAACTGTGAAACAGCCTACCAAAATGCAGAAAACACTAAAATTAAGAGATTCACTCACAGGAAAACACCTTTTAGAGAAAAAACACGCTTGGTGTTGTGCTATCGTTGTTCAGTCACTGAGTTGTGTCTGACTCTTTTCGATCCCATGAACTGCAACACGCTAGGCTTCCCTGTCCTTCACAGTCTCCTGGAGCTTGCTTAAACTCAAGTCCATCTCATCCTCTGTCACCTCCTTCTCCTGCCCTCAATCTTTCCTAGCGTCAGGGTCTCTTTCAATGAGTTTGTTCTTTGTATCAAGTGGTCAAAATACTGAAGGTTCGGTATTGGTCCTTCCAGTGAACATTCAGGGTTGATTTCCTTTAGGATTGTATTAGCTTTTGTCAATACCTCAGAAAGCAGTACATTACCACAAACTTAGTGACTTAAACAACACAAATGTATCATCACACAGTTCTATGGTCAGAAGTCAGACACAGGTCTTACTGAACTTAAACCAGGGTTGTCAACAGGGCTGAATTCCTTTCTGATGGCTCTGAGAGAGAATCACTTTCTTGCATTTTTCATCATATCAGAGGCTTCCTTTTCTCATGGTCCCCTTCCTCCACCTTCCCAGCCAGCCCATAGCATCTTTCTGTGCCTCTCTTCAGTCATAACATCTTCCTCTCACTCTTCGAAGGACAATTGTGCTTACATTCAACCCGTCTGTATAATCCAGAATAATCTCCCTATTTTAAGTTCAATCGAGTAACATCTTTAATTTCTCTTTGCCATGTAACATAACATATTCACAGCTCCTGGGGACTTGGACATGGACATCTTGAGGGAGGCATTATTTTGCCTGTGATGGACGGGGAGGCCTGGAGTGCTGCAGTTCATGGGGTCACAAAGAGTCAGACATGACTGAGCGACTGAAATGAACTGAACTGAACTGATGGCTATAGGGCAATGTCATCTCTCTGGGTTTACACATGAGGACATTGGAGCTCAGTGAGGTGACAGCATGACAGGTGATCTCATTGCTCTAAATCTTATGAGTTCCCCCTCTTAATAGTGTTTTGCTTATAAGCATTATCATTAGTTGTTGTTATTATTATTATATTGAAAATTAATATCAATAATGTAAATCAATGAATTTATTATTATATTGGGTTGGCCAAAGGTCATTCAGGTTTTCCCATGATATCTAACAGAAAAACCTAAACAAACTTTTTGGCCAATCCAATATTTTAAAATCACAATTAACAGAGTCTGATAACTAAGTAGAAATATAAAGGCCATGCAAGGCCAGTGAATAAAATATGATCATGAAGACACTCTAATTAATGATCAAGTAGCCATTGGTGGCTCAGCATCAAAGAATCTGCCTGCCAAGGCAGGAGACATGAGTTCAATCCCTGGGTTGGGAAGATTCCCTGGAGAAGGAAATGGCAACCCACTCCAGTATTCTTGCTTGGGAAATCTCATGGGCAGAAGAGTCTGGTGGGCTGCAGTCCATGGGGTTGCAAAAGCAGTGAGCACAACTTAGTGACTAAACTCATGCATAGCCTTTGCCCTCTTTCAGTTTCATTTAATGTGCATCGCGAGTATACTTTTTATCATAAAAGTAAATCCAGAAGCATATATTATGTGTTTGTTGCCCATACTGACTATTGTTCATATGGGTTTTCCTTCTGCAAGATCACTGTGCATTATTATGAACCATATGATTCTAGGCTGGCATTATTTGTCAAATTTTCATTCCATTCTCTTCAACACCATATCTACAGACTAGTGGTTCTAAGCCTGCTTTTGTGACACCCCATTGTGTTAGAGGGCTTTATGAAATTCTCAAAGCAAATTTAATTTACTTTCACGTTCAAAGTAAGTACGTGTGGTGCCACTCTTTTAGAAGTGGAAGTTGCTGTAAAAGCAAACAATGGTAAGTTGATGGGATGCCAGAAAAGTTGGCAAATAGTCTGTTAACAAAGGATCTATTACATGGAATATTGTTGCCAGGAAGGGGAGAGGTGGGGGAATGGGCATTTATTGAAAGCTTGTGTCCTGGAGCACCAGCTATGTGCTGCCACACAGAAGCAGAAGGGAGACTGGAGGTAAAAATAATTTCTAAATTACCCAGTGCTCTTAGTGAAAAATTAAATTTGTGGGGGATGTTAAAAAATGAAGCTAGCTCAGAGTCCTCTAGGTGATCTGGCTCTTGGCTTGTTTACTTTAGACTCGTGCCAAAGGGAAGGACACCCCCTTAGTAGAATGTGCCATCCAACCAAGCTTGGGCTGGAGGGGCCAGGACACAGAGGAGGCAAGGTCCAGAGTTACCTGCTTAATTCTATGATTGGTCATAACCACAGAGACTCAACACTGAGTTTGAATTGTTACAGTTGTTCAGTTGCTAAGTCAGGTCCCAGTCTTTGCAACCCCATGGACTGCTACACACCACTCCTCTGTTCTCCACTATCTCCTGGGGTTTGCTAAAATTTGTGTCCAGTGAGTCAGTAATGCTATCTAACTGTCTTATGCTCTGCTGCCTCCTTCTCCTCCTGCCCTCAGTCTTTCCCAGCATCAGGGTCTTTTCCAGTGAGTCAGTTCTTCATATCAGGTGGCCAAAGTATTAGAGCTTCAGCTTCAGCGTCAGTCCTTCCAATGAATATTCAGGACTGATTTCCTTTAGGATGGACTGGTTGGATCTCTCTGCAGTCCAAGGGACTCTCAAGAGCCTTCTCCAGCACCACAGTTCAAAAGCATCAATTCTTTGGCACTCAGCCTTCTTTATGGTCCAACTCTCACATCCATACATGACTACTGGAAAAATCATAGCTTTGACTATATGGACCTTTGTCTACAAAGTGATGTCTCTGCTTTTGAATAGTAGGTCTTAAAAAACAGACTTGATTCTGTACTGGGGCGCCTGCTAGGTCACTTACTATTTATTTTCCCTTAACTTCCATGAGCCTGTTTTCTGATGAGAAAACCTCTGTCTAGACAGAGCTTTGGTGAAGATCGGTGATGTAGACTATGAAAGCACTTTGCAAATATACAAGGTGCTCTCCTGCCCCAGGCCCTCCCCAACCCCTGAGCCACACCTCGCACCCATCTCCCAGCCTGTGGGGCTCAGAGTGTCAGGGTAACCTTTCCCCACTTTCCTATTTCCGCTCTCACTTCACAAGAGGATGAAAACGGAAAATGAAACCAAATTTAAGCAATTTATCAGTAATATGCTGCCGTATTGAAATATTAATATTAATAAACTAGTGAAACTTTGTCATCTGTGTTGTAATAGAGTTAGACTGCCACACTTTTGAGCCTTGAACATGTTTCTTATGCTCTCAGGACCACAGTTTCCTCATCTGTGAAATAGGGAAATAACTGGACCTATCTCAAAGGGTGGTTGTGAAAATTAAATGACTAAAGAGATGGGAATACCAGACCTGCCTTTTGAGAAATCTGTATGCAGGTCAGGAAGAAACAGAACTGGACATGAAACAACAGACTGGTTCCAAATCAGGAAAGGAGTACACCAAGGCTGTATATTATTGCCCTGCTTATTTAACTTAAATGCAGAACACATCATGAGAAACACTGGGCTGGATGAAACACAAGCTGGAATCAAGATCACCAGGACAAATATCAATAGCCTCAGATATGCAGATGACACCACCCTTATGGTAGAAAGCGAAGAAGAACTAAAGAGCTCCTTGATGAAAGTGAAAGAGGAGAGTGAAAAACTTGGCTTAAAACTCGATATTCAGAAAACTAAGATCATGGCATCCAGTTCCATCACTTCATAGCAAATAGATGGGGAAACAATGGAAACAGGGACAGACTTTATACTTTGGGGCTTCAAAATCACTGCAGATGGTGACTGCAGCCATGAAATTAAAAGACTCTTACTCCTTGGAAGAAAAGTTATGACCAATTTAGACAGCATATTAAAAAGCAGTGACATTACTTTGCCAACAAAGATTCATCTAGTCAAAGCTATGGTTTTTCAGTAGTCATTTATGGATGTGAGAGTTGGACTGTAAAGAAAGCTGAGCACCGAAAAACTGATGCTTTTAAACTGTGGTGTTGGAGAAAACTCTTGAGAGTCCCTTGGACTGCAAGGAGATCCAACCAATCCATCCTAAAGGAAATCAGTCCTGAATATTCATTGGAAGTACTGATGCTGAAGCTGAAGCTCCAGTACTTTGGCCACCTGATACGAAGAACCGACTCATTGGAAAAGACCCTGATGCTGGGAAAGACTGAAGGTGAGAGGAGAAGGGGATGTCAGAGAATGAGATGGTTGGATGGCATCACCGACTCAATGGATATGAGTTTGAGTCGACTCTAGGAGTTGTTGATGGACAGGGAGGCCTGGCATGCTGCAGTCCATGGGGTTGCAAAGAGCTGGACATGACTGAGCGACTGAACTGAACTGAACTGAATGCATGAAAAACATTTACTCAGAAGTGCATCATTGGTAGCTGTTTTATTATCTCAGAACTTTTTCTTCGGATTTCATATGAGAAATTGTAGTCCTGTACTTACCCTCTACTTCCTAACCAAGTTTTTTCCCTTGAGCTGTATATTAAGTGCATTGCCTTTGAACTTTTGTAATAACATGTCCAATACAAATTAGGAGCTCAGGTAAATGTTTTGAGCTAAAGAAACATATTCTGAAAATGTTATAGTTTGACTGGTAGGATGCTACAAGGATTTATCAGTAAGTATATTCCTTACTTAGTGAACAAGTCCTTATCTGTGTCAAAAGAACAGAAATGAAAACAGTACATGAGAAAATGAAAACCCTTTCGATGTTTGTTTCTGATAATTAGGTCTAAGAGAAACAGAAGGATCCTGACTTACGTGCATTCACTTGTTCTTTTTGATTCCATCCGTGAATTCTGGAAGTTCCAAAGCTACAGTCACATTTAGAAAGAATGACATGTTCTCTTTGGAAAACAAACATGCTATCACAGCAAGAAAGAGACACTCAGCTGGGTGTCTAGAGCTTACACAAGATGTGGGTAATGTTCAGACAAGAGATTGGGTGCCCAGCCACATGGGACAAGAATGTGCCTACAACTCTTAGGACCAAGTGGCTATGCTTGTCTTAAGTCTCCATGTAATAGAAAAATGACATCTCATTCAGAAAATCTAAAGAATTCAGGCTGCCACCTCGTGGCCGGAAGGAACTTAGCAAGATAAACATACAGGCTTGAAGCATCTATTTTGCAGCTGTTTCCCCCATGCCCCTGTGCTCTTGTTGATGATTGGGCATCTCACAAGCCAATCTCAGTTGGTACCTCCTCTTCCCGAAATGGTCCAATTTCTGAAATAAGAGGTCAGAAGGATAGTAGAACTTTCTCAGCTGTAGAAAACCTCAGGGAAATAGGACCTGTGAACCTCATGGCAGTTTCATGACCTCATTTATTCATTCATTCATCGATCCATTCATTCCTTGAACACGTATTTGTTGAGCATGTGAATATGTGAGGGCTACTATGATGATCAAGGCAAAACCCTGTCTTCCTTGAATTGACAGCAGGATGGAATCAAGAGATAATCCCCAGGGGCTCCACAGAGCAACAGATGCCCCCACTCCAGACTTAGAGATGAAATAGGAGGAAGACAAAATAAGAAGGAAGAGGTGGAAGGAAAGGGTTCTGGCTGGTTTTTTCCCCTCTGATCCAGAGTATCAGAAGTGAGGGGGTGGGGGGTGGGGTGAGGTGGGGAGCCCCTTCAAGACCTTCCTTCCCTGAAGTTGGAGCGGGGACAGCACCGTGCTGGCCAGCACCCGATGGCCACACCCTGGGCTGTGTGGTTGGTGGCGAAGCTTCCAGGCTGCGGTTATCAGAAAACCTGGGAGCAGTCACTCTTCCCTCCTTTGCTGTTCCTGTTTTCCCCTTTCTCATTTAGTTTCTCTGGTTGCCTTTTTCTTCTTTTCTTCTTCTACTCCACTTTCTCTCTTGTCTTCTTCCTCTCGTCTTTGTTCCTTGTCTCTCTCTTTATTCTTTCTACTTTTCACTTTTCTTCTCCATTTCTCTTCTTTTCCTTAAGAAAACAAATCTCTCTTTCTTTATTACCTTACTTTTTCCCTTGGTTCCCCCTACCCCGCCCATCTTTTTATTATTCTCTCTGCTTCCAGCCCCCACGCCTCCCCTCACTTCCTGGCCCCCACTCCCCGCTTGCCTTTGCACTTGGTGAGATCACTGCAGACAAACGTGCCCCTCCCTGCCCAACTGTGCTGCATGAGGCTTTATGGAATTTGGCTCTGGGGTCTCTGGCTTCACCTCCTTCACTCCTTGGTGGTGTCCCATAGATTTAGGGGTGCAGGGATTATTTTTTTAACACCCAAAACATTTTGTATTGGGGTATAGCCTATAAGCAATGTTGTTATAGTTTCAGGTGGACAATAAAGGGACTCAGCCATACATATACACGAATCCATTCTCCCCAAACTCCCCCTCCCATCCAGGTTGGCACATAACATTGGGCAGAGTTCCCTGTGCTCTGCGCTAGGTCCTTGTTGGTTATCCATTTTCAATATAGCTGTGTGTCCATGACCTTCCCTAAGTCCTTAACTATCTAGGACTGGAGGGCTTTTGAAACTAAGTTGGGAACAGTTGCTCTGGAGACTTCCAAGTTGCACGTGTTCAAGGTCATTCTCCTTTTCCAGTCCCTGCCTTTATAACTACCTCTGCGTTCAACAAGGAGCGAACAAGACAGGCGGCCTCCCCACACTGGACCACGGACACAGAGGATGCTGGGTAATTTGGTATTGTTTGTTTTTCACATGTTTTTTTCCAGTCAGATGGTCAAGTCAGCTCATGAAGGTAACTTGTTGGGGTGGAATTTCTTCTGTTATTGTTCATGTACTTTGAACAAATAAAATGTGACTCTTGATCCCAGAGCTGGGAAATAATTGCTCCTTCCCTGTTTTTTTTTTTTTTTTGTGGGGAAGGGGCTAGAAATATTTTGTCTCTGATCCCTAAGAAGAAACACACTGTACAGAAATGAGATGGTATATTTTGTCATTCACACTAAGGATGCTCAGCTTGTAGTCTTTATGGGACCATGGACTCCAGCACCACCTCTGTTTGTGAATTTGAACATGGCCTCCATCTGAGGTCTGAGCCTTTCTATCAAGACCTAATGCTCAGAAGGAACCTTCATGCTCATTAGAAGCCCACTCTTCTGCTGTTAGAATAGGGACACCAGACGCTGCATGTTCAAATCCCTACACCACCTCTTACTGCACCTCAACTTTTCCTTCTTATAAAATGAGAATATTGATTCCTACTGCGTGGGATTGCTGTGAGAATTTAATGAGCAAATATCCTTGAAAAAATGTCAGGGTTAAGCTGTCTAAAGCTGACTGAAGCTGCATCATAGATTTCCTACCTTAGTACCTTAAGGTAGCAAATAAACTTTACCTACCATGTTAAAGATCTTCTTTGAAACAGTCTCTCTAAACACTTTCCATCTAACTTATTACAGTTCATAATTATATGGATTAAAAAACAAGAGTCCATTTTAGCATAGTTAGAACCTAAAATGCCACATTGTTTTGTTTCCCTGAAGAATTGTAAAATTGTGTTGCTTTTAATTACAAAACTCTGAAATATTCATCCATGTCTGAATGCACTCTGGGGCCTTCAGAGTCTAGTTGCATAATATAATGTTAGAGTTTTAAAAGCTCAGTGTAAAGTGACTCTAGTTTGTTACAGAAAAGCGTGTCTCAGCTTCCCGTGTCCTTTCATATGTGATGTCCGGTATAACTTTGATGCTTGACTTTGAGTCAAAACTCATCTCATTGCCCCAGATTATGTAGGTGAGCCGGGAGAGTGGGTATAGGGAAGGTCCTGGGAATGTTGGTGAGGCAGAAAAACACAGGTGCTGGCCTGGACATTCAGGGACCAGCCTTCCTGGGGCTCACATGTTTGCAGACTCAAGCAAGTTCTTGTTCAATTTCTGTAATTCATTAAAATCTCTGCAAAGTTATCAAGGGCAATTTTCCTACTGAAATGTGTTTTGAGATATAATTTCACGGTCAAACTAGATAGGATCCAAGATAAAATTTGTGCAGTATGCTGTTGACCAAATAATTCAACCGTGGATTGAAAAACAGCAAAAAGGTTCAGTTGTCAGATGTCAAGAGTTCAGTGAGTAAGAAGCTTGACCAGGCCTTCTTTGACCTGTAATAAGGCAACACCCTACCTTCCCCGGGCTGTTAGGCATCCTCAGGGGGTTCCAGCCTTCCCAAGACTTTCTACAACATCAGGACACTTCTTGTTGTTGTTCTTATTGACCAAAAAGTTCGTTTGAATAGTTTCATAAAGTGGTATGGGAACATGCGAATGAACTTTTTGGCCAATCCAATCATTACAATTACAGCAAGTGAAATTGCTCCTTTTTTGTTGTTGTTGTTGTTCTAGATACTGTATGGAGTTCAAGACAGAGTCATTGACTCATCACTGTGCCATGGAAAATCGCCCCCTGACCCGATGGATGCAATATCTCCGAGAGGGCTACACAGTGTGCGTGGACTGTCAACCTCCAGCTATGAACTCTGTGAGCCTTCGTTGTTCTGGTGATGGCTTGGACTCTGACGGGTAAGGAGAGAGAGACTGGTTGGAGGATTTCTCTTGGCCCTCATCTGGGGAGATATGTTCTTTTCATGTCATGCACAGCACACCAGTATTTGATTTGGGGAATCACAGCAGTGGGGAGAAACTTCCATTTGGCCGTTCCAGAGTCCAGGACCCAGTTTACACTCTAGTACTTAGAGGCTCTGTACCAGAGAAGTGTGGTTGAATTTGGATATCGGGGTTCAGACCAAGGTCTCAAGGGACCGTCAGAGGTCTGCCCCTAAAGCAGCCACAGACGCTATGCAAACAGATGAGCTTATCTTTGTTCTAGCAATACTGTATTAATGGACACTAAAACTTCTAAAACTAAATTTTATAGAATTTTTATGTATCATGAAATAATCTATGAATTGCTTTCAGATCTTTAAAAACATAAAAATCATTATTTTTATTGCTATTTTTTTAAAGTCGAGGTAGAGTTGATTTACAATATTATATTAGGTTCGGGTGTGAAAGTGAAGTGAGGTGAAAGTCGGTCAGTTGTGTCTGACTCTTTGCGACCCCATAGATTTATATAGTCCATGGAATTCTCCAGGCCAGAATACTAGGGTAGCCTTTCCCTTCTCCAGGGGATCTTCCCAACCCAGGGATTGAACCCAGGTCTCCCGAATTGCAGGCAGATTCTTTACCAGCTAAGCCACAGGTTCAGGGGTACAACATAGCAATTCAAAAATTTTATAGCTTATACTCCATTTATGGTTATTATAAAATATTGGCTGTATTCTCTGTGCTGTATTCTTGTGGCTTGTTTATTGTATACAGAGTAGTTTGTGCCTCTTAACCCCCTAGCCCTAGCTGTCCCTTCCCTCTACCTACCTGGTAACCACTAGTTTGTTCTCTATTTCTGTGAGTCTGTTTCTTTGTTATTTTCACTAGTTTAATTTACAGAATCCACATACAAAGACAGTATTTGTCTTTCTCTATCTGACTTATTTCACCAAGCATAATACCCTGCAGGTCCACCCATGTTATTGCAACTGGCAGGATTTTATTTCTTTTATGTCTAAGTTATAATATGTATACCACATATTCTTTATCCATTCAACCATTAGTAAACACTTTTGTGCTTCCATGTCTTGGCTATTGTAAGTAATGCTGCTATGAACATTGGGGTGCCTGTATGTTTTTGAATTACTGTTTTCATTTTTGGGGGATATATGTGGTATATACAGGAGTATAATTTCTGGATCACGTGTAGTAATCCTTCTTACCCTGTAGACTACATAAGGGGTGGGCGGGCTGGATTTGGCCCCTGGGTCACAGTTTGCTGAACCCTGTCCAGATGATTCATACCCACAGCAAAATTTCAGAACCACCGCTCAGTGAGGCAGTCACAGTCATGACTGAGGCAGTATTGGTGGGCCTGGCTTTGCACGACATAAACTCTTTTGATGTTCTAGGTACTCAGTTTTAATATGGGGGCTGGGATTTCCTCACACAACATGAAGCAGTTCATGGGATACCAGATTTGGCATCCAACAATTTAACTTAATTCTGACACTATCAGTCCTACAAGACTGCTCCCTCCTGCCACCCCCTTCAAATACCAGGCTGCAGCTCAGTCTGTGTTACCTGTTAACCTGTGCTTCTGACTGGCTATACATCAGAGATTCCATGATCTCCTCCTCCAGGTCTGATGAATTTGCTAGTGGCTCAAAGAACTCAGAGACACATTGACTGACTAGATGACTGTGCATGTGTGCGTGCTACGTCACTTCAGTTGTGTCTGACTCTTTGAAACCCTGTGGACTGTAACTGACCAGGCTCTTCTGTCCATGGGATGCTCCAGGCAAGAATACTGCTGGAGTGGGTTGCCATGTCCTCCTCCAGGGGCTCTTCCCGACCCAGGGATTGAACTCGTGTCTCTTATGTCTCCTGCATTGGCACGCCGGTTCTTTACCACTAGTGCCACCTGGGAAGCCTGACTAGGTGACCAGTATTGTAAAAGGATATAATTCAGTAACAGCCCGATGAGAGACAGGGAAGCAGGATGGGAAGGGGTGTCATTCTCCCCACCTCTCCATGTGTTCACTCACCTAGACACCCTCTAATCCCTGTCCTTTTGGCTTTCCTGGATGTCTCACTAGGGAGGCGTCATTGATTAAGTCATTGGCTACTGACTGATTCAACTTCCAGCCCCTCTCCCATCCCTGGACGTTGGGGTTGGGGGTTTGGAGCCATGAATTCCAACCTGCTAACTACCTGGTTAATTCTCTTGGCAACCAACTCCCAACTTCAGGTGCTTCCAAAAATCTGCCTACTCACATAAAAAGACACCTTTATCACTCTCAACATTTAAGAAATTCCAGTGGCTTTGGGGACTGTCAGTTAGAAACTGGACAAAAACCAAACACACAGGAGAAATGTAGTTCAGTCGCCTGGATGGCCAAATATGTTTCTTGTAAATTATAATTTTGCATAAATCTACAGAAATCTAGATTGTCCAAAAGAATTGACCCTTGAAAACATTTTACCTTCCTAAAAACCCATTCCAGTCCCGCACTTATCTACCAGTTAAATCCAGTAACATTATTCATAACTAAGAGATAGGTAGAATTGGTGATGGTATGGCTTATGGCTTTTAAAAATTTCAGATGGAATTGGTAAAAATATAGATTAGAAAGAAAAATGTAGACCTTTCTTGTTAATCATTATTCCCAGAGCATATTTTAATATTTAATAACTTGAATTTATGTTTATTAGTCTCTTGTGTCCAACAGCCTCTACATCTAGTATGTGCACGAAGAGTAAAGTGGGGAAAGAATTCACATGAAACAGAAACTTAATATGTAGACTTAATATTTTCCTGAATACCTCATCCATATTTTGACTTTAAAATGAATATTATAATTTAATATGTACCTATAAAGCACCTTCAACCCTGGCTGAAGTTCCAGTGACTTAAAAATAATAATTTCAATAATAGGGCTTTTTCTTTTCACTGCTCACATTTTTCATTATGGGATCAAAGAATTGGATAGGATTACAAGGAATCATTTAGTTCAGTCCCCTCTAATTTAAATGTACACAAAACAGTACCTAGCAATCCCGCTACTGGGCATATACCCAGAGAAAACCATAGTTCAGAAAAACACATCACTCCAACATTCACTGCAGCACTATTTAAATAGTCAGGACATGGAAACAACCCAAATGACCATCAACAGAGGGAAGGACAGAGATGCATTACATGCATACAGTGGAATATCATTCAGCCAGAAAAAGGAATGAAATTTGGTCATTTGTAGAGATGTGAGTGGACCTAGGGACTGACTGTCATATAGAGTGAAGTCAGAAAGAGAAAAACAAATATCATGTGTTAATGCATATATATGTCAGATTTAGAAAAAATGGCATAGATGATCTTATTTGTAAAACAGAAATAGAGACCCAGACATAGGGAACGAACATCTGGACGCCAGTGTGGAGAACCGTGGGAGATGGGATGAATTGGGGAGACTGGGATCAACATATATACACTATTGATACTATGTATAAAATAGTAACTAATGAGAACCTACTGTATAGCTCAGGGAAACCTACTCAGTGCTCAGTGGTGACCTAAATGGGAAGGAAATCCAAAAAAGAGCCAGTATATGCATACACGCAGCTGATTCACTTTGCTGCACAGTAGAGACCAACGCAACTCTGTACAGCAACTCTACTCCAATGAAAATACACAAAAAGTACACAAAACAGTCATTTTCCTTTATGCAACACTTCATATACTCAGAGCAACTGAGAGACAGGCATGCAGTGACCTCAAACTACAGTTCTCAATGTGCAGGCTGGGGGAGGTGCTCAGATAAGGATTAATTGGTAACTTGTTTTGACAGAACCCAAAGAAAAGAAACAGTTGTGTTGTGATCATGTTTGTTTTATGATTTCAATTTGTAATGCACTTCAAAACTTCAAGTGTTAACCTCTTTAATAAAACACTTTAATTTATAATTCTGTAAATTAGAATCATCTTTGGTTTGCTTTAGTATAACTCACATTTTCAAAATATCATTTCAGAAATCAGACCCTCCATTGGCAAGCAATTGGCAATCCTCGATGTCAAGGAACTTGGAAAAAAGTTCGGCGGGTAGAACAGTGTTCTTGTCCAGCTGTTCACAGTTTCATTTTTATATAGATCTTGATATAAATGTTTCAAAATGTGTTTGTAAACATGCTTAATGCTAGCAAGTCATGTTCGACGCTGCATAATCCTTTGAAAACTCTTTGGCCTAAAGTTCCTAAATGTATGTCGTTGCCACATTCTGAAGCAGAGAAGGGAAATTCAGGGGCCAGCTCTTAAGAAATGCAGTACTTTTATTTTTATTTTTACTATGTTGAGGACCCATTCTAAAGTCTCCTGTAGTTTTCTGACCTTGGCTTGTCCCTTGGAGTTGACCAGTCCCAGAGAGCTGACCAGTTCAGCATCTCAGCAACACCACCAGAACACATGTTCTGGTCATCTTTCTGCTCTGCCACCCTTATCGAGTCAGCAAACATTTCTTGTTGTCACAGTATTGCTGCTGCTGCTCCAGGCTTTACATCCTTCCAGTTCTTCTGGCATGTCTCTTCTTAAGAGCAAAGAAGAACTTAATTAGAAGTTATTCAGCAGATTTTGCATCCTGCTGACCACACTTTTGTCACATACTAGTGTCTAAAGTAGTGACTGGCAGAAAGAGTGGGTCCAAGACTAATTTATATCCTGGCGCTGAGGATTCACCTCTCAAACATTTGAACACTAGATATAAAAATTAGTTTCTTATTAGCAAGCAAACAGAAGAGATAGAGAATAATGGATTTGAAAAGGCAATCAACAGTATCTGTCTGTCTCCATCTATAGAACAGTTGTCCCTACTATTGTAAGTTAAATATAATATGTATTTGAAAAATATGTGAGCCCTTAGTGCTTGTTACTGGTTTCATAGATTGTTTTAGAAAGGTCTTCCTTTGCCAGCTTACCTAACAACCTGCTTTAGGTCAAGGAATGTAAAAATAATTTTGCTATTTGCCAGGGTATCAATAGTATATCATTATAAGGGTAAATCTATTACAGAAAACAGTGTAATTTATTTCAAATATGAACTGTAAATTGTTTTGAAGTTTTTCAATATTTAAAATTTATCTTCTATAAGCTCTCATTGTCATCACTGTTGCTAATATTAATAGTCTATGCCTTTGAAGCATGGCAGCCTGATGCCTCTTGGTTAACAATACCTTTTACCCACCTGCATTATTCAGAAAAGCCAGAGTTTTATCAACCCAATGGTATTCATGGATTTCAGTTTTTAAAAGGTTGAACACTATAAATGACAGGCAAAAATCAACAGATTACTTCATTTTGTTTTTTATTTTTTTACCGATTAGGGTAGGGAGAGGGGCTGCCCTGGTGGCTCAGCAGTGAAGAATCCACCTGCAATGCAGGAGACACGGGTTTGATCCCTGGGTTGAAAAGAGCCCCTGGAACAGGACATGGCAGCCCACTCCAGTATTCTTTGCTGGTGAATCTCCTGGGCAGAGAAGCCTGGTGGGCTACAGGTGATGCGCTTGCAGAGTTGGACACAACTGAAGCAACTGAGCACAGGGCAGGAGAGCCAGACGGGAAAACAAGTGTGCTCTTGAGCTCTTGTCTTCATTTGGTGGCTGGTTAGATGACAGGCTGCCCTCCAGGATTGTCTTTACAGAAGACACATTCCCCAAAGTTGATTTTTCTCTAAGTTCAGGAAGCAAATGTTTGTGTGAATCAGCAGGGATTGGCTAACCTCTCATACTAGCTTTGTCTGAAAATGACAGAGTGATTATTAGTTTGTCAGTTAAGCATCAAATATTTCTCTGCTCTGAAAAATGAGGCCTTAGCAGTCTTCAACTAATGTGTTTAATTTGTCACCTTTTGTCCTACTCCCACTTCCACTTTTAAAAAACCTCTTCCTTTTGCCAAAACAAATTATATCATTCTGACCAAGAACAACAGTGAAGGTGGAGATCAATTCTGAGCTTACCTCTTCTATGAGCAGTGAATGATTATTGCTAATCTTGTTTTATCTAGTGCTTCTGTCATCTAATATAGTGATTGGAGAAGAAGTTAACATTGCCTTTCCTATGGAGTCAAGAGGCACGGATAAGCTTACTCTGAAAAGTTGCATTTCCTGAAGTGAAGTTGGGGAGTGTATTAATCGACAGGAACTAAAATTTGTTTTTCTGAGTGTGCCTCATTTATTATAGATTGTAGAAGTTGGTTGTGAATTTGAGACAGATTTATGAAGATTTGGAGTTAATCCATCCCTACTATTTAATTAAGAATGAGGTGGCAGTCTTACTTTTTTTTAAACATAAATTATTCAGAAGTTCACCTTTTCCATAGCATGTTTGTTTGATTATTTTCATCTGCAGTGAAGTCTTAGAGACTATTACTCACACCCCAAATCCCCAGTTAAAGTCAAGGTAGACAAAAGTAACAGGGGTCATTTATAAACATCTGTCATATTAACTTCTGAAGACACTCAACTGTTTACTCTGATTTCTGTTTGTCCCAGGTGTGAGTTCATCAGATGAGACTCTTGGCAAGTTATCAGAGAACTGCCCCTGAGCCTCACCCTCTGCTAATAGCTGATAAGATTGTATCTACAACTTTTAAAATGTCCAGTATTCGCTCTTCCTAACTTCCTTTCCTCTTTCAACTCGCTTAATTGTCTTCCTTGATTACAGAGAAGTTTATAGCCATGACTTCTGAAGAGAAATTGATTAGTTCTCCAAAGATGGAAAGAGTGGTGTGAATCTCTGGAGCTGGGATCAGCAAACTGTGGCCTATACCTGGGTACATCTGGCCAGGGGATGTTGTTGGAATACAGCCACCTAGTTTTCATTTACACATTGTCTCTGCCTGCTTTGGGGTTTCAGTGGCAAAACTGAGTAGCTGCAACAAAGATCTGCCCATTTATAGAAAAGGTTTGCCAACTTGAGAAAAATTTAACCAGAGAGGCACTTGACGGAGAGGTAGTAGGCACAGTATAACAGTGAAGATCGAGAGTGCGTGCCACACTGCAAACAGTTTGTATACCGAATAATGAAGAGGCCCTCTTATATGCACACACTCCAGCCCCATCAGTTCAGTTCAGTTCAGTCGCTCAGTCATGTCCAACTCTTCGCGACCCCATAAATCGCAGCACGCCAGGCCTCCCTGTCCATCACCATCTCCCGGAGTTCACTCAGACTCATGTTCATTGAGTCCGTGATCCCATCCAGCCATCTCATCCTCTGTCGTCCCCTTCTCCTCCTGCCCCCCAATCCCTCCCAGCATCAGAGTCTTTTCCAGTGAGTCAACTCTTCGCATGAGGTGGCCAAAGTACTGGAGTTTCAGCTTCAGCATCATTCCTTCCAAAGAAATCCCAGGGCTGATCTCCTTCAGAATGGACTGGTTGGATCTCCTTGCAGTCCAAGGGACTCTCAAGAGTCTTCTCCAACACCACAGTTCAAAAGCATCAATTCTTCGGCACTCAGCCTTCTTCACAGTCCAACTCTCACATCCATACATGACCACAGGAAAAACTATAGCCTTGACTAGACGGACCTTAGTCGGCAAAGTAATGTCTCTGCATTTGAATATACTATGTAGGTTGGACATAACTTTTCTTCCAAGGAGTAAGTGTCTTTTAATGTCATGGCTGCAGTCACCATCTGCAGCGACTGTGGAGCCCCCAAAATAAAGTCTGACACTGTTTCCACTGTTTCCCCATCTATTTCCCAGGAAGTGATGGGACCGGATGCCATGATCTTTGTTTTCTGAATGTTGAGCTTTAAGCCAACTTGTTCGCTTTCCTCTTTCACTTTCATCAAGAGGCTTTTAGTTCTTCACTTTCTGTCATGAGGGTGGTATCATCTGCATATCTGAGGTTATTGATATTTCTCCCAGCAATCTTGATTCCAGCTTGTGTTTCTTCCAGTCCAGCGTTTCTCATGATGTACTCTGCATATAAGTTGAATAAACAGGGTGACAGTATGCAGCCTTGACGTACTCCTTTTCCTATTTGGAACCAATCTGTTGTTCCATGTCCAGTTCTAACTGTTGCTTCCTGACCTGCATACAGATTTTTCAAGAGGCAGGTTAAGTGGTCTGGTATTCCCATCTTTTTCAGAATTTTCCACAATTTATTGTGATCCACACAGTCAAAGGCTTTGGCATAGTCAATAAAGCAGAAATAGATGTTTTTCTGGAACTCTCTTGCTTTTTCCATGATCCAGTGGATGTTGGCAATTTGATCTCTGGTTCCTCTGCTTTTTCTAAAACTAGCTTGAACATCTGGGAGTTCACAGTTCACATATTGCTGAAGCCTGGCTTGGAGAATTTTGAGCATGACTTTACTAGCATGTGAGATGAGTGCAATTGTGCGGTAGTTTGAGCATTCTTTGGCATTGCCTTTCTTTGGAATTGGAAAGAAAACTGACCTTTTCCAGTCCTGTGGCCACTGCTGAGTTTTCCAAATTTGCTGGCATATTGAGGGCAGCACTTTCACAGCATCATCTTTCAGGATTTGAAATAGCTCCACTGGAATTCCATCACCTCCACTAGCTTTGTTCGTAGTGATGCTTTCTAAGGCCCACTTGACTTCACATTCCAAGATGTCTGGCTCTAATGATCACATCATCAAGATTATCTGGGTCATGAAGATCTTTTTGTACAGTTCTTCCATGTATTCTTGCCACCTCTTCTTAATATCTCCAGCCCCATAGTGTTCAGTTTATTTTTTAAAAGCTGCTTTTTTTGGATTGTTTTCTCCCTCCCTTCTACTCCCTCTCTTTTTCTCTTATAGATTTATTGAGGCATAATTAATATAAAATAAACTATGCAGTTTTTTAAAAGAGTATAAGTTTTAATGAGGTAAACCCATCACCATCATCAAGATAATGAACATACTCATTACCTCTAAAGGTTTCCATGAATTCCTGGTAACCCTTCTTTTCCTTCCTTACTTTCCCAGTCTTGTTCCCAGGCAAGCATTGGTCTGCTTTTTGTCACTCTAGATTGTTTTATACATTTTAGAATTTTAATGAATATATTTATACAGTATGTACATTTGGGGATTTTTTTTCCAGTCTTTTTTTTATTGTTGTTTAGTTGCTAAGTTGGGTCTGACTCTTTTGCGACCCGATGAACTGTAGCCCACCAGACTGCTCTGTCCATGAGATTTCCCAGGCAAGAATACTGGAGTGGATTGCCATTTCCTCCTTCAAGTGATCTTCCTGATCCACGGATTGAACCCACCTTTCTTGCATTGACAGGCAGATTCTTTACCACTGAGCCACCAGGGGAGCCCTCCCAGTTTTAAGCTATTAGAAATAAAGCTACATATGCGCATTCATATGCAAGTCTTTGTGTAGAGAGAACTTTCATGTCTCCTAGGTAAATACTTAAGGTGTGGCTCCAGTGGTAGAGTATGTGTATTTTTAACTTTTTAAAGAAACTGCCAAAATGTTTCTAAAGTGGTTGCACCATTTTACATTCCTGTCAGTAGTGTATGAGAATTTGAGTTGCTCTGCATCCTTAGCTGTTTATTCTTAACACTTTAAACATAACAGCCAAGAATCTTAGCTAGTTAAGGGAAGCTATTAGCAGATCCAGAGAATTGGAAGGGACAATTAAAAATGACTATAACTTTAGATCCTCTGTTCAGAAAGGGAAAGATATTGCATCCCTGAAGCAGGAATAGGATGCTAGGGGAAAAAAATCAGAAAACAAAATGAGTTCTTTTTTAAAAATTGAAGTACAGATGATTTATAGTGTTTTGTTAATTTCAGATATGTCAAAAAGAATTCTTGATAATAAAAAGTGAAATGTTTAGAAGATGAAATAGGAGTAATCTTTCAATAAATAGATAAAGAGACAAAGGGATGAATGACGAAGAAGAGGAATTTTCAAGGATCCATCCAAGAGGTCTAATGCCTGTCTAATAGCAATTATAATGCAAGAGGACAGAAAATGGAGAGAGGAAATCATCCAATAATGAATATAAGGAAATTAAAAATGGGCTAAAGATCCTAATAGGCACCTCACCAAAGAAGACATACAGATGACAAGGAAGCATATGAAAAGATGCTTAACATCATATGGCATTAGGGTATTGTAAGTTAAAACAACAATGAGGTAACCCTACATATCTCTAACAATGAGTGAAACGCAAAACACTGGCAACTTTGAATGCTGGCAAAGATACGAGACTACAAGAACTCTCATTCGTTTCCAATGGGAACACAATAGTTCATGCAGCCACTCTAAAAATAGTTTGGCACTTTCTTACATAACTACCTGTACTCTTACCATACAGCAATGGTTCACCTTGGTATTTACCGAAAAGAATTGAACACTTTCTAGCCACACAAAAATCCTCAGCTGTTTTTAACAGCTTTATTCGTAATTGCCAGAACCTGGAAGCAACCAAGATGTACTTCAGTAAGTGAATGGGTAAATAAACTGATATATCCAGGCAATGGAAAATTATTCAGAGCTAAAAGAGTTATCAAGCTGCGAGAAGACCATGGAGGAAACTTACATGCATATTACTAAGTGAAAAGCAAATCTGAAAAGCCTGTTTACTGGATGATTCCAATTCAATTACATTCCAGGGAGACAGTATAAAGATCAGTAGTTTCACTGGGTCAACAGGGGAGGGAAGGATGAATAGAGCATAGAGGGTTTATAGAACAGCGAAACCATTCTGTATAATATTGTAATAATGGATATATTTTATTACATATTTGTCAAAACTCATAAAATGTACAACACCAAGAATGAAGTCTCATGTAAACTGTGGACTTTGGATGATAATGACATGTCATTGTGTGTTTATGGCTTTTAACAAAGATACTGCTGTGGTGAGAAATGTTGACAGTGGTAGGGGTTGTGCATATGTGGGAACAGTGAACATATGGGAACTCTCTGTACTTTCTTCTCAGTTTTGCCATGAACCTAATGCTGCTCTAAAGAGCAGCATTTTACAAGTCCTACTTTTAAAGAAAGCTTTGGATCTTGCCTTCTACAAAAAAAGACAAAATATTCAAAGATACCAGGGATATATAAGTTTGAGAATAGAGGGGATGTGAGTTCTGGAAGTTAGATTCTGAATTACGTATTTATTGAGAGTTTGCAAGAAACTGATATTATGGAAGCATAACTATGCTTGTCAATTACTTCTAGTCACTAGACTATCACAGCACACTTGTTTGTATGTCTTGTCAGTGGTTCTCGAAGTGTGGTCCTGAACCAGCCATGTCAGCATCACCCTGTAACTTTTTGGAAGTAAAAATTCTTAGGCCTTATTTCAGAATCAGAAACTTTGGAGCTGGACCCAGCTGTCAGTGTTCTGAACCCCTTCAGGTGACACTAGGGCTTGCCAACTTTTAAGAACTACTGTTCTTAAGATGTAGAACTTCTGCATTCAGCCAAGTTATTATCTGCGTGCAAAGCGTCCACCCATTAGGGACCATGGTTGCATGCAACAGAAGCTGTCTTAGGTTAAAAAATAAAAGTAGAAGAAAAATACTGTCTTGGATTGGTACTGTATTGGTAATTTCCAGATCAAAGAAACAACCAGACCTCAGGAAAAGTAACCAAGGAAACAGAATCTTAAGAGTGTTAAAAGCTGATGTTCTTTCAACTGCCTTCTGTACAAATATGACTTCACTAAAGCCCAGAATGTTAGAATAGAGAATACAAGTGGCAGAGAGAGGAGGGGTATGCGCATGCCTAGTGGCAGTTCTAGGGAGATGGGTAATAGGGAAGTAAAACACCCAACTTCAACTTCAAGGAGGTGGGGCCCACAGATCAAGGTGCAGGAGATTTGACACTGGATGTGTCTGGATTTGAGTCCCAACTCTACTGCTTATTAACATTAGTACTTTGGAGAAATTACCTAACATGACCAAGTATCAGTTATAAGATGAGCTGGGTTGCCATGAGGACTAGAGAAAATGTAGACAAAGCACCCGGCACATAGTAGGTAGAAACTTCTATAGGACATTGTCACCAATCTTTGAATCATCAGCTTTTGTCGATTTCACTTCCCATAGTTTTAGGGAGGGTTCCTTGGATACTGCCTGTGTATTCCCTAAATGTTACCCAATGGTACCCTAGGGGTTAGAACAGGTTAATACTCTTCCTAACATGTCCTGTACTTCCAGAGATTAGGTTCAGCTGTAGAGGATTTAGCTGAAGGTGAGAGAAAGTAGTCTTTTAAAATAAAGTCATTAAGAGCTGGCCTCCCCGTTGTATTCCAGTGAGGGGAATGAGTCACGGTTTCCCTGCCAACATGTATGTATAAATACAGGGCAAGGTTAAGCAACTCCCTGCTCTTGCCTTATTCTTTGTGCCATAACAGCAGCTTGTGAAATGATGAAAAATGCAGTGATTGCATGACCTAACTCAGGCCGGAGGTTCAAGTGGGAAACATGTGTGGGCCTTTCTCTTTCATACACATACTCAACATAGAGCAGTCAGCAGGGATTTTGAAACAGGTCCTTGTGGAAATGGATCCAAGGCCCTACACCTACTCATTACATAACTTGAGGTTAAGGAAACAAAGCCTGGTGGATGGGTGTTCCTGGGTATGCAAGCCAGAGAAATACACATGAGATACCGGGACCCTACCCTATACTTACTAAGCAGAAAAAGGAGCCAGTAATGACCTCTTTATCATGGATGGCCAGAATATTTTCTTCTTAGGAGGGTCCAGGGGGAGAAGGGAAAAGATGAACATCTGTGAGCACCTACTGTATATTAGAGAACAGGCTGGGTGATTTGCTGAGGGTTTTTTCAATCTTCAGAAGAGTTCCCATTTTTTTATGAGGTCACAATCTTCAAATTATGGTGGAGAAACAGGAACTCAGAAAAGTGAAATCAAATTCCTGGCTAATAACAGGAGCACGCTCTCAGTGGTATCTATGCAGCCACAGGTTCATCTATTAGCTCAATATCTTACTGGAGTGGGAAAGCAACAAGGCCACGCCTCAAGCCCTGTTTGGCCCTGTCCCAGTGAGACAGTGTGAGATGAGAGTCTGATGCTATTGACCTTCACTTGACAGGCATCCAAAGCCCACCAGGAATGAATTTGCCTGCAGTTCTTTTGGAGCAAGAAAATGTATCCATCACCTTTAGTAGCTGAAAAATAGAAGGAACTATACTCTTGATACAAAGAGATAAACACTGGAGCTTTCTAAGCTCAACTTCATCTTTGCACAGGCTTCTCAATGAGAAAGAACACAGTAGACTCAAAAGTCTAAGGCTTTTGCTGTGTTATCCAGAGACAGTAAAATTGTTTCTTATTGTTAATTTTTTCAGTCTTGACAACTTGATGATCATGAAAAGGTAATTTAGCTAATGTCCTTTGAAGTCCCACATGTACCATCCAATCAAGCCAAAAATGGAAGGTTCACATTTTAAAATATTTTTCCCTGCTTTCATGAACTTATTTATTCACTGAAGCACAATATATATTTACTGATAGATTATTGTATGTCAGACATTATGCTCTTGGCAGACACAGCAGAAATCAAGGCATTAATCTCTCCTTAAGAGACTCTTGGTCTAGTAGTGAAAACAACAAGACCTGGATGATGATATAGATACATGCAGGGCACTGGGAGAACTCAGAGGGTGGGTTCCACCAGGAGTAGCATCTGACAGTTCTACTGAGAAGCTGAAAGGTGGGGGAAGGAGCACTTGCAGAGACAGAAATGGGGAAGCACAGTGTCTCAAACAAAGACCACTACATGAAAAGAAGAGAGTCTTTATGCTTTGGGAAAAAGCAAGTAATCCAAAATTTGAAAGAGTGAGGCTTGAGGAATATATCAAAGGAAGTGAAGTCAGAAAAATAAATAGCTCAATGAAAAGGGAGGTTACATATTTGCCCAGGATCACAGTTTACCAAGCATTAGGTCTGGAACACCAGTCTTCTGCCTTTGATTATAGGAAAATGGCAACTACACAAATCTAATGCTTGTATAAATGTGATCCCTGACCTTCAGAGAATATTGAACATTGCTGAAAGAACTGAAAGGTACATTGCAATTCCTTGCGGTAAAGTTAGATTCAATCATATAGTTAAAGTTGGTATCTTTTATGATAATTCTTTTATATGGTATACAATCCATATTCCAATAAGAAGTGCTGAATAGCATCTTTGTGTCTGGCTAAAGTTAAATGAAGAACTCCTGAAATCCTGAAATCATGGCTCCCTTGCCCACCTGGTATTAATATGTATCTCTTCACCTGCATGCGTGTTTGCACTGCGTGCATACCACTACCTAGTTCCTCCTTCACCTTGCCTGTCTCTTCCTACTGAGCACTCAGACTACATGCTTTTGTAGCACTGAGTCACCATGTGGGAAGTCCAGCTGTCTGAAGCCACCCTGCTATAACATCATATACAAAAATAGCCTACAGGTAGAAGAATATGCAAAAGGGCCCTAACTCTTCCCATCTCTAGCTTTAAGAGTTTCTATTCCAAGCGTCAGGTCAAAGAGTCCTTTGAAATGACCTCTACTCAGTCACCATCTGACTGCAACCTCTTGAGCGACCTCAAGTCAGAAAAGCTCAACCAAACTGCTCCTGAATCCTTAATTCTCAGAAACTGAGAGGTAATAGATGCTGATTGTTGTTTAAGAAAGTAAGTTATAGGATAATACATTATGCAGGAGTAAGTGGTACAGATTGTCAATGGTGTTTGGAGTAGGAAGCCCAAATGATACAGAGTGGTGTTTCTTACAGTGTCTGGCTCGATGTACCTTTGTTCTGGCTTTTTTTTCCCTTATCTTCATTTACCTAAAACCACCCATACTTGAAGGTTCATTTCAGATCCCCCCCACTTCTCAGTTTTTCTCTGATCACCCTGATTCATAATGAACTCTGTCCTCATTATAAACATATATATAATTTTATTTGTTTCTTGTTGGCTGTGCTTGGTCCTTGTTGTTGCACAGGCTTCTCTCTTAGTTGTGGTATGTGGGCTTCTCATTGCAGCGGCTTCTTTGGTTGTGAAGCATAGGCTCTAGGCCACTTGGACTTTAGTAGTTGCAGCTCCTAAGCTCTAGAGCACAGGCTCAATAGTTGTGGCACACAGGCTTAGCTGGTCCATAGACTGAGGAATCCTCCCAGAGGATGGATCAAAACTGCATCTCCTGACTTGGCAGGAAGATTCTTCACCACTGAGCCACCAGAGAAGCCTGATCTCTGTCCTCTCTGAGGTCAAGACCAAGAGTTCTCAGACTTGCCTGAAAAGCAGAATCCTTGTGGAGTTTATTAAAGAAACAAATGCCCAGGTCCACTGAATCATAATGGATAGGGTGGAGACCAACCATCTTTACTGGCCTGACATCAGCTGGTGGACTGGTGTGGATCAGCTTTTGGAAACCATTTTTCTGGACCGCAGATCTGAGTACAAGATTACTCACTGCCTTGTAATACCCACTGCCCTGCAATGAATCTTTAAATGTGTGAAGAGTAGAACACTGCCCCTTTGTGCATGCACTTAATGAAGATTTATTGGGCATCTGCTGCTTTCTGGGCATCACACTAAGTGATGGCAGTACAGAGATGAGTAAGCACAGGATCTATCTCAAAGAGACCTCAGGCACTTCCTCCAGGGCAGAAGACAGGGCCATGACTCAGGGAGGCAAGCAGCTGGAGGTGGGATGGAGCAGCATATTCAGCTGGTGCTAAAACTCCCTGAAGCTTTTCCGAGCACAGTCAGCCAGGCAAACAGGTAGGGCCAGGATGAGCAGGCTGCCGTGCTTCTAACCATTCTTGTTCATGCACAGACCTTTTCTCCACTTCAAGGCTTCCTTGAGGGTCAACATGTTCCAAGTTTGCCTGTAGAAAACTGTCTTCAGAGATGACCAAACATTGTGTTCTCTGAGGTCTTTACCCACTGATGGCTGGTCTTGCCCAGAGAAGAGTCAATATTCTAACCAACTATATATGTTAAGCACTTACATTCCAGGTTACTGACCTAAGCAGTTTCCCCCATTCTCTAAGAGCACTTGTTTGAGAGAAGCATTAGTATTTTACCCCTGTTGTCTCCCTCACTGCTATATCTGCTGCTGTGCCTACCTAACTCGGTTCCTCCGGCCCTATGCCCACCATCACCTATGTCTAACCTGGCACCAGCTAATGCAGACATCTGATACCTGAGAATAAGTTTGCCAACATTACACTTAAACCCACTGTATTCCTTTCCTATTGCTCCTGTAAAAATATTACCACAAGCTCAGCAGTTCAAAGTAACATAAATTTCCAAGCATACCCGTTTTTATTGTGCTTTGCTTTATTGCCACAACAATTGGGTCCTCAACTCTGCTTCCTGACCTGGTGCTGTCTCTCTGACTGCCTGCTTTCCCTTACCATCTTACCATCTTAATATTTTCATGCTTTTTATCATCCTTCAAGGCCCAGCCAATTGCCTTGTCACTGAAGTATTGACAGAAATCGCCAGCCATAACCAGTGCTTCCCTCCTGCCACTTCTTGGGACATCTGCACCTTCTTCCTAGGAACATATTGTACAGAGTTCTTAATCTTCACGGCTTTGTAAGCTGCTAAGAGAGGCGGATAAAGAAGATGTAAAACATATATACGCTGGAATATTACTCAGCTATAAAAAGAATGGAATAATGCCATTAGCAGTGCCATGGATGGACCGAGAGACTGTCGTTCGAAGTGAAGTAAGTCAGACAGAGAAAGACAAATGTCATGACATCATGTATTTGCGGAATCTAAAAAGAAAGGTAAAAAGGAATCTACTTACGAAAGAGAAATAGAGTCACTGATGTAGAAAACAAACTATGGTTACCAAGGAGGGAGAAGGAGGAAAGGTGAATGGGAGATCGGGATTGACATATGTACACTAAAATACAGAGCCGATAAGAACCTACTGGATAGCACAGGGAGCTCTACTCAACAGTCTGTAATGACCTATACGGGAATAGAATCGAAGAAAGACACGAGCAGATCTCACTCACTTTGCTGCACAGCAAAATAATGCAACATTTTAAATAACTCTACTCCAATAAAAATTACTTTAAAAATAAATTAAAAAAAAAGCAAAATGTATTTATTCTTTACTCTATTTCCTAGACACCGGTCTTGCTATAGCGTACTCCAGATGCAGATCTGCTAAGTGCGTGAATGAACAAATGAACACAAAACATCAATGCTTTCTTCAGTAACACCGCCATGACAAGTTGGAAATTGACTCAGCTGGGCTTATGAAAGTCAGTACGTTCCTTCAACAATACATTTTTACTCAACAGGAGACTCAGAATACCAATTAGCAGAAAAATCTCCAGTCACCTGTAATTACAAGATTTCTTTCTCAAACATGCAAATACCCGTTGTAAAAACAAACAAAAAGACCACCAGAAAATGAGAGGTACATGAGATGTGTTTATATATGGGTAGACATATCAATCTTCTCAAATCAATGGAAATTTTGTGTCTTGCCAGCACAATATAATGACCGTCAGATTCCCCAAATTACTTTCTGTGTCTACATTCCTGTATTATAAACTTTTGGGGGCAGAGCTAATAAGGAGTAGAAATAAAGTAGGTGGAGGAAAGAAGGAAAGGATTTAAGAAGGAGATGCTTCCAAGCTAAATCACACAAAAAATGAAACACCCTTTCCAGCAATGAGGTTCCATGCGGCTTTTGACAATGATTCAAAGCTATTACGCTTCTTTAATTCCTAGATGTGTCAGCCTAGAGAGGTTTCATTATTCCCACCAAAACCAGAGATACTTCAGATTTAGGTGATCCACACCCTTGGAATCAAGGCACTAATGTGTTCTGCTGGAGGCAGTGAAAAGCTTAGCATCTTGCTTTCAAAAAGAAAGATTTCCTGTAAAACAACTGGAGTCAGTCACTGGTGGATGCAGTCCAGGTTATTACGGCTTACACGGCTGAGGTGAGCCTGGGCTAAGAAAGAGTTCCTGCTTGTTTTTCACTTCATTCTCTGTTTTGAAGATTCTTTCCATGGGCTTTGAAAGCTTCAGTGGTTGGTTAGACCATATTGTGTTCGTAAGAGCTTCAGGGATTTAGCAAAACACTCTCTTTGCCTTGAACTAATTTCCCTCACTCAGGGACAGATCTATGATTCAGCTTCATCAAATAGCTTGGGAATTCAGTGATGATGGGTAATTGTCCTTTAATGCCAAGTTGATGGGCTCTTGAGGCACTTAACTATCATTAACTAATTAAACTACATATAAACATTCACCTGCCCTGGCTAACGACCAAGTGGAGGCCAAGGTCATCACCAAAAAGCAGGCTCACTAAGTTTCAGCTATCATGTGTTGTCAAAGCTCATTGTTTTGTTCCTTTGGCATAAATTTTGCTTTCATTAATGTTACCAGGGTGCAGAAGCAAATGATCAATCAAGTAAATTTCCCCACAAGAATAATTCTTAATCAGAGCATATGTCCCTTTGAGGGGTCTTAACAGATCTGTTATGGGAGTCAGGGGCACAGAGTTCAAACTGTTCTAATATACCTTCCTAAGGATGTCACATTCTCCAATCTCCATTTGAGCTAGTGAGCTCATTATTTCTATTGGCATTCTTTAGTGGCATTCTTCAAGTTTTAGGCGGGAGAAAATAATGTGACTTCATACTGACGTTGAAATATGTTTAAATTTTAATTCTTGTATATTAAAGAATCGGTCTAGACCGATTCATTTAAACTTGATACTAACCAGGTTCTCAACCATAACTGCACATGGGAATCACTTCTGGTTTCTTAAAAAAATTCTGGAGCCAAAGTCCCTTCCCTGAGGATTGTACTTTATTAACTCTGAAGGAAGCCTTTGGTGTGTGTTTGTGTGTGTATGTGTATGCACACATATATACATATAAATGTATATATATATGTGTCTAAAGTTTATGGTAATATTAATGCATTGATGTTTATTTGATCAATAATCAAAAAAATCAGTGACCTAAAATTGTTTTTATTTAATGAATATTCACTGAATACTTGCTACAAACGGGGTGTAATGCTGAGTAAAATATAGCCTTACCCTAAAGGAATTTACAATGACTTTTAACCACTAGACAAGAAACACATCTTATTCATCTTTGTAGCATCTCCTACATCTGGAACAGACACTGGCTCATAATAGAAATTCAATTCACATTTGTTCCATCAGTGAGTGACTTCATGTTCTTCCTACAGCACATAGATATCTATTCTGAGGCTGATTTTTTTCTTGAGTTGGCCATCTTTAGGTTCTGTCAATGTTCTGTTCTGTAGTTTCACCTTCTTGCAGTTCTTCGAACTTGCCCTGCTCTCTCTCACCACAGAGATGTCACACCCCTTTCCATCCCTCTTCCACCTTTCTTAGCCTAGTGGACTTCTATTCGCCCCTTAAATCTCAGCTCAAAGACCATTTACCCATGGATTCCTTCCTTGACATCCACTGTAGACCTTGTCCCCTATATGGACAACCCAAGTTCACTTCTTTCCCTCTACTCTCTTATAAGACCATGTTTCTTTCATGCAGGACTCATATAAATTTGAAATTCTATAGTCAGAAATGCAATTATTTCTTTAGTAGGTCTCTTTACCTCCTTCACCAAATAAAAAGCACCATAAGAACAGGCACAGTGTGTCTACTCTCACATCTCCAGAAGTTCACATTGCCTGCACACAGAAAGGATGAAAGAATTAGTTGCATCCAAGAGCTATTAGGATGAATAAGTAAATGGCAGAGAGGTCCATTTGTCAGCACAAGAGCTGACAAGCAAGGTAACAAGCAGTTGCAGGGATCAAAAAGCAGAATAGGGATAAAATAGTGAATTTTTGCCAGAAAGACTCAGGACCAAAAGAAGTGAGAATAGGGGAAAGTCATTTTTGTCTGTCCTGTCCCAGAAAAATAGACAAAGCACCATTTCCATAGCATAAGCAACATTCAGTGGCCACTATTTTATCAACCATGCACTGGTGCTTGTGAAAAACTCAGGCTTGGCAACCACGTTCTGAAAGTACTCTTCTTGTCTTATCCTTTCACTTTCACCATTAACTATTTGAGATCTCTTGATTGACAAGCTGGGACAGCAGCTTTACAACATGCTTAGGAGAGCAGGCTCAGGAAGCAGGCTGCCTGGGATCAACTCCTCGCTCTGCTTCTAGTTACTGTGCGAATGGAAGATCTTCAGCATTGTGAACCTCAGTTTCCCTGTTCATGAAGTGGGGATGCTAACAGAACCAGCTCCCTGGGATCATGATGAGAATTAAACGAGTCAATTAAGGACCTGGTTCACATCCCACCATATAGGTTCTCACTATTTTATTAGTGGTTCAATTATTAATAATGGATTGATAATGGAAAGGGAAAAATGGAAACTAGCACTTACGGAACACCTACCATGTGTCAGGAACTGCCCAAAACCCTTCAGGTCAAGTTGTGCATTGTGGTCAGTCGCTCAGTCGTGTCTGACTCTGCAAACCCATGGACTGTAACCTACCAGGCTTCTCTGTCCATGGGGTTCCCCAGGCTATGGGTTGCTGTGCCCTCCTCCAGAGGATCTTCCCAACCCAGGGATCGATCCTGCATCTCCTGTGTCTCCTGCATTGGCAGGTGGATTCTTTACCACCAGCGCCACCTGGGTAGCCCAGGTAGGTCAACTTGATCCTCATTCAGTCCTTATAACAATCCCCAAAGGTGGTTAAAACTTACCTACGAGGAGGTTATAAATCTTGCCAGTATTCACAAAGAGAACTGTTATCTGCTTCTTCTGCTGTGGGAATATTGATTCTTTAAGAAGCAGAATAGATTATATCTTGCTGGGACTATTTCTTATAAAATTTATGGTTAAAGAAAATTCCTTGGAAGACATTAAGACAATGTTTGTATCCATGGCAACTCCCTCCACTTTGAAGGCAATGACCATTATTCTGATTTCCCCAAGCACAACCTTGAAGAATATCAAGCTTAAATCATCCACACTGAGAAAAGCTCACAGCTTAGCATCAGAAAGTCCTGGTAGCTTTGGGACTTTAAACCAGCTCCATAATTTCTCTGAACTTCACTTTCCTGTTTTTGAAAAATGGGAATGATAAATGGGGCACCTAATGCCAGCCTCGCCTGCCTCATAAAGTTGGAGTGATGATTGAATCACTGCCACTTGAAGCATGATCTGTCCATGGGCCATCATCTACCCCATGACCCTAGTCTCAGCCCAGATCATTGAATCAGGATTTCTGGGAGTGGAGACGAGGAATATGTTTAAACACTATTCTTTGGCATGTGAAAGTCTGAGAGGAATGGAATTAAATAATGCAGTGGATAAACAAGCATTTTGTAGATGTTAAAACATTTATACAAACAAATGTGATCTATTTCTGTCCAACCTTCTCCCACCTACATTCTTCCTTCTCTTCTCCCTGCTGTCTCTCTCTCAGCTCTACTTCCTTTATCGCTCACTGTCTCTCAGCAAATTCACCCCCTGCTCCTCCCACCAAACTGAAAATATTGTCTGCAGAGAACCTGTACCCTTCTCGGTTTTCGTGGTTCTGAAAGCAATAGTGAAGTGAAAGTGAAAGTTGCTCAGACATGTCCAACTCTTGTCAACCCCATGGACTAGTCCATGGAATTCTCCAGGCCAGAATACTAGAGTGGGTAGCCTTTCCCTTCTCCAGAGGATCTTCCCAACCACGGTGTCGAACCCAGGTCTCCTGCATTGCGGGCAGGTTCTTTACCAGCTGAGCCACAAGGGAAGCCCAAGAACACTGGAGTGGGTAGCCTATCCCTTCTCCAGGGGATCTTCCCAACCCAGGAATAGAACCAGGGTTATCCGCATTGCAGGCAGATTTTTACCAACTGAGCTATCAGGGAAGCCCCATTTACGATATAAGACATTTGCAATATAGTGTCTGATAAATGAATAGTCAGATTAAGAAACTGAAAAATGGTGTTCAACTGTGTTAGCTTTTTTCTTTTTATACACAAAATCTTATTCTGTCTACAGAATAGTTTCCTTCCAGTAAACCTCAAATGCTGTCATGGGTCACGACTCATGCATCTTTGCCTTCATGTGATCTTTCTGAAGCAGGCAGAGGCAACCAGCAGCCCCCAGCCCAACCCCACCCCATTTCCTACCTGGACAAATGTTGAGATAGTAACAGAGAGTTTGGGTGATTGCCTCATAACAAACAGGAAGGAGGGAAGAGTCAGCATCAGAGACTGGTATGTAGACATCCCAACCCCTGGCCCATTGCCCTTCGTCCTCAGGAAATTTGCAACTAGAACATCAGATGAACCCCAGCTCTCTTCTTTTCAGTAGGAGGTCTGGGAAGAATATGTAACTTCTTTCTACCTGTATGCTTTGAGATTTAAATTAGAGAGCATTGGTAAAATGCCTGGAGCATACCAAGTGCTTGGTAAATATTACATCTCTTTCCCCATATTCTTTTGGGCTGGCTCCTGCAAATGTTATCAGCAAAACGTACTTGGCTGTCTGCACCAACCGTGCCTCACGTGCAGGCCACGGAGTGCAGTCCTGCCCTTTGACCTGCATTCCTTCAACAGCTGGGGCAATGGGACTGTTGAAGCTGAAAAGTGAAAAATGCGACCAGCCTAGTTTTCTAAATATGCATTTCTTGGACTACCTGAATCAAAATCTCTGGCATCTGTTAAAAAAGCAGACTCCTGAGACCTACCCAAGATTTCCAGGGATGGATCCTAGGAAACTGTATTTTTGTGTGAGCACCCCAGGTAAACTTTATACCCACTAAAATTTGGGAACCACTGTTCTAGCTCCTTTGGTTTCAGCTTTGATGATACACTAGAAAGAACTGGGGAACTTTTAAAAAATTTTAATTGGAGGATAATTGCTTTTGATGTTGTGTTGGTTTCTGCTCTACAACAACACGAATCAGCCGTAAGTGTACATATATCACCTCCCTCCTGCTCCTTCTTCTCACCCCCCTCATCCCACCTCTTTAGGTCATTAGAGAGTGCCAGTCTGGCCTCCCTCTGCTATGCAGTGCCTTCCCTCTACCCATCTATTTCAGACATGGTGGTGTACATATGGCAATGCCACTCTCTTGATTCGTCCCACCCTCTCCTTCCCTCTCCTTGACTACGCCAAAGCCTTTGATTGTGTGGATCACAACAAATTGTGGAAAATTCTTCAAGAGATGGGCATACCAGAGCACCTGACCTGCCTCCTGAGTAATCTGTATGCAGGTCTAGAGGCAACAGTTAGAACTGGATGTGGAACAACAGATGGTTCCAAATCGGGAAAGGAGTACGTCAAGGTCATATTTTGTCATCCTGCTTATTTAACTTATACGCAGAGTACATCATGTGAAATGCCAGGCTGGATAAAGCCCAAGCTGGAATCAAGATTATTGGGAGAAATATCAATAACCTCATATACACAGATGACATCACTCTTATGGTAGAAAGTGCAGAAGAACTAAAGAGCCTCTTAATGAAAGTAGAAGAGGAGAGTGAAAAATGTTGGCTTAAAACTCAACATTCAGAAAACTAAGATCATGGCATCTGGTCCCAACACTTTGTGGCAAATAGATGGGGAAACAATGGGAACAGTGACAGATTTTTGGGGCGGGGGAGAAGGCTCCAAAGTCACTGCAGATGGTGATTGCAGCCATGAAATTAAAAGACGCTTACTCCTTGGAAGGAAAGTTATGACCAACCTAGATGGCATGT
This sequence comes from Nanger dama, assembly GCA_917880005.1. NCBI lineage: Eukaryota > Metazoa > Chordata > Mammalia > Artiodactyla > Bovidae > Nanger > Nanger dama. The sequence goes on along the minus strand of CAKJTW010000037.1, from coordinate 273,561 downwards.
TAAAAACCAGAGACATTACTTTACGAACAAAGGTCCATCTAGTCAAACCTATGGTTTTTCCAGTAGTCATGTATGAATGTGCAATTTGGACTATAAAGAAGGCTAAGCACCGAGGAACTGATGCTTTTGAACTGTGGTGTTGGAGAAGACTTTTGGAGTCCATCCTAAAGGAAATCAGTCCTGCACATTCATTGGAAGGACCGATGCTGAACTGACTGAACTGACTCCTTCCCCCACTGTGTCCACAAAACTGTTCTCTACATCTGTGTGTCTATTCCTGCCCTGCAAATAGGTTCATCAGTACTATTTTTCAAGATTCCATGTATATGCATTAACATGCGATATTTATGGGAACTTTTGAGAAATATCAAAGCCCAAGTAACTACCCAGAAAATCTGAATAAGAATATCAGGTCAGGGGCAGACATCAGATGAGGGTTAGGATAGCTGGATGGTAGGAGTGGAGGGGGAAACAGCAACCACTGAGACCTCTTTTGCCCTTTAATTAATCCATTAGCTTTTAAATTCATCTGCTATTGGAGGACAAAGAAAATGATGTCAAGAAATGATACAAAATATTTTTAATTATTGTTTCCTAAATCAAAAGTGTAATCTGATCTGTCAGTGGTAGTTTGAAAGGAAGCCCTTTTCTGTTTGTGTGTGTGTGTGTGTGTGTGTGTGTGGCGCGCACGCCTGCGTAGGATTTGTAGAAGATATAAGGCCATAATGAGCTGAAAGCAAGGTTAAGTTTCTTCCTAAGCTACCTTCCAACAAAGATGCTTGTATGACCAGTGTTTACTGTTGCACTGAGGAGCACCTACCTAGCATTTAAACAGCCTGCACTTTTAATTATTATACTAACATTTTGTCAACTGTCAAAGGCTCAGAAATAATTTAATATCCTCCCATCTCTATGCAACACATTTATTGATATTCATGAAGTGAGTTCCCCCAGCAGTGTCTAGACTGAATGTCAATAGGGTCTGCTGAGGGAGATCTTTTTCACAGAGGGAGGATATTAATAATGGAATTCAGAAATTATTTTTAATTTCAGTTTAATAAAGGATTAGATGGGACAAGACCACTGTGTTCCCTTAATCGTCTGAGGCATAAATAAATGTAACCAGGCCAAGTCATTTTGAATTTCAAAGATGAGAAATGATCAAGTTAACATAATTCCCTTTTAGCTGATATCACCTCATGATTATACAGGCCAAACTCTAGTCTTCTGTCTTACACCAAAGGGTTATTTGCTTGTGTCCTTTGCAAAAGGAATAGTGACTTTGGGGAGGTGGCCTCCCACTTTTGGAAACCCGAATTGTGAAAATGATGAAAAACTGCGTTTGGCAGACATCCTTGGCAGTAACCTCAAAAAGAAACTGGGAACAACAAGGATGTATTGTCCAGCACAGGGAAATATTGCCATTATTTTGTAATAAACTTAAATGAAGTATATAAAATATATTGAATCACTAGATTGTATACCTGGAACTAATATAATATTGTAAGTCAACTATATGTAGATGTATATTTAATTTTATCTATTTACAAAATAAATAAATCCCCTAGTAGCTCAGATGGCAAATCATCTGCCTGAAATGTGGGAGACCAGGGTTCGATCCTTGGGTTGGGAAGGTCCCCTGGAGAAGGAAATGGCAATCCACTCTAGTGTTCTTGCCTGAAGAATCCCATGGACAGAGGAGCCTGGTGGGCTACAATCCACGGGGTCGTAAAGAGTCAGACACAACTGAGCGACTAACACACACACACATTTATAAAATAGATATATAATAGATGGATAGGTAGATTAAAAAATAGTCCAAGCTTCATCATGGTAAAGAAGGAAGGACTGCTTCATATTAAGGATCCAACAAAGTCATCACTGTCCTTGGGCATACTGTAGATACTCTGCTAAACTTTCCGCAAGCTTTTTACAATTAACCTTCAAACAACCCCAGGAAATAAATATGTCTAGTTATTACTTCTGAATTTATTGTTGGTTTGTGAAGACCTCTGCTTCAGAGGGTTGAGTTAATCATACTCCCCAGTGGATGTATTCTTTTATTATTTATCTCTACAGACCCCCTTTAACTGATTTATTTATCCCTTTTTATTCCACACTCCATTCCCTCCCTCCATTTCACAGAGAACTGTTTCATTGTATTCATCTGTGTGTTTTGCTTGGCTGTGGTCTTACATAGTGTGTACCTGAGTTTCTTTTTCACTGGAGCTTTGTTTTTAGTGCCATTGATGTTTCTCTGTTTACCTGCAACACAAGGTGTATATTTACTAGCTCTGTTTTACAAGATGAAAGTCAGAAAGTAATCTTAATTGCTTAACAGCATCACAAGGATATTAAACTGTAGAGACAGTCTTCAGGTGTCTTTTCTTCCAGAGAGAGTGTTCTTGACTCTTCCAGTATATTGCTTCTCTTTTCTGGTAATGCGTATTTACTCTTTTTATTTTCATTTTATATTGGGGTATCATTGATTAACAATGTTGTGTTTGTTTCAGGTGAACGGCGAAGTGATTCCATTATACACATACATGTATCTATTCTTCTTCAAATCCTTTTCTCATTCGGGTTATTATGGAATATTGAGCAGAGTTCCCTGTGCTGCACGGTAGGTCCTTGTTTGTTATCTATTTTAAATAGAGCAGTGTGTGTGTGTTTATCACTTCCCTTTGAAAATATTATGTGGTTTGTTTTACACAAGAACCCTGTGAAGTGGGTTCTCGGTAAGTAACTTGTCCCAAGATCATTACTCTAGATAGCAACAGAATTTGGATTACAATTCAGATCTGTCTGACCCCTGAACCTATGTGCTTTTTATTTTTAATCTAATGACCTATCACTACTAGAGTCTCCAGATTTATCTCCTTCTTCAAACTTCTTGCTCTGTCTTATTCTTGTTTAGGGGATTGGAGGAAGGAGATGGATACCTTTTATTGTCAAATAGCACCATGTGGGTGAGAAAGGGTCTTGCAGAGAGAGTCCCGCTGGGTTGTGACGGTTCCAGTATCACCATGGCAGGTACTACGGTGATTAGTCCCGTCTGGACCTATGGGGTGAAGTAAAGGTACACAGTCCCTTCTCTCAGAGTGAATTTCTGCCAAGGTCTCATGTTGGGATAATGAGAGAACTGTGGCCTTCTTTCTCCAAGGCTGACATGATGCAATAGGTCTGGTGATAGGAGGTTTTGCTTTCTGTAGTTGCCCTTGGATTCTTTATGGCTTTATCTACTAGATTATTTTAAGATCCTTGTATGTCTTAGCAGGTGGTTCTGGGAGATCAACTGTACTGTCCTTGCTAGTAAGCACTCAAGCAGAGTGAAATGAAGCCTCAAATCTTGTGAATAACCTCTGAAGATCAGAGTCTAGTCTTGTGGACCAAAGTTCTTGTACCTCAATTAAACTAAAGATGTGAAAAATGCATTTGTATGCTTTTACAACATTTATCTTCAGCTACTTTAAATCCAGCCAACTATTTTGGATGAATCACATTTCTTGACACCAAAGGACAGAGAAGACACTGACATTTTAGAAGCATCAGATGGAGCTTTCTTATCCTAATACAACATTGAAGAGTTGTGTGGGGGAACAAATGTAATGGATTTTAGAGTAAAATAAGTATCTCAGACACTACTTTCCAATGTGACCTTGAATAATTTATTCAACCTTTATTTTCTCAAACATGAACTGGAGACAATGACATCCATCTCACACTGCTATTATAAAATACTAAGAGAAAATGCATATAAAACGAGTGACACATTTTGAGACATTCATTGAATGTTAGGTCATCATCAGAAAGAAGGGATGGGCAAATATTTCAGTGCCTCAGCTCATTTTAAAGATTTTTCTAGTTGAAGATAAACCATAGATTTTTTTCTTTGCCCTTTCCATTCATTTTGGTAGAGGACAGCTTAGCAGGGCCATGCAGCATTTGGAAGGTCATTCTGTGCATGAATTTGTTTTGGCGTTTATTTCTGCCTTCTTTATTTTATTTTATCCACTGCCAAGGGGGCATTTTGATTGGCATAGAAGCCAAGTGAAGCGAAGCACTCCCTCTGAGGGACATCCATGCAGGAGTTCTGTGAGAATCGCCTCCTTTCTATCTGATGAGTACTGACTTTCTTCCCCTTCACTGTGTTTCTGAGGGGTTTTTGATGTTTCCCTGGCCCTGTCAGTTTCACTCCTTGCCTGCCTCATTCACCAACACCACAAGGCTCTATTAGCTCAGGCTCAGAAACATGATGCCAACGCTGTAGAATCCATTTGGACATGGTAACATCTAGTCTGAGGCTTATAGGGGACTATGACTAAATTTATTTTAAAGCCTAAATGGTTTCTCTGCTGTCTGACACTTGATTTCAGTATTCAGCCTCTTTGCTAGTGATAGGGATTTTGCTTCTTGTCCCTTGAAAGACGTCAATCATTGGAGCTCACCTGTTCCCATTAGCTGTACTTTTGATCAGTGGCTTCAGAATGAATCATCTGAAAATTTCCACTGCATTAAGCAGAACCCCTTTCAAGTTGTCTAGTGATGAAATGCATTATTCATTAAGCTCTGTCCTCTCCAGTGCCCAAAGAAATTTAGGAGAAAAAGGGACTCTGTTTTAGAAGAGACTTTGAAGATATCATGTGTTCATAAGAAGCATGTGTTACACTTTTCACTGAAGATGAAGGATAGTGTGTGTAATAAGTGAAACAATTTAAAATAAGTTAGTGGAGGATCAAAAGCTTAGACCTAGAGGACTGTCCTTCCCCATGTGGCCCCCCGACCAGCAACCCACACACCATGGGACCTTGTCCCAAATAACAAGTGCGTGCTCCTCTCCCTAAGAGAGTCTCATTTTGTATGTGGAATCCTAGAATTTACAGGTGATCCTGATGGACACTGACACTTTGAGAATTACTAATATAGAGACCATATACCTTACTTTCCTCAAAGACTGTATATCAGGTTTCATTTTAATTTCAATTCAATACATTTGCAAATAAAGAAAAAAAATGAAATGGTTGGTGTGGTAGAAATGGGGATAAACTTAGAATTTAAGCAGATGTGGTTTTAATTTTTAATTTCAAAACTGGGGTAGTCATTAGTATTGTCTGGAAAATAATTCTTGATTTCTTCATTCTGGGAAAAATATTAGGATTGTATTTCTCTGACCTTTTGGCGGTGGATGTAGTCAGGGGGAGGTTGAGCCAACGAAATGTGAACAGTGGTGTCTGACAACGTTTGAGAAGGGGCTGGTCAGCCTAGATCCCAGAATGGCTATGCTGAGCAGAAAACTCTTGCTAACCCGGAGGGGACATATAGAATGAGTGAGGAAGAAGTGTTTTAGGAGGTTGATATTCTGGGAGTTGCTCTTTACTGCAGCAGAACTTAGTGTTGAAGCGAAAGTGTTAGTCCCTCAGTCTTGCCTGACTCTTTGTGACCCTATGGACTGCAGCCTTCCAGGTTCCTCTGTCTATGGAATTCTCTGGCAAGAATACTGGACTGGGTAGCCATTCCCTTCTCCAGGGTATCTTCCCGATTCAGGGATCAAACCTGGTTCTCTTGAATTGCAGGCAGATTTTTTACCACCTGAGTCACAGTGCAACAGAACTTACCCTAACCTTGTTCACAAGCAAAATACTATATAATCTTATGTGAGGTAGTTAAGCTCCTTGAGCCTCATTGTCATCTCAATTAAATGTGATGTCTGTAATTAAAGATTATTGGAAAAATTAAATAAAATTGTATAAGAGGCCATACTAGGTAATGAATATGTATCAGTTTCTTTCCTTATCCCCATAGTCTTTCTCACCAATGTAGAATCCCATGGACGCAGGAGCCTGGTAGGCTGCAGTCCATGGGGTCACTAAGAGTCGGACACGATTGAGCGACTTCACTTTCACTTTTCACTTTCATGCGTTGGAGAAGGAAATGGCAACCCACTCCAGTGTTCTTGCTTGGAGAATCCCAGGGACGAGGGAGCCTGGTGGGCTGCTGTCTCTGGGGCTGCACAGAGTCGGACACGACTGAAGTGACTTAGCAGCAGCAGCAGGCATACTTTCATTCATAAAGAATAAACCTTTATAATGTGCATGGATGTATTCCTAGTAATATGCTATGTCCAGTCAGAACTTCCTAGAAATAAGTAAGTTAAGATTTTTGTAAGGACACTTAAGAAATTGTAAGTATTTATCCTGTGACATCAGGATAAATGATTGACAGTTCAGTCAATCACTCAGTTACATAATCTTGAAATTGGAACACTCATTGAAGACAGGATCATCAATGCCATACACACAGACTGACACATCCTGGGATGAATAAGACAAGACCATCTCTCTGTCTTCAGATAGAGAAGCTAATGGTTTTGTTAGCAAGGCAGAAAAAAAAAAATCAGAATTGAATAAACTTAAACAATGATGCTGGTGCAGTGATACAGAAATGCAGAGAGCAATGGGAACAAAGGAGAAAAAATGATAATGTACAGAGGTAGCCAATGATAACTTTGTGAAAATTGTTCTTAGTCTGAGCCTTAAATGAAAAGAAAATGAAGAATGAAGTGACTTAACACAGCAAAGACAACAAGCTTGATTGATGTGATTCAACATAAGCATATAGAGGAAGGCCGAGCTTTGAAATCATACTTCTCACAAACAGTAATATTTAAAACTTGAAGATATGAAGATTATTTTTTAATTTTAATTTATTTATTTTTTTAATTACAATACTGTATTTGTTTTGCCATACGTTGACATGAATCAGCCATAGGTGAACATGAAGATTAAATGAGTTGGCTAACAGTAAGAGAATATCCTGGAGGGAGTCACAGAAAGGAAATCACTGGAGGAAACTTTAAAGAAAGTTATAGTCTACGCTTTAGATAGTAGAGAACATTGGAGTGGATTTGTTTATTGTAGCATCAGTGACTTAGTGAATGACAGCTCATACAAGAGGATGCATCTCTTGTATGCATAAATACGTAATATGCAAAGATACGTCTCTTGCATATACTCATCAAAGAGTATACTCTTTGATGCAAGTATATGTAAGATAAGGAAGCTTTACTAAGAAAGTATATTAGTTTTGAAATAAGCTTGCTTGCTAAAGGGAGATCAGATGAAGGTTAAAGAGTAATGTGATTCAAGGAAATATTTTTGGAGGCATGAGCATATTTAAGAATTCAGGGAAGAATTTTTAAAAAAAATCATGGGAGAAATGGGAAAACTGATGTTGGTATGTCCTATAACAACAAAACATTAGAGAAGATAATTGATTGCTCTCCACACGCATTCTTCTTAATCCCTTGTATTTAGTTTTCACAACAATCCTAGAAAGGGGCGGCGGCGGCCGGGGGCGGCGGGGCGGCGGCGGGGCCGGGATGGGCGCTGGCGGCGGCGGGGGGCAGCGGCGCCGGGGCCGGCGGCGGGGCCGGGGGCTGCAGCCTAGCAGCCGCGCCGGTGGCGGCCGACCCTCCAGCCCCAGCCCGTCGGTGGTGAGCGAGAAGGAGAAGGAAGAGTTGGAGCGGCTGCAGAAGGAAGAGGAGGAGAGGAAGAAGAAGAGGCTGCAGCTCTATGTGTTCGTGATGCGCTGCATCGCCTACCCCTTCAACGCCAAGCGACCCACCGACATGGCTCGCCGGCAGCAGAAGATCAGCAAACAACAGCTGCAAACAGTCAAGGACCGGTTTCAGGCTTTCCTCAATGGGGAAACCCAAATCGTGGCTGACGAAGCCTTTATGAATGCTGTCCAGAGTTACTATGAGCTGTTCCTGAAGAGCGACCGCGTGGTTCGCATGGTGCAGAGCGGCGGCTGCTCCGCCAACGACTCGCGAGAAGTCTTCAAGAAGCACATCGAGAAGCGCATGCGCAGCCTGCGGAGATCGACGGCCTCAGCAAGGAGACCGTGCTGAGCTCCTGGATGGCCAAGTTTGATGCCATTTACCGCGGGGAGGAGGACCCCAGGAAGCAGCAGGCCCGGATGACGGCCAGCGCCGCTTCCGAGCTGATACTGAGTGAGTAAAGAGCAACTCTACGAAATGTTCCAGAACATTTTTGGGATCAAGAAGTTCGAGCATCAGCTCCTGTACAATGCTTGCCAGCTGGACAATCCGGATGAGCAAGCAGCCCAGATCAGACGAGAGCTGGATGGCCGTCTCCAAATGGCAGACCAAATAGCCAGGGAACGCAAATTTCCCAAGTTCGTATCCAAAGAAATGGAAAACATGTACATTGAGGAGCTGAAGTCATCCGTCAACCTGCTCATGGCTAATTTGGAAAGCATGCCAGTGTCCAAAGGCAGCGAGTTCAAGCTTCAGAAACTCAAACGCAGCCACAATGCTTCCATCATTGACATGCGTGAGGAGAGTGAAAACCAGCTGTCCAAATCAGACGCCGTGCTGTCTTTCTCCTTGGAGGTGGTGATCATGGAAGTCCAAGGCCTCAAATCCTTGGCTCCAAATCGCATTGTGTATTGCACGATGGAGGTGGAAGGAGGAGAGAAACTGCAAACCGACCAGGCCGAGGCCTCAAAACCAACGTGAGCTGTGTTTCTCCGTGGTCCACCTTCCAGGTGGTTCTTCTCATTGGCATCATTTTGGCCAGCTCCCAAGTTGAAGCTTGGTTCCCCCAGAAGATTACAGTGACATCCACCTTATTTATTCTCCAGACAGAATGACTTGACTTCATTTTCACTTAGCAGCCTTAATAAGGATTCCATTCCTTCAGGGCAGAGAACAGAAGGAAATGTGAGATAACAGTCTCCTTTCTGGAGATTTTATGCATTTACCTGACAGAGTTTAGTCATCACCTGCTGGTTTCAACAGGATATGCAGGGGAGCTTGATAGAATTTATTATATTTACTAAATAATCTTTGGTTTACAGTATAAACATTTTTTCGAAAATCTTTCTCTGTGTGCCACAGTTATGAATATATCAGCTAAGCAGTACATTACATGAGGCACCTTCCATTAATTTGTTAGGTAAGCACATATTTATTAAGGACTCCCTGTGTGTGTACAGTGCACAGTTGCACAGTGGAGAGGAAAGTAGTCTTTGTTATAGCCCAGGAGAGCTTACAGTTGAGTAGGGGAGCAGAAAAGGTCTCACAAATTTATAGCTACAAATAGATACAAATGCTGAGAAAGAAGGAGTGCTTTGTGAGGAGATATCAGGGGAACCTGAACCAGTATGTAGAGACAGATTCAGAGCAGGCTTTCTTGAGAAGTTTATAAGACATTTAGGCTAGTATTATAAAAGCTGAGCAAAGGAGTTGGGAGTGGAAAGAGCATTCCATGCCGAGAAAGCTTGTGCAATGGCCCTGTGGTCAGCAGAGGCCCTGTGGCATGGCAGCATTGAAAGAAGGCCAGTGGGGCTGGAGTCCAGAGAGCAAGATATGCCATAATCTGCCACAAGGCAGGAAGGGGCCACACCATGAAGAACCTTGCTAGACCACAGAGAGGACAGATAGGCATGTATGGTTAGACATGTGTTTTGAGAGGATTGCCCTGGCTGCAGTAAAAAGGGCTGGAGTCGATGTAGAAGGCCACTTAGGATTCTGTTGCATTGGTTCCCGGGAGCTATGATGATGAATGTATTTGGGTCAGTAGACACTCAGGCTGCAAAAATTCTTGAGAGATCACTGTTCTCTTCCTCCCCCTCCCCCACTGCCTCTTTCCTTTTCTATCTCAGTTAAACTAGCCTAGGATAATGAACATCTTTTTATTGTTGTTAATTCAGAATAAAGTCATAAAAAGGATAACCTCTAACAGCAGCTCTTCTCCTTCAAAGCATTATGAGCTGTTTGGCAGAATATGAATAACATACTGAGATATTCAAACAAAATAGTTCAAAGAAAGCACTGAATGTTTCCCTGACTAGGGAAAATCGGAGGGCATTGTGTGCCTTCAAGTGGTTCTTTGTATGAATACGCAAAGGCCTCAGATGCTCAGATCTGGGTGAAATTAATGGTCGCGTGCAGGAGGAAATTGGAACCAAAGCAACTTGTCACACTCCATCCTTCCTCCCTTTTTAAAAATTTAGTTTGACTGAAAATGAATGCAGTTTCTTTTTATCACCATTGATAAAAATCCCAATTTTTCCCCAGCTGTCACCATAGCCTGATCATAATCAATGCTATTAGATTGTTGCATTATTTATATGTGCTTTTGAAAATGTGTCATGTGGTGGGAAGAAAAACTTCTTTGGTGTTCATGCTAACCTTTTAAGAAGTTGAGCCCAATATAGTGCCATATGTAGAGAAGGAAGGAGAAGACTCTGATTATTTGAACATGCTGTTGTTTGATATCAGCTACTTAACTCAAAATGTAATTCATATCAGTTTATGAGGTTTAAAGGTTTCAGTTGCCAAGGTGAAGGATGAGCTGATTTTCATGTGCATATGAATGCTTAAAACAGTTTCAGATTACAAATATTGAATGCTTTGGTCTACCTATTTGAAATGCTGATGTTTCACGTATACATTTACTCATTTCCATACATGTGCATTGTTATGTCCATATTAATAAACATCTCACACTGAAGCATTTTGCTTTTCTAACTAGAAGTTAAGTTTTTTCTTTATTACTCTTCAGTCAATGAGTAGGTATTAGCAGAACCCCATAGAGGGCTTGTTTGTATTTTTTGTTTTTAATACCATAAGAACGCAGCTTTCATAACTGGCATCAGGTCAAATCAGTCATTAGTGGCTAACTAGTGTGCTGTTTTGAGAGGGTTCTGAAGCCAGATCTATAGTCAGTGGACAATAAAGCATGATCGATATGAAAAAAAAAAATCCTAGAAAGAAGATATTTTATTATTTCTCTTTTTATTATTACTCCAGCTGCTGTGTTGAGACTAGAATGGAGGAGACCAAGAGTACAAGAAGGGAGATAGTTAGAAGACTGTGCATAAATGTAGGTTCATGATAAGGCCTTCCCTAGTGCCTCAGATGGTAAAGAATCCACCTGTAATGTGGGAGACACAAGTTCTTTCCCTGGGTCAGGAAGATCCCGGGGAGAAGTGAATGGCTACCCACTCTAGTATTCTTGTCTGGAGAACCCCATGGACAGAGGAGTCTAGTGGGCTACAGGTTTAAGATGATGGTGAGCTGAATGAGAAGTAAGAGGAGGTTGGATCTGAGATGGTTTTTGAAGGTAGAGCTGGACAGATTATTGATAGAGCAACTGTACACTGTGAAGGAAAGAAATTAAAGATTACGTCAAGTTTTTTGGACAGAATAGCTAAAAGAATGAAGCTGTTATTTATCAAGCTGAAGAAGACAGTGGGGAAGCAGTTTGAGGTGCAAGAAGATGGGAAATGAGGTTTTTAATATGCTAAGTTTGAAATATCTGTTAAACACTCAGATGGAGATGGAGAGCAGGCGACAGCTATACAAATCGAAAGTTCAGGTGAGAAGTTTAGACTGGAGATGCAAATGTGGGAGACAGTGTATATATACTCTGAATCATGAGATCAGACAAGATCACCAAGGGGTTTAGTCTAGATGCATAAGAGTTGAGGCCTAAAAATCGAGCCCTTGGGGGTGGAGAAGATGAGGAGGAGCAGCAACAAAAAATATTGAGGAGATGTCATCTGGTTAAGGAGTAAACAGAAAGACAAAAAGAGTGGTCCCTGGGGATAAAAATGAAGAAACTATTTCAGGGAGGAAGAAGAAATTAAGTTTCAAAAGATTAAGTTCATATATGCAGAAGACTGAGAAACGAACATTGAATGTAGCAGTGGCCAGCTACTCAACTGAGTGGCAGTCTCAATTTCTCCATTCTGATAAGCCCCCAGAAGAAGGAAAAAAGACAATATTCAGCACAGTGGAAGCACTTTTTTTCCCCTGAGTCAGAACGTTTAGTTGGTTCACTGATCAGAAGAGTTGTACTTTGATAATCCTTTGATGTTCAGTTCAGTTCAGTGGCTCAGTTGTGTCTGACTCTTTGTGACCCCATGGACTGCAGCATGCCAGGCTTCCCTGCCCATCACCAACTCCCGAAGCTTGCTCAAACTCATGTCCATTCAGTCAGTGATGCCATCCAACTGTCTCATCCTTTGTTGTCTCCTCTTCCTGCCTTCAATCTTGCCCAGCACCCAGCTCTTTTCCAATGAGTCAGTTCTTCACATCAGGTGGCCAAATTATTGGAGCTACAGGTTCAGCATCAGTCCTTCCAATGAATATTCAGGACTGATTTCCTTTAGAATTAACTGGTTGGATCTCCTTACAGTCCAAGGATACAACAGATCAATATCCAGTGGATCATTGAAAAAGCAAGAGAGTTCCAGGAAAACATCTACTTTTGCTTTACAGGAAAGCCTGGCGTGCTGCAGTCCATGGGGTTGCAAAGAGTTGGACATGACTGAGCAACTGAACTGACCTGCTTTATTGACTATGCCAAAAGTCTTTGACTGTGTGGATCACAACAAACTATGGAAAATTCTTCAAGAGATAGGAATACCAGACCACCTTACCTGCCTTCTGAGAAATCTGTAAGCAGCTCAAGAAGCAACAGTTAGAACTGGAAATGGAACAACAGACTGGTTCCAAATAGAGAAAGCAGTGTGTCAAGGTTGTATATTGTCACCCTGTTTATTTAATTTATATGCAGAATATATCATGAAAAATGCCAGGCTGGATGAAGCACAAGCTGAAATCAAGATTTCCAGGAGAAATATCAATAACTTAGATATGCAGGTGACACTACACTTATGGCAGAAAGTGAAGAGGAACTAAAGAGCCTCTTGATGAAAGTGAAAGAGGAGAGTGAACAAGTTGGCTTAAAATTCAACATTCAGAAAACTAAGATCATGGCATCTGGTCCCATCATTTCATGGCAAATAGATGAAGAAATAATGGAAACAGTGAGAGACTTTACTTTGGGGGCTTCAAAATCACTGTAGATAGTAACTTCAGCCATGAAATTAAAAGACACTTGCTCCTTGGAAGAAAAGTTATGACCAACATAGACAACATATAAAAGCAGAGACATTACTTTACCAATCTTTTGAGGTACATCCAGATTTTTTTATTTTTGCATAGAAATAAGTTGCATAAAAGCAAATATTTGAGTTTTTATTTCCTTAAGCTATGGAAGAACATGAAGATACCTACAGCTATTTTAATGCAGAATATGTCTATATATTTCTACAACTCTATCCAAATATTCTATAACAGTGTTACCTACACTCTTGTCAGCAACAACAACAAAAAGGTAAATCACATTTATTGAGTTTTTTCAATAGATTCATCTTAGTTTTCATAGAAATGGTTGTGGGTTTTTGTACCCATATTTTATCAATTTATAAGTAAATACAAAGGAATACATAAGTTTGGGAACAAGCGTAATTCTCTCTTGTGATGAGATTGGTGGAAGTGAAGGAGAGCTGGAAACTAGCTGTTTGCTGGTCCAGAGTATTGACTATGCCATGGGAATCAGCCTGCACATTTAATACCAAGAGAACAGAGGGTTGCTAATTTCAAGAGAAGAAAAATGGAATCTAGTAATCTATTATGATTTATGCACTAACATTCTGATTTATAGAAATGAAAATGAAAAAGAAATCAGCAACTAATTTTATTGCTGATTTTATTTTAATTTATCCTCACCCTGACATTACCTCCTGAAACATAAATCCAGTCTTTATACATATCTCAAGACTTCCCTCTACTCTCCTGTAAGAAGCCTCCTACTTGCCAGGCATTCACCCTCAGACATGTGGCTAATGTGTTTTTTGGTTATCATTTCTGGACGATTAGATAACTTCCAGTCTTGTCCATCTTATTCCACATTTTAAGTGTAAGCCTATGGAACACAAGGTCTAGAGCAGTCTTTTTTTCATAGTGACCATGAAGACATGGTCTCATTTATTAGTGTACATTTTATTACATGTATTTGTTACTTAAAAAAACTAACAAATGTTCACATGCATTTTATGCTTAATAGTATAAAAAGCACTCTCACTCTCTTTGTTCACTAATCTGATAAATCACTGTTGAACGATTTCTCAGTGCCCTACATGATCCTCTGACTGGTCAGAGAAGGCAGAAAAGGGCCTCTCTGAGAAGATGACTTATAAGCCGAGATCCAAATGTGAAAAATCCACAAAACTGCAACAGAGGAGGGAAGCATTCTTTAGGTCCTCTGGTGGTGGGACTGAAGGGAGCATGTTGGAAACACAGTAATAAGGTATGTCGACCAGAGGGAGAGTGGGAAGAAGTGAATATGAGTGGGCAAAGGGGAAGTGAGTCCGGATAATGGGGAATGCTTCAGGTGGCATTTTTTTTTTAAGATTTTTGTTTTGTTTTTATGCACAGGCCTTCTTTAGCTGCAGTGAGTGGGGACTGCCGTATAGTTGTGATGTGCAGGCTTCTTTCTCATTGTGGTGTCTTCTCTTGTTGGGAAGGAGGGGCTCTAATTTTTGTGGGCTTCAGTAATTGCAGCACGTGGGCTCAGTAGTTGCGGTACATGGGCTTAGTTGCTCCGTGACATGTGGAATCTTCCTGAATCAGGAATTGAGCCTGTGTTCCCCGTACTGGCAGTCAGATTCTTAACCGCTAGACCACCCAGGGAAGCCCCCATTGAAGTGTTTCAAGGAAGCGAATGACATATTCTAATTTACAATTAAAAGTTCATCCTGGCTTCTGATTGGAGAATGGTGGAAAATCAATTGGCAGACTAGTGTGGATTGATCTCACAGAACTGTTGAATAAAAGAAGCCAGATATGAAAGAGTACATCCTGTACTAGACATTGATTTCTATATGTTGTAGATACATGATATTCTATGCATTGATTGTGTGGGGTTTACCGGTAATTCAAACAGGAATGGATGGTGGCTGGGCTAGTCTGGATGAGGCCTCAGGATGTATAAATTCTTACTGCAAGCTGGTAAACTAGGAGAGAGGAATGTGGTTATTCTGCATGTCATAGAGATAAAGAAACAAGTTAGAAGAACCAAATGCCTTACTTAAAATCACAAGCTAGTTGTAGTGGATCTAGGTCCCTAGTTAAAAGTATTCTATTCATTTTATTAACCATAATGAATAATAAAGTAATTATTATATTTTATACTATACTTATATAAATTATTTAAAAAGTAATATACTTTATATACTTTATAAATTAATACTTTGTGTATAAAAAGTATACATATGCATTTATACAAAGGACTTTTACTCAATAATAAAAGGGTGAAAAAAATGGAAAAAGACTGGACATGGAACAGCATGGATTAAAATACATATATGACAGAACTCAATAAATTTATCTTCCTTATTTCAGAAAATATAAATGATTTATGAAATATGTAGAGTCAAACATGACAGCACTGAGCTGAGAATCCATGTTTCTGAAGCTGGATAATACAGCCGTAGATCTTGGGCCTGAAGCTCCTGAAGAACCCTAGCTTCTGACCCCTGGTCAGTGTCATGACATCCTAGTAACCAAGCCTAACCTTCTTTGGAAATGTGAGTAATAAATCCTAGAAGTCAGGAACATGTCCCACATGGACAATATAGACTTCTTTCTCGAACAGGAGTAAGTGTGCTGAGTATTGGAAAAATTTTCAAGACCACAGAATGATTTTAGGTCCTGGACCATGCAGAAAGACTGCTTTTCTAAGACATGCTCTGAAAATCCAGAATGAGACAAAGAATCAAGACAGCTTAAAATAAACTCTGTGAAAGGACTGGGCTAGCTTATCAGAGTTTAGAGTCATTCTAATCACACCTTTGACAGTGGTGTCCACATGATGGATGCTGCTGAGCTGTTAATAGGACACGATGCCCTTATAGGAATGGCATTTTGGCAAAATGCAATATCTTCTGACTAACAGTTCATTTTTATAAGACTCTATTTATGGACTGCATACTTTTATACGATCTCATCAGTCTGCCATTAATCATTTCTAAGTCTGTCTATATTATATAATTTTCAATGTCTGAATGGGCATTTGTGAAAACTGTTGCACTTGTATAGAACTGTGGGTTATAAAGCATGTGGGGCCTGAATCCTCAGACAACCAGGAGGAGATGAGAGATGCTGGCTCCTTCACCTTATCTATACTTCCTTGGGTGAACTAGAGTCGTGGCAGGGTGCGGGGGATGGGTGGGGGATAGTGCACATCCTGAGAAATCTCAGCTTGAGTGACACCTGAATAACTTAAGAGATGGAAATGATCGAAGAGGCTGGCTTTAAGAATGATGTTTTTGTGGGCATCTAATTTCTCTAAGGGCTTCCCAGGTAGCTCAGCTGGTAAAGAATCTGCCTGCAATTCAGGAGACAC
This sequence comes from Nanger dama, assembly GCA_917880005.1. Lineage (NCBI taxonomy): Eukaryota > Metazoa > Chordata > Mammalia > Artiodactyla > Bovidae > Nanger > Nanger dama. The sequence goes on along the minus strand of CAKJTW010000037.1, from coordinate 257,278 downwards.
CAGTTCAATTCCTGGGTAGGGAAGAGCCCCTGGAGAAGGGATGGTCTACCCACTCCAGTATTCTTGGGCTTCCCCAGTGGCTCAGATGGTAAAAAATCCATCTGCAACGTGGGAGACCTGGGTTTGATCCCTGGGTTGGGAAGATCCCCTGGAGGAGGGCATGGCAACCCACTCCAGTATTCTTGCCTGGAGAATCCCATGGACAGAGGAGCCTGGCAGGCTACAGATCAGAGGGTTGCAAAGAGTCAGACACGACTGAGCTTGCACACATGCAAACTCTCTAATACTGTGATTTTGTTATTCCTTATAAATTAACTAGTACACAATAATGTCACATCTCATGTTAGAATACACTAGGGAGTATCCTTGATGCAGATGTGAGCAACCTACAGGCATAAAGTGAACTCTTACTTTGTCCTGTGGTATTTGCCTTATGCAGAGCATTCCAAACCAAGAAGCTCCTGCTCGCTTTAAAAGTGGATGGATGTATACCTGATTCACTTTGTTGTACCCCTGAAAGTAACACGACATTATAAATCAACTGCAGTAGAATTAAAAATAAATAAATAAATGGATCAGAAGGGGGATAACAGAAGAGAATTAATGAATTGTTAGACAGAAGGCATCCAAGTTACCAGAAAAAGCACACTGGATCTTATTAAAACTAAGTCTTCGGGTTCTGGTTCTTTTAAGTTATTCAAACCCAGCATGGTAATTAACTTTATTACTCTGTATTGATTGACTACGAGTGTTGTAACAAGTGCCACAAATTTAGTGATTTAAACAACAATAATTTACTGTCTCATAATTTTAGAAGCCCAAAATTAAATTTTCTTATTTTTGGTTTGAACTTATAATTTGATTTTTCTAGCTTTATTGAAGCATAATTGACAAAAACTATGTATATTTAAGGAGTACAGTGTGAAGTTTTGTTGTATTTATTATATGTATATGTATTATACATTGTAAAATGATTGTCACAAATTAACATTTCTATCACCTCCCATAGTTTTCATCTGTGTGTGTGTGTGTGTGTGTGGTGAGAGCATTTAAGATATATCCTCTTAGCCAACTGTAAGTATTCAAATTCCTTTTGTAAAGAGAAGGGAAACTAAAACTATTTCAGGACCGACTGTGTTCAGGGCTTTTATATCCTATGTCTGTGTGTGCCCTATATGCACATGTATATAATAAGAAAGCATATGGTTCAGAAGGCATAAGCTGTTAATAAATGATCCCTAGGTCTGGAAGATCCCCTGGAGAAGGGAATGGCTACCCACTTGAGTATTCTTGCCTGGAAAATTCTATGGACAGAGGAGGCTGTCATGCTCCAGCCCATGAGGTCACTCCGACTCCAACACGACTTAGCACTCACGCACGGAGAAACGTATTTTAGAGATGATTTAACAGACTTGCCCAGGGTTTACAATCTTTGACTCAAGTGCTACACCCAGGTCTATTCTTTCCCAAAGCTTGTGTTACTTTTTACTAAATCAAATAATCTGAAGTATATACCACATATTCCTTCCTTTGTATCTCTTCTTTAAATCCCAAATCATGGATACTATTACTGCCAAAGTACCTGAATTGGTCCTGTATATTGCCAAGTGATTAAATTACAGGTTATTGAGTTGAAAATGATAATTTCTCCCTCCAAAGAAATGGAATCTTACAATTTCTCTGACAGCTTTTCCCCTTCTCTAGTGTCCTATCACTGGGGACTACCCAAAAAAGCCTTTAACTACAGATTTCTGATTAATCTATTTTCTTTAGATACTGCTTGATAATGACAGAATGGTCCATGGGGACAATTTTGCAATGGATATTTTCAACAATGATGGGAACACAGAACTAAACAGAGTATCAAGAGACATTTAATGCAGTAGAAACATCTGGTCTGTTTTTGCAGCAGAATTAGCATATGATTATCATCTGATTATTATTATCATCTCAGAAATCGTTTGAACCTATAATGATACCTCTGATTGCAGAGGTGGGGAAGGAACCCTGGTGGAGGGAAAGGAGACTTCAGCCTCATAGCTTAATTTTAGAGAACAAACACTTGTGTACTCTAATCTAATCTTGATGTACTCCCTATAGTCCAAGGTATGGGAGCATTTATGGAAAGTATGGAGAGAGGTAGGAGGAGCTGAAGCACTTTGGGCTGAATCAGAGAAACCAGAAGTAAATGTTCCAGACTGATGACCTGTAGTGTCTCATTCTGAGATGGGGCCTGTGTGTGTTCATGTGTGTGTGTGCTAGGTTGCTTCAGTCGTTTCCAACTCTTTGTGACCCTATAAACTGTAGCCATCCAGGCTCCTCTGCCCAACGGGATTCTCCAGGCAAGAATACTGGAGTGGATTGCCATTTTCTTCTCCAGAGGATCTTCCCGACCCAGGGATCCAACCATAGTCTTTTATGTCTCCTGCATTGACAGGTGGGTTCTTTACCTCTAGCGCCACCTGGGAAGCCCTCTCATCTTCACACACAGGGAGTTTTGCTAAAGTTTTATTCCTGGCTTCCAGTTGAACATGCACTCTTTCATTCCCATAAGAGGTGATTTATGTGATTGAGTGAATATGGAAGAAGAAATTGGGTACCCAGTCCTTTCTATTCCCCTCTCCATTTCTCTCTCTACTTCTCCTTCTCTTCCCTTCTGTCCCCTCTTCCTCCCCTCTCTCCAAAGAGACCAGCATTTCTCAGCCACATGATACTTGGGCAGCCCAAACTAGGCTTAACCCCTGCAGGAAGAACTCAACTGACCAGCTAAGGCGGTGCCTGAAGAACTGTGTCTAATGAGTTCAGGGGTGACAAGGAGAACAGAGCGAGTGAAAACAGTTTCTTTTAACTGTTTCCTAAAGTAGAAGATATAGAAGTGTCTGGGGTTTTAGTGCAGTTATTTTATTTTGGAAAACATAGATATTAGCCTAATGTATTAGTTGCTCAGTCATGTCCAACTTTTTGCAACCGCATGAACTGCAGCCCACCAGGCTCCTCTCTCCATGGAATTCTCCAGGAAAGAATACTGGAGTGGGTAGCCATTTTCTTCTCTAGGGGATCTTCCTGACCCAAGGATTGAACACTGGTCTCTGGCATTGCAGGCAGATTCTTTACCATCTGAGCCACCAGGAAAGCCCCAGATAAAAGTCTTAAGTGAGATGGTTCCAAGAACTCAGTAAGAACTATTCTTATAACTAATCCTGAAGCTATGAGAACACACCAATGAGGGGGAAAGCTGAGTTATCGAGCTAGAAAGAAGCTGACTCTGGGAAGAATGTTATCTATTAGTCATTCTCACCATAGTAACAAGTAATGTATTCAAATTGTTTTCCCTTAATACCTAATATTTAGTCAAAATTGACCTTTTTTTTCGGTAAAATCAATTAAAGAAATTTCAACATTCCTTTTAAGCAATGGTTTTCACTTTTAGCTTTTTCTCTCCAAGAACCAAACAAGTTGGTTTGGACTCTCTGTATTTCAACCCATGGAAATTTGAAGAGTAAATGACCATACATTCTAGTTTGCCTGAAATAGTCTCATTCAAGCCTATTGTAGTGTCCTCTCTGGTCTAGCATTTGTCCTGTAGTTTTCCTTTTTGTGAAGTGTAAAGTCGCGGTCAGTGTGCATTGAATGGAGTCAGGATGGGTGTGGTAGCTGTCCACTCTGTTCTTCCAGTCACTGCCGTGGTCTCATCTCAGGGCGGCAGTCATTAGATCACAGGCTGTTTAAAATCCAGACTCTTCAGATCTGCAGAACAAATGTCAGAATCTATTTCAAAAGACAGGCATTATTTCAGAAATCCCCTGCTTGAGTGAGCTGTGTTTGTATATTATTATAAGGAGCATGACTTTTCATTTGGATCAAATGGTTCCATTTTCTGTTTAATTTCACTTATTGTCAATTCTATATTTTCTTTTTAAAAATTTTTATTTATTTATTTATTTTAATTACAATACTGTATTTGTTTTGCCACACATTGACATGAATCAGCCACAGGTGAACACAATCTCCCAATGCTGAAGCCCCCTCCCACCTCCCACCCCACATCATCTACCTGAATCATCCTGTGCACCAGCCCCATGCATCCTGCATCCTGCATTGAACATAGACTGGCGCTTCGTTTCTTACAAGAAAGTATACATGTTTCAATGCCATTCTCCCAAACCATCCCACCCTTTCCCTCTCCCTCAGAGTCCAAAAGTCCGTTCTATACCTCTGTGTCTCTTTTGTTGTCTCACATATAGGGTCATCATTACTATCTTCTAAATTCCATATATATGTGTCAATATACTGTATTGGTGTTTTTCTTTCTGGCTTACTTCACTCTGTATAATCGGTTCCAATTTCATCCATCTCATTAGAACTGAGTCAAATTTATTCTTTTTAAGGGCTGAGTAGTACTCCATTGTGTATATGTACCACAGCTTTCTTATCCATTCATCTGCTGATGGACATCTAGGTTGCTTCCATGTCCTGGCTATTATAAACAGTGCTGCAATGAACACTGGGGTACATGTGTCTCTTTCAATTCTGGTTTCCTCGGTGTGTATGCCCAGCAGTGGGATTGCTGGGTCATAAGGCAGTTCTATTTGCAATTTTTTAAGGAATCTCCACACTGTTTTCCATAATGGCTGTACTAGTTTGCATTCCCACCAGCAGTGTAAGAGGGTTCCTTTTCTCCACATCCTCTCCAGCATTTATTGCTTGTAGACTTTTGGATTGCAGCCATTCTGACTGGTATGAAATGGTACCTCATTGTGGTCTTGATTTGCATTTCTCTGATAATGAGTGATGTTGAACATCTTTTCATGTGTTTGTTAGCCAATTCTATATTTTCTTATGCACTTACAAAAAGTGAAATAATTGCTATTAATATATGTGTTTTGGTTTCATGAGTGTAGGAAAAACTTAGTAAACCAGGAAGTGATGTCAGCTTTATGTTAGCGTCATCAGAGGCTTTAGGTAGAAAATCAGTTAAAACAATTGCAATAATTTTGTGATCCTTTCGTGCAATATATAGAATCAAAAGTAGAGTGTTTGGAAGTGCATTGTGCTCAAAGTGAGATATTTTACATTATTGTGACTGCTATTGCAAATTCAATAAGAGTCTAGCATTAAAGATAAGAGTATTGGTGGGTTTTTGGTAGTAATATAAATGCAAATTTTGGTGGAGCCTAACTTTATGGTACTAACAATATACATACTTGATCAAGAGATCTATAAAGAATTATTATTAATTTTCTTCCTGTGATAATGACATTATGGTTATATTTTTAAGAGAAGCCTCTCTCTTTTAATATATACCCTGAAATGTCTATGATTACAAGGTCAGCCCAGATAGACCCGTGTTTTGCTCATCGTGCTCATACTCAGTCACTCAGCTATGAGTCCGCCAGGCGCCTCTGTCCATGGGATTTTCCAGGAAAGAATACTTGTGTGGGTTGCCATTTCCTCCTCTAGGGGATTTTCCTGACCCAAAGATCAGCCCCACATCTACTGTGTCTTCTATGCCTCCTGCATTGCAGGTGGATTCTTTACCACTGAGCCACTGGGAAAGCCCACATCAATCTTAACATGAGGGAATATATGTGGGTACAAATGAAGCAAGAGTGGTTGTGAACTGATGAGTGGTTGTATGTGAGCAACGTATATGTGAGGACTTACTGAACTCTTTTGCATATTTTCTTGGATTGCTTGAAATTGTCCACAGTAAAGAGGAAGGAGAGAGGAAGAGACAGAGACAGAAACAAAAACTTAAGTTTTCAAATCTTTGTGATAAGGTAAATGGCACAAAATATTCAGGATTGCAATAAGAAATCAGACTTCAGAATGTTGGATCTTTCAAAGATTAATTTAGGAATCATATCAAGTATTCTACAATAGTATTAAACCATTTTGTAAATAAATCTTCTAGATTTAATTGCATTTTGTTGGGACTCAATTGGAAATCTTGAAATAGTCAAAATGCAATATCACTTTCTTAAGATTTTTGCAAACTGTATTTAGGATACTCTGTATGTTAAGGGTCTTGAATCACCACTATCATTACCTGATGATCATCATTGCCATTAATTAGGGACAAATATATCATTTGAACCCTCCTGGCTCCTTTTGGCATGAAAAAACGGACTTACTTATTTGAATATGAGTGATACAGGGAGCAATTTTTAGGGAAATTACAGATATATCCTCTAGAATCCTTTTGGTTTGTAATTTGTTGTTTCCATTTCAACTGCTCCAGTGCTGATTGAACTTAGCACAGTCTATGCAAGGAAACACTATTAGTATTGTTGTAATTATTGTTATTATTATAGAAGTATTAATAGTTTTCTGTAGAGAATAGATCTTTCAGTCTGATTCATTATTTTAATGGCCTTCTGAAACGTACTTTCTTTGTTTCACTTCTGAAATAGAATTTAGAAAAAATATCTTTAGTTGAGACATTCAGAAACACCTGTAATTTCACACAATGCATATAGAATAAACCCCCACAGAATTATTTCCTAAAAGTATTTGTTGAAAAATAAATGAATTTTAGTTTATCACAGTGTTACTTTCCACTTATTATTTTAACTCCTTTTTTGTGACAAGAAGAAAAAAATGTTTGATGATATGAAAATTCTATCTTACATTGTTAAAAATACCACTAAATATCACAAACTGTAGTAAAATATAGTAAAGTAAAGGATCAAATATTGAAAAGTAAAATAAAGTATCAAGTATTGAATTATTTAACATCACCCTCAAATATAGTACTTTGTTTTCATATTGTGGATACTAAAATGTAAATATCTTATTAATAGTAGTAGCTTTATATTGTCCTTGCTCAAGGCACCAATAACAAGTAGGGCAAATTTCAACATTAATGCTAGTAGATATAAGTTTGCATATCAAATAGCCTTCCTGATAATTTAGAACTTTTTACAGACTTCTTGTCATATATGATTATATCATTATTATTTTCTATACCTCATAATAAAGCTGATGAATCACTCGTGCCCTTCCAAGTTCTTATTATTTGCAAGTTCTTTATTTAATTAGTATAATCGTTAATCACTCTTTGTAGGAGTGTTTGAAAGATATTTGTCCATTTTGAAGTTTACTTAAGGTTCAGTTCAGTTCAGTTGCTCAGTCCGACTCTGCGACCCCATGAATCGCAGCACGCCAGGCCTCCCTGTGCATCACCAACTCCCGGAGTTCACTCACACTCATGTCCATCAAGTCAGTGATGCCATCCAGCCATCTCATCCTCTGTTGTCCCCTTCTCCTCCTGCTCCCAATCCCTCCCAGCATCAGAGTCCTTTCCAATGAGTCAACTCTTCGCATGAGGTAGTGCTAGATAATATTTTATTTAAATCAAGTCATACCAGGGACAGATGAACCAGACAATGTAATAAGGTGCTGATAGTGATTGACTGACTAAATTAAGCTGATTCTGGAAACCTCTTCAGATTATGGGCCTTCTCCTGTTCCCAGCTGGTATCTTCTCTGGGGAAGATGAACTGAGAGTATGTCTAATTAAATATAAATCACTCAATTTGCTTTTCTTCTTTTGGACAGCAATAACTAAAATTTTCTCTTTGACATCAAGTAATCATCTTTCACTGTTTATACTGAAGATTATAATTTAGATCAGAGATTGGTATTTTTTTTCCATAAAGGACAGATAGTAAATATTTTAGGCTTCTTGAGTCACAGCCTCAACTGCAACTATTCAATTTTGCCATTACTGAATAAAGGCAGCCATAAAAGATGTGTATACAGATGAGTAGGTCTGTGTGCCAATAAAACTTTATTTGCAATGAGAGATGCAGACTAGATTTGTTGCATGGGCCATAGTTAGTTAACCTTTGATTTAGCTGATTAATCATGGAGCCAAATTTGGATTGAGATTTTGGATTCAAATCTGAGATTTGAAGAGACCTGATTTTCAGAGTAGACTTGAAAGTACCTGAAATTTCTCAGAGAACAAAAGATCAGGGTTCAATGAGTGAGGGCTTGAGATAGCTGTAAGAGTTGGAAGTTGAAGTAAGTAACTATGATGCTAGTGACTGAGAACTCTAGGGAAATAGTGAATGGTAACCAGGGCAAGAGTAGGCTGTTGTGAGAGTGGCTGACATGAAATGAAAGTAAGATTTGTTGAAGTTGGGAAAGTCTGAGAATGGATGCTTGACTGGAGAGTTGTGGAAGGGATGTCGAAGCTCAGTCTCCACCTCAGGATGTCTGGCTCTAGGTGAGTAATCACACCATTGTGATTATCTGGGTCATGAAGATCTTTTTATACAGTTCTTCTGTGTATTCTTGCCATCTCTTCTTAATATCTTCTGCTTCTGTTAGGTCCATACCATTTCTGTCCTTTATCGAGCCCATCTTTACAATTAATAGAGTTGTAAAATAGCCTTCTCCAACTCTGGTGGCTCAGAAGGTAAAGAATCCACCAGTAATGCAGGAGACCTGGGTTCGATTCCTGGGTTGGGAAGATCCCCTGGAGGAGGGCATGGAGACCCACTCCAGTAATCTTGCCTGGAGAATCCCCATGAACAGAGGAGTCTGACTGGCTATAGTTCTTGGGGTCACAAAGAGTCAGACATGACTGAGTAACTAAGCACTTTCCAGCAAGACAATCAAAGATGCAGAGCTCTATAGAATCAGATAACCCTGAAGGGTTTCTAGATTATGCTCAGCATCCACTGAAAGGATACCTAGTAATCTTTTATGCATCAAAGACTTTCATAATTTTCCTAATTGCAGTACTCTCACAGGAATATTTGTTATATTATTTTTCATGATATATATGACTGACAATTTTGATGGTATTAATAAGCAAATTTAAAGTTATTTTAAAGCAGTTTTCATTTCATTGTTATTTCAAACCATTACATTTTGCATTTTTGTCTATGCTTTTTAGTGTATATAAAACAATAGAACTTACAAATACCTTATACAAAAAAACATAAATATATATTAAATATTTGTAATTAAAAAAATATTTTACCAGTGAAGTACCAGTGAAGATGTACTGTTGCAGCTTTGAAGATCACTGTTCTGAGACTAAGATAAAAGTTCTCAGTATCTACAGAGACACAGTCTCTTGGCGAGAGCTCTCAGTCCCTTTTCCCCTTGTCGGCTACACTGGCTATATCCCACAGTATTAGCTGACTTATTAGTCAGAATGGTTAGCTTGCTCAAGAACCACAGTCTCTAGCATTGAAAACTGGCTTCTTGAAAATATTTCAGTAAGAGAGATCATTATATTGACAGAGTCTTAGTAATTTATTGGAGGAGAGAAGGCAAAGAAACAAATGTGTGAGGCTACTGGTGTCTGTTTTAATGTTAATCATTCAATGCAGGGGTTTGCTTGGATTGGACAAAGAAGTGACAGAATAGTTTAGGATCCGTGGCTAGAGCTGGGTGGTGATTTCTAAGTACATATTGAAGAGACAGTTGTTTGATGTTATTTATTGCACCAAGAGTGTTTTCACTCGAATAAGAATAGACTGACACTAGAGTAGTCAAATTAATGGGTTTTTAGGAAGTCCCTTATAACACTTTCTTGAGGCTGTAGAACAAACTGCCACAGACTTAAAACAACAGAATTGTATTCTTTCAGAGTTCTGGAGGCCAGAAGTGTAAAACCTGTGAGTTGACAGGGCCACACTCCTTACAGAGGCCCTAAGGGAGAGTCCTCTCCTCTTTCAGTGTCTGGTGGCTGTTGGCTTTCTTCAGCCTGTGGTAGCACCTCCCTCTGTTCCATCATCATGTTAGCTTCTCCTCCGTGATTGGATGTGACTCTTTGCTCTCTCTCTCTGTTTTCAGAAAGGATTCTGTTTACATTTGGCTGTGCTGGGTCTTCTTGCTGCGTGGGCTTTTCTCTAGTTGCGGTGAGCAGGGGCTGCCGCACTTGCGGTGCAATAGCAGAGGCTCCTGTTGAAATGGCTTGTCTTGTTGTGGACCAAAGGTTCTAGGGCATGTGGGCATCCATAGTTGCAGCTCCTGGGCTCTACAGCAGAGCCTCATGGTTGTGTAACTCCGTAGTTGTGGAAAAAGGCTCTAGGGTACGGTGTGGTTCCAGAGCACAGGTTCCATAGTAGCGGTGCACGGGCTTGGTTGCTCCACCGCATGGGGATCTTCCCTCATCAGGGATGGGACCCGTGTCTCCTGCATTGGCAGGCGGATTCTTTACCACTGAGCCACCAGGGAAGCCTACCTCTCTCTTCCGTCTCTCAAAATCTTTATTTTAATTACATCTTTGACCATCTAACATATTATCCATTTCTGGGTAATATTCCCAGGTTCCAGAGATACAGCATGGATGTCTTTTGGGTGGTATACTGGGTAGTATTTGAAGTAGGGTCTTGGCAGATGTAGGTAGTAATGATGATGTCATACTGGGCTAGGGTGGCCCTAATCCAGTGACTGGTGTCCTTATAAGAAGAGGAAAGAGACACAGAGCATACATTTCCTTCTCCAGGGGATCTTCCCGATCCAGGGACTGAACCCAGATCTCCCGCATTGTAGGCAGACGCTTTACTGTCTGAGCCCCCAGGGAAGCCCTATAAGAAGAGGAAGAGACACAGAGCATCCATGGAGGGGGGGAATAGTGCACCTTGCGCTGGGGGCAGAGACTGAAGTAGTGTGTCTACATGCCAGAGAACACCAAAGATCGCCAGCGTACCAGAAGTACGAGCTCAGTTTATAGACATCTCTTTAGAATTGGAGGCAGCAGACTAACAGAGAGATGGCTTTTGAGGAGTCATGCGTGTAGCACATGGAGAAGGAAATGGCAACCCACTCCAGTATTCTTGCCTGGGGAATCCTGTGGGCAGAGAAACCTGATGGGCTGCCGTCTATGGGGTCGCACAGAGCTGGACACAACTGAAGTGACTTAGCAGTAGCAGCAGCAGCAGCACTGTAGCACAAAGTTCATGCCCCCATTTCCCCTTTTCCTTCTGTTGGAGCCAATCAGGCAGAAATGAAAGATCCTCTCTGACTGGGTGTCATTTCCAGCCTCTTGGCCCTGCTACAATTTGTGTATTCTTAGTGGCTCTTGGGAAGTCCTATTTGTCAACTTTCTCCCATCCTTTTCCCCACATTCCCATAAACCAAACACTACAGAGTGGAGACTTGGGTTGAAGAAGGTGGCAACACACTGGTTATTCTGCTCCTCCACCCAGATCCACCCTCCACCCTTGTCCCCAGAGCCTGAGCATATGACTGAATTATCAGAATTAATGTTGGCTTTCCTTCTTTCTCCCATCTTTCTGGCTCTCATGGAAGGAGCCATGGGTAGAAGAGGATTGCCAAACATTGAAAATAGGCCTATATCTTATCCACTGGCTTAGACAATGGCATTGTTTTTGCATGTGAATACATTTGTTTGGTTTCCTTTCAGCAGGAATTGTTTTGACATCTTCTCTTGCCCTACCTCAAGTCAATATTTTCAAACTATACCTAACCCTGACCCATTTTCCTTCTGGTTGGCAACCTGTCCTTTTTCAACCTGGTGCAAAGGTTTAGAAAATAATGCCATTCTCATACATTCCAAGGAGCCACATGGAAACGGGTGTCTATTTCTCTTTTCACTGTGGAGGTTCAAGTATGTGTGTCTGAAACAACAGCCTGCTGGACAAAGTTACATCCGAAACCCTGTGTCTCAGTAAATAACCCTGGGCAGTTTCATTACAGCCTGGGGTACTCCAGCTAACACTGGCAGCTAACTTAACACCAATCAATCTTTCTAATGCCTTTCATGGTTTGGTTTCATTAAGAGCCGAGGCCATCATTCACCCACATCCGCTTGGCCACCGTGTTGATTTGTGTCTCCTTATTGTGTGAACGAATATGCATCCCCAAAGACCCGAGACTTCCTCAGAAAGACAGTGCTGCTGAGTGCTCCCTATTTATGGCTTAGCATAAGAATACATATTGCCTTTTATTACATGGCCATTAGAGAGTAAAATCTGGGGAGAGATTTCCATTGGAGTGTAGTGAGCATAATTATAAGTTGGGAGATGATGTGAAATATGCCCTTGGTAGAATATTCACTGATTTATCAAAAGGGTTTTCTTCTGGTGACACCAATTAATCATGGCCCATGTGAGCCCATGATACCCTCCTCCCTCGTTATTCCTGTTTTCCAGGCTTTGTTTAGCCCTTATCTCTGTCCCTGTATCTAGCCAAGAATTGGCCAATTTGAATGCAAAAGAGACCATTGATAGGTCTCTGGTAAAACCTCAGCAAAAGGAGTGTTTCTCTGTCAGTTTTGTGTAGGATTCTGAGGTGAAAATCTAAGTCTTGAGGAAAAGTAAAGGGAATGGAAAAAAAAAAAAAGCCTCTGTAACAGAGAGTCCAAGAACCACTTTATCCGGCTTAGCACAAATACCTGCATGGGCACCTCAGCCTGCCCCCACAACCACCCCCAGCACCCTCTTTTAGTGAAACTGGGGGTGAGAAAAATTGGTACTTAAGTTAAAGCTTCAACCAAGCAGTTTTGATTGCATAGCTAGAATTTGCTCACCAGATCCTCATGGTTCATACTAACCTTGGCAGGGTCTCAATGGCCATTTTTACACTTGACTTATTCTTGAATAATTTCCGAAACACATTAAGCATAGAAAGCTTTTCCTCTAACCTCACTCATGCGTATTTTTCTTTGCCTCTCTACGTTATCCCTAAGCCTCTTCAGGATTTTTATCATAAAGGCCACAGGAGAGCCCATTCATCTTTTCTGCCAACATTTGTGTGTCCACTGTGGACATCAATGGGTGGACTGAAATGGGCTTACTAAGGCATGCAACTGAGAGGTGGACAGAGCCTAATTTTCCCTGTCTTGCCCTTCCCACCCACCTGCTCTCTTAGCTTGTGTCAACAATTAACTCCCCCTTCCCCACACCTCCGTCCCCTCCATATACCTAGTGGCCTCACACAGCCGGCTCACCTCTGTAATCCCTTGCTTCTCTGTCCATCACACAAACACAAACCTTGATTAGTCTCTGCACTCTCTATGACAGAAACAAAACAAAACAAAATACAAACAATTATAGCAACAAACCCTTCTGGTCCCTTTTCTTTCTGAATCAATGATTTGTGTGTGTGTGGGGGGGTGGACGGGGGATATCTTAGGATGATGTTGAAAAAATAAAATCAGAATATGTAGTAAGGAGTATACCTTGAAGGCCATATTCAGCATTGTGATTTTACATTTAGAAGATACAGCCTCCTTAGCAAAAACCTGGTTTTATTATCTATATTACACAATGTAAACAAAATTTGATCAAACCTGGAGAAGATTCCAGGAAAATGTCTTCTTTTTTCATTTTATGAAACAAATTATACAATGTAAATATGACTTGGAAAAACTGGACAAGAAAGAAAAGTAGTTACCTGCCATTACCTGAGGGAAGGTTCACACTGCCTTGATGAAGGGATAAACACTTTGAGAGAGTGTGTAAGGATTGTATTTATCAATTTGTTTCATTTGTTGGGTCTGTTTGGTTAATGAGTTACCCCTCACCGTATCCTGTTTGTAGTGAAATCCTGGTAACTTCTACTAACAAAGCAGTTTGATAGTAAGGGCTGAAAAACCAGAAATGGTGGCAACTTGAGCACTGAGCAAGTTTTCGGATTCATTTCTTCAGGGGTTGAGAAGTTTTCTATCCCATGCTCAAAATGACCAAAACATCAATGCGTGTCTTCCTTTCCTTGGTTTAAGATTTTTGCCCCTGCTTGAAAAGAAAGTATCAGTAGGAGATATCGTTCTTTTAGTGAAGCTTTAGTCACTATCAGCTCAGAGTGACTGGGTTCCGTCTTAAGAACAGAAGGTTGTGAGCAAAGCATGGAAAGGGTGTTAGTACAGTGAGCAGTTAAAAGAGAAGGGAGGTGTCCAGATTGATTTTTTGTGTGCGTGTGCCAGTACCTCTCTGCTTCTTATTTCCTTACTCTTTGCCATGGAACATAGTAGTTCTTCCCTTGAAAGGATAGGGTCGGGGGTCTGCAAGGAGATCAAACCAGTCAATCCTAAAGGAAATCAACCCTGAATGTTCATTGGAAGGACTGATGTTGAGGCTCAAACTTCAATACTTTGACCACCTGATGCAAAGAGCTGACTCACCGGAAAAGACCCTGATGCTGGAAAAGACTGAAGGCAGGAGAAGAGGGCAGCAGAGGAGAAGATGATCAGATAGCATCAGCAACTCAATGGACATGAATCTAAGCAAACTCCGGGAGATAGAGAAGGACAAGGACTTTGGTGTGCTGTAACCCATGGGGTTGTGGAGTCGGACACAACTGAGTGACTGGACAACAATGACAGAGGGAAAGTTTCATGACACTGGACTGGGCTACAGTTTCTTAGATGTGACACTAAAAGTTGAGGCAACAAAGGAAAACACAGATAAATTAACTTCTTCAAGATTAAAAACTTTTGTTGTATCAAAGAACAATATGATAAGATCAGGCACATTCAGGGTGATAGGACCTTAGACACAAAGAATAGTTTGGACAGAGTGAAAGGCAACCCATAGAGTGTGAGAAACTATTTTCAAATTAGATACCTGATAAGAGATTAATTGGGAAGGGAAATGTCAACCCACTCCAGTATTCTTGTCTGCAAATTCCATGGACAGAGGAGCCTGGCAGGCTATAGCCTATGGGGTTCACAAGAGATGGGCATGACTTGGCAACCAAACAACAACAGATGAGATTATTATACAGAATATTTAACCAACCCCTCAACCCAAAACAACAGCAAAGCAAACACCCTTATTAAAAAATGAACACAGGACTTTAACTGACATTTTTCCAAAGAAGATGTACAAATAGCCAGAAACATGCTCAGAATCACTAATCATTAGGAAATGAAAATCAAATTCACAATGAGCTACCACTTAATACCCACTGGGGTCATTATTATTTTTAAAAAAACTGAAAAATGGCAGTTCCTCAAAAAAATCAAATTGAACTACCATATGATTGAACAGTCCTTTTAACTATGTACACCAAAATTGAAAACACAGATTCAGATACTTATACACTCACATCTATAGCATTCAGTTCACAATTGACAGAAGGCAGAAGCAACCAGTGTTAGGTGATGGATAAATGGATAAACAAAATGTGCTATAAACAAAGAATAGAATATTATTCAACTATATAAATGAAAGAAAATCTGATACATGCCAAACATGGATGAACCTTGAAAACATGCTAACATAAGCCAGTCACAGTACTGTGCACTTAAAAGGTTAAATTTTATCTTATGTATAAGAAAGAAGGAAGGAAAATTGAAATTGCTCAGTAATGTCTGACTCTTTGTGACCCCATGGATTGCAGCCTGCCAGACTCCTCTGACCGTGGAATACTCTAGGCAAGAATACTGGAGTGGGAAGCCATTTCCTTCTCCAGGGGATCTTCCCAACCCAGGGATCAAACCTGGGTCTCATACACTGCAGGAAGATTCTTTACAATCTGAGCCACAAGAAAAATATACATAACATGTATATATATACACACACGCACACATATGTGATATACATATATGTATATAGTATGTATATTATATGTATATATTATGTATATTTGCCACAACAAGAGGTGGGACTAGCCATAGAAGAGGAGGAAGTGATATTCCTTGGAAGGACTGATGCTGAAACTGAAGCTCCAATATTTTGACCACCTGATGTGAAGAGCCAACTAATTGGAAAAGACCCTGATGCTGGGAAAGATTGAAGGCAGGAGGAGAAGTGGACGACAGAAGATGAGATGGTTGGATGGCTTCACTGGCTCAATGGGCATGAGTTTGAGTATGCAATGGGAGATAGTGGCAGACAGGGAGGACTGGCATGCTGCTGTTCATGGGTCACAAAGAGCTGGACACAACTGAGCAACTGAACAACAACAATAAGCCATAGACGAGGGAGGAAGTGATAGTGTGCGGGGCTGACCCTAGACTTCGTGAGGCCTCCTGTGCTTCTACTTGCTGTTTTGAGCCATAGCCAAAGCATAGCTATTGGGATGCCCTTTCAGGCTAAACCCTAGAATGACTAAGCACTCATGGAGCAGAACTGAATCCATGCCTCAGGTAAGAGTCAGGATATCTGTATCCACAGTTTAAGGTGGAACCATCTAGATGAATGCTGCCTAGGTTAGCCAACTCTTGATGACCTGCAATTGGTTAAATGAGTTTAATAGTTATTATTGAAGCCTCTAGTTTTGGAATAGTTGTTACACAGCCATGGTGGAAAGTAAGAATCAAGGTAGAAAAGAGAAAGTCTAGTAGAGTACTGCATGAAAGACCAATATTTTTGGCCTCATAATTGTCCCAGTGGCCAGCCATTTCTCCTCTAGTGAAGGTATGTTTAATCAGGGTTATTTCTGAGAATCACCAAATTTTCCCTTGTTGTCATCCATAGACTAAAAATAGACTCTTAAGTGTGTTAGTTGTGTTCAATGCCTATGTCAAACTAGCTTTGTCAAAACATTATGTACGTTGTTTTACGTGGCTCTTCATTGCTCTTAGGATAAATTCCTAGTTTCCTGATATATAGCTTTTACGTCTTACTTGCCTGGTAACTTCCTCTCCAGTGTCACCTCTTACTCAGTCCCTCTCATTTTTATTCCTCCTGTAATTTCTTAGTCTCTCTGTTTCTCTCTCCTTCCTGATTTTTCTCTCATTCTTTCTTTGGGCTTTCAGATTTGGTACCCCTCTAACTGGAACATCCATCCACTCTGATATTTTATCAAACTGGTTCCTAATCATCCTTCCATTAGGTCTTAATTTCAGTGTTACTTTCTTCAAAGGGTCTCCCATGAACCCTCAGAGCAGACAAGATGCCACATGCTGTGTGCACTGCCGTTGTACCCCTGGAGCATCCTAACTTTACAAATAATATGCTTGTGCTCAATGTGTCTGTCTTGTTCACCCCATCGTCTCAACTTAGCTGGTACCAAAACATAGTGAAAATACAATATACTTTAGTCTAAAATACTATAATCAGATGAATTAATGAATCAAAGTTGTGGCTCTGAGATCACTGTGTTCTCTTGTCAAGATTCATTAATGGATTCTATTGGTCAAAATTGTTCACTCCAGCTTATAGAAATTTAAATTGAATAAAAACTTGAAGATCATATAATTCAACTCCAAATAAGCAAGCTGAAGTTTCTTCAAAGATGATTTCCGGAGAGGTATTTCTATGGTATTTCTAAACTTGCTGGTTCAAAGAGAATGATAAATATTTTGCCCCTAACCTCTGGACTTACTAAATAGAGCATTGTTTCTTGAACCTGCCTTTTAACTGAGTAATACAAGTCAGGGGCCCATAGAAAAGGAAATGTATGGGCTTATGAATCTTCATTTGCAGTTCTTGAGAGTATAATGATGACTTCTGATTTAGACATTCCCCAGAGATGCAGCTGAGCTGGTGCTAGAAAAGCCTCAGCTATTTACTAAAATATCAATCTTTCTCATCAGGACATTAATTCCTAGGAATGTTTTAGTCTCTCAATTGGTGATTTCCATCACTTATTCCAGGACTAGCAATTAATATTCATTAAGGGCCCATAGGACACCTAAATCTCCCCTGTACTGGGTGTGTATCTACCGGGGGTAAGAGAATTTGATCAAAGCACCAGATCTTCCTGGTCATCTTATTAAAGTCTTTTTTTTTTTTTCCAATTTAAGCCAGTTATTTTACACTGTGATTTGATGATACACACACATATACACATTTCCACTTGAAGGGTCTAATTGATTCATCATTGTGTTACATTATTATTCATTAAGTAATATATTATTTAATTATATTATATATACATATAAATGAGATGTATTAAATAAGAATATAATAATTTATGGGAAAGTAATTTCTGAATTCTGAGGAATAACATACATATTTTATAAAAGTTCTCCTAAAAGCGTACACTTGTTAATCAAATTCAGAAATACGAGGAAAAGTGGGCCTTCACTTATCTGATTGTGTCACTCTCTGCTTGAGAATTCTTCAAGGGTAACCTTGGCATTGCAGGTAATACCCAAATCATCTTTCTGGGCCTGCTCCTGCCCCACCCCCTCACCTTGTACCTTTGAGTTCTTGCTCATCCTCTCTCCTCAATCCAGGCAGATTTTCCATCTAGTGAACCCTTGTACCTTCCTCAAGTCTTAACCTGAAGTCACACTGTTCATAGGCCTTCCTTACCCTGTACTCCTGGTAGAAGATATTCCTCTCTGTACACGTTCATAGCATGACACATGCAGTCTTGGGACAGCCCCCTCTCCACAGTGACAGACGTGTCTCATTCATCTTGCCATTTCCCAGCCCCTCAAAGAATGACTACTCACAATGCTAGTTGCCTCCCTTCTTGCAGTATTATAACCAACAGGGTGTCCTTTTCCTTCCAGAAACAGTCCCTTAAGCCAATCATTGGTTTCAGAACAATGGGGGCTGGAGGGATGCTGGCCAGGACTTGATCTAGGTTGCCCATTTCATATTACAGTGGCTCCAGGAATTGGGCGCTTTAGGAAATAGACAATTCCAAGAGACAGGGGAAGACCCTGTATCCCGCCTGGATATAGATTCCCATGCAGTGCACATTCACCATCATCCCCAGAGAGATTTGGAAAGATCTGTTGTCATCCTGGGGCTTCCCTGGTGGCTCAGCCGTAAAGACTCCTCCTGTCAATACAGGAGTTGCAGGACATGAAGGTTCGATCCCTGGGTCAGGGAAAATCCTCTGGAGAGGAAATGGCAACCCACTCCAGTATTCTTACCTGGGAAATCCCACGGACAAAGGAGCCTGGCAGGCTATTGTCCATGGGTTTGCAAAGAGTCAGACACTACTGAGCATGCATGCAGGCATGCCATGATCTTCCTAGTGTGGATAGCTCTGTTTCCGCAAGTACCAGACCCTCCCCTCCTGGAACACAATCACTCTTGCAATGACAGTGCTCTGAGCCCTGCTCAGAAATGAGGAGGAAAGGAAAATCTCGTTTGTGGAGCGCATGCTGTGTGTTTATGAATATCAGCTCATTATTCATAACATTCAACAGATGAGGTGACCAAAGTGCCGAGGCAGAGGCACTTGATTAGGATCACACACCCAGGGAACTGTGGGAACTCCAGCCACTGTAACTCAGTCTCATCTCTTTCCATCCCCTTACCTTTGGAGAGATGTCTTATAAAATTCCACTCCAGTCACTTGATTAAATCTCCCTGGAAACTTACCCTAGACTTTCATGCTCCTAAGCAAAATGACAAATGACTAAAGGAATGGAAATCATCTTTTAATCATCCTTAAGGCCATAGATGCACATAAATGACTTTCTGGGGGGAGTAACAGTGCTTTCAGAGGGCAATCTAAATTCTGGCTGAATACTATCAATAACAATAACAATAAAATAGAGAAAGCAGGGACCATGTGGAAAAGGCTGGTAAGGGCTTTAACACAGTCAAAAGTTTATATTCAGTGAGAGAAATTAATAGTTCACATTCACTTTCTTTATTAGCTTAGGCTTCTGAAGGTCATGGGGAGAGTTTTTCAGGTTACCAGCCTGGCAGTGTTTATCTGGAGATGAGACACTGGGGACTCCCAAGATGAGATAGAAGATATCCTCCAGGTAGCCAAATAAGATGACTAGCAAGGGATGCTACATAATAATTAGCAAGCTCATTACCACCTGCCATTTCAGAACTGCCTGTCAACCCAGATTCATTTAATGTTCAGTTGCTTTTTGTGAAATGAAGGAGAAGGGTTTTGATATTTTTCTGAAGGTCCACCTAACACTGTGAGATCAGTGTATGTGTGTGTGCATGTGTGCGTCTGTGAATTCCTGATCAATTGAGAGCTGCTCCGGTGGGGGCTGTCTTATTTTAATTATACTTCGAGAGGAGATTAATCAGTTAAACAGGATTTCCTGGGGCTCTTCTGGAATGTAGAACATTGAAGAGGACAGTGAAGCCGGTCAGGAAGCTCAGCATGAGCCTTTTAAATATTTTATAAGGAAATAGGAAATAGTCTTTAATAGCAACACCTCTACAAGTATTGAATGGGTGAGATACACACATGTGTTCGTATGACTTTGCTCATGGTTGGATTGTCAGCTGCATAGTCAGAGTTGGATGAGATTAGCCTTTCATGGAGTATTTGTCTCCTTCCATGGAGAGCCAGGGAAACTTGGGAAGATGACTAGAAGATGAACATTAAAGATGAGCAGGGGGCAGGGGGAGGAGTGGCAGCTCATAGGTCTGCTTGTCTGTTTATCCAGAGACAGAAGGTTAAAAGTTGGTTGGCTTTGGGACCCTCTGTGTTGGGAAGTTTGGAAGACTAAATGCACTGGCTTCAGCCCCTGAGGTAGTAGAGACTGGCATTTATTCTATTAATAGCTATGCTTTGGTCTTTGCATAGATGAAATCACAATGCCCTGCATGTCACATGTTTCCATCTTGTTTCCTTCCACCCAGATAAGTACTCTGGGTTACAAGTTCAGTAGTAGAGGGTTCATTTATTCTCTTGATCATTCATTTGCTTTCATGTTCATTCTATTTTTCAGCACATATTTTACTCAATAAACTATTTTGGACAACTTATTCTGTGCCAGGCATAGCATTAGCTCCTGAGGACACAGAAATGAAAAATACACAGTCTTGTCCCTCAGGGAACACAGAGGCTCTGCAGATAGTATATGAATTTTAATCTATCTGGGGAAAATCTCCACAAACAACTGTTCTTCTTTCTGTAATAAAGGCATATAAAATATGCTTCAAATGCATAATTTCTATGATCACAGGCCTCTGCTGATGCTATTCCCTGCCTGAAACATCTTTATCATCCTACTTGTATGCCAGGATCCTCATTTGGCCCCATTCCCTCCAGAAAGCCTTCTGAACCACTTGGTCAAGACTGTTTCCATGTGCATTCGCTGAAACTATTTCTGATCAGTTTTGGATGTGAACTGCCTTGCATGTGACTTAATTGCTTTAGAGGATTGTACTCTGGACAGCAGAAATGTTATATTTCTATGCCTTATAGCGCAAAGAGCTTGTAACACATTCTGATGCTTTTAAATGGTTAAAATTCTTTGACTCGCCTCATTTCAAGAGGTGATGCCTAATACCTGTACCATTGCATATGGGCTGTACTTTGCCACTCGCTTCTATTAAACAGAATAAAGCTGAAGTGATGGTGTACAATATCAGAGACTAGGTACCAGAAGACATTGTTTCTTATTGCTCGCTGTCTTTTGAGTCTCTCCCTCAAAGAGAAAACAGTAACTATGTCATGAGGACATTCAAGCAGGCTACAGAGAGGCCAAAACAGAAACTGTGGGCTCCTACCAGCCATCAGACTAATTCTCCACTGATGCGAGGGGGCCACATTGGAAGCGATTCTTCCAGTTCCACTCGAGCTTTCAGATGATGGTGCCTGAACTGCTAATTTTTGACTACAGTCTCATAAACAATTCTAAGCCAGACTACTCAGTTAAGTCATTCCTGGATTTCTGACACTCAGAAAGTGTTGAGATAGTATTTATTTTAAACTATTCTCTGCAACTCTGCATTCAGTTGGGTATATCTTTCCCTTTCTCTTTTGCCTTACATTTCTCTGCTTTTCTCAGCTATTTGTAAGACCTTCTCAGACAACCACTTTACCTTCTTGCATTTCTTTTTCTTTGGGATGGCTTTAGTCGACGATTTTAAGCTATAAAATACTGACGTAATTTGGTATACAGCAATAGATTACCAATATCCAATACTCATGTATTGTTGTTGTTGTTGTTCAGTCACTAAGTTGTGTCCAAGTCTTTGTGACCCCTGGACTGTTGCCAGCCCTCCCTGTCCCTCATCATACCCCAGAGTTCACCCAAGTTCATGTCCATTGAATCTGTGATGCCATTCAACCATCTCATCCTCTGCTTGCCCTCTTCTCCTTTTGCCTTCAATCTTTCCCAGCATCAGGGTCTTTCCCAATGAGCTGGCTCTTCACATCAAGTGGGAAAAATTAGAGCACCAGCTTCAGCATCAGTCTTTCCAATGACCATTCAGGGTTGATTTCCTTTAGGATCGGCTGGTTTGATCTCTTTGCAGTCTGAGGGACTTTCAAGAGTCTTCTCCAGCACCACAATTCAAAAGCATCAATTCTTCGATGCTCAGCCTTCTTTATGGTCCAAATCTCACATCCATACATGACTACTGGAAAAAACTATAGCTTCAATTGATTATAAGGACCTTTGTCAGCAAAGTAATGTATACTTGCTCATTAGACTACCAATGACATCCATGTTACTGAATCCTATGGATACTTTTGAGTCTTCATTTTACTTGTATCAACGTGGCACTCAACACAGAAGTTGAATATGTCTTCCTTCTCTTTGAAGAAATTTTATGAAATATTCCTGGTATATAATTCAAGGCTTTCATTAATCCCATTATCCTTCTTACCTCCCCAGAGGTAATCATGTTTTTCTACAGCTTACTTTCCTGTGAGTGCAGCATTATTAAGTGTATTCAAATTTATTAATGTCTATGTTGACATATGTAGTACTAGAACATTCATTCTAACTGGTGTCCACTATTCATTCTATGACTATGCCATAATTATTTATTTGTTCTCCTATGAAGGCATTTAGATGATTTTCAGTTTTTCACTCTTATTAATACCACTGTGTGGTCATTCTTGTAGATGAATCCTTAATTCCACATGTAAGATTTACCCAGGGAACATATTCATCTTTAACTTTCTAGTTATTATCAAAATAGTTCCCAATATAGTTGTGCTAATTTATGCTTCCATCTGATATACATGTTAAGTCCTATTTTTCCTCATCCTTACAAGACTTTTATATTACAAGGCTTTGTTTTTCCCCCTCTTTCTTCCTTACTTCATTTGAATCTAAGTTATAGTTCTTATTTAATCATTCATTTTGTGTTTCTTAGCTAGTTACATTTCTTTATCTGTGACATTTACTTATATATATTGCCCATTTTTTGCCTTTGGTCACATACATTTTTTGGATTGGTTGATGATAGTTATTTACATATTTTATACACTAATGTTTTCTTAAATAAATGTATAGCTTGTCTGAGACTTGGTTTATTAAAACTGTGATATATTCTATATGTGGAAATTAAGGATTTTATGGTGTAGGCAACTGTAAAATCTTTTGTAGTTTATGCATTTTGTGTCCTGTTCATTCCATGGCATGAAAAAAATGATGGTGTGCAGTATCAGAGGCTAGGTCACAATTATAAATTTTTGTATACATACATTTACAGTTGTTACACATTTCTGTACACATAAATTTTATTTCCTCATATTTAGGTGTTAACATGTAATGTTGACATAACTGACAGATAACATTGTGGAAGTTCAGGTATACAGTTTGTTAATGAATTAATTCTGGCTGCACTGGGTCTTTGTTGCTCTGTGCAGGCTTTCTCCAGTTGTGGTGAGTGGGGACTATTCTTTGTCACAGTGCACAGGCTTCTCATTGTGGCGGCTTGGCGTGTTGCAAAGCACAAGCTTTAGGTGTGGAGGCTTCAGTGGCTGCAGCACGGGGGCTCAGCAGTCGTGGCTCACGGGCTCTCGAGCAGGGGCTCAGTACTTGGGGTACAGGGCCTTAGTCGCTCTGCAGCATGTGGAGTCTTCCCAAACCAGGGATCGAACCTGTGTCCCCTGCACTGGCAGGCCGATTCTTATCCACTGCGCCACCAGGGAAGTCATGCTCGTTGCTTTCCGCATCCTCAGGTTTTAGTGCAAGGTTCACTTTTTCTAGGAAATCTCTCACGACATGCTTATGTTTGAAGTATCCATGAAACCTGTACTTCTCCTATGATAGCACTTATTCTGTTTAAGCTGGTACTTTAAAGATTATCTACCAACACACTGGACTTGAAAATTCTGTGTGGAAAGTTGCCACACAAATCTGACTCACACTTATTTTCCCCTCGCCCAACATTCCGGGGAAGGCAATGGCACCCTACTCCAGTACTCCTGCCTGGAAAATCCCATGGACAGAGGAGCTTGGTGGGCTGCAGTCCATGACGTCGCTGAGGGTTGGACATGACTGAGCGACTTCACTTTCACTTTTCACTTTCATGCATTGGAGAAGGAAATGACAACCCACTCCACTGTTCTTGCCTGGAGAATCCCATGGACAGAGGAGCTTGATGGGTTACATTCCATAGGGTTGCAAAAAATCAGAGATGACTGAAGCAAGTTAGCATGCAATATTAATATTAATATTAATATTAATATAATATATTAATTATATAATTAATATAATATATAATATATATTATATATAATATATATAATAATATAATATATAATATAAATTATATGTATATATATATAATAATATAATATATAATATATAATATAATATATTAATATGATTAATATATTATATTAATATAATATTAATATTAATATTTTAATCTTTTCATTTACTGATGAGAAAATAGACCACTTACTCTTTTCTTGGAAGAAATCTAGTATTTATGGGTAGTCCCTAGGATGACCACATCCTAGAATATCAGGACTGAGATCAACCTGTTCAACCCCCTCATGATACAAATGGGGAAACTGAAGTCCAGGTGGTAGGGACCCTTGTCAAGTCCAAATGATTATTTATTGATTAGCTGGATTGCAACATAGATCTTAGATCTCTCAGCCTAGTGCTTTCTCTAAGAGCTGATTTTCTGTTCAGAAGTTACAGTCCCAGGATTCAGACCCAAGTGTACATCCTGGTTGGGAATCCACAACTGAATTTCAGTCCAAACTCCCCTCCTAAACATCCCAGTGATTTTAGGTAATTTATACTCTTCTGTTAGTGAGAGCCTCAATTTACTCGTTTGCAAAATTGAGACAGTTATAATGGTACCCATAAGGGCTTCCCTGTGGCTCAGATGGTAAAGAATCTGCCTGCAGTGCAGGAGACCTGGGTTTGATTCCTGGGTTGGGAAGATCCCCTGGAGAAGGGAATGGCAACCCACTCCAGTATTTGTGCCTAGAGAATTCCATGGACAGAGGAGCCTGGTGGGCAATGGTCCGTGGGGTTGCAAAGAGTCAGACATGACTGAGAGACTAACATACACACACACATATGGTGTTGCCCTTTAGAGTAGTTATGCTGCCTCCTGTGAGGCAGTGCACGTGAGAAGCTTGCCTGAGGGCCCAGTGCATAGAGGGAGCTCAGAAGCAAAGATAATGGTGACAGTGACGATGATGAGGATTTTAATGATGTTGGATCTCTTGTTACTTCTTCTCACCCTTAGATAAAAGGGCACAAGTCCACTTTCTGTAATCTAAGATTACAAAATAACTAAATAACTAAAAAATGAACCCTAAATTAAAACAATTGGCTAGAAAGAGATGGTTCTTACTCTGGAATAGAAAGATACTGACTGCATTTAAACTTGTTAAAAGTTAATGTGCTTGCTAACAGCCTCCAATCCTTCAGAGCTGCTGTCTAGCTCATGCATCAGAAAAAGTACTGAAGAGAGACTTACATGTTTGTTTGTTTTTTTCTTTCCCAGTTCTGTTTTCACCTCTGCCTTAAAAATAAACAAATATCCAGCCCTCAAATCAGTAAGTGGTTCAGACGGTAAAGAATCTACCTGCAATGCAGGAGACCTGGGTTCGATCCCTGGGTCAGGAAGTTCCCCTGGAGAAGGAAATGGCAACCCACTCCAGTATTCTTGCCTGGAGAATTCCATGGACAGAGAAGCCTGGCAGGGCTTCTGGGAGGGATCCATTGGATCGCAGAGTCGGACACAACTGAGTGACTAACACTACTACTACAAATTAATAAGGCAAAGCCTTACTTTATATCCAACTCCCAGCAAAGATCAGAGAAACAGTCTCTAGGTTCCAGAGTTAAGGATGCTCATATTCTGACTGTCTTCTCTTCCTGTCTGCCAGCTTTGAATGCTAGGAAATGTGAGAGAGGAGAGTGAGTTTTGCAGCTTCCAGGCAAGCTGATGCCTAAAGCTTTCTGGTTCCCAAGAGAACATATTCTAAAGATCACTGTATTTTTCTTACACGAAATCCCTATTTCTGCCTCTTTACATTTAAAAGGATTTACCCTCTTGGCTGTTTCCCTATAGACTATCAGCTCACAACATGGAAGGTGGCGGGGGAGGACACTGTCTTGTATCATGAGATGAAATTTGAGCATGACCACGGTCATTTGGAAGAGTGTCACAAAGTACTGGAATGATCAGTCATGGCACTTAGGCTCTGGTAATGAATTTCTACCTCGAATCTGTAAAAGGTTCTGAAGCATTAAACGACTTATGTTCTATCTACCATTCAGTGTGACCTCAGATGAGGCAGACATCATTCAGGGTAGATACCCAGTAGTCACCCTGTTGTTGATTACCTTGCTGGATTGAGCGGTGCTTACTCCTCCAGCTTTGGCATCACCCTTGCTTGGATCTTGGCATCTTCTTTTATTTCATGTTGCCCTTGCTAGTGACACTGCTACTTGGATAGAGAACTGGTCCCATTGCTGTCTTTTAGATGCTGGTACTGATGTTGCTCATGATTGTTTGATTGCTTAGTCCTTCAACATGGTGAATGAAACTGTTTAGTGCCCAAGCTGCCCCATGCTTCTCCCCATTCACCAAGTGTGTTGTTTTAACTCATCCATCAGGTTACCATCCCTTCTGCTTTAAGGATGCTCGGAAAGTCCTCTTTCAGGGCCTCCACTAAACAGACAAAGGATACATCTCAGACTAAGGGAAACAAACCATGGGGTGAGCAACAACAAATTGGATTTCTTTTGAAGTTTGCAGAATGAAACAGATTGTTTGTTTTCCCTAGAGAGTTTTGAGAAGAGAAAGGTTGCATGGAGTAGGAGGTCTAGGGTTGAGTGTAGGTGGCCATTTTAAACCATGTGCAACTGATGAGTAAATGGAACAATATTTTGAACAAAACTAGAACAGAGAAGACACATGTAAAAAGGCAGAGATGACATAAAAGAGAAGTGAGTGGAGACTGCCACTTGTGTATTCGAGAGTGAAAATGGGCCACACTCCCCATGTGTGTAGAGCCCCCTGGAGGCCTGGGAGTC
Organism: Nanger dama; assembly: GCA_917880005.1. Lineage (NCBI taxonomy): Eukaryota > Metazoa > Chordata > Mammalia > Artiodactyla > Bovidae > Nanger > Nanger dama. The sequence continues at coordinate 230,208 of CAKJTW010000037.1, read as the reverse complement.
AGACTCTACACTTTGAGACTCTCTTTTTCCTCCCCTACTCTCCATTGCCCTGATGTCCCCTCTCTTTCACTTCTTTCTTTTCCTTCTCTCCCCGTCTTCCCATTCCTCCTTCTTCTTTTGGTTTGGATAGATTAAGTAGGTTTGCTTTCCTTACAATTACAGTTGTCTTTCCGAGCGCACGTGACATCCGCTTCCACGTGCTTTCTCTCTGCATGTGGCAGCTCTCTGACATTTCTGCCTACCCACCTTTACTACCTGAGAAACCCCTATGCACCCAGTCATTTTAGCCATTTAGTCAAAAAGAGCCTGCAGCCATTTTCTTGCATGTTCTCCAGAGAAGGAATCTGACTGATGGGCTGTGGATTGCTTCCCCCTCGTCAGATTTCACCCCGGCAGTGTGTCCTCTCCTCTCTTCAGGAAGCTCTTCTTATCTCATCCCTCTCAGTATAATCATGCCTAACCCTGGGATTAGCAGAGCTCAGGAGCTTGCCACGTGCAGTGAATGACTGCTAGGACCTGAGGGGGAATAAAAACAATGTACCTCACAGTCACCATTTTCTTTCAGTTTAAAATTTCATTTAGGGAAAAGTCTTTGTATATATTGATTAGAAATCAATACAAACAGTGAAGAGAAGCATATGATAGATGATATTCATACAAAGAAAAACATTGCCATCTTTACAATGATAAAACTTAAATATTGGCAAGAGAATCAATTTTCACGGTTGCTTGTATTTACCACATTGGTGAAACCATTTATGGCAGAAGCAGCTACCTCCTGGGTCATTTTTCTTGGATTTCGCCGCAGCTGTGTGGTTATAGTGGTGGCCTGTGGGGGCAGCACCTAAGCTGCTAATGGGGCTGGGGAGTGTATGGGCAGCTGGGCTGCGTGTGCTCAGTGGCTTCAGTCGTGCCTGACTCTTGGCAACCCCATGGACTGTAGCCCACCAGGCTCCTCTATCCATAGAATTCTCCAGGCCAGAATACTGGAGTGGGTGGCCATGCCCTCCTCCAGGGGATCTTTCCAACCCAGGGACTGAACCCACATCTCCTGCGTTTCCTGCATTGCAGGTGGATTCTTTACTGCTGAGCCAACAGGGAAGCTAAGTCAATCTAAAATTTCCTCTGGGAGTATTTTGACTTCCCAAGAGAGGGAAAGCAGTCATTCTTTTTGGGTCAAGTTATAAGAGGTGAGGTCTGAGAGTATCCAGCCACCATATTTCATCTATATTTTACCTCTGCCAAAAAGATAAAGCCAGTATGAGAGACTAAACATGATTCTATTCCAGAAGAGAGAAGTAGAAATGAGAAATGGATGGTGGCTTGGCTTCTAATTATTCCTGAGACCTGCTGAAGCTCAGCCCTTCATGCATTTAAATGAAGTTTGCAATCAGTTGCCCTTTGTGTTAAATGTAAACCTACCTAAAGTTGGGTTTCTGTCACCGGTCACCAAGTATTCTGATTATCTAGATGCTAACTATACCACTGGAAGAAACACAAGCTGGAATCAAGATTGCCAGGAGAAATATCAATCACCTCAGATATGCAGATGACACCACCCTTATGGCAGAAAGTGAAGAGGAGCTAAAAAGCCTCTTGATGAAAGTGAAAGAGGAGAGTGAAAAAGTTGACTTAAAGCTCAACATTCAGAAAATGAAGATCATGGCATTCGGTCCCATCACTTCATGGGAAATAGATGAGGAAACAGTGATCAGACTTTATTTTTGGGGGCTCCAAAATCACTGCAGATGGTGACTGCAGCCATGAAATTAGAAGATGCTTACTCCTTGGAAGAAAAGTTATGACCAACCTAGATAGTATATTCAAAAGCAGAGACATTACTTTGCCAAAATAGGTCCGTCTAGTCAAGGCTATGGTTTTTCCTGTGGTCATGTATGGATGTGAGAGTTGGACTGTGAAGAAGGCTGAGCACTGAAGAATTGATGCTTTTGAACTGTGGTGTTGGAGAAGACTCTTGAGAGTCCCTTGGGCTGCAAGGAGTTCCAACTAGTCCATTCTGAAGGAGAGCAACCCTGGGATTTCTTTGGAAGGAATGATGCTGAAGCTGAAACTCCAGTACTTTGGCCACCTCATGTGAAGAGTTGACTCATTGGAAAAGACTCTGATGCTGGGAGGGGTTGGGGGCAGGAGGAGAAGGGGATGACCGAGGATGAGATGGCTGGATGGCATCACGGACTCGATGGACGTGAGTCTGAGTGAACTCCGAGAGATGGTAATGCACAGGGAGGCCTGGCGTGCTGTGATTCTTGGGGTCGCAAATAGTTGGACACTACTGAGCGACTGAACCGAACCGAATTATATCACTGGCTCCTTAGGCCTGGCTATGCCTGATCTCTTTCTCAGCATCTTGATTCATTTTTCACCAACTCAAGAATACACTTTACAATACAAGATAACCACTAATGTTGGTAATACATTGCTTTTTGAAAAGCTCATTATCGATCACGATAAGCCGTTATGCTGTGGCTATAATGATTTAGACCTTGCCACTAAATACATGTGATGACCTGGGCCAAGTCACTTCTCTTAACCTGGGCCTCTGTTTCATCTGTAAGATGAAGTATGAGAATTAGATGCCATATATCGTCAAGTACAAGTTTTCATGGTATTAAATGAAAGTATTTAGAGAGTAACAAATGTTCAAAATCTAAACCAAGGATTGTCAATGGTCAGGCACTGTGTTCTCTAGGCTGGAGCTATGGAGGAAGCACAAAAAGGAATCTGAAACATTTGCTTTTTCAAGCATGCCTGCCTCTCATCCTTTACCCATTTTGATATACCCAGTGCTGGATCTTGGGAGAGAAGTTTGAAGTAAACACAAAAATTACAAGCTTAAAGCACATTTATGGAGCAGGGGCTGAAGTGGAGGAAAAGGCTTTGGAAGCAATAAAACCAGATGAAACAGCCTTTCTCAGCCCAGATCCATGTTGCTCTGGCCTCTTGGTGTATCAAGTTACTTTGGATCTCTCCATCCTAGTTTATCCTTCGTATCGTTACCAGGGTGATACTGCTGAAACTCAAATCCTACTGCAGCATCATTTCTGCTTAAAATTCTTCTGAGATTCCTTTTGCTTTCAGGAAAAGCCCAAACTTCATTACGGCACGTTCAAAGCTGCAAGACCCCCATCACTGTTCTCATAGCTCAACATGCCTGCACACCCCCCCACACACACCAACCCCAATGCCTTGTGATTGCAGGATGTGCTGGACAGCTCCCTGCTTATAAACAGGCTAAGCTGTTCATCACTTCTCTGCCTTTGAACACAAGCAGTTTCCTCTGCTTGAGACTCTCTTCCTCCTTCCCACCCTCCTCTTCCTTTCCTGCCTCACAAATTCCTCTCCATCTTTTCTTCCCCGGGAACAATCCCTCACACTCTCCTCTCTCAGGCATTCAGTCTCTGCTTCTGTTTTCACACTTCCCCTGGATTATTGTTTTTATTTATTTGCATCTCTGCCTCCCTGAGAGACTGTCATCAACTTGAGGGGCTCAGTCATAGTATGCAGTCAAACACTCATTGATAAATAAATACTTCTGAGATACAGGATCAACCTAATTGTCTTATCTAAAAAGAAGGAAGCTAAAATGTAACAAACATATGGGTTCCCGAAGGAAATCTCATGAAGAAGACATCAGTAAATGTCAAGAATTTGGGTTTGGGGTCATGGACAAAGCCCAGAATATATGTTTTTGGTTTCTAGCTTTTTAGACTCCTGGGGCCAATGACTTCTAGAAGCTGAGCTATTTGACTGCATTAGTCATGACGGCACATCACCTGGTGAAAATCAAAAGGCTGCAAATAACCTGTGTTGGTAGTGTTAGAAGCGCTCTTTCTTACAAGTAGGATTTATGAAAATCTTAAAGGACTGTGGGAGAGGCACACTCATAGAGTGTGTGATATTCAGGTAACATTTTCAGAAGATTATGGCACTTCTATCAATCACTGACACCGAGTGTAATGGCCTCCACCCTCTCCTTGCCACCTTCTTGTCTGATACACAGATAAAATACAGGAAGGAAAATAATAATAAGATGTTTCCATGGTTCTGAAAAGAGGAACGTGTTTCTTACCTAAAAATGTCAAGTTGTTTGATGGCACCTTCCTCCTGACACCCAGGGCCAGGCTGGTCTCCCTCCCTTGTGTGCTCACAGTCCTGGTACCTTTCCTTCCTGGCGGTATATCCAGTTTTCAATGTACGTTGTCAGTGCAAGTGTTTGCTTATTGCTCTTCTCTTTCAGTCGATGGTACACTCTGTGTGGTCAGGGGTCACATTCTTAATACCCAGCGCTGAGTCTGCCACTTAGTCAAGTCTTGCTGAATAAAGCAATGAGTAAAAGAACCTGTCTCCATAGCATGTGCATGTATGTATATGTTGTGCGTCTGCGCACATCGGGTGGGAAGTAGGGACTTGGGAGGTGGAGTTCATGCAAGTGATCTAAGAAGCTGTATCTGTTAATTCTGGCCCCTTGATGCAAATCAACAAGCTTCTTCTCCCCAACCCTGCCAGTTTACAAAAGCAAGCTGCAAATGCTTGTTAGTATTCTTGGCAAATATTCCTCAGACTGCCTTTTCTGCATGAACAGTACCCCATGGTTTATTTTCTGTAGTTTATGTTATGAAAATAATGGATTTTGTCAGCAGTTGTCCAGTAAGAATGGACAAGATCATTCGGAATGTGCTTTTTAAAAAATATGGAAGTGTCTCTTCCCTGCCTCCTTAACAACTAAAACAGGTTCATGGCAAGGGATGCCCTCTGCTTTACTGATTAAGAATCAATATTCCAGGTGATGGCTGAAGGCAAGCTCCAGATTCCTTGAGGGCAGAGACCGTGCTGCCTCTGCTTATCATCTCATCCTCATTGTGGTATTTGGAAGAGTGCCTAACACGTGGCAGATGCATAGTAAATATTTGCTGGATGAATCACTGAATCTCCCTTTTAGAGTCTGTATTTGTATCTGCTTTGAGTGGTTTGGTTTGAATTCTTGGCTCTGTACCTTAATGCCCCTCTCTGTCTCCCTAGGACGTGACTTTCATCTCGGTTTGTTTCTTGTCAGTTTACACCTCAGTGCTCTTTCTGTGGTTTGATCCATCTGTTTGTATCATCTTGGCATCTTCCATCATCTCAGGAGAGCACCCCCTGCCTCAGCACCCTGATTTCCTGGACCCTTTTGGCTAAGGTCTAAGTCTGGTTATCTTCCTCTTCTCCTCAGGGTGTAAGATCTGGAAATGTTCGAGCTCTTGGAGCTGTGCAATATGCACAAGCAATGTTTGCTTACTTAACAAAAGCACTTGGTGGCATTTGCAGTCGGGTCATTATTTGTTGAGAGGACACTAGATACGTAGGCTCAGGACTCACATCCTAGTCTAAAGCCTTCTCCTTGGACAGTGCAGTAGTCAGAGTTCTCCAGAGAAACAGAACCAATAGGATGTGCATATACTGTTGTTCTTCTTCAGTTGCTAAGCCATGTCTGACTCTTTGAGACTCCATGGGCTGCAGCACGCCAGGCTTCCCTCTCCTTCATCATATCCCTGAGATTGCTCAAATCCATGTCAGTGATGCCATCCACCATCTCATCCTCTGTTGCCTCCTTTTCCTCCTGCTGCTGCTACTGCTAAGTTGCTTCAGTCGTGTCCGACTCTTAGTGACTCCACGGACTGCAGCCTACCAGGCTCCCCCGTCCCTGAGATTTTCCAGGCAAGAACACTGGAGTGGGTTGCCATGTCCTTCTCCAATGCATGAAAGTGAAAAGTGAAAGTGAAGTTGCTCAGTCGTGTCCGACTCTTAGCAACCCCATGGACTGCAGCCTACCAGGCTCCTCCACCCATGGGATTTTCCAGGCAAGAGTACTGGAGTGGGTCACTACCTTCAATCTTTCCCAGCATCAGGGTCTTTTCCAATGAGATGGCTCTTCGCACCAGTTGGCCACAGTATTGGGGCTTCAGCTTCAGCATCAGTCCTTCCAATGAATATTTAGGGTTGATTTCCTTTATGGTTGATGGGTTTGATCTCCTTGCAGTCTAAGATACTCCCAAGAGTCTTCTTCAACATCACAGTTTGATTTCTTATAAGGAAATGGCTCACGTAATTATGAAGGATGGGATGTCCAAAATCTGTCCAAAGTAGTCCAGAATAGGCCCAGGCTGGAGACAATGGATGAGCTAATACAGATCAAGTCCAAGGTTGTCTGCTGCAGCCTTCCTTCTTGCTTGGGAGAGGTCAGCCTGTTGTTTGATCAGATCTTCAACTGATTGGATGAGGCCCACCTACATTATGGAGGTCAGTTTGCTTCCTCAGAGTCTACAGATTTAATGTTAATTTCACCCAAAAGCACCTCACAGAAACATCCAGAATAATGTTTGGCTATGTATCTGGGTACCATAGCTCAGTCAAATTGACACACAACATTAGCCATCACAAGAAATCTCCAAGTAATCCTGGGTCTCAGTTCTTTTGTTGAAAAATAAGAAAGTGGAATGATTGTCTTCCAACTAAAATAATGAATTATGTGTTTAGGAACAAGGCTAACCAGACAGAGTTCAGGATTCAGGGACAAAGGATGTTCAGACAGTTCTGCCTCTTTTGATGTCTGATACCTTACACTACCTGATGCCTGGCAGGGAATCACTAATAATTTGAGGATGGGGCCAGAAGACCTGACTTTGAAAGGAGCCCACTCACACTTTTTGCTAAATGTCAGTGGGTATCATCTTCCCATATCAAATGAGAAAAAAAAATTCTAATTTTAATTTTATACACATTGCAATGATTAAATTGCTATTATCATTCTTTACCTTTTATTTTGCTCATTAATTTCCACATGATTTAATTGGCCTTTTGGGTTTTGAAATCAGTTTGAAGATGCGGTATCCTGGCATCTTCAAGATGTGTTTTTCTGGTGCAGTTGACTACAAATCACTCCCTTGGGGCCTGCCACCTTTTGGTCAATGCTACCCCATTCAATAGAGAGGAAGACACATTTTTTTTTCCCTTCACACTTTGCATTTTCATCAGAAGTCCAGCGTGTGATAAATTGCCGAAGCTATGTGGCCTCCGTTAAAGTATAGGCTTTGTAACTCTCCAAGAAAAGAGAAATGACCCATGATAAATAGGGAGTGTTTGTCCAGAATTCAGAAGAGGCTGGAAGAGAAGTTAAAGTGTAAACACCAATGTCCATTGAATATTTGTGCAGCCTTTGAGGTCAACTGATGCCACAGGGCAAGTGTGTAGATTTAGATACTACAGAGAGGACTAGGCTAGGAGCAAGAACTCCTGGCTGGGTGTGGTCTTCAGCAAACTGTAAAAGCAACCTCTAAGCTAAAAAAACAAAAACAACAAGCAAATAACTCCCTTGTTGCCAGGTGGGAACACAGTGCTGCTTGATTTTCAATCAAAGCCTGAAATCTGGGGTTCTATGAAAAGTGTAATTTTTTAAAGGGCTAGCAGTTCATTCAAATTAAATGTGGGAATCCTGTGAGAACCAACACATCTTGTCTGCAAGCCTGGTCCCAGCCTGCCAGTGGCTGGTTTGTGGCCTCCCTCTGTCTGAAACTTCACAAAATTGAGATAATGTACTAGACTGGTAAAGAGACATTCCAAAGGGGTTTGTCCCTTTTCAATATATAAACAGGATGCTATACCCAGGACTCTGCCATCCACCTCTGAGTTGGCAGGCAGGGAAGACAAGATCCATCCTGAAGCTGGTAAAGCAGAAGCTTCAGGATTCCTCAGTCACAGGGCCCCTTCCAAGACCCTGGGAGAGCCTTGGCAAAGAGGTTATATGATTTTCTGTTTCTGTAGAATTTGCAAGCATATTTAAAATATTCTAGCTGCAATGCTTTAGGACTATGGTCTATATCTACGCTGTGTTTTCACTTTTTCATATTTTCCCCAATGTGCAGTGGCGGTATAGCAACTAGGGGCATATTTTGGAATTCCAGCTAGCAAGATCCAACTTCAAGGCTTCTCAGTCTTGGCACCCTTGACATTTGGGGCCGGATAATTCTTTGCTAGGGGTGTTGTCCTGAACATTGAAGGATGTTTGCAGCATTCCTGGTCTTTATCCACTGGGTGTCAGTAGCAATCCCCTTCCCTACCCACTCCTACTGTGACAAAGTCCCCTGGAAGGAAAAATTGAACCCCAGCCATTGCAAACCCTGGTCTTGTGTTCTATCTCCCTTGCATTAGAATATAACCATGTGGCCCAGGGTCACATTCGTGTCCAGGTTTACAGTATTGCTAACAGTGGCAGTATGGGCATGGCTTCCACAAATACTCGGGCTCCTCTTGGTGTCAACTCACCCACTCTTGTGACACAAGACCAGGATGACAGCAAGGAAGCACACAGGACGGAGTCGAAAGAGGGGCTGGAAACGACGGCATGAGAGGCCAGCTTAGAACTTTCTTCCAAATCTTACAGATCACGTATGAAAACAACTTAATGGAGATTTCCAGCGATGACAGCAAATCCCTAAAATATATGTGGTTTATTATTAATTTGAAGGAAAATTATCTAACCTATCAATAATAAAAATAAATTCCAGAGGTGAGACTGAATTATATTTCTTTTTCACACTGTTGAAAGCAGTATAAAGTTGTCTTATATAGAAGAGATAAAAGAGTCTATGGCTAAAAACAGAAAAAAGTGTTACACAGTAGGATCAAGTAGTTAAAAACAGTATAATTTTCTGAGTTTTATGTTTGTAGTATTTGTCAGCTTTTTAAATATTTTGTTATGATTTATTGCCTAATACAAAATATTCATTTTTACTTAGTTTTGTATTCATAGTTGTGTGTGTATGTATACATTTTTTTTTCTGGTAAAGGCACATCTCCACTTGAATTACATACACTTCAGACCCCTTAAACCTGGGTTTGTATCTGGATTTTGGATATCAATGTGAGTGGAGAGGAATCTGTGGAGTGTATATGAAAGTAATTTTCTGAAAGAGTTGTTGGTGTGCCATGGGTCACCCCTCCTATCCCCTGACAACGTCACTCTCCCTAGTCACCAAGGTGTGCAAAAAGGGTGTTCTGCTTTTCGTGACAAATGAAAAGAGGATGACTCAGAAAGCTTGATGTTTAGCTCCTGCAGCTGATGTAACAACAGGACCAGTGTTTGTGACAACAGAACCTGACTCATGTGTGTGTGTGTGTGTGTGTGTGTGTGTGTGTGTGTGTGTGTGTGTGTGTGTTAGTCGCTCAGTCATGTCTGACTGTCTTTGCGACTGCATGGACGGTAGCCTGTGAGACTCCTCTGTCCATGGAATTCTCCAGGCAAGAATACTGGAGTGGTTTCCATCCCCTCTCCAGGGGGATCTTCCTGACCCAGGGACTGAACCTGTGTCTCTTGAGTCTCCTGCACTGGCAGGCAGATTCTTTACTCCTAAGCTACCAGGGAAGCCCACTTGACTCTAGGCTGGAACCTCAAAGGGAGAGTCAGATAACTAGCTGTTCAGGCAGCTGAAGCCAAGGAGGGGTGACTGCATTGATCCATTTACACTCACAGAGTTTATTAGGTAGGGGTAAAAATTTTCCATGGGCCAGAGAGAGACCAAGTGCAGCTCTCTCAAATCCTGCCCAGAAGGTCACTGTAGAGAACGACGGAGCTCCATGTGGCGACAGAGTCCCTGTGGCGGGATCTATGGAAGCATCGGGGCTGCGGGGCCACTTCTGGCCAAGGAAAATGTGGCAGAGCATCACAGGAAGTCCAGCTAAGTGTTCCCGGGGGAGAAATCTGAAGATCCCTAAGGGTGCTCGACGTACTGTAGCCCACCAGGCTCTTCTGTCCATGGAATTCTCCTGGCAAGAATACTGGAGGGAGTTGCCATTTTCTGTCCAGGAAATCTTCCTGACTCAGGGACTGAACCTGTGTCTCCTGCATTGACAGATGGAGTCATTACCCCTAGCGCCACCTGGGAAGCCCTCTAAAGAGGAGAGACTCCCCCAAAGGAATACCAGTTAAGACACAGTGACAACCATTGAACACCAGCCAGCCCCAGATGTGTGAGGCAAGGGTAAGACGGTGCCAGTTAAGTAAAAATTTTCCTGTTCCCCTCCCTCTCCTCCCTCTCCCCAGCTGCTCTATACTCAAGGTCAGCTAGTAGTTGGAAAGGAGTTAAGGAGGAAAGAAAGAGGAGGACACATTTCCTTCTACACTCAGGGCAGCTAGCATTCAGAGTGACCGTAGAAGCTGCTTATAAGGCTGGTCTTTGGCTGGTGTCTGGGAACTTGGATTTCATGAGGGTTCCCATGCCTCCATGTCCCTGAAGTAGCTTACTGGGCCTAGTCTGTTTGTGCAAACAGTACACTTTATGCTGAACTCCTGCTTTCCTCTTGGGACACCTGAATTTTGCTACATGTTAGGCAAGGGTACCCATGAGGCAAAATCCTGAATAGTATGTCTCTAACGAACTTCCTCAGTTGGCAACCTTTCACATATGTCATCACAGCTCATTGTTGGGAGGATTAATTTCATGCTGTGTGACTCCTCCAGGAGAGGACTGTGGAAGCTTGTGTCTAATTTACCCTAGATTTTTGCTCTCTGTGCCTTTCCCTTTGCTGATTTTGCTTTGTATCCTTTTGGGTACAGCACAACTATCTGCAAATCCTGATTGATTCTAGGAAATCATTGAACCAGAGAGGGTCTTGGGGCCCTCCCGATACCACGTCCTGGGTATGGAAATAGAGGGAAGTTTTGCTTGTTAATGAAGCTCAAAGCTCTGCTTATTAGACAAACTAGATGCTGAGTGATTGAACTGACACTGTATTTTTGGCTTGAAGTAAACAAGAGTGTCATGAGATCAATCAAGTTTTCATGCAGAGATAGAACAACCAGCCATATAAAACTAACAAAGTGGTAGAAAACAAGAATAAAATTACTTTCTGCTTGCATCCTATAAGGTAAGTTTGTTCCATATGTCAATGCTGTGCCTATTACCCCCACTGAACTCTAGACAGGAAGGACTTTACAAATAAGGAAACCAGTATAGCTAACTAAGAGTTGAAAAGACATTCATAAGCTCACATGGCAATGGAAGTATGACCCAGATATTGCAACTTGGCCCTCTGCCTCTAAGATTTGATTTTTTTCCCCACTTTGCCACATTGACTTTGCTGTTAAATACAGAGTGATGGGATCAACCAAAAAAATCTATAGTTCTCTCCTCTAAAAATAAAACTGACATTACTGCTCTGTGGACTCTGTTCACATCCATTAAACATATGTCCTTTGACATATATTTATATCCTATCTGGGAGCTTAGTTTGAACTGGCCTGTTTGAACTGATGACCTTGGAGCAAACCAGCTCCTAAGAGAATACAGCCTGCACCTTTGATCTTGTAGACTGGTAGATCTGGGTAGTAGCCTGTGTGTGTTTGTGTTTACATGCCTACAGAGTGGGGTGCAATTCCATCCCACCTGAATGATATACTGAATGTGTCATGTCTGCTGTAATAGTCATCAATAAACAAAAATTCTAATCTTTCCTTTAATGCTATCAGTTATGGCCTCAGCTCAATGACTTCAACAAGAGCAAATTCCAAACCAGCTTTCTCAAACTTTAACCTGTCCAACTGACCAACCATTTTACTAGATATTATGCTAGATCTGTGAGATGCAGTAATGAACACAACAGACCTGCTGGCCCGAGGAAGTTCAGGGTCTAGTGGGGAAGATAGGCAAGAGAATCAAATCAGATTTCGGTGGGATATACTGTAGCAGAGTCAGGTGGACAGATAGGTCATTTATTTGTTTAGTCTTAGATTTTTATTGGCGTACAGTTGATTTAAAATGTATTAGTTTCTGCCCTACAGCAAGTGAATCAGGTATACATATACATGTGTATACGTGCTTAGTCTCTCAGTTGTGTCCAACTCTTTGAGACTCCACGGACAGTAGCCTGTCAACCTCCTCTGTTCATGGAGATTCTCCAGGCAAGAATAGTCGGTAGCCATGCTCTCCTCACATATGTATATACCTACACCCATGTGTTGTTCAGTCATTCAGTCATGTCCAACTCTTTGTGACCCCATGGACTTGCAGCTTGTATGTCCAGCTCTTTGAGACCCCCAAGCAGCTTGCCAGGCTTCCCTATCCTTAGCTGTTTCCCAGAGTTTACCCAAACTCATGTCCATTGAGCTGGTGACGCCATCCAGCTGTCTCATTCTCTATTGTTTCCTTTGCCTCTTGCTCTCAATCTCTCCCAGCATTAAGGTCTTTTCCAATGAGTTGGCTTTTTGCATCAGGTGGCCAAAGTATCTATGCATATACATACATTTATTAAAAGATTTTTTTCCCATATCGACCATTGCAGAGTATTAAGTAGAGTTCCTTGTGCTATACAGTAAGTCCTTGTTAGTTATCTATTTTATATATAGTAGTATGTGTCAATCCCAGTCTCCTTTTTTCCTTCCTGGTAACCATAAACTTGTTTTCTACATCTGTGACTCTATTTCTGTTTTATAAATAAGGTCATTTGTACATTTTTGAGGGGAAACAGTGGCTGACTTTATTTTTCTGGGCTCCAAAATCACTGCAGATGGTGACTGCAGCCATGAAATTAAAAGACGCTTACTCCTTGGAAGGAAAGTTATGACCAACCTAGACAGCATATTAAAAAGCAGAGACATTACTTTGCCAACAAAGGTCTGTCTAGTTAAGGCTATGGTTTTTCCGGTGGTCATGTATGGATGTGAGAGTTGGACTATAAAGACAACTGAGCACTGAAGAATTGATGCTTTTGAACTGAGGTATTGGAGGAGACTCTTGAGAGTCCCTTGGACTGCAAGGAGATCCAACCAGTCCATCCTAAAAGAGATCAGTCCTGGGTATTCATTGATAGGACTGATTTTGAAGCTGCAGCTCCAATACTTTGGACACCTGATGCAACAAGCTGACTCATTTGAAAAGACCCTGATGCTAGGAAAGATTGAGGGCAGGAGGAGAACAGGATGACAGAGGATGAGATGGTTGGATGGCATCACCGACTCAGTGGACGTTGTTTTGGGTGGACTCTGGGAGTTGGTGATGGATAGGGAGGCCTGGCATGCTGCAGTTCATGGGGTCACAAAGAGTCAGACATGATTGAGCAACTGAATTGTACATTTTTTTTAAATTCCATATATAAGCAATATCATATATTATTTGTTTTTCTCTGACTTACTTCATTCAGTATGACAATCCCTAGGTCCATCCATGTTGTTGCAAATAACATTATTTTGTTCTTTTTATGCCTGAGTCATATTCCGTTGTATATATGTACCACATCATCTTTATCCTTTTCTCAACAGACATTTAGGTTGCTTCCATGTCCCAGCTATTGTAAATAGTGTTGTAATGAACACTGAGGTTCATGTATCTTTTCAAGTTATGGTTTTCTCCAGGTATATGTCCAGTAGTGGAACTGCAGGATCATATGGTATCTCTGTTTTTAGTTTAATGAAGCTCCATACTGTCCTCCATAATGGTTGTACCAATTTACATTCTCAGCAACAGTGTATGAGGTTCCCTTTTCTCCACATCTACCTCGCCAGCATTTACCATTTGTAGACTTTTTGATGATGGCCATTCTGACCGGTGTGAGGTGATATCTCATTGTTTTGATTTGTGTTTATCTAATAATGAGTGATGCTGAGCATTTTTTCATGTGCTTTTTGTCCGTCTATATGACTTCTTTGAAGAAATGACTATTTAAATCTTCCACTTATATTTTTGATGGGGTTGTTGGTTTTTTGATATTGAGCTACATGAGCAGTTTGTAAATTTTACAGATTAATCTTTTTGATTGCTTTGTTTGCAAATGTTTTCCCCCATTCTGTGGGTTGTCTTTTCATTTTAGATAGACTGCTCGCTTTGGGACATATCCTATTTCTATTTTCTAGCTTTGTCACCTTGGGCAAATTGCTTAACCTTTCTATACCTCAGGTTTATCATCTATAAATATTCAACCAACATTTACTCTGAGACTGTTTAACTGTATGTGAACCAATGATATGTGAAACTCTGGGTTATAATTGTGATGGGATCAAGTCTTTGCTTTTGGGCAGTTCCCCTTCTGTTGGTGAGATGCAAAGCAAATAGCCAGCCATTACAATCAATAATAAGACTCCCGTGAGGGAAATTCAGAGCAGTGTGGGAGCATATCTCTACTCAGCTGTAAAGGCTGCCCTTTGTTCACTAATTGCTCTGTCAAATTGTACGCAGAGAGAGAGACCAGGCACCCTCAGTCATATTCAAAGGAGAATTAGCAGGATGGTGAAGGCTTGCAGAACTGGGTGACATGAACAGCAAGAACATGAATTAAGGAGATTTGTTGAACCTGGAAAAGATAAGATTATGGACACAAAAGGGCAGATTTTCATTGTCCGAAGGGCCTTCATCTGAAAGTTTCCTGGATTGGGCCCTATTCCCCATGCTCACATATGGCGGTTCCCGGGACACCGATACCACAGCCCCTCCTCCGTTCTGTGCGCCCATCCCACACTGTTGCGTCTCTGGCCTTTCTGGCTCCTCACTCACCCTGGCCTGGCCACACAGGCACCCGTTGCTCCTTATGTACTCCAGGAACTTTTCCTCCTTAGGATCTCAGTGTCTGCAGTAACCGCCCTCTCCCCAGCTACCTGCCAACAGACTTCCCTCTTTGGGAACTTACTCAACACTGCAGGTCTCCTGGTTGCCCTCCTCTGGTTTTTCCTCTGTAAAGCACATCTCTTCCAACCCAGACCAGATATTTCCCATAACTCTCTTTATCGTCTGTCTTTCCCAACTGGAATGTAGTTCCACGAGGGCAAAGACAGATGTATAATTTATTTAATGCTGGGTCCCAGAGCCAGTGACAGTCCCTGTCGGTGGGAGATGCTCAGTTCACATTTGTTAGATGAAGACACGTGGGAATGGATGCTCTGGCAGAGCTTTTGGAAGGCTGGCTGAGAGCTTTGGGGTAAAGCGAGAACACTGTTGCTGGAAGACTTCACACTTAGGCTGGACAAACCTTGGCAGTGACATTGTAGAGAGTATTGAGAATTAAGTGGTAATTAAGTGTTTTGTTCTTTTGAAGCACTCACTGTGTCTAGTTTCTAATTAGATGAGAGATAACTAATAACATATTTTATTAATAAAGAGCAATGCTCTTCCTGTCCAGATCTCAGATTGTGCTGTTAACAGAAAGACACCTACTTGCTTTTTCGGTTGGATTTAAAAATAATTAGCAATGATTAAATATTTATAGTTTATTTTAATACATGTCAATTATTAAATTATGTTTAAATATTTTCACTAATCAAATCTTTTTTAATAATTAAAAAATTAAGTTGTGCTGGCTTATTTCAGGTAGCTCATACCATCTTAAACCCAATCTTTTGGGCCACATGATTCTAACACAGGCATTACTTACCCCCAATGGTATTTTAGCTTAAGTGCATGACCCAGGCTTAAATAGGCATTTTGAAATCCAGAGATATAAATTACACTGGCAAAATAATAACAACTATATCAGTCTGTGTTGTGTGTTCTGAATAGCCATTCTTTTACATATTTGATTTTCTTAATGGACAGGCAACACTCAATTTTAAAAGTATATTACATTGTTAGGAAGATAGGTCATTTTACTCATATTTTTTTCTTAGTTTCAAATTACTTAAATTTTCTTCTTTTCCTATACTTGCAATGACCCTAAATCTCTGGCCCCTTATTTTATACACTTATAGAGATACCAAGTCTTAAGCATTTTGAGTTCTTTCCAGTTGAAAAGCTTGAGCATTTTCCTACACCAAATGACAATAAAGTCTATAGTTGGTTTCTTAGGGCATGGCTCATATACTGTATTTACTATAGGCACCTTACCCCAATATCTCACCTGTAAACCTGTATGAGACCTCTTGTGTACAAAGACAAGAACTACAGAATTTTGGGAATTTTCAAGAGTTTTACATTATGTGTAACTTATTGTTCTTGGTGGTGTATGTATGTGTACGTGCAAGTGTTTTAATCCCATTCTAATTAGTTGAATGAAGCACCTTAATTGTCAATATAAGCTCTAAATTAGTTAGCCTTTGAAACACTAATCAGAAGCCCACAGATTAATAGTTCTGTTGGAAGGATTCAGTTTTCTTTGATCAACACCAGAGAGTCTGTTAATTAGTACAATTGATGTTAGGCATGATTTTTATTTTTATTTTTTTTATTTTTATTTTTACACAATTTTTCTACTTTTTAATAGTTCAAATAGTTGAAAAACTTATTGAGGGGTTGTGAAGTTTGAAGGTTATCACTAAATAACAACTGTATTTTATGAATTCTAAATTAGTTATTTTTTTTTTTTTTTAAAACTAAAGTTAAAAAACTGGTCATATTTAAAAACTCAAACACTGTTTCTTATACCCGGAATTTTCTTAATGGAACTTTTAAAAAGATCACAGAATTTGAATAAATTCTGGGATTTGACTGCAACGATCTTACTGGTGACCCAAGCAAAAGGAGAGGGCATTCAAGATAACAGCCAGAAAACCCAAGTATTGGTCCCAGATTTTTCCACAGGAAAACATCTTACTCAACTCACACCTTCCATGGCGCATTATCTGTAACTATGATTAAAAGATCAAAGCTACTGGAAGTATTATTTAACGACTCGATGTAAAAATGCTACTACTGATGGAATTCAGGATCTAGAATGAGATAATCATAAGCAATCAAGGATAAAAATTGTTCATGTGATGTGAAAATCTGTAGTCATTGATAGAATGCCACTTTTAAAACAGTTTCACTGTCGATTTTTAGTGAAATGACTTCAAAGAGGTTCTATTCGGTATCCAGTCTGACCTTGCTTACTGCAGTTCTCTAGTATCCTTGCCAGATACTCTTCGGCTTCCTAAGATTTAAGGATTTCTAGTGACGAGCAGTCAGAGTATTAAGCACCTGCTTGAAGCCAGCTCCAAGGGAGTCAGTGACCTTGAATTCTGCACCACTCTAAGGTGACCCAACACTGCATTGCATGAACTCGCTGATAAAATGAAAACACACTTTAACCTTCAGACGTTTCTTTGGCAGTGCAAATAGGATCTGGCTGACTACCTTTCCAGGGTCCTCTTAAAGTAACAAAGTAGATCCTGGATACCCCAGCCAGGCCCGTTTAATTGGTTAACTCTTTCACACTTTTCAGACTCCTTTAAGATCCATCCTCTCTGTATCAGTTTACAAGTCTCCTCCGCCTCTCCTGCTCAACCAGGCACTTTGTCCACGATCAAACACAGCGCTTCTTGAACACCCGCATTTTAGCACTTCAGGCTCAAACTCTGATTATACAGACTGGGAGAGCCTACCCAGTGAATGAAAGGCCAGTCTAGCAATTAGCAGTGGAGACGCGATGCTGAGGCGGTCGGAACCGCAGCCGGTCACTTTACCCACGCTTCCCCAGCGCCTCCAAGACAAGAAACCGAAAGGGTGGGCGGGGCCTGTCGAGACCCTTAAGGCCTCCCGCGGGCCTGACGGCCTCCAGGTTTCCCAGCAAGCTCCACGACAGAGGAGGTGGGGAAAGGGGGTCATCGCGCCTGCGCGCTAGAAGGTGTGACCCGGGTGGGAAAGCCCTCGGCGTCCGCCATTTTGGCTGCCTCTGTCGGTCTGTTCAGTTACCACGTGAACCGCCGACGGAGACCCGTTGGGGGGTGGGGAGGAGGCGGCGGCAGTGTTAAGTGAGAAAGGAAAAAAAGACTACGAGGGGAAGGGGGTGTCGGGGTTGGGCGACGCGGTGACACCTGAGGCCTGTTGGCGGCGGTGGATCCGGGCAGTCAAGGCTGAAGCAGCCAGGACGACGGCGGCGGCGGCGGCGGCGGTCGGACAAACAGGCTGACCGAGCCGGGCGGTGGCGGGAGCAGCGGGAGGAGCCGGAACGATGCCGGCCGTGAGCCTCCCGCCCAAGGAGAACGCACTCTTCAAGCGGATCCTGGTAAGTGTGAGGCTCCGGGCAGGCAGCGAGGAGGATTTTGCCGGTACACGGGCCTGTCACCCCTAACCTCGGCCCACCGGGCCCCGGGCCACCCCCGCCCGGGACCCCGCCTTCGTACTCCTAGTCAGGCCGAATGCACTCCTTCGTCCGTTCCTTGAGGTTCCCTCTTCGGCCCGCGCGCCCGGGACCACAGGTTTCCTCCTCCCCGTCCCCACGCTCGGAAGGCCGTGGTTGCGGAGTAGGCCCCTTGCTCCCAGCTTCTAGATGACCGGTCCTCATTCATCCCGAGCGAAGGGAGGAGAGGCCTGCCTTCAGCAGGGAACCGGGCGCCAGGGGCAGGAGCGGCGGCCCGGCTGGTGTGGGAACGCTGCCGGCAGGCCAGGGTGGCACCCTTGGAAGGAACAGGTGGTGCGGATGCCGCACCGCTCATTCATTGCCCAAGCGCGGCTCTCCCTCCATGGTCCATCCCTCCCTGTTACTCTCCTCTTGGGATTCACCTGTCCCCGCCCGACTCGGGGTCACTGATTGACCTGGGAGGAAGGAAGGAAGAAAGGTGTTAAGCAGAGGAGAGGAAGCTTTCTAAACGACTATACTGGTAGTCAGTAGGGATGCTTGCGTCTCCAGCTTCTCGGCCTCTCTCTTTCCCCTAGGCATGATTTTTAAATTGTCAGAAATGACCAGGTCCAAGATATATAGATTGGCTAGATGGCTTACAAGGCCTTCTAGTCTACTGATAAAATTGCTTCACTTTGAGATAAAGCATTGTCCTTGGGATTCCATCCAGGCCTGTGTATAGCTTCCAGTGCGGGATTCCATCACCTCCTCTCTACTGGAGGGACAGCTGAATCCTGCCACTAGACTCCTGTGCACTTGTCTCAAGACAGCGTTTCATCAAATGCATGAGCCAGAGTATAGAAAAGATAAGAGAGCAGAGATGTTATCAAGCTTGCCCAATTTGTTATATGACTCTGGCTTGTTGTTTAGGCTCTAAGTCATGTCCAACTTTTGCAGTCCCCATGGACTGCAGGATACCAGGCTTGCCTGTTCTTCACTATCTCCCAGAGTTTGCTCAAACTCATGTTCATTGAGTCAGTGATGAAGTCAGTGATGCCATCCAAACATCTCATGCTCTGTCACCCCCTTCTCCTCCTGCCCTCAATCTTTCCCAGCATCAGGGTCTTTTCCAAATGAGTCAGCTATTTGCATCGGGTGGCCAAAGGGTTGGAGCTTCAGTTTCAGCATTAGTCTTTCCAATGAATATTCAGGGTTGATTTCCTTTTTAGTTGGCTGGTTTGATCTCCTTGCTGTTCAACAGATTCTCAAAAGTCTTCTCCAGCTCTGGTTACTGCTAAATTAGTAAACATTTGAATACCTGATCGAATGTGTTCAGAGACTAGCTTTTGTGTCAATATGCCAATCGGGAGAAAAACTGTCAAGGAGTATACCCATCACTGCAGACTCCAACCATGGAAGTCACTCATGTCTAATTGTTAATTGTTGACAATTGTTACTTGTTAATTGTTGGCTAATGTCAATGAAGGTATGCCCTTCACGGTCATTGAGAATTTCAAGATGTTAAGAGTCCCATAAAAGTAAGTATATGATAAAATTACAAATATTTTCCAAGAAATAAGTAAAACAACAAATCATATGATTTATACTACATTAAGTGAACTAATAATTTTCTAAATCAGCTACCCTGATAGCTTGTATCCAAGTAGAAATGATCCTACAAATGAATTATGTCCCTTAAAATGGGAGAGAGATTTTTTTTTCTCTATGTTAATAGACCTACTCTTACAGAAAGCCCAAGAAATTAGGATCATGTGGACGTTCAGAAAAGTTGCAAGGTGAGGAAGGAGATAGAGGTTCTTTAAATAACTGAATACATTATGGAGAGAGGAGAAATAAAATTAGCTAAGGGGAATGTACATAGTTTGGAACTTTTTAAAAAATGACCTAGGATGGTATTAACTTAGCTACTGACTAGAGGTGAAAAGTGGAGCGGAACAAGGGAATAGTGTGACTTGGGTGATTTATCTTGTTGGGGAAAGAGGAGAGGAGGTTGTGGCAGAAGAAGATCTCTCTAGGGGCCAGGCTTCCACGCTCATCAGTAGGGCGTGGTTAGCTGGAAGCAAAAGTCTGCTTTATGGCAGTGACAGCCGAGTCACTGAGCTGTGGCATGGCAGTGCCTGCAGGGGTCCTATCTCCTCCCCATTTCTTGGGTTTGTAAGTCAAAGACTGTTAGTATACCTAGAGCAAAACTTATTCTCTGCTTTCAAAAGATCAAGTTTAAACCTGGGGGTCCTAACTTTTAGGCTTAATACTCACCGAGGCATACACACTGAGGAAACCAGAATTGAAAGAGACACATGTACCCCAATGTTCATTGCAGCATTGTTTATAATAGCCAGGACATGGAAACAACCTAGATGTCCATCAGCAGATGAATGGATAAGAAAGCTGTGGTACATATACACAATGGAGTATTACTTAGCCATTAAAAGGAATACATTTGAATCAGTTCTAATGAGGTGGATGAAACTGGAGCCTATTATAGAGAGTGAAGTAAGCCAGAAAGAAAAACACCAATACAGTATACTAATGCATATATATGGAATTTAGAAAGATGGTAATGATGACCCTATATGTGAGACAACAAATAGACACAGAGGTATAGAATGGACTTTTGGCCTCTGAGGGAGAGGGAGAGGGTGGGATGATTTGGGAGAATGGCATTGAAACATGTATACTATCATGTAAGAAACAAAGCGCCAGTCTGTGTTCGATACAGGATACAGGATGCTTGGGGCTGGTGCATGGGGATGATCCAGAGAGATGATATGGGGTGGGAGGTGGGAGGGGGCTTCAGGATTGGGAGCTCGTGTACACCTGTGGCTAATTCATGTCATTGTATGGCAAAACCAATACAATATTGTAACTTAGAATAAAGTGAAAATAAAATTAAAAAAAAAGAAAGTCATGAAGTGATTGAATTTTACAACCAAAGGTAACAAAAAAAATACTCATTTAAAATAGGTTCTACTTGTGACCTAATTCATAATTAAATACAGTCAAATTTCAATAATATTTCTAAGACAACCACTAAGCAATGCAAAGCAAAACAAAAACAATAAAACTATTGATGTACAGCTAATTTATAAACTGATGTTAGTCCTTGTTTCCAAAAATAATACCTGAAGACAGAAATAAGGAACTGACAGCATTTAGAGTGATTAAGTACAATTAAGTACTGCAACAGACACAGTCCAAGAGATGATGTAAATGCTGATTCCTTCATTTAAAATTCTCTAACGAGGAAAGGAGGGTATCAGAGGATGAGGTGGCTGGACAGCATCACTGATGCAATGAACATGAACTTGGGTGAAGTCCAAGAGATGATGAAGGACAGTGAGCCCTGGCCTGCTGCAGTCCATGGGGCCGCAAAGAGTCGGACGTGACTGGATGACTGAACAACAGCAGCAATGAGGATATTATTTTTTTCTCCAATATAAAAACAAAAATCAGATATGCAATGTAGAAAGCAACACATATGGGTGAATGGAAGTTCCTGAATCCAGCACCCAGAGTCTGTGCCATGAAGACATGCTGCTCCTCACTGCATTAAGTTCTTAACTTCATCACCAGACAGGCATTACATCCAAAGGAAGAAAGGATCTATCACACTTAACCTCAGAAGGCCATAAAATCAGTCACTTTCCAGCTTTGACAAGTGAATGGTGAGTGGGTTGGCAGTTGTTGATTGCTCTCTTTGTCACTGTTGCCAAATGCCATGGCCAGACTGAAGCTCCATTCTAAAAGACCCAAGCGTCCAATTGAAACAGAGGATGACCTTGTCATAAGCAAGGCTGGGAGGGAGTTCTGTGCCTACTGAATGACCAACAAACAGTGCCAGTCATGGTTGATGTCAAAAGCTCCCTGAAACCGGGGGATGTCATGCCAACCCTGGTGCTCACATGCTAGGAGAAAACGCACCAACGGTTCTGGGCTTTTTTTTTTTTTTTCATGAAAGAAAGTGCTAAAATTCAAAACAAATGGCCAAGTGCATTTTATATTTGTATCAGTCTAGTTTTTACTTGAGCGTAAATGAAATCTTTCCATATATGCTGATGGAAACCAGTTTTGATTTTCTGTTTGTCTCTGGGTTTGCTTCCTAGAAAGAAAAAAATAAAAGGTTCATTCTCTGTCATCAAGGGAAATGATTACAGGAAATCAAATCTGAAAGTTAATAATAGCAATTCATTGCTATAAGTATGTATTGAATGGTGCCCATTCTTTCAACAAAGATGTCTTAAGCATCTATTCTATGCAAATCCCTCAGAGGGTACAAATATGAATAAGATATAGAGTGTGCCTTCAAGAATTCCAGAGTTTAGAAAAGAAGATAAATTCACATAAATAGCTCTAATGGGTAGAAATGATATCTGCATTATAAAAGAAGCACAAATAAAATGCTAGTGTTTGCGGTGTACTTGGAATTTAAAAAGCAGTGTGTGGGCTTTGGGATCTAAAATACCTGTGTTAGTCTCTTGCCTTGGCCATTTGTTGTGACATTGGCTATATTGTTGTTCAGTTGCTAAGTCGTGTCTGACTCTTTGCGACCGTGTGGACTGCAGCATGCCAGGCTTCCCCTGTCCTTCACCATCTCCTGGAGTTTGCTAAGACTCATGTCCATTGAGTCAGTGGTGCTATCCAACCATCTCGTCCTCTGCTGCTGCCTTCGCCTCCTGCCCTCAATCTTTCCCGGCATCAGAGTCTTTTTCCAGTGAGTCGTCTCTTCCCATTCAGCCCATCAGGCCAAAGTATTGGAGCTTCAGCTTCAACTTCTGTCCTTCAATGAATATTCAGAGTTGATTTCCTTTAGGATGAACTGGCTTGATCTCCTTGAATGTAATCATGCTGCATCTCAATCCCTTATTTGTATTTAATAAAATGGTCTAGCAACACTTACCTCATTGTCTCAGGGTTAAAGGGCATAATGTACGTAAATTGCTTACACAGAACTAGGCAGAGATTGGTATTATAACAGATAAAGAGGTTATTTCATGCTGAGACCATTAGGAAACATTTTATCTGAGTCTTAGAAGCTGGACAGAAAGAATTACATCATCAAAAAAGCTGGGGTGGAAGGATACTTGGCACATTCAGGGAACAAAATGTTGCTTAGTTTTTCAGGAGTACCTTGGTGGCAAGGAATTCTGTTTACCCAGCAGTGGAGAGGATCTGAATGGGTTTATTGGTCCAGCTTGGAGTACAGGTATATAGTAATGACCCTAAGCAAGGAGAAAGATTGGGAAATGGTCCAAAAGTTGAATTACCTGGCTTATTTCCCTCTGCATAGCAACCTGGAGCTAGTTCTCTAAGCAGATTTGCTGTCCTGGGCTGCCACTATCTGTCTTTTTCCTCACAGGACAAAAATCCTTTGTGAAAAGCAAATATTTATTTCGATGGAACTGGTATAACCCTAGATGAAGAGGGAATATTTTGGGATCTATGTCTCAGCTAAAAAGAAGCCAGCACCTTGCCACCTCATCTCTGTCTCAGTGTTAAATATTTCAGAGACACCAGACACTGGGCAGCATTATTTACAGACCATTATCAGTAGCAGCCAGAAGAAATTAGAGAAGGCTTATCAGGCTGGGGTGTTTTGTTTATGACTAGTCATTAAAAATTATAATTGCTTAAAAACTTTCTATACCTTTTGCAATTTTTAGATACACCAGTGTTGCTTTGCCATAAACAAATATTAATAATACTAAGTGGGTTAAATGGCACATGAATATTTATTATTGTGCATATACTGTTATTATAGATTTATAACACAGTTGATTCTCATTGAAAGCAATGGCTTCTATTGGCATGGCATTCATATGCTTGGCTATTCCATGAATTTCTGGATTCCAAATGCTGTTTTCAGTTGTGCTGACAAGTTCACTATTCTTTTGGTGAAGTGACCTGACCTTTTGTCGGGTAGATATAGTTATCATGCATCTCCAGGGGGTATAGCTGTCAAAACTGATTTGTTGGGTTGTAATATGAAGAATTGCCTGGTAATGTGGTTTTCTAAGTTGCAGAAATTGGTCCGAGGTTCTCCAAATGTTTTAACTAGTGCAGTGCTGGCTTTGCCACTTGCCAAGCATTGAGCTTAGAGCTAATGGAGTAGACCCACTGGCTGTCTATTTCATCCCTTCTCTCTTCTTCCCTCTTATAAGCACCTTGCTTTTGTTCACATATACACCTCTCATAATCATATTCAGAAGAAACTGGTGCCATCCCCAGCTCTAGGAATGGTCCTTAGTACTTTTAGCATTCTAGCACATGACATTCCTTAGGAACAGTTATTGACTCAGGAGTTACCATAGGACCTAAGTTGTCCCCATCAGCTTGAGGGGAAAATCAGACTATGCCAGGGAAGAGAAGGGTTGTCTCTCATGTTGAGAAACAAGGAAACGTGTTGCTCAAATTGTCCCTGACGCATCTCATGTGAACTTCAGGTGGTGCAGGTACAGGACAGAGCTGCCACTGAGGACAGAGAACACAGGTCCTTGTGTGACACCTGGGAGACTCCGGCTACTGTACTCTCAGCTGCAGGCAGCGATGCATTTCCTCACTGATCAGGGGTTTCTGATACTTGTGGCCAAAGCATTTTAGTGATGGTTAAGTGTTCTGGAAACCAAGCTCACTCATTTCTAAGCATTCACCTCACAGGTCTTTTGTGAGGACTATTTGAGAATAAGTGCTCAGTTAACTTAGCAAGGACTCTTCTGTGTCCCCTTAGTAGACAGTATTGTTCTGGGCCCAAATAATAGATCCTTCTTCATATTTGTTGATTCACAGTTTATGTGAAACCTGCTTCACTTGCCAACTGTTCACTTGGCTTTGTTTTGATTTTATGTTTGTTTCTACATTTGCTTCAATAAACGGTGATGTTGAGACTGGCTTTTAGAAATTAACACTCTTCCTACTTCCCAAGATTCTCTTTTGTCCTTTTTCCAATCTTTCAAATGAGATAGAAACTTAGAGGTTGATTTGTCCAGAGTCTAGTGAAAGAACTAGTCAGATGAGAAGATAGTTTTTACATTTTGTTTCTTATCGTGAGAATATTTTTGTTTAGATTCACTATTAGCAGCAGAGTTAAAGTTAGAATCCAGCTCACACCCTGTGTTTTGGTCCATTTTTATTTTTTGTTTATTTCCCCACCTTATGAATTCTTCAAATAAGTCAATGCTCTCAGGATAGTTCTAACAATAGGCTACTGTTCGTTTTATTAATTTGCGGAATGTACAGTTTGTTAGCTTGCATATGTTAATCTGCCATTATAATTCTCTCCTTGTACATATCATCTTTCTTGTATTAGCATTTGTTTACTAACCCACATCTGGGGCTAACTGTGGGTGTGTGATTGAAATGATGCTGTGAGTCTTTGCTGGTGTAGGCCACGGGAACCCAGGTGGCACAGTCTTGGGTGATGTGTTTAACTGCCTTGTTAAGTGATATAAATCTCTTAGACCTTTCATTAAATAAGTTCCCTTACGACAGTTGCTCTAGGCCAGTAGATTTCAAACTGCCGTTACCCTAGGGAACTTTAGAGGTCCTTTGTGGAGTCATAGACTAAAATGAAGAGGAAATTGAAGTTGTGGGATGCAAGCTGGTCTCTGATAGTAGTTATGAGGGGATTGGAAGCAAGATAAATTCTCTTTATCATCCTAGCTATACCATCATTTTCAAAAGGCATCTTGGAGGTTGGTTAAAGGTGAGAAGGAGAGGTGTACGAGGAAAATGAGGGTTCAGAGAAATCTAGCTGTGAGCTCTGACTGTAGGGGGAAGCATCTAACCCTTATAGTTAATCAGTATTAATTGTGTGGCAGACATTGCGCTGCTGCTGCTGCTGCTAAGTCGCTTTAGTCGTGTCCGACTCTGTGCGACCCAGTAGACGACAGCCCACTAGGCTCCTCTGTCCCTGGGCTTCTCCAGCCAAGAACACTGGAGTGGGTTGCCATTTCCATCTCCAATGCATGAAAGTGAAAAGTGAAAGTGAAGTCACTCAGTCGTGTCCAAGTCTTAGCGACCCCATGGACTGCAGCCCACCAGGCTCCTCCAACCATGAGATTTCCCAGGCAAGAGTACTGGAGTGGGTTGCCATTTCCGTCTCCAATGCATGAAAGTGAAAAGTGAAGATGAAGTCACTCAGTCGTGTCCGACTCTTAGTGACCCCATGGACTGCAGCCCACCAGGCTCCTCCATCCATGGGATTTTCCAGATACCATGTTCTAAACATGAGAGATGGAGTTTGTTGGCTTCTACTTTTTGTAGTGAGAAATTAATGGGAGCAGGGCCTGGAAAATTGCAAAACAGAACATAGATATCAGGCACTATAGGGGCTGACTTAAGTTGAGAAACAGCTTATCTGGAGACTAAATGCAGTTTCTCTTTTCATATCAGTCACAGAGACTGGTCTCTCTGTGAACTGGCTCATAAGCATCACTTCCATGCTGAAGGCTCTCATGGCCATTAATTCACAATTAAAAATAGCCCCAGGTCCTGGTCCCTGGCATTGACCCCATCCTCCTGCCTCTTCTCTGGACCAGTCAGGCTTTGATCTTTAACTTTTCTCTTTCTTGTGGCTCAGCTGGTAAAGAGTCCTCCTGCGCAATGTGGAAGACCCGGATTCAATCCCTGCATTGAGAAGATCCCCTGGAGAAGGAAACGGCTACCCACTCCAGTATTTTGGCCTGGAGAGTTCCATGGACTGTATAGAGTACGACACAACTGAGCGACTTTCACTTTCAGTTTCCTGCCTCTTCTCCACACCAGTCAAGCTTTGATCTTTAACTTTTCTCCTTCAGACCCCTGACCAACCAGCTCTGTCATTTGCCTGCCCACATGTCCATACATTTCCTTATATCAGGCCGTGTCTCTTCCAACACAAAGTGGACCATCAGGCCCATGTCCTAAAGCTCTGCTCACATAGAACCTTAAGCTCCTCACTGGTCCCAGGGGCACCCTCAGTGTGTCTTCAGTTTAGAAGCAGACCATTTTCAGCTTCAGACCGCATGCCAAGCCAGCCCACACTGCAGCAAGCCTGGCTATTTCCTCCTCAGTCTGCGGGTGACAGAGCATGAGCACCAGTGCAGGCGTGGGGGCGGCCTGCGGAGATGGACCACCTCCCCAGAGAGACTCCAGAGCCTCACGAACGTGTCTTCTTTGCTCGTCTTTCTCAAACAGCGTGCTCTTTGAGAGCAGAGACCCTGACTCTGAAAACCTAACCCCCAGAAGAGATCCTGACACACAGTGAGTCTTTAATAAATGCTTATTGAAATGAAGTTAATGATTAGTGGGTGACAGAGATAAGACAAAGAGCCAAATGTACACACTTAGTTCAAGGTGTCTTCCACCACATATTCAGGAATAATCACCCAGGAAATTCTTAGTGAAAGGGCTGAGGGGCAGAAAGTGTGGTGGATATAGCAGAAAGTGAAAACGTTAGTTAGCCCCTCAGTCATATCTGACTCTTTGCAACCCAATGGACTGTGGCTCCTTTGTCCATGGGATTCTCCAGGCAAGAATACTGGAGTGGGTTGCCATTCCCTTCTCCAGGGGATCTTCCTGACCCAGGGATCGAAGCTAGGTCTCCTACATTGCAGGCAGATTTTTTATCATCTGAACCACAGGGAAATCCAGATATAGTGGGGCAGGGGTGTTTCTCTCTGAGGCCTTGGTGATCATCCTAATTGATCAAATGACCTAGTTTTAACTCTGCAGCTCCTATTTCTCTCAATAATAGCTCAAATAAACCCACAGAATGACCATAACGTCTGCCTCTTTTAGCTCTCTTTGGAACCCGATCTGTGAGCAGCTTCAAGCCCCAAAAGAACCCAAGCCAGGTCTTCCTCCTTTTCATTTTCTTTTTACTTCTTCCCTCTTTTTAAAATGTCTTCCCTTGTGAAGTATTGCTGAGAATGCAAAGACTGAACAAGTTGTTACATAATTAAATTAAATGCTCTTAATGTCTATCGCTTCATGGGAACTAGATGGGGAAACAGTGGAAACAGTGTCAGACTTTATTTTTGGGGGCTCCAAAATCACTGCAGATGGTGACTGCAGCCATGAAATTAAAAGACACTTACTCCTTGGAAGAAAAGTTATGAGCAACCTAGATAGCATATTCAAAAGCAGAGACATTACTTTGCCAAAAAGGTCCGTTAGTCAAGGCTGTGGTTTTTCCTGTGGTCATGTATGGATGTGAGGGTTGGACTGTGAAGAAGGCTGAGCGCTGAAGAATTGATGCTTTTGAACTGTGGTGTTGGAGAAGACTCTTGAGAGTCCCTTGGACTGCAAGGAGATCCAACCAGTCCATTCTGAAGGAGATCAGCCCTGGGATATCTTTGGAGGAAATGATGCTAAAGGTGAAACTCCAGTACTTTGGCCACCTCATGCGAAGAGTTGACCCATTGGAAAAGACTGATGCTGGAAGGGATTGGGGGCAGGAGGAGAAGGGGATGATGGCTGGATGGCATCACGGACTCGATGGACGTGAGTCTGAGTGAACTCTGGGAGTTGGTGATGGACAGGGAGGCCTGGCATGCTATGATTCATGGGATCGCAAAGAGTTGGACATGACTGAGTGACTGAACTGAACTGAACTGAACTGAATGTCTGTAATAGAGATTATTTGATACTGTATAGTGAGAGCCACTCGGATTAGAGGAATCCCTCCCAAGGAGACTTGAAGGTTAAGAAGACTTTATTAGAAGTGCAGCCACAGGAAAGGAGTGTGGCATTTTTGAGAAAGTGCTTTAAAATAGCTGGAGACTAGAGATGGAGGAGGAAAGATAGTGACAGTGAAAGTGAAGTCACTCAGTTATGTCTGACTCTTTCTTTGCAACCCCACAGACTGTAGCCCACCAGCCTCCTCCATCCATGGCATTTTCCAAGCAAGAATACTGGAGTGGGATCTTCCTGACCCACGGATCAAACCTGAGATGGAGGAGAACATGTACCCAGTTACAGTGGCGAGTTAGGTTGATGTCAGAGCATGAAGGGCTGTTGCAAGCTGTGTGAATTTTTATCTTTATTCTTAAGAGTGTTGAAGACATTAAAGTATTTTAAGGAAGAAATTACATTTTAAAATTTCAGATTTAGAAGTTTTTATCAGGGAGGCTAGAGAAACTGTGGGGAGGTGGGGATCAAGTTAGGTGGCTGTTGTTACAGGAACAAGATGGCTTGGATTAAGTTGATGGCATGGGGAGAAGTGGAGTGATTTGAGAGAAATAGATTCAACCGGATAATTAATTGGAGGTAAGGCCCAGGGAGAAGGAGATGCCAGTTTTAAGTTCCAGTTTTCTGGCTTGAGTAGTTGGATGAAGGTGCCAGCTACGGAGCTCAGAATGTAAGGAAAAGGAGCAGATAGAAGGAGCAAAACATGATATTCTGTGTCTTGCTCACATTTACCTGTTCCAAGGTTTGATGCGCAGACAGATCTTCTTGGAGGTCATCATTAAATCCACTACAGTTTCCCTGGAGAATTCCTAACTATCTTTCAACACCCACTCAAAAGTCTTCCTGCAGTGAGACCTCTGGACCTCATCAGACCAAGAAGCCACAGAGCCCTTGCCCATCTTTGGTGCCAGTCTGTTCTTGGAGAGTTGTCTGTTACAGCACTTGTCATATTTGACTGCAGTTTTGTTTATCTGTCAGTCTCCCTATAGGCTTTGAGCTCCACGAGAGCAGAACCTCATCTTTGTTTTTCTCTGTGGTCCCAAACCAGCCATTGCATATGCTCAATGAGCACTGAATCAGATGATAACAGAGGCGTGGCGGGCATTGGTGTCTAGAAGCTATGCTCTCAGGCAAGAGTTAAAGCTCCTGTGTAGAAACCTCACTGGGGATGAGTCATATTTATACTGTCTTTTCCTACTCGGTACCTGAATTTGTCATAGTAGTCAGACAGTCAGAGGTCTGAGAAGAGGTTTCCTGGAATCCTCAATGATTAACAAAAAGCATTAGTTCATCTTCAGTCACTGTGTGGCCTGGAGGAAGTCATTATCATCTCAGTTTTTCTATTCAAAAAATGGAGAGGAAAACAAAACACTTAACTCTTTGTATCCTAAGAGCTTTATTAAACAGTCTTGACTACCTACTATATCACACAGCTGGGAAGTGACAAAGCCAGACCTTGAATCCAGAGCTGTCTGATTCCAGCCACTAAGCTGTATGGATTATTTTCACTCATGGTCTAGCAAACATAACAATGAAGACATCTAGTGGACGAGACAGTTGAAATGCAGCTCAAGAAGAGCAAGTAGAGACCACCAGCAGAGTCATAGATTCACATAATACAGAGTATGCTGAAGGAACAATGAGATAAAAAAAAAACCCTCAGGAAATGTTCTATCCGATCAACCCCTGAATTTGGCATTTCACGTTCGTGCCTAACAGATTTGCCTGGATTCTGTTTTTTAGAGTATCCAGGAACACTGGGGCTTCTTGCTTTGAAGGGCATCACAGTGATTTCTGGTTATGTTATTTGTTTCGGGTATGGTCTGGGCGTGTGCGTCTGTGGAATTATAGCATCACATCTGAGTATAGTACAGTACGTTCTCAGTCGAGCACATGGTGTACAATGAGCTCAACTTGTTTTTATTCAATGATTATTGCTTTTGATTTATATAAGCTCAATTGTCAGACGCGACTGAGTGAGTACACGCACAATGGAAGGAGCAGGTGATGGTGCGGCAGGGCAGCAGAGGGAGGGGAGTTTATACAGATGCATAATTTGACTTGAAGTTTGCTTTGCTTTTGAGTTTAGGTGTCTAGTCAGCCTAAATTTCAGGGCATAATTGATGGCACCATGAGTAATAGGGAGATAATTTCTTAACATCTGCACAAAGGTATTAGCAAACAGGTAGGACAAAAATAAAGTGAAGGGGACTGAAAACAACCTCAGACTATGTCTGTTTTGGAAAATTCAAGTTGCTTTTAAAACCCCTGATGCTATACTTTCAATTTTAGGCTAGCATATCTTCCTAAAGGGCTTCCTGATAGTTCAGGTAAAGAATCCACCTGCCAGTGCAGGGGACCGCAGTTCAATTCCTGGGTCAGAAAGATCTGCTGGAGAAGGATTAGGCTACCCACTCCAGTCTTCTTGGGCTTCCCTGATAGCTCAGTTGGTAAAGAATCTGCCTGCTAATGCAGGAGACCCCGGTTCACTTCCTGGGTTGGGAAGATCCACTGGAGAAAGGATAGGCTACCCACTCCATCATTCTTAGGCTTCCCTTGTGGCTCAGCTGGTAAAGAATCCTCCCGCAATGCGGGAGACCTGGGTTCGATCCCTGGGTTGGGAAGTCGGAGACGACTGAGTGACCTTCACTTCACTCTCCTAAAAGTGAAAGCAGTAAAAGTCAATAGAGCCATAGATTTTGAAAGGAAAGAATGTTTATTTATTGACTTCTCCAAAAAGCATACAAGTACTTTGGAATGTGTTCTGAGATTGTCACTGTATATGACACTTTGAATGCATTGTATTTTCAAATGCCTTCCCATACAGTATTCAAATGTATGGGAAGGCATTTGAAAATATGTACAAATGCATCTAGAAAAAGGTGGGTCTCTGCTTCTGGGAAGTGTTTACAATGTTTGTTTGTTTGTTTGTTTTTCACATTCTGATACTTTAAAATTGAGGTAGTATTAATAATACACATATGGGCTTCCCTGGTGGCGCAGCATTAAAGAATCCACCTGCAATGCGGAGACGCAGATTCAGTCCCTGGGTCAGGAAGGTCCCCTGGAGGAGGGCTTGGCAACCCACTCCAGTATTCTTGCCTCGGAAATCCCATGGACAGAAGAGCCTGGTGGGCCACACTCCACGGGGTCAGGAGAATGTATATTGGACAGTATCAACAGTAGATGTCTGTGAAAGCTGGAGCACTGGACTTGGAAACTGGATCTGTTTGATACAAAGAATGATGACCTTTCCATTATTCTGGGCTGCCCGTAGTAACTGGATCCTCTAAGATTGGCTATCTACTCTAGAGTTGGACACTCCTGTTGCTATACCTCCTGATTATTTTTCCTTTTCTAGAATAGCAAACACACCAAATCACCTGGACCAGGTTATGAATCTGCCCCCAGAAAATCCACGTCAGTATCTCTGTAGGATGACACAGAGACATCACTTATAAACCTAGGTAGGTGAATAAATCTTGCCTATTTCTTTCTTAACAGTTAATGATTAACCAAGCAGCATCCCCAACCAAATGTTAGTGTGACACTCCCTGTCTTTCAGGATTCTCAGGGACTTAAGGGTATGCGCAGGATCAGAAGAAATGAATGTATAGTGCAGACTTTTTATACTACACTGTAATTTTCAGGTGTTTATTTATTCACTCATTTATTCAGCTAGTGTATATTATGAACCAGAAATGGCTCACATTTATTCAGCTAAATTAACATTAAAGCAACATTATATAAAATAATACTATATAAAATTAATTTTAATATACACTTTTAATGACATCAGTTCAGTTGCTCAATCGTGTCCACCTCTTTGCGACCCCAAGAATCGCAGCACGCCGGGCCTCCCTGTTCATTACCATCTCTCGGAGTTCACTCAGACTCACGTCCATCGAGTCTGTGATACCACCGAGCCATCTCATCCTCAGTCATCCCCTTCTCCTCCTGCCCCCAATCCCTCCCAGCATCAGAGTCTTTTCCAATGAGTCAACTCTTCACATGAGGTGGCCAAAGTACTGGAGTTTCAGCTTCAGCATCATTCCTTCCAAAGAAATGCCAGGGCTGATCTCCTTCAGAATGGACTGGTTGGATCTCCTTGCAGTCCAAGGGACTCTCAAGAGTCTTCTCCAACACCACAGTTCAAAAGCATCAATTCTTCGGTGCTCAGCCTTCTTCACAGTCCAACTCTCACATCCATACATGACCACAGGAAAAACCATAGCCTTGACTAGACGGACCTTAGTTGGCAAAGTAATGTCTCTGCTTTAATGACATAATATACTTTATAATAATTATATGATATTTACCTATATACGTAACTTCTTATAAACAAGTATTGACTTTAAGCTATATTTATCACTAATACACAAGTGGCATGTACACACATTATCACTAAACGTATTTTTATTATTATCTCCATCTTATAGACAAGGATACTGAGGTTCACGGACTGTAAGTGAATTTCCTGATCAAGCTATTATTGGTGACTAAATTCAGTCTTTTATTTATTTATTTTTACTAAAGTTTGTCAGTCATATCCTTATCTGAAGTCTATAAGGTTTAATATTGAACAAAACCCTAGAGATGTCTAATTCTAAAACAGCCCTGAAAATGCCCTTTAGTCAAGAAGTGGCCGTCCAGTCTCCGAGTTCAGTCTGTTGTGTAATTCTCATTCTCTCTCCCTCATTTATTCTTCTTTCTTTTCCTCTTTCCTCTTACTCTGACTTCCTAGGTAGCACAGTGGTAAAGAATCCACCTGCAAATACAGGAGACACAAGAGACAGGAGTTTGAGTCCTGGGTCAGGAAGATCCCCTGGAGGAGGAAGCGTCAACCCACTCCAGTATTCTTGCCTGAGAAACCCCATGGACAGAGGAGCTTGGCAGGCTACAGTCCATACGTCTCAAAGAGTCAGACACGACGGAAGCAGCTTAGCATGCACACACACTCCAGCAGGTTTGTTGATATTCAGAGCCCCCAGAAATTCCAAGGCAGATTTTATTTCTGTTAATGAAGCAGTCTGAAGTTTGAAATGATTTAAAAGATAGCTGGCATCTTGCACAGAGAGTGTAAGAGGATAAAAACATCTGAGAAGTGTCTATAGTAAACGGGAAAAACTCGGTTTTGATTTCAAGTTCACTGTGTTTAAGGAGGACAGTAGTTGTCTGTCAAACATCCATTTCCTGTCATTAGCTGTTGTTTCCCAATGACATAATTCAGTGGCTACCATCAGGCACAAGTTAAGTTCCCAGAAAAGAAACAGTCGCTTGAATGACTACACTGTAGTTCAAGGGTTGGCAAATTTTATTTTCTGTAAAGGGTGAGATACAAAATATTTTGGTCTTTATAGGCCATGCAGTTTCTCTCAACCCCTCAGCTCTGCCACTAGAGCTCAGAAGCAGTCACAGAGGATGGGGGAAAGTGTCTTATTTCCATAGAAAAAGTCAAAGGAGGCCAACATGCCAGGGACAGTGCTGTAGTGGGTGGTTTTTGATGGGTAACGCATCTGGAGAAGTATGCAAGGAACGGATTACAGGAGATTTTAAAGGAGAGTTTGGGTAAGAAATGTTTACATTTTTTTTCAAAGCAGTGGGAAGCTACCCAAGGTTTTTAAGCAGCTCTGTGACATAATTGGGTTTACATTTTAAAGTAGTTATCTGGTTGGCAGCAGGGAGAGTAGATTAGACCAGAGCACAGGAGTCTTTGGAAGGCCTGTTAGTAGCTTGGTCTAGATAGTGGTAGTGAAGATGGAGAAAAGCAGGTAAATTCAAGAAAAGGTAGGAAGCTAGATTTGACTGGACTTGGTGATGGATGGGTTCATTGTAGGGGGTGAAGGAGGCCTCAATGAGGGCAGGGCCAGGTTTCTGACTTGCAAACTAGATCGTGGGCAGGATGCCATTCACTGAAAAAGGAGATTTAAGGTTGGGTTCGAATATGCTGATCAAGGAAAGTGGAAGGGCTTGCTTTTGCCACATTTGAGATATTAAGTGAGTGTGCTCCTGAGTCAGGTATAAGTCTATGATTCAGAGGTATATTTTATGCTGCTGTTGCTGCTGCTGCTAAGTCGCTTCAGTCGTGTCCGACTCTGTGCGACCCCATAGATGGCAGCCCACCAGGCTCCCCTGTCCCTGAGATTCTCCAGGCAAGAACACTGGAATGGGTTGCCATTTCCTTCTCCAATGCATGAAAGTGAAAAGTGAAAGTGAAGTCGCTTAGTTGTGTCCGACCCTCAGTGACCCCATGGACTGCAGCCTACCAGGCTCTTCCGTCCATGGGATTTTCCAGGCAAGAGTACTGGAGTGGGGGTGCCACTGGTTTCTCCATATTTTATGCTAAAGATAGAAATTTGCCAGTCATTGGCATGTAGTTGGTTAGGAACTGAGATATTGATAGATGGAATTTCTTAGGGAAATGATATAGAGAAGAGGATATACACATTTGTTCTTCTCTAAATGGGGTACAAGGACGCCAAAGGAATATCCTCTGTGTCCAAAATGCTCAAGAAAGGTAAGCAGATTTCACATTGTAGGAACCACTCAAATTCCTATAGCAACAATTTCATTTGCATCTTTGGAGTAGGGAATCCTATGGGGCCAAACACAAAACTCACAGACATCAGGCAACCAAAAGAAGGTAATTAAACTATGTGTTTGAAGTTGTTGCCTTAGGCTAAAACCTCAGTTCCCCAGTCCAGGGTGTGAGAAATGACCAGCCAAGAACTTGGATCACAATTACAGCTGCTTATTAAACAGCCATTCCTTTTTTTTCCTTTCCATGTATATAGTTATTGATTTAAACAGGGAGGGAAGAACGTCCTGCATGTGTGACACCTGCTTGGTGACTCCAAAAATAGCGTTAGTGCACTTTAGTAGATGAGAGAGGGGGAAATTGACTGAAGCCCTGCGGTCTAGCAAATGGAATTGTAATCCAAATGCTTCACAAGTAGCAAACTGAAATGCAGGATCCCGGCAACAACGTGGGAGGGCTTCCCTTTCTCCACATTTTGGTAGACAGTTTCTTTTTCCGGACTTTTTCATGGTGGCCATTTTATCTGTTCCCTAGTGATTGCTTGTTGTCGCTGTGAATTGAATTTCTTTACCAATAATTGACATTTAGCATCTTTCCCTGTGCTGCTTTTTTGAAATCTGCGCGGATGACATTTATATCTTCAAATGGTCTTCTTGAAAGTCCGCCCTTTAATGAATTCTCTATTATATACCCCAGGACGTTTGTTGAGGGCAGGTATCATTCACAGCAGGAGAGGCCCTTTGAATGTGAAGTGCCCTTTGTTGTTGTCGTTCAGTCGCTCAGTTGTGTCCAACTCTGCAGCCCGATAGAGTGCAGCAGGCCACGCTTCCCTGTCCTTCATCATTTCCCTGAGCTTGCTCAAACTCATGTCCATTGAGTTGGTGATGCCATCCAACCATCTGGTCCTCTGTTGTCCCCTTCTCCTCCTGCCTTCAATATTTCCCAGCATCAGAGTCTTTTCTAATGAGTCAGCTTTTCGCATCAGGTGTCCAAAGTATTGGAGTTTCAGCTTCAGCATCAGTCCTTCTAAGGAACATTCAGGACTGATTTCCTTTCGGTTTGACTGATTTGATCTCCTTGCAGTCCAAAGGACTCTCAAGGGTCTCCAACACAACAGTTCAAAAGCATCAATTCTTCGGCATTCAGCATTTCTTTATGGTCCAACTCTCACATCCATACATGACTACTGGAAAAATCATAGCTTTGACTAGAAGGACCCTTGGAGGCAAAGTAATGTCTGCTTTTAACACGCTATCTAGGTTTCTCATAGCTTTACTTCCAAGGAGCGTCTTTTAATTTCATGGCTGCAGTCACCATCTGCAGTGATTTTGGAGCCCGAGAGAATAAAGACTGTCACTGTTTTCATTGTTTCCCCGTCTATCTGCCATGAAGTGATGGGATTGGACGCCGTGATCTTAATTTTTGAATGTTGAGTTTTAAGCCAACTTTTTCACTCTCCTCTTTCACTTTCCTCAAGAGGCTCTTGAGTTCCTCTTCATTTTCTGCCCTAAGGGTGGTGTCAACTGCATATCTGAGCTTATTGATATTTCTCCCAGCAGTCTTGATTCCAGCTTGTGCTTCACTCAGCCTGGCATTGCACATGATGTATTCTGCATATAAGTTAAGTAAGCAGGGTGACTGACAGTTAAATAAGCAGAAGTGCCATTAGGCACTGGTTTTCATGGTATAGTTATGCCAAGCAGCCACAAGGCAGCAGGATTTCCTCATGCCCCACCCAGCTTGCTAGGGTAAGCAGAGCCTTGGTGAAAGTCCGCCTTCTGGCTTGTAAAGGAGAGCCGAATGTGCCAGAACAAAACACCAAGGCCTGGTGTTTCTCCCCCCCCGAATTTTCTACCCCATTGGAGAAATCCCAAACCCTGCAGAAGGTCTGCTGAGGGAGCTGTGTTCCGTCTGAAGTTTGGGCAACTCTAAGGAAGGAAGCCAGAGGTGGGAGCCCCAGCACCAGGAGACCTGGGGACCAGGTGGCTTCTCCGCCTGGAGGAGGAGCCACCTGGTTTAGTTGTAGGAGGTTCTGCAGATTCTGGACACTGTCATCCAGTCCACAGGGGACCAGGCATTATAAGTCCAAGGGGCTCTCATTTGCTGGCACATCTTTCAAAGGTTCTTCAGCCACATGATAGTCCAGACTTGGGAACCAAGGCTGTTCAGGCACCAGGAATGTGAACTAGCCTGGGACACTGAAGTTTGAAGGGAATATACTAGGCATTCCATTTTTTAAAGTCAATTTTTAGGTAATACTGGAGTATAGTGGATTTATTCTGTTATGTTTGTTTAAGGTGTAAAGCAGGTTGGTTAAGTTATATGCAGACATAGCTGTACTTGTTTTCAGTTATTGTTTTTTATGTAGGTTACTACTGTGTTGTGTCCAGGTTCCTCTGATATACAGTAGGTCCTTGACGATTATTCATTATTATATCTATATCTATATCTATATATCTGTGGGTATGTCTGAATTCCATCCTCCTGATGCATCCTTGGCTTCCTCCTTTCCCCTTTGGTTAGAATAAGTTTGTTTTCTAAATCTGTAAGTGTATTTCTGTTAAGAAAATGTACTTCATTTCTATCAATTTTTAGTTTCCACCTATCAGTCACAATCAGGCTTCCCAGGTGGCACCAGTGGTAAAGAACCTGCCTGCAAGTGCAGATGATGTAAGAGACATGAGTTCAGTCCCTGGGTCGGGAAGATCCCCTGGAGGAGGAAATGGCAGCCCACTCCAGTCTTCTTGCCTGGAGAATCCCATGGACAGAGGAGCCTGGTGAGCTACAGTTCATGGAGTTGCAAAGAGTGGGATATGACTGAAGCAACTTAGCACAGCACAGCGCATCAGTCACGTCACAGGGTGTCTGTCTTTCTTTCTATGAATTGCATCACCTTGTAAGATCATCTCCAAGTCCATTCCTGTTGCTGCAAATGTCATTACTGCATCCTGTTTTCTGGCTGAATAATATTCCCTTCCATATACACACTGCATCATCTTTTCTACCTGTCCATGGACACTTTAATCATGTGTATGCTCAGGTATTGTCAGTGTTGTTGAATGAAGGTTGCATTTGTCATCTAGAGTTAGCATTTTCTTCAGATATACATCGAGGAGTGGGATTAGGGGATCATTTGGTAGGTTTTTTTTTTTTTTTAAATAACTTACAAATGTTTGAGTGGCTCTCCAATTTACTTTCCCACCAATAGTATAGGAAGTTTCTCTTTTATTTACACTGTCTCCAGCATTTGTTATTTGTAGTGTTTTTCACGATGGCCATTCTGATATGTATGAACTGATACCTTCTTGGAGTTTTGATTTGCATTTCTCTCATAATGTGTGATATTGAGAATTCTTTTTATATTGAGCTGCATGAACTGTTTGTATCTTTTGAGACTGATCTGTTGTTGGTCACAAGTTTTAGAAGTGTTTTTCCCATTCTATAAATTGTCTTTTAATTGGTTTAGTATTTTAAAATTTTTATTGATAAAAAGAATAAAATTAAGGGAATCATATCTTTTTCCTCACTTAACTAATTAAGCATGTACACTGTGATCATAATGGAGTGTGTCTAGATAGCATATGTTTATAAAAACTGGAAAGAAAATACCAAACTGAATATTATTATGATTGTGGAAATGTAGGTGAATTTCCTTTACCATTGTAGTTTTCTGTAGTTAAAAGAAATGTTCTTTAGTAAACACATAATGCCTTTGAAATCCAAAAAAAATGTTTATAAAATAACATATGGGTTTCTTTTTGCACCATCGGAGGGCACGTTTGTCCCTTTTCCTGACTTCAGTCTCCTCTCCTGGCTCCTCAGTTTCTATAATTCCATGTATCTTGTACAAAGTATAGTTTTATATGACTTGGATTTTTAAAGAAGAATTATATTGTGATATTTTTCTTACTTCTCAGTTATAAGTGATAAGAATGCTAATAGTTTCAAGTCAGGAAGGTTGATTCCTTCAGCTCCATTTTTCTTTGTCAAGATGGCTTTGGCTATTTGTGTTTCCATATAAACTGAAATTTTTTGTTCTAGTCCTGTGCAAATTACTATTGGTAGTTTGATATGGGTTGCACTGAATCTGTAGATTGCTTTGGGGAGTACAGTCATTTGCTAAGCTTCTGTTTGATCCCACAACTGTGGCTAGTAGCAGAGCTCTAGGGTCCAGCTAAGGGAAAATAGATCTTCTGTACTAGTTCAGGAATAAAACCACCGTTTATCACAATGCCTGGCACACAGCACAGCAGACACTGAATCAGTGTTTACTGGATAAATAACACTTTTCTGTAAAGTTCTAAGCTGTCCAGCTCTACTTCCCCCATTGCACTCCATATCATCTATAACCTCTTGCTGAACTGATTCCTCACTATTCCCCATGCTTACTGCCTCCAACCCCACACTTTCCTTCTCTTGACACAACTTCTTCCTTGCCTCCTCATAGCTAACTTCAAATGTCACCTCTTCCATGAAGCTCTGCCTGATCCCTCTAATTAGTAACAGTCCCTGACTCTGAGACCACTTTACAATGCTTTTAAAGCAATTCTGTACATATCTTGTATCTTCCCTGATGGCTCAGACAGCAAAGAATCTGCCTGCAATTTGGGAGACCTGGGTTTGATCCCTGGGTCGAGAAGATCCTCTGGAGAAGGGAATAGCAACCCACTCCAGTATTCTTGCCTGGAGAATTCCATGGACAGAGGAGCCTGGTGGGCTACAGACCATGGGGTCACAAAGAATCAGAGTTATTGTCATCACAGTCACATTCACCTCATTTGCCAAGGCAAAAGTTCCCCAGTGAATTGCCACTGATCTTTTGTCTGAACGTCAATGTCAGTCTTTACAGCTTCTTCTGGGACTACCTGTTGGTATTTCATAAACCACCTGATAAAACATAGTAATTAATTTATTAAATATGGCCCTGAAATATATACTAAATTCTAATTACTGCATCTAATCAGCCTTTAAGTCACAGAAAGGAAAACCATCTCCCTCAATCCACTCTTCTGCTGGAAAAAATAAGCAAAAATCTTTCTCATATAAACTGCTATCCAGTAGAGAAGTCTCAAGCAAAACTCATATAACAACCCTATGAAATATATTCTATTATCATCTATATTTTCCAGATGGCTGAGACACAGGGAGATTAAGTGTCCAGGGTCACACTATTATATGTCAGATCCAGGACTTGAACCCAGAATATCTGGTTCCAGAGTGTGTTCTCTTAACTATACCAAGCAGTATCCACGTTGGTCATCCTATGGGGTCAGCCCCCTCTGGATAACTCAGGATCAGACTCTTCCTAGAAGGAAAGAAGGGCAAGACAGTTCTCTACCAGCTAAGTGTTATTGCTGCTCCCACGCCCCCCACTTAACAATTGCCATTTACAAGCAGTATGTTTATGCTCCTCTCTCTAGTCTGCTTCTTGTGTTCTCAGTAGGTATGGCTCCACGATGCCATACCTTATACCTACTGCATGGAAAGCCTCAAACAAAAGGAAAAAGAAACAAAAGCATGGCTTTGGATAGGAAAGCCAATTCAGCAATTGTCATATGATGCAACATGAGGCTTCCAGTGACGGTGGGTCATTTTCTGGGTGGAGGGAGGAGAAAAGAATTAGGAGCCTATAGACACACCTGGCTGTGTCCTTAGAACAAGACCTTTCTGAGAGGAAGACCAAAGCCTAATCAAGATGCATTGTCAAGATTCCGACAAGCAGCTTCTGTATCAGATTGTTGCAAAATAAGTGAATTGTTTCTTCCACCTCCTGACACTTGACTCTGGGCTAAGGTGGCATACTAACGGACTATTGATGGATAGCAGGCATTCACCTTCTGCTGCCAGTTCTCGCACTTCAGGCTCCTTTCCCACCCCAATACACACATTAGCCCTCTCATGTATAAATTTTGATTCCAATCACATAAGGCTCTAATTCCTAAAAGCAACTGCTGTGAAGAGCAGAGACAGACACAAAGCTGCCCCCTATGTGATGAAATAGCAGAGGTGGACATCAGAGATACTCATCCAGAGCCAGGTAACAGCAGGTTCAAGATTTTTTTTTTTAAGCCAATACTTTCATAAATCTAATTCAAAAGACAATAGAGAATATATGCCGGATCCAAAATGATGTTCGTGAGGCATATTCTACAATCAGAACAAAGTCAAGATGATACGGTTCAAATTCAAATTGTGATAACAGTCAGTCTATAGCGATGAGTATGTTTGTTGGCTCCAGTTAGATTTTTCTGAGTTTGTCAAGACCGTGGCAATAGCCATTTGATAAGTTTCTCATCAAGACTCTTGCTCCAACCACATTTTCCACCTATTTTGAGCTAGTACAGTTAAAAATAAAAACATTATAGAGTGGTGATATATGTATCCTTGTGGCTAATTCATGTTGTTGTATGGCAGAAACTAATACAACACTGTAAATCAATTACCCTCCAATTAAAAATACAGAGTGGTGAAAGTATTCAGTATGATTCTATGTGACATTGTCATTTATGAAACATGACAGTAGGCTTTGGTAAAACTCATAGAGTTGTTCCACATAATGAGTGAATTCAAATGTGAACTTTGGACGTTAGTGATGATAATGGATCAATAGTAGTTTATAGATTATAAAAATGCACTGCATAGTGCAGGAAGTTACTAGCAGGGGAAAGTGTGGGGGAGGAGGAACTAGGGATTTATAAGAATCTGCTGTACTTTCTGTGGGATTTATCTGTAAGCCTAGAAACTGCTCTAATAGATACCACTCGCCTTTGCAAATTAAGCGCTCAAGTAACCTTTCCCCAGAACAGTTTGATATCAAGGTCCTACCAGGGCCTTTTGACCTTGTCCTTTTGGGGGCTATGGCTCCAACTTGGGAGCTTCAGCTCCAGGCTCCAATTTGGAGTGTTCTCCCTGTGAAGGGAAACTCTGTGTATAAGGCACTTCGGACAAGGGTTACAGTTTTAGTAGGATTTGGAGGTCACATTTGGGGCTGTTTGCCATTGACTTGGAAGGTGACTTTCTGGTTGGTGAGGTTTTGGTTTGATTTGATTACTTTGGTTTGATTGGGCTCCCAGGTGGTGCTAGTGGTAAAGAACCCACTTGCCAATACAGATGTAAGAGATGTGGGTTTGGTCCTCGGTGGGGAAGAGCCCCGGAGAAGGCCATGGCAACCCACTCCAGTATTCTTGCCTGGGGAATCCCATGGACAGAGGAACCTGGTGGGCTACAGTCCATGGGGTCGCAAAGAGTCGGCCATGACTGAAGTGGCTTAGTGCAAAACTGCTCTAAAAAACTAGTCTGTTCACTTAAAAATATCTGATTATAGTCCTTCTCTGCATAACATCCTTCAGTAGTCTCCCACTGTTCTGAGAATAAAGCCTCTCTGGAAGAGGTCCTGTCCTGGTGGTCTAACCCTTGCCCACACCTCCAGGCTCATTTCCCACTCGTCACCACTCTGACGGTGTCTCTGACATAGGAACCTTAGCTCAGTTCCTCAGAAGCAGGCAAGATTTTCAACCTGGGCCGAGAACCCGACATGTTCTCTGACTGGGCGTTTTATCTCCCTTAAGTCACCTAACTAACCCTTATCCCATCAAACTTTGGCTTTCAGATTCAGTGACACTTCTTGCAGAGAGGTGTTTCCTCACCATTCAATGAATAAAATCACTCCACAGCCTCACTCTTTTCTCGCACATCCCCCTAATCCATTCTATCATAATATTTATCATGAGCTAATGAGGCACAACGTCTATCTTATTCCCTTTCCAGTACTCAGCACTTTTGTGGGGGTTGGGATATGCAGATGCATGGGGAAAACAACAGGAAAAGTAAAGCTGACCTAGTGTCCAGTGTGCCAGGCACAGTTTTAGCCATCTTATCTATAACTCATGAAATCCTCTTTGCGACTTAATGAAACAGACACATTACCATGCCTGCCTGACATGAGTAACCTGAAGCCAGAGAGCTTAAGGAAGGTGCGGAAGGCTTCACAGCTTGGCTGTGGTGGAATGGAACTCAATTCTAGTTCTCTGGCTACAATGTCTACACTTGGAACCACTATGCCATGCTCCCATTGTCAGGTTAATTAAGAAACAAATGAGCTTTGGAATGTCTGCCTCAAGACTGTGACGTGAAAGCCACTTAGTCATGTCTGACTCTTTGCGACCCCATGGACTATACAGGCCATGGAATTTTCCAGGCCAGAATTATTGGAGTGGGTATCTTTTCCCTTCTCCAGGGGAATCTTTCCAACCCAGGGATCAAACCCAGGTCTC
Source organism: Nanger dama (assembly GCA_917880005.1). Taxonomy (NCBI): domain Eukaryota; kingdom Metazoa; phylum Chordata; class Mammalia; order Artiodactyla; family Bovidae; genus Nanger; species Nanger dama. The sequence goes on along the minus strand of CAKJTW010000037.1, from coordinate 186,699 downwards.
CCACGTTGCAGGTGGATTCTTTACCAGCTGAGCCATAAGGGAAGCACAAGAATAATGGAGTGGGTAGTCTATACCTTCTCCAGTGGATCTTTCCAACCCAGGAATTGAGCCAGGGTCTCCTGCATTGCAGGCAGATTCTTTACCAACTGAGCTATCAGGGAAGCCCAAGGCTATATCATGGCCAGGAAAGTGAAGTCGCTCAGTCGTGTCTGACCCTTTTGACCCCGTGGACTGTAGCCCACCAGGCTCCTCAGTCCATGAGATTCTCCAGGCAAGAATACTGGAGTGGGTTGCCATTTCCTTCTCCAGGCGATCTTCCCAACCCAGGGATCGAACCCAGGTCTCCTGCACTGCAGGCAGACGCTTTAACCTCTGAGCCACCAGGGAAGCATTACACTGTTTTTGTATTATACTTCCTGTTCCCCTGATGGTCACCAAAACTTTCTTCACCATTTCTTCTTTTTTTTCTCTCTCTCTTTCTCTCATTTATTACTTCTCTTCTGAGTTCACAAAACTGAAGTGTCTTCATTATCATCACTTCAAATCCTCATCTTCTTTTCAATTTTTTCAAAGGGCAGGTGCTTTTAGGTTGTTTGCTTAAGTGCTAATAAAGATAATACTTTTTGTCAGCAGAGTGGGTGGTGTTCTGATTTTAGAAGTGATCAGTTGACTTTAGAAAGTACGGAAAGAAAATTCAGTGTGTCCGATATTCAACTACTCTCTTAGTGGGGTTTTAGTGAAGGATCCAGCTGGATTAATGAGGAAAAATCCTCTCTAGAGAAACACTGCTGTGTTATCACATTTTGAGTCAATGAAATGCATTCTGCATTTGTTAGCTTTGGGGCTTTCTGCTCATAGTCTGTACCTGACAGTGTGCGCAAAAAGAACAGAAATAATCAAGAAGATATACAAGAGTTGGTATAGTACTATTGCAAAGACGCCTCTATACATTTAGTTGTAGAAACACAGGCAGTAGCATTCGTAGAGGTATCAACTGACTCAGAATAATATGCTCCGGGGGCTTAACTCAGAACTTCGCCAGAGGGAAGTCATACACTTAGTGGCTGCTGAATAGTCATGATTTGAATCATTGTTCTGCTCTGGGGGCCCAGATGACTTTAAAAAGAAACTGCAGTTTCTTTCCATTAGCTTACAGCAGAGCGGCAACTGCTTCTTTAAACGATGTATCTAAATAAGATGCCAAGATGACCCATGCTTTTCAAGGAATGTCGGTAGAATCTTCAGCACAGCTACGGCTCGGTCTGGCACAATTCAATAGAAGTTCTCAATTTTCTTTGAAGGGAAATATTCCATATGCAAAAAGCCCACACTCTATAGAAATGACAACTGCAGTTGTCAGATCGAAGCAATGCTTTAGTTATGGTTTTAGTATGTTAATTTACTTTTCAGTGGTGGGATTACTTTTCTGGTTAGTTCATTAAGCTTGTATTGTTAGGATGTAGACTTATTGTCTGAATTTCCCTTTGGGCATCTGTGCAATGGAGATGACAAAGAGAAAGTCAAAGACAAGCACATTGGGGTTAACAATTTTTAAAAGAAAATGGGCAGGGAGGTAGGAGCTCTGAGCTGTAATTTTGGTACTAATCAGTGAGCTGTTAGATCTTAGATAAGTGACAACCTTTCTAGCCCTCATTTTTATAATTTATAAATAATGAAAAATGACCTCTGTTGTTGACTGGATTTAATAAAGTTTAGTTCAGTTCATTTCAGCCGCTCAGTTGCGTCTGACTCTTTGTGACTCCATGGACTGGAGCATGCCAGTCCTCCCTGTCCATTACCAACTCCCAGAGTTTACCCAAACTCATGTCCATTGAGTTGGTGATGCCATCCAACCATCTCATCCTCTGTCATCCCCTTCTCCTTCCACCTTCAAACTTTCCCAGCATCAGGGTCTTTTCAAATGAGTCAGCTCTTCACATCAAGTGGCCAAAGTAGCGGAGTTTCAGCTTCAACATCAGTGCTTCCAATGAACACCCAGGACTGATCTTCTTTAGGATGGACTGGTTGGATCTCCTTGCAGTCCAAGGGACTCTCAAGAGTCTTCTCCAACACCACAGTTTAAAAGCATCGCTTCTTCTGTGCTCAGCTTTCTTTATAGTCCAACTCTCACATCCATACATGGCTACTGGAAAATCCATAGCCTTGACTAGATGGACCTTTGTTGACAAAGTTAATGAAGTTATATATAAACTTTGTTAATAAAGTTTTATATATATATATGTAAAACTGTGTAACCTTGATATCAGGGATATAATAGTGAGCAAAGAAATACATAATAAGTCCTATTATTGTGCTTACAGTCATTTAGGGTGAAAAATCTTAAATGACTAATCCTGCTGAGTGTGTGTGCACTCAGTTGCTTTAGTCGTGTCCAACTTTTTGTGACCCTATACACTATAGCCCCAAGGCTCTTCTGTCCATGGGGATTCTTCAAGCAAGAATACTAGAGTGGGCTGCCATGCCTTCCTCCAGGGAGTCTTTCTGGCCTAGAGATGGAGCTTTCGTCTGCCTGCCTCTCTTGCATTGCAAGCATATTCTGTAACACAGAATATGAGCCGCCCAGGAAGCCACTGAGCCGCCTGGGAAGCCCTAATCCTTCTAATAAAGATGTGACTATATTCTGAGCTCAGGGCTCGACAGTAAAGGAGTGTGGTTCTATGAAGCATAACTAAGGGTACTGACTGGTACAGGGAAGGCAGAGAGAGCTTGTCTAAAAAGCTGTCCTTTAGTTGAGATCTAAAAGAGATAGCAAAGTGAGAGAGAAACAGTGTCCGACTGAGGAAACAGTCTGTGCAAATATCCTGGGGTCTGAAGACTGGTGGCTGTGGTAAACCAGAAGAAGGCCAGCGTGACTGGAGCAAGAGAATGAATTGGAGCAAGTTTCTGGAGGAAAAAAGAGAGGAAAGCAAAGCCAGGAGAAGCAGTTTTACAGCATATTTTCAGAGTTTTTGTTTTCTTCTCAGTGACAGAGGAACTCAGTTTTTTCAGTTAGATGTTGTGAGGATTAAATGGGACACTGTATGCAAAGTGCACATTTATGGACATAGAATAAATGTTCATTAAATGAGACCTAATTGTAATCATTTCAGGAGAGTCCCCATCTAAAGGATTTAGACAATGGGGAACTACTCTAAGTGGAAATACTGCCTTAACAAAAAATATTCAGAATCATGAAAGAATCAAGCCAGTGTAGGTATTTACTATCTATCACAACCCATAACTTGTAAGCAGGTTTGACCCATCCAAGGATCATGTCCTTGATAAATAATGAAGTCAATATATGGATGCTTAAGCATCGTGGTTACCTTGGGCCCCTCACGCTCTCCTCCTGGCTTTGCACCTGTACAGTCCTGTTCTACTTATCTGTTCACCCTTGGCATTGTCTCTTGATTTCTGAAACTCTTTTGCTCTTTGGGTTTGCACATTGATTTTAATTTTTACAAATTGACCCTTGCTATTTTCTGTGCCTAAAATTGCAATTTTCTCTGCAAGTCTCTTCATTGCCCAGTCACCTTGTCGAGGGTCTTGTCCTTTATTTTTAGCCTACCACATCTAAAATGCTAAAGAGATTCATATAGTCATTGTGCTGAGCATATATGGGGCATTCAGTACGTAGATATTGATTGGCATATTGGCTGCAGATTGGAATCATGGTAATCAGTGGAAGCCTAATAATAAATTAATGCAACAAAGTTATTGGATGATCCTCAGAAAACTATTTGCTTGCTGCATCGTTGATTACAGAGGGGAATTATAACCGCCCCAGGATAGCTATGAAGGGCTAATTCCCGTAATACTGTCACAGTTCTCTGACTCTCCTGCTCATCAACAATATTCAATCAAAATTCTTGCTGCACTACATGCTGATGCCAACAAGACCTCTGAGTTGTCACAGAGCTCTCCTGTGAATACAGTGAATTTGGTTACCTGGTGTCTATCACTACTTAAGTGACCTACAAACAGATGGAACTTAACATGTCCAGGGTACAACTTATTACCATATCCTAACCATTTCTCCTGTATTTCCTAACTCCTGTCAGAAACCTGGGTATCATCTTTGATACTTCCCAACACTCATCTACCACATTCAATCAATCTCCAAGGCCTGCCTGTCTTATCAACTAGTCTCTTTAAAATTTGCCTACTTCTCTCCCTATCCACTCAGTTTTCTTAGAATGCATAATTTCTAGTCTATAATTAACACAAAAGACTTCCAACTGACATGCTTGTTTTTTAACTTGATTGCTTCATCCCCACCCATGCATTCTCCATCCTATATGTATTCAAGGAGATCTTTCTAAATTTCATACTTGATCATGTCACCTTCCTGCTGAAAAATGCTTACATAGTTCCTTCTTGCTATTTGAATGAATTTGGGCTATTTAACATGGACCATAAATTCTTTCATGACTTTTCCCTCAGGGGGTTCATCACTCCTAAACTTTTCCTTGCCAACCATTCTGAAATATTTGCTTTTCCATGAATATGTCATTTTCTCTTTCATTTCTGGACCTTTGCTTATACTCTGACCTCCCCCAAAGCAGTCTCCCTCCCATTAAACCTTTTCTAGGCTGGCCCCGGTTATCCTCAGATTTCCATGTCAATGTCAGCTCCTCCAAGAGAGGACTAGTTATCCTCTCCTTCCACTAGTATCCTGTAGTTACTCTATCCAACCATTTGTTGACTTTGTTGACATTATTTGTTTACTTGTCTTATCTCTCTCTCTCTCAAATACAAACTGGTTAAAAGTGGAGATAATCTATCTTATTTTCATTTTATTACCAGCATCAAATATGACACACGGCCAAGTACTAACTTAAAAACACATTGGTAGAATAAATCAGTAAGTGCATGAAAAGTTAATCAAAGGTATGCTTACAGAAAGACATCCATAAATGCCATTTTATTCTAAGATGAGTATGTACTAGATATCAAACCAAAAAGTATCTCTGGATTTAAAAAATACACTTAATTCAAATTTGTCCTGGAAGAGACACATAATCTGGCAAATGCTAGATGCTAATGGGCCACGTTGAAGTAAATACCACGTTCCAGGCAAGTCATGTTTTCTGCATGTCACGTAGAGATGACGTCGCTGACCCAATATCATTTATTTTATTCTTTCCATAGATGTTTACTGTTTTCAACAACAACAACAAATCCAAATATTATAAAATTGAGTTGTTTCCCATTTCTTGAGAGGCAATGTTGACTTATACATAGAGTTATTTTTGCTATCTCAGTGTCTAGTGGCTTATAGATAGCTAGGTTAAATAAGAATGTAACTATAAATGTATGTTAAAATGTATTCAATTTGGAATCAAATGACTGGGCTTTGCCACTTACTAGCTAAAGAATATTCTATCAATTCCATCACCAAAAGATATCTTTAAATCCCTTTACTTCTCCTATCTTTCTGTTACTAAGTCCAGACTACCATTGTTTATCACTTAGTCTCCTCAGTAGCCTCAGTTCCCAGTTTTTTGCTTTTGTTTTTTTTGTCATACGTCAATCCATTTCCCATTCTTCAAATGGCCAGGACTCTCTTTTCAGAGGATACACTTGGTTCTGATATCTCTCTTCTTGAAACCCTTCAGTGACTTCCCAGTGATTTCAGGATAAATTCAAACTCCTTATCATCATCTAGAGGGGTTTGCATGATTTGGCCTCTGCTTACACTTTTCCCACCATTTTTCTTCCATGTAATACTGCATTTCCTCCAGCTCTTTTTATTTTTTATTACCCCCACTACAGTGGCTTTTCTTGGGAAGTAATTTGAGCAATGCTCAGAGTCATTAATATTTTCTGTGGTTTATGAATAGGTCAAACCTCTTGTAATATAGTCCACTGTCTTCTCCAGGCAGAACTGGGAGCTTCTGTTGCTCTCAGAACAAGGCCTATATTTACCATGGGAACATGGTGAATTGTAGAATGCACAGTTCTGCACACAGACAGGCCTGAGTTTAAATAGCTAAGTAAATCACTATTTAATAATAAGAATAAAAATATTCACTTATTAGTGTAGATACTATATTAAGTTGGTTTTCATGTATCACCTCTTTTAGGCTTCAAAAAACCATACAATATCATTATTCCCAATTTATGCATAAAAAGTTAATTTTTAAATAGTGTTTTCTCAAGTCTTAAGTGGGGATTTAAAGCAAAGTCTGGAGACTTTAGAGTCAGAACTTAACTTCTGTCATATACATCATCATATACAGAAATATGATATAATCAGTACTTAGCACAGCGCCTAGCATATGTTAACCTTTTATGATAAATAACTTTATTTCTCCTTTAGAGGAGGAATCAACCCTTTCTCCTCTCTGTCTAACCATATTCTTTTCTATTCTTCAGTACTAGGTTCAGGCATAGCTTTTCTCAACCCCTGGTGTCCCTGAATCCACCACTCATTTTGACTTTTTCTCACTCACTGTGCAGGATCATAAACTCCTGCAGGGCCCTGGTTGTTTTCCATGTTTTTGTGGCATTCCTCTCAGCACCTTGCACAGTGCAATGTAATTGTAGGCCAATCAATAAATGCTTGTTGAATGAATGCATTAAACCTCATGATCCATCTTCTGACCTTGAACTCAGTACAATGTTCTAAAGAGCTGAGCTAACTTGTTAGGCCAAGCACAATTAAAAACCATATGTGTATGTACATTTCTTAAAGGAGAACTTTGTGATCTCAATTATTGGTGAGCCCAGTGGTTCGTGACTGGGAGATTTCCCCCAGAAGACATTTGGCAATGTCTGGAAACATTTTTGGTTGTCACAATTGTGGGGTATACAACTGGCTTTCAGTGTGGAGGGATCCAGGATGCTGCTAAATATTCTACAGTACACATCAGCTTCCCACAGCAAAGAATTATCCAGCCCCAAATGTCAACAGTGCCAAGACTGAGAAAACCTAGGTTAGATAAGACATCAAAAGGATTATAAAATTTACATAGAATTTATGGAACACTTTATAAATATGTCCTGTGCATCTGTGTTGCATGTGCTTTTGGATCGTGTATCCATGCATGAGGGCTTCTCTGGTGGCTCAGTGGTAAATAATCCTCCTGCAATGAGAGAGACATGGGTTTGATCCCTGGGTTGGGAAGACCCCTTGGAGAAGGAAATGGCAATCTACTCCACTAGTCTTGCCTGGGAAATCCCGTGGACAGAGGAGCCTGGTGGCTACAGTCCATGGGATTGCAAGAGTTAGACATGACTTAGCAGCTACACCACCACCACCATAAATGCATGAAAAATAGGAAGAAATCTCTGTTAAATTCTTTTTGAATCAAAATTTCAAAGCTACTAGGAAAAAAATCATATGTAGTTAAACTTTGCTAGTTCAGAAGAATGTAAGGGAAAGTCATTACCTACCATATGATTTATATAAGAACAGCCAAGTTTATTATTTGACACAATATACAGTAATTAAATGTGACAACTAAAAAATGATGCTCATAAAGAGATTCTCAAAATGGCTATGAATTGCCTGTAATTGATGAGTTTATACTCAAAGGAGTGATGATAAAGAATTTTTTAAATTTTGGAAGTTTTTGAAATAACTTTTAACAGTTCCGTTTATGATACCTTTATAATCTCAACTAAGAATGCAAACTGTGCATAAAATTCCCATCGTTGTTGTTTAGTTGATAAGTCGTGCCTGACTCTTTTATGACCCCATGGACTGTAGCCTGCTAGGCTCTTTTGTTCATGGAATTCTCCAGGTAGGAATACTGGAATGGGTTGCCATTTCCTTCTCCAATGGATCTTCCTGACCCAGGGATCAAACCCATGTCTCCTGTACTGCAGGTGGATTCTTTACCACTCATTCCCGAGAGAGGTCCCCAAATTCCCATTCGAAGCATCCAAATTAACTAATCATTTAAAGATAAAATCATAATCACATAGTTCTTAAATTGAAATACTTTAAAACACACACATATACACACACACACACACACACACTCATAGCAGCCAGATCTTTGCATGGAAGCTAGGAACAGAGATATGGGCAAAGCAAAAAAAAAAAAAAAAAGGCTATAATAGAACTCAGGCTTATTTGGTATACAGCTTATGTATCTGCAAGAAAGATGTTTTATGTCAACTATTCTAATCTATTTTTTTCAGTAGATTTTATTTTGGGGGCTTACCTGATGGCTCAGAGGTTAGAGCACCTGCCTGCAATGCAGGAAACCTGGGTTTGATCCCTGGGTTGGGAAGGTCCCCTGGAGAAGGAAATGGCAACCCACTCCAGTATTCTTGCCTGGATAATCCCATGGATGGAGGAACCTGGTAGGTTACAGTCCATGAGATCACAAAGAGTTGGACACGACTGAGCCACTTCATTTCACTTCTTCATTCTAATCTATTTTTCAGTAGATTTTATTTTTTTCGAGCAGTTTTAGGTGGACAGCAAATGAGCATAACATGTAAAGATTTCCCATATATCTTCTGCCCTGACCCCTGAACAAGGCTCTGCATCATCAACATCCCCCAGCAGAGTGATAACCTTTGTAACAATTGATGAGTCTATAGTCATACATCATTATCACCTGAAGTCCGTGGTTTACTTCAGGGTTCACTCTATATGTAGGATATTCTATGGGCTTTGACAAATGCTTTTTGAGATGTATCCACCATTATAGTATCATCCAGGGTAGTTTCACTCCCTAAAAGAATTATTTAATTTTTAAAATAAAAATCAGAACAAATGAGGGCTCATAAAGTTACTCACTACTAGGAAAATAGTTTTCATGTTAGAGAAAAGCCTGTCTTTCTTAGGTTATTTACACAAAGAAATTTCATTTCCAAAGGAAACCTGGGACATCTATAACTGGAAACCAGACATGGAAATGCTTGCACGTTCAACCCTAACTTTTCTTTTTAACCACATTATCTTTTGGAATATGAAGGAATTTGCTTTATAAAAATTTCCATTCTTGGAGTATAGAGAAACTTGTGAAACTTCAGACAATGAGGAAAAGACTGGTTATAAAAGAAACTTCTTGTAAAACAGTGAGTTACAACCATAAATTGTTCTAGTTCTGAATCCTGCAAGATCAGGGAAAACTTGACAAAATGAAAATGTTAAAACTTTCAGGCAAGCCAAATGAACTTGTAAAAGCATATTTGCATCCATGTAAAAGAACCTGCTACAAGAAGGTGTAATGGAGGAAGTTTGGATGAAACATGAAATTAAACACATGCATGAATATTACCAGCAAAGCTAAAATAAAATGAAGCAGATGTCTACTTGCTTAAATAGGTAATTTCGGTGTTAGGAAGTAAAAACTGAGCTTGAGAAATAATAGCATATATATCAGGCTTAATCACTAATGACCGTTCAAATCTGTCGCTTCTGTGAAAAGCAGACTTTTTAGTAACTTTGCTCGAAACATCTGAGACTTTTGAAAGTGAGAGTAATTCTGATAGTATGAAAAACACATTTCCAATGTCATAGTTTTTCTTTTTTTAACAATTATTAGGAGAGGCATGAGTCAGACACAACTGAAGCGACTTAGCATGCATGCATGCATCGGAAAAGGAAATGGCAGCCCACTCCAGTATCTTGCCTGGAGAATCCCAGCGACAGAGGAGCCTGGTGGGCTGCTGTCTATGGGGTCGCACAGAGTCGTACACAACTGAAGAAACTTAGCGGCAGCAGCAGCAGGAGAGGCATGCTGATGCCATGTCATGAGTAATGGATTAAGGGTGTAGAGGTCAGACAATCTGTTTTACTCAGCCCTGCTATTAACTAACTGTGTGGCCTGTCACATAACTTCTGTGATCAACAGTTTATACAGTTAAAATGTCATTGAGAATAGGGGCTCACTTCTGATTTTCTTGACTGGGAGAATGCTTGCTTAAATCCTAGGGACAGGAAAATGGAGAACAGTTGGTGATGAGGGATTGACAGGAAGACAAAGACAAGTACAGTGCTGGAGGTGACGTGTCTTTGGTTAGCAGGAGGATTAATCCATGAGGAGTTTCATTTTCTCATAAAATACAATTTTGAAACGTGCTGCTGTTATTATGAAGGTATAGAGGTAAGACCTTCACTGGGAAAGAAGCACATGCCAGGCCTCAGTAGACTGTCTGATGGAGGAATTAAGCAATGAACGATAGATGAGCCATGTCCGCCTATACTCCTCATCCTCAGCATTGCCTGTCCTTGCATTTCTGAGTGTAAGTGGCTATAAGCCACATCCCTTTATGAACATGGCTGGGTGGGGAAGAGAGATGAAGGGTCTTTTGATTTGGAACATCTTGTCTTATGAATCCCACTGCTGGGCATACACACTGAGGAAACCAGAATTGAGAGAGACACATGTACTCCAATGTTCATTGCAGCACTGTTTATAATAGCCAGGACATGGAAACAACCTAGATGTCCATCAGCAGATGAATGGATAAGAAAGCTGTGGCACATATACACAATGGAGTATTATTCAGCCATTAAAAAGAATACATTTGAATCAGTTCTAATGAGATGGACGAAACTGGAGCCGATTATACAGTGAAGTAAGCCAGAAAGAAAAACACCAATACAGTATACTGACACGTATATATGGAATTTAGAAAGATGGTAATGATGACCCTGTATGTGAGACAGCAAAAGAGACACAGGTGTATAGAATGGACTTTTGGACTCTGTGGGAAAGGGAGAAGGTGGGATGATTTGGGAGAATGGCATTGAAACATGTATACTATAATGTAAAAAACGAAGCGCTAGTCTATGTTCAGTGCAGGATACAGGATGCTTGGGGCTGGTGCACGGGGAGGATCCAGAGAGATGATATGGGGTGGGAGGTGGGAGGTAGGAGGGTTCAGGATTGGGAGCTTGTGTACACCCGTGGCGGGTTCATGTCAATGTATGGCAAAACCAATACAGTATTGTAAAGTAAAATAAAGTAAAAATAAAATTAAAAAAAATAATTATTTGATGACTATCTTCTATTCCAAAACTTATGAGCTTCTCTCCCATTTAAAAATAATATTAATAGTTGTCATCACATGTTGGGCATTATTCACATATAAATTCAAAATTTTATAAGATATATTATTACTTGCATTTTACAAATGAGCAAATCTATATTTAGATAGGTAAAGCAATTTGAGCAAGTCCCCACAACTGTTCAGTAAAAGAAGAAAGGTACCATCTCTAGGTTTGCTTGGATGAAATCTGCATTTTCCTGGTATTCTTTTTGTGGAAACCCTGTGGCTCTCTTTTATAAAACTGGAGAGGTCCTTCATGCCCGGGATAGACTCCAGGTCTATCGTTGTTTCTAATGATGAATTATGGCCTTGGTTGCCTTGTAACCCACGCTTCTCAGAACACTAGCTTTGGTGACCACCTGGCTAGAGTGATTTATCGAAGTGACAGTTCTTGATTCGATGCACATAAGTGCACCGCCAGTACACCTTGGGGTAATTATACTGTGGATGAAGAGCTGCCATGGCAACCACCCATGGAGTTGTTTATGTCCTGGAGCTGCAGTGCATGGCACCCTGGAGGGCTCTTCCTCCTGCTGAGGTTCGAAGGCTCTGGGCATGGAGGTCAGGGTGGGGGTGGAGGATGAGCACTAACCTATTACCATGGAGACAGGGATACCAATAAAGAACAGGCATCCTGAGGAAGAAGCATCTAGAGTAGCCGTATTGCGCTTCTCAGAAGGTCCTGGTGGAATTAAACAAAAATGCTGACCTTTTTCAAAAGGCCCATACATAATTTATAACCCATCTCCTAAATTGGTTCCCCCAACCTTTTTGCTTTAAACATTCAATGGTTTATGCCACATTCAAGTTCCAGTTCAAATATATAATCAAATTCTAAAAACATTTTCACCTTAATAGGCTCTTGGGTTGAAATGAGGTGATGATGCGGCTCATCTACCTTCAATAGCAAAAGTGGACATTGGTAGATTTATTTTTGCATTTGAATTCGCTTTGAAGAGCATTTGTGGTTCTTTGAATAAAAGCTTCACCAAAGAGCCTCTATTTTTAGCTGTATTTAATTAAAATTTTAAGAATAGGCTTTTCCTTCTACACTGGAATCCAACCAAATTTTGTGGATAAAAAGTGAAGAAGAAAGTTAACTAGTATGTATTAAGCAACATTTTTAAAAAATCAGTTTTATACAAGTAAAATTGTTCTCATGAAAAGGCAATACTTACCTCGTAAAGGTTTTTAGGGATTAAGATGTGACATGAAAGTGAAAGTGAAGTCGCTCTGTCGTGTCCGACTCTTTGCAATCCCATGGACTGTAGCCTACTAGGCTCCTCCCTCCATGGGATTTTCCAGGCAAGAATACTGGAGCGGGTTGCCATTTCCTTCTCCAGGGGATCTTCCCAACCCAGGGATCGAACCCAGTTCTCCCACATTCCAGGCAGATGCTTTAACCTCTGAGCTATAGGTATGGCAAATTCAAAAGCCTACAGGGGACCAAGAAGACAAAATATTGCATGACATCCCTTGTACATGGAATCTAAAAAGAAATGATATGAATGAACTTATTTATAAAACAGAGACTCACAGACTTAGAGATCTAACATTGTTTCCTATAGGAATGGATAGTTAGGGAGTTTGGGATGGACATGGACACACTGTTGTATTTAAAATGGATAGCCAACAAGGACCTACTGTGTAGCACATGGAACTTTCCTCAGTGTTATCTGGCAGCCTGGATGGGAGGGGAGTTAGGGAGAGAAGGGATACATGCATATGCATGGCTGAGTCCCTTCGCAACATTGTTAATCAGCTATACCCCAATATAAAGTAAAAAGGTTAAAATTTTTTAAAAAACCTGAAATTGACCACATATCCAAACAGCTTCTTCTCTTCTTCTTAGTCTGATTTAATGAAATTTCAATGTTTTGCTTGAATTGTTGTGCAAGAAAACACACACTTCAACCTGTCTCTGAAAAGAGATGTAGTTATGTAACCTGCTAATCTGCATAAGGTAGATGTCAAAAGAAAAAAAAAGTCTGCAGGAGCCAAGACTGTATACATAGGAGAATGGGCTGAATGCCAGGCAACAGGGCAGGGTAGGGCCTGAAGCAGTTTGGAGAGTGCATGTACAGCCTGAAGTAGGCATTTGCTATTCAGCTTTGCCACTGTTTAAAAAAGAATAGCCGTAAATGGAGAAAATGGTGAAATTTCTTAAGCTTTAAATAAAGACAACTGATTCAAAATACTAAAACATCCATCAGTTAAAAAAAAATACAAACACACAAATAAATATGTCATAGACTGCCAGTGTGAGGCCACAGATGATGTCTACTAAAAGCTTAGCATAGTGCCTAGCACTTAGTAAGTCTTAATAAAGGCTAACTATTCTTATTTGTTATACTTGGAGATATGCTGAGAGGTTTGAGCTTTTTTCTCGTTTATGGATCGGGAGTTTTAAGGCTCCATAATCTGAGTTGGTGGTGACAGAGCCTAGCCTAGGTTTCTTTGATCTCAAGTCTCAGTTACCTACCCAGTAGTGAGTGGTTAAGAGTGTTCTTTAATAGCTTATAGTTTTTATGTTGACCGGATCCCCATGATATTTATGTATGCATGCATGTTTGTGTTTAAAAGGAAGATGACTCACACACAGATGTCTCCATTAAAAAAGTTGAGTGGTATTCCAGATTCATTGCTTCTAGGCGGAATTACTCTCATTGTGACAACATTCCAACAGGGTCTGAATTCATAATTGTAATACCCCTTTATTATGTTCAGAGAATGAGTCTTTAAAGACCCTTTGTGGCCTCAGCCTAAATGTTAAGTTCTCTAATATTTTGCCACTTTCAAGACAATGAGATTTCAGATAGACAGAGGTCTCTTTCATTCTTGATAATGCTTATAAGGCAAGAACTATGAAGGTAATAGTTCTTATTTTTGCTTCTTTGTTTCCCAGGTTCAATGGAAACCTGTAGACTGTCTACATTCTAGTCAGGAGAGCCAAAAAGCAAATAAAAGTCAGTGAAGAGATGTGCACTAATGATCCCTGAAGGAGAACAAAGTCAGTGAGTGGAAAGGTGAGCTTTTGATGCAGGAAGTGAACTAGATCAGTAAAGTGAAGGTGAACGCATGTCCCAGGAAGCAGAAGGTGATCAGTGAGTAGAAAGGCGAGCTTGTAACCCAGAAAGCAGAGTGAGGTAGGCAAATAAAGGAAAAGAGAAAGTAGCTCTTAGAAGCCAAGGATGATCATTTTTAAAATTTTCTATCCTTATGCCAAGGAAAGGCCAATAACAGCAAGGATTATCTGAAAACAGGAAGCTCAACCCAGTGTTCTTTGACAGCCTGGAGGGGTGGGATGGGGGAGATGGGTTCAGGAGGGGCAGTATGTGTCATGCCTGTGGCTGGTTCATGCTGATGTGTGGCAGAGGCCAATGCAACATTGGAGAGCAGTTGTCCTCTCTGAATTGTATTTTTGTTCGGTGCTTCTCAATATCATACAGTTACAACCTTTGATGATTCAAAAAAAAGAAAATCAAAGCAGAAAAAAAAAAATGACTGAGTACTTTAAATTAGACTTTGTAGGCTTTCTGCCTCTGCAGCTGTGAGGTTTTTACTTAACCTTTCTCTGACTCAGCTTCCTCATCTGTAAAATTGAGATAATAATACTGCTTGCCTCACCGGTTGTTCTGAGAGTTAAATAGTCTATGCAAATGCTTAGTATCCTGCCTGATATATAGTAAATACTCAATAAATATTATCGTTATTATTCTAATTTTACAGATTACAGATGTCTTTCTCCTGCTTAATGAGCACATGCTCTCATCTACTGGAGTAGATGAGAGCTCTCACTACCTACTGGTTTCTTTATTGCAGTGAAGCATCTACTAGTTATTTAGTTAACAGTTAATGAGAGAGGTTTTGGCGAGACAGGCTCTCTGCACTATTAAATGCTACTGAAAGCACATCTGTTAAATATGTAGCACAGAGTCCCACAGTCCCAGGGCGCACTCTCAGTGTAAATCTATGATCAATTGATAACAAGTGAATTGTTTATTTCCTGGTAAAATTACTGTGCAGGAGGTGGGAGGTGAGAGAGATTGGTTTGTACTGTAGAACAGCTTTTCATGCAAAGCATAGCTTCAAATCAGGAAGGCTGGGCTTGGTATGCATAATGCCTCAGGAAGGAAAGAGCACCCAGTCTTGTTTTCTTAGGACCACCTGTCAGTTGAGTGGAAATTTCCTCTCTATCGTATAGATATAAGTATGATAGAATCATGTCTACCTGGCTGGAATTCTTACAAAGATGAGTTTGGGCAAGTGCTACAGAAGTATTAATAAAAACCACACTGAATTTCTTCCCCCTATCCTCATAAAGGTATGCTTTCCCTTCCAGTATCTCTTTTGTTATTTCCTTCTCAGTTTTCATTGCTTATGGATGTGCATTTTATTAAAATGCTGCAAAATGTCTATTGCTTATTATAAGGTATAATTATAGGTCTCTGGCAAAGTAAAGGTCTATATTAACATGTTGTATTTGTCCAGTGTTAATAGCCTGATTTCTGCTGATTTGCTGGCTAATTAAACCTCTGAACTGTATCAAAGCAGGACCACTGTACACAGTGTGTACCTATGCCCTGACCCCAGTTTCCACATTTCTCATAAAATGACTGGGGGATGTCATTTCTGCAAGACAATAGCCAGTCTTCCTGTGTGCCTGGTGCTCTACAGTTCCAAAAGCACTTTCCCCTGCAATTTTTACTTGATTTTCATAACAACCTGTGAGTCCAGAAGAGATTTATGGATTATATTTTATATATAGGAAAATAAGCCTGAAAGAATGTAATCAGTTCATAAAGGAACAGGGTAGGGATTTGAACTCAAGAATCCATGACTCCAGGGTCCTTGCTTTGTCTTCTAGTCACAGGCAAGGAGAGGTGATTTCTCAGAAACCTCCCTATTAGTTAGAGTGCCTCTTTTTTTTCCCCTTTTTTTTTTTTTTAAGGATCTGTATACCAAAAAGAATGCTTAGAGGTGCAATCAAAGCAAGGAAATGAAGTCATTTTTATTTTCTGATCCTGTTCTGATTCTTTACCTCTTCAAAACTGTTGGGATAAGGTCACAAAGGAGGGTAGATTCCTTCTGGAAGTTCAGGTCTTTAGGAAAAAGAAAATCATCCATAAGTCATTGATGTCATTTGACACTGGTGAGAAGTATCAAGAAATGAAGGGGAATTAGACGTGGGTGTGGATATTGGATCCACCGATTTCTAGTTGTAGTACCATAGACATTCTCCCTTAAGTCGCTATGTCTTCATCCGGTAAATGGGAAAAATGAAAGTATATGCCTTTTATGGATGGCATAAAGATTGAAGAAAACATAGTTCTTTTAAACTACTTAGCAAAGAATTGGTGCTGTAGCCTCATAAATAAATAATAGCTATAGTCACTATTCAGTTCAGTTCAGTTCAGCCGATCAGTCGTGTTCGGCTCTTTGTGACCCCATGAATCGCAGCACACCAGGTCTCCCTGTCCATCACCAACTCCCAAAGTTCACTCAGACTCACGTCCATTGAGTCAGTGATGCCATCCAGCCATCTCATCCTCTGTCGTCCCCTTCTCCTCCTGCCCCTAATCCCTCCCAGCATCAGAGTCTTTTCCAATGAGTCAACTCCTCACACAATTACTTATACTAATTTTACCTTTGATATTTGGATGTTGTAATCAGATAACATATAGGAAATCAGACTACTGGAAGTTTCTCGAGTATATTTTGCCTTAGAGATCTTCCAGGTCTTTGGTTCTTCACCCAAAAATAATGAGTAAAGAAAATGATGAATAATATGTGTTCTGCACTCATGCCCTCTGTATCACATTTCAACTTCTGCAAAGAATGATCATATAACTTCCCATGTCCCTTTCCAAAAAAATTCAATCCAATTTAACAAATGTTACCTGAGGGCCTACTATGTGTCCAGTACTGTGCTGGGCATTGGGAAGAGAGGTGGACACAACGTGGTCTTCAGCCCCAAGAAGTTTTTGAGTGAATGGGGATGATGGAAACATGCTTAGAAATTGTGCTGCAAGGTCTGTTATAGCTGTATGCCCTGATGGTATTAAATGGTGTTAAAGTTACACTAGGGCCACTTAGGGAAGCCTAGAGCTTAGAAGGCAGTCAGGATTCCTGGGAGCATTTTGGTACTACTAGATAGCAAAGTTAAAATCAGAAGAGGTGGGAAATAACTTTGAAGAGGATTTCTGGAGCCAAGTCATGGGATCGTATTGACAAGGTGGTGGGCTTTATCTTGTAGGTTAGAAGTCACAAAATAGCATACCATAAGCCATATACACCCTAGGTAGCCCATACAGATTATTTGATATCCTGGGTCTTTTAAAAAATGAATTTACATAAATATAAAATACGATTTCACTTACAAATACCGATGGCTACCTTGTGCTGAAATCATTCATCACACATTTCCAGGGAGTATCAACTACCTGGAACTGAAGTACAGATGCCTGTAAAACGCTAGGCAGGTGCTTTCAGATTTTCCACGGTCCTTACCAGTCCCTTTTAATTGCATTTGCCTAATGCACTCATTTTTGTTCTGTTTGACACCCACAGGCATTCTAGACTGCTTTCTGCTTCTTCCATTGTCCATCCTTAACAAAGGTAGGAAACTGTACCTGTAAGAAAACGGGTATCAGTTTCTTATGCATGGATAGTGCCTTGAGACTACAAATAGTTTGTCCCGTGGACACCAACAATTTCATCAAATCATTTCTATCCAGGTAAAGTTCAGAGCAGGAAGGAGACAGCAACTTAACAGCCAAAATATTGGTTACTACTAGTTATGCTACAAATAATGGGTTCAGTACAGTTCAGTCACTCAGTCGTGTCTGACTCTTTGCGACCCCGTGAACCGCAGCATGCCAGGCCTCCCTATCCATCACCAACTCCCGGAGTCTACCCAAACCCATGTCCATTGTGTTGGTGATGTCATCCACCCATCTCATCCTCTGTCGTCCCCTTCTCCTCCTGCCCTCAATCTTCCCCAGCATCAATGTCTTTTCAAATAAGTCAGCTCTCCACATCAGGTGGCCAAAGTATAGGAGTTTCAGCTTCAACATCAGTCCTTCCAATGAACATCCAGGACTGATCTCCTTTAGGATGGACTGGTTGGATCTCCTTGTAGTCCAAGGGACTCTCAAGAGTCTTCTCCAACACCACAGTTCAAAAGCATCAGTTCTGCAGTGCTCAGCTTTCTTTATAGTCCAACTCTCACATCCATACATGATGAATGGGAAAACTATAGCCCTGACTAGACGGACCTTTGTTGGCAAAGTAATGTCTCTGCTTTTAATATGTTGTCTAGGTTGGTCATAACTTTTCTTCAAGGAGTAAGCATCTTTTAATTTCACGGCTGCAGTCACCATCCACAGCGATTCTGGAGCCCAGAAAAATAAAGTCAGCCACTGTTTCCACTGTTTCCCCATCTATTTCCCACGAAGTAATAGGACCGGATGCCATGATCTTAGTAGTTCTGAATGTTGAGCTTTAAGCTAACTGTTTCACTCTCCTCTTTCACTCATCAAGAGGCTCTTTAGTTCTTCTTTACTTTCTGCCATAAGTGTGGTGTCATCTGCATATCTGAGATTATTGATATTTCTCCCAGCAATCTTGATTCTAGCTTGTGCTTCCTCCAGCCCAGCGTTTCTCATGATGTACTCTGCATATAAGTTAAAGAAGCAGGGTGATGTACTCCTTTTCCTATTTGGAACCAGTCTGTTGTTCCATGTCCAGTTCTAACTGTTCTTTTCTGACCTGCATACAGGTTTCTCAAGAGGCAGGTCAGGTAGTCTGATATTCCCATCTCTTTCAGAATTTTCCACAGTTTATTGTGATCCACACAGTCAAAGGCTTTAGCATAGTCAATAAAATAGAAATAGATATTTTTCTGGAACTCTCTTGCTTTTTTGATGATCCAGTGGATGTTGGCAATTTGATCTGATTCCTCTGCCTTTTCTAAAACCAGCTCGAATATCTGGAAGTTCACGTTCATGTATTGCTGAAGCCTGGCTTGGAGAATTTTGAGCATTCCTTTACTAGCCTGTGAGATAAGTGCAATTGTGTGGTAGTTGAGCATTCTTTGGCATTACCTTTCTTTGGGATTGGAATGAACACCGACCTTTTCCAGTCCTGTGGCCACTGATGAGTTCTCTAGATTTGCTGACATATTGAGTGCAGCATTTTCACAGCATCATATTTTAAGATTTGAAATAGCTCAACTGGAATTCCATCACCTCCACTAGCTTTGTTCATAGTGATGCTTCCTAAGGCCCACTTGACTTCATATTGTAGGATGTACAGCTCTAGGTGAGTGTGAGTGATCACACCATCATGATTATCGGGTCATGAAGATCTTTTTGTACAGTTCTTCTGTGTATTCTTGCCACCTCTTCTTAATAATGGGTAATGTCTACTTAATTATATGTACCAGCAATTATGCTATTAAGTTTACACATATCATTTCAAGTAATAGTCTTATAAGAACAGTTCTTTAGTATCCCTATTTTACAGATGAAGAAAATGACATGTACAAATGTTGATAGAATGGTCAAAGTTGGACTACCTTAAACATATTCTTAAACAATCTGTATTGCTGCAGGCGGGTAGTGTAATATTTCTATGTAGCTTTACGACAAGGTAAAAACAGGAAGAATATAATGGAGGACATATGCTAGGATGTATAATGTTTCTTATTCTATATTTTTGCATGTTCAAAGAGATTATCTTTCAGTCTAATTAAAATTACTCAAGGAAAGCCTACTAAGAATTGCCTAAAAGTTGTGCATATCAAGTTGCCATTCAGGTATAGGTCTCAGTCTAACACTTGACCAGACTTGTAGCTAACAGGAAGCAGAGTAATAGTGATCTACTAATTTTGTCAACACGTTCAGAAAGATTTTCTCCTTAAATAACAAATAAACTGAAGAACCAGTTTTTAAAACTTCTTGGAAAATTGCAGGATTAAAAAGGGAACTTTGTCTGTCCAGAAGAATAAAAAGCTTATCACAATTTTAGAAACCAGTTTATATAAGAGTAAAGAAATTGTGCCTCTTGGAAACAGAAGCAGATCATCATAATAAGGGAACATAAGCTGAGAGAAACAATATTAGGATAAGCTGAAAATACAGATAAGTGTTGTAAAAGATGATAAGGAAACTAAAAAAGCAAAACCAAAACTTCAGTTGCACAAGTAAAATAACTTGTGGGGGAAAAAATATGAAGGAAGAGTCAGAAATCATTCTTCCTGAATTACAGCTTATGTAGTTCCAACTGACTTGCTACTGAGAAAAAGAAAATGGACAAAATAGTTACAAAGCTTAAAAAATACACACTTATACACATACAAAGTGGTAAGATATAATATCAAGAAAAACAACAAATATCCAGAATAAAGCATATAAAGACAAAAGAGTGCAAATACAGAAAAGTGTGTAATGTACATAAGAGTCCGATAAGGAAGTATAACATGCATATAATTGGAAACCCAGAAGGAGAGGAGAAAGGGGAAAAAAGGCAAAAAGCAATACAAATTTCCAAAAATAGTAAAGAAATTGAGCCATCAATTCCAGAAGTCCTATAAACACCATGGAGGAAGAATATAAAGAAAACTGTGATACTGAAGAGTATCCTAAAAACTGCTAAAACTAAGAACAAAGATAAAAATCTTAAGGAAAAAGGGGAAGTGGGGAAGGCATATTATCTTCTGAAGAGCCACAATAAGCAGATAGCTGATTTTATCAATAGAAACTATAGAAAGCAGAAGACAAAGGAATAATATCTTTACAGTGCTGAAAGAAAATGAGAGACAATCTAAAATGTTAACACAGAAAAAAATCCCTTCAAGAATTATTGTGAATTTAAGAGATATTCAAACAAACACAAACTAAGGGAATTCATCACCCTCAGAGCAGCTCTAATGAAACACTAAAAAGAGTTATTCAATGCCAATGAAATATTTGCCACATGGAAGCTAAGAAATGCAAAAATGAATAAAGAATGTCAGAAAATAGTAAATATGTGGGCAAATATAATTGCAACATATACACAGAATATATAAGAAACTTTTACACAACAATGAGAAAAAGACAATCCAGTAGGAATATGTACACCGTTCTTTAACCAGTCCCATATGAAAGTCTTCTGTGGCCAAAACCCGTGTGAAAGTGTTTTGGTAATCGTGTGGTATGAATTGAAATAAAAACAAAGTACAGCTAAAGGCTCACCAGAGTACTAAAATTAAAAGACTGGCAATACTGAATTGATAGCGAAGTTGTGAAAAAACAGGAGCTCTAATAGGCAGTTGGTGGAAGTTAAATTACTATAATTGTTAAATCACTAGAGTTATTAGAGTTATCAAAATTGAAAATTAATATGCCTTATGGCACAGCAATTCCACTTCTTATATTTACATAAGATAGAAATATCAGCATGTGGTCACCAAAAGACATTCTCAAGAAGTTTTTAGGAGCATCATTTGTAAAAACCGCAAGCTTGAAACAACCCAAATGCTCATCAACAGCAGAATAAATAAATTGTGGTACTGTCACTCAATAGGGTACTGTAGATTAAGCGGTTCAGCAAAGTATGTTTTTGCAAATACATCTTATTAGAACACAGTCAATCTCATTATATTATATATTGCTAATAGCTTGTTTCATCAGAGAAGGCAATGGCATCCTACTCCAGTACTCTTGCCTGGAAAATCCCTGGTAGGCTGCAGTCCATGGGGTCCCAAAGAGTTGGACACGACTGAGCGACTTCACTTTCACTTTTCACTGTCATGCATTGGAGAAGGAAATGGCAACCCACTCCAGTGTTCTTGCCTGGAGAATCCCAGGGATGAGGAGCCCGGTGGGCTGCCGTCTAGGGGTCGGACATGCCTGAAGTGACTTAGCAGCAGCAGCAGCAGCTTGTTTCATGCTATAACAGAGTTGAGTTATTGCAGTAAAGACCATCTGGTCTCCAAAGCCAATTTAAAAGATATATATATATGTTGCCTTTACAGAAAAAAGTTTGCCAATCCCTTCTGTAGGTCAGTGAACATAGATGGACTGCAGCTATGTTTGTTAACATGTATGAATATTACAAATAAAATCTTGAGCAAAAGAAACCACCCTTCCCCAAGAAAAAAATTAAACAGATAACATTCTTCAAACAGTGTTTCTGAGCTCCTTTCTCTTCTAGAATTTTCTCTGTGTTAAAATTTAACTCTGTCTATCCAGTTGCCCAGGACAAAAATCTACATTCTCACATCCAATCTATCAGAAAATCTTATTGGTTTCTTAATGTACCTTACCTTTGAGGTACATTAAGTGTTCACCCACATCACCACTTCTTCCCTCATCATTCTGGTTCATGGCACCATCACCTCTCATCAGGACTATGGCAATAGCCTCCCTGGTATCTCTCCTTCTGCCTTTGGCCCTATTCACAGCAGATAGGGCCATCCTATTGAAAAGCAAATCAGGCTTCCCTGGTGGCTGAGTGGTTAAGAATACTCCTTGCAATGCAGAGGACACCGGTTTGATCCCTGGTGTTGAAAGATCTCACATGCCTAGGAGCAGCTAAGCCTGCGAGCCAACTGCTGAGCCCGTTCTCTAGAGCCAGTGCTCAGCAGCAAGAGAAGGAGCTGCAGTGAGAAGCCTGCATGCCGCGATTAGATAGCAGCCCCTGCTCACTGCGACAGAGAAAGGCCATGTGCAGCAGTGAAGACCCGATGCGGCCAAGAAAGTAATAACTAAATGAATAAAAAATTTTTAAAAATCAGCTCACGCTACCTCTTTGCTCATAACTTTTCACTGGCCTGTCTTCTTAGAGTGACTGCTAAGATTCTTACTCTTACCATCTCTTCACATGGCCTTGCCTGATCTGCCTCTGTATGACCCCAGTGCCTTCATCTCCTGCTCCTCCCCGTCAAGCCCTCCCCTCTCCCCAGCCTTGCTCTCTCCCGCTCACTCTAGACCAGGCACACCGCAGACAACTCACTAGCCATCTCTGCTCTCCTTTGAAACCGCGCTAGTCAAGGTCACTGAACTTGCGGTTCTGGCCAGTCTGTTCTTCTTTTCTATATCCCTTTGGTTCACTCCCTCACCTACTTGGAGAAGGAAATGGCAACCCACTCCAGTATTCTTGCCTGGAGAATCCCATGGACAGAGGAGCTTGGTGGGCTACAGTCCACAGGTCGCAAAGAGTCAGACACGACTGAGCGACTTCACTTTCACTTTCACTCACCTACTTCAGATCTTTACTCAAATGTTTCCTTCTTAGGGCTTCCCTGGTGGCTGAGATGGAATCTGTCTGCAATGTGACAGACTCAGGTTCGATCCCTGGGTCTGGAAGATCCCCTGGAGAAGGGAATGATTACCCACTTTAGGATTCTTGCCTGGGAAATCCCATGGACAGAGAAGCTCGGTGGGCTGTAGTCCATGGAGTTGCAGAGAGCTGGGCAGGACTTAATGACTAAACAACAACAGAATTGCTGCCTTCTGCAGAATTGCATCTCACCCTCAAGTCTTTGTGATCTCCTATATTAATCAGTTGGATTACTCTCTTCATAGAAGCTGGAGTCTGTATCCTGAGCTCATTTCTTACGTCCTTTCATTCTCACCAGAGCTGCCTTAATCTTGTGTTTTCCAATTCCTTTTCTGCATTGAAGGCTTTCCGCCTGTCTCCAGACATCCACCATCTCTGGTCAGTCCCTTTAAATCTTTTAGTGTGAATTACACAAGTACATGATTTACAGGTTAATTATGTTTAGGATGGTGATTTTAGGATCCTGTTGTTTACATTTTGCATAAACATTCCTGTTGGAATTCCATGAAAATCTCTCCAATGGTAAAACAATATAGCATTACAAAGGAAAAGGAAGTAAAAATTTTGTGTACCCTATGATCTACAATATGTAAAAATGGTAGCAAAAAGATTAAAAAGAATTGATCTTGAGAATGGTAATGTCTTGGGAGTTCGAACATCAAATTATTTCAGAAAATTGACTTTACGAAGCAGTGGTTCCCTGAGATATTCCAGCGTGTCAAAATATTCAAGAAATTCTACAAGTGAAGGTGTCATCTCAGAAATTCACATCACAAGTAAAATTATTAAGTCATATGATAAATAATTTAGTGGAAACAAATTTTTTTTTTTTTTTACCGAGATTCACAAACTTATTTGGAAGGAGAATTCTTTAAATTTACCATAAAATACAATTCCCTGGAACACAGTTTGGAAACTAAACATTCTAAAATGTCCCCAGTGGACATAAAGTATTTACAGATTTTCTTCTGTTCTCTTTTTTTTGTATTAAGATAGTAACATGCCCTCTTCTGAACCAATAAAACAATGTAAAATTGTATTTAAAAAGTAATGATCTTATCCCATAACATTTTCATTTCTGTCTCCCAAGATTACACATTAACAAATTGATGTGCATTAAGAACAAGTGTATACACTCATATGCACAAATGCTTAGGGCTAATGATATTCTGTTAGACATCAGTCGTTTACAGAAGTAATATCATATTCACATTATTCTGCCATTTAAAATTTTCACCTAAATACAGCTATCTCCCATTTAGAGATATATGAGATATGTATATGACCATGTATTCTCTAGTATAGGCCATTCTCAAACGCAGGCCGTTCCTCCTCACCCTGCTTTGGTCTGACTCTCTGACAGGTCTTCTCTTCATCAAGTCCCTCTTACAAAGAAGAAGACACTACTTTGCTCAGGTTCTGGCACTCCATACCAAGCCATTCCTCCACAGGTGTGCTTCCCTCAGCCTGCTTGGGGTCTCTCTGTCACTGTCGCCTCCCCTCGTCCTGCATGGACCCCCAGCTCACCTTGCTCTTTTTCTGGCGCGCCAGGCAGCACTCCTGCTCACTGCTGTCTAGTTGTTCCGTCTACACTGATGGCTTCACAGCTGCATCATTCAGAGGAAGCACATGGAAGGGAAGGAAAGCATGAGAAAAAGAGGGCATGTTTTCCATATTTTCTGGAGAGCAGATATGCGTTCTGTTTCTTCACTACACGTGTGTAGGCTACCTTCTGGGTAATGTCCTTGATTTTATGTGTCTCTTCTTTGATACTTTCTTCAGCTAAGTCTCTCATGTTAGCTTTTATATTTGTTGCATTGTTTTATTTTCAATTTCCTGAACAACTAGTGGGGCTAAGTACATTTTATTATGTTTTTAATACTGAATTTTTCTCTTCTGTGAATTGCTTACCTGTATTTGTTGCCGAAATTTCTGTTGAGTCTTAACAACATTCTAACTGTGGTTATCTCTGAATCATTGCATTCTTGTTGATTTTATTGAATTATTTATGTGTCTGTTTTCTAAATGTTGTTTAATACTACATTGCATTCAGCACCAGAAAACCAGTTTCAGAGCAACTAGAAAGTAGTTCTGTGATTTGTGTATGTATTATTTATGTGTGTTGTTACTGTGGTTTAGTTGCTCAGTCACGTCCAATTCTTTTGGGACCTCAGGACTGTAGCCTGCCAGGCTTCTCTGTCCACGGTATTTTCCAGGTAAGAATACTGAGGTGGATTGCCATTTCTCCTCCAGGGGATCTTCCCGACCCAGGCATTGAACCTGTGTCTCTTGCATTGCAGGTGGATTCTTTACCACTGCCCCCCCCCCTCCGTGTGTGTGTGTGTGTGTGTGTGTGTGTGTGTGTGTGTGTGTGTGTGTGTGTGTGTGTGGGTGTGTGTGTGTGTGTGTGTGTGTGTGTGTGTGTGGGGGGGGGGGGGGGGGGGGTGTGCCCGTGTGTGTGTGTGTGTGTGTGTGTGTGTGTGTGTGTGTGTGTGTGTGTGTTACCAGAAAATGGCAAATGGTGAGAAATGAGATGGGCTGAGAGTGGTGTTTTATCTCCTAACTAACTAGACTATCAGGTAGGACCCATTTCCTCCGTAAGTTCCCATATTTCTTCTTCAAACCCAGTAATTTATTTCTATTATGGCTTTTGAGTAATAATTAAAGCCATTGACATATTCTACATCTGGGAATGGAGGAGGGTTAATTTTCATGAAGCCTTCGGAGAAAGCTGCTGTCAGATTGCCAATGAAGTGTAAGCCTGCTCATGAAAGGTATTAGTTTATTTCAAGAATTCAGTTTCTTGCCCTTGTATTTAATAGATTAATTTTGCTTTTATTGTTTTGTCACCAACACCATCCTCAATATTTGTAGCTACACGCTGTTCATAAAAGGATTCGTCTTACAGAAGAACATCACTAAGCTTTAAAAGCAGAGGTGTTATGGAATTGAGAGGGCTGACAAGCCACTGTTAGGGCTCCAACTGAGATGATCAATATTAATCTACTTATTTTGCTTCTCTTTCTTCTTGCTTGCTTCACTGTCCTGTCATCTCTGCAGATATCTTTGTAGATTATAAACTTTTGCTTGATATATAACTCAAATCTTGAAGGTGATTTTAGCTAAAAATAACTCGAGCCACATGGAGCCTATGTGTTATGGTCTATGCTCCTGGCAAGTTAAGGATCGATCTTGGGGCCCAAGAGGGCAAAGAGACAAGGCAAGAGCAGGACATTGACACTAGACACACCTGAGTCTTAGCCCTACTCAGACTGCCTCTAGAAGCCAGTTTCCTCATCTATGAAATACTGACTATAATTAACTGGTTAATTCATTTGTTAACTCAGTAAGCATTTATCGAGCACCTACTGTGTGTCAGTAATGTGACCCACTTAAAATATTAAATCAGAAGACAAAGCCACATTTTTGAAAGTTAATAAATATCAATTTTCTTCTCATATGTAAGAAGCTTGTACAGAGTACATTGTATTATAAATGTCTAGATTCCTGGTAATAACCTTAAACTGAAGTTACCCCATTATCGGTCCATTAACTTAGGCCTTTGTTGTGAAAAGCAATTATCTCATTACTTGCAAATTGACTTGTGAGTTTAATAACTAATAACATTCACCACCCTGTGAATCCAGGAGAAAAATGTTGCAGAATGTAATTGAGATATTCTCCTATAATTTATCTAGTGGCCACTGAGGAGTAAGTACAAATACCTTATGCATGAGAAAGAACTCAATATTTAAAATCGTAATAATCATCTTTATCATTTTAAATGAGATATTTTAAACTGAGATCTGGAATGGCAAAAGGATCAGAATCACACAATCAGTGCTTTAATTAATTACTCTATTCTACATTGTGATAAACAACAAAATACCTCAGACTCATATATTCAACACACACCACATACCTGCTGCCGCTGCTGCTAAGTCGCTTCAGTCGTGTCCGGCTCTGTGTGACCCCATAGACGGCAGCCCACCAGGCTCCCCCGTCCCTGGGATTCTCCAGGCAAGAACACTGGAGTGGGTTGCCATTTCCTTCTCCAACACCACATACCTAGAGCTCCTTAAATGGTACCATATTTCCTTGGGAATTGAGAAAGAGTGATGGTTAAGAACAGGGTCCATTTATAGTCACTGTATTTGCCATAGTCCTCCACAAATCAAAGCATATAGTTTGCTATTTTAAAATGATGGCTATTTTTGTTTTTCCAAGTATAAAGTTATATCAGAATATTAATACAGTATTTTCTCCAAACATGTACTCTGGAGAATTACTGATGTAGCCAATTTCTAGGTTTTTTAAATGCATAAGTTGAAGCCAAGAGAGGGGATACAATTTTCCCAAAAGTACACACAGCTTGTTGACAGAGTCAGAATAAGACATAGGTTTCTTTTCTTCCAGCCAAGTGCCACTCATTCTGTTCTTCATTCTGCCTTCTTTAGAATCAAGGAAAGTGATAACAGGGTCTAAAATAAACCCTATATCAACTTCAGAAGTTTTCTTTGATTAATTGAATCAGTAGGCTTGAGGCTTCTTGGGAATCATTCTGTTAGACATGGGCTGGAAATAGGCTATCCCTTGGCTGAAATAGGTTTCATTTAAATTGATATGCTTTCTCCAATGTGCAATTAGGAAAGAACAGAGGCCTACTTTTGTAAATGCTGTTAAGGGAACATGGAGCATGTGTGTCATTTCTCTAGGTCAGTCGTATTCCTGAAATCTCTCTTTGTCTGGATGCCTATGGTTTTTCTTAATTGCCAGGAGGAATTTTCCTGGTGGCAGTTGACGATTGCTTCCGGTAAAAGACAGATTCACAGGGCTATAGAAAGGAGACACCTGGCATTATGCTCTACACTGGCTGTTCGGCTTCACAATCACCCTGCATGCCAGGCAGCGTCATTCCATCATGTGCTCATCTGTCCATTCCCCCAGTACAGCGTTATTACCATCTGCTCTGTGCCAGTCCCATGGAAGTGATACGGAAGAAAATAGACATTATTCCTGAATTTGTGGACCTTGCTCTCTAGCACAATAGTCAGATGATAATGAATAATTAAATATAATTATCAATATCAGCTCCATTTTAAAGATGAAGAACCTGAAGTTTAGTCCATTGACATGACTTACACTTTACACTTATATTCACCCATCAATCAGGAAAGTTCAAAATCCACAGCTTGCCCACGTTCCACCCACTGCCTCTTAGCTGTATGCTTCCAGAGAGGATGTGTGAATGTGTGAATTCTCAAGGGAATATGTCCTTTCACAAAACAGAGGGCTGAGGCTTCATCAGTAACAGTGGACAAATACAAAGGACCAACAGCCTGAGGGACACACCAAAGGGGGATATACCATTTTTTCAAACAGAACTCCTCAAGTAGCCCTTTCACTTTAAACAGATACGTAATAGCATGTATCTGCCATTATTACACGGCTTGCCAGGTGGGTCAGTGTTAAGAATCCATCCCCCAATACAGGAGATGCAGGTTCGATCCCTGGGTGGGGAAGATCCCCTGGAGGAGGAAATGGCAACCCACTCCAGTATTCTTGCCTGGAGAATCCCATGGACAGAGGAACCTGGCGGGCTGCAGTCCCTGGATGCGCACAGAGTTGGACGTGACCAAGCATGAGCATTTAGCATTACCATTATTCTGTCCTACAGAATAGTTTCACTGCCCTAAAAATTCTCTCTGCTCTGCTGATTCATCCCTCCCCATAACCCTAGGCAAGGACTCATCCTTTTATTGCTGTCATAGTGGTACTATTTCCCACAATGTCATATGTTGGGATTAGACAGTGTCTAGCCTTTGCAAACTGGCTTTCTTTTACTTAGTAATACACATTTAAGATTCCTCTATGTCTTTTCATGGCTTGGCAGCTCATTTTCTTTTAGTGCTGAATAATATTCCATCATTATTGGAATATTCTTGCAATGTTATTCCAATAATAGTCTGATTGTGTAGCTGCACAATTTTAGTTCTCTTTTCCCCCAACAATTATTTTTTGAGATTTGGAACATAGGCTTAGTTAACTAAAGCAGGTAAAACCACAAGCATTAAAAAGGGAAAACAATCTGTAAAGACATACTCAATGTATTATGCAATTTCTCTGAGTCTCAGTCTTCTCACCTGTGAAATGGTAATAGTCAGCTCGCTCTGCTTTTGTGAATAAGTGAGTTGACATATGATGGCACTAGGAAGATGCTGGGCACAGATGCTTCTATCTGTCTTTCTGAGCCTAAAATGCAATCCATAGTAATTTTCTTCCAGACTGTGGTGGAGGTATATAGCTGCATGATGTTTTTCTGGGATAAAGAAAGATCTGTCTGCCTCATAGACAGAGTATCTGGCCAGACTAATATTCTGGAGACCGTGTTTTGGGGAAGCAGCAACCTTGTTGCAGTTTCTCAAATTTACATAACAGCGCATTTTCTTCCATTTACTTCATTGTTGTTTAGTGGCTCACTCGTGTCTGACTCTTTGTGACCCTATGGACTCTAGCCCACCAGGATCCTCTGTCCACGGATTCTTCAGGCAAGAATACTGAAGTGGGTTGCCATTTCCTTCTTTAGGGGCTTTTCCCCACCTAAGGGTCAAACCATTGTCTCCTGCATTGGCAGGCAGATTCTTTACCCGTGAGCCACCAGAAGCCCAGTTGACTCCTCAGTTGCTTTTATCCAGACACCTTTACACATTTGTGTCCCCTGGTAGGCTGAGCTTCTAGAAATACCCTGCTGTATTTTGTTCCTCCTCTTGTTTGTGGCAACAAGTCTCCTACGTATTAGATGCTCAGTAAATGCTTGCTGAACAAATAAAGAAATCAGATTATCAAAATCTAATGCAGACGATATACAAATTTTAAAAACACCCTTTTTATCCCTTCCTCTAATGTAGGGTCTCTTGACTTCACTGCCATTGACATTCTGGGTGGGATAATTCTTTGTTGTGTGTGGCAGGGTGTTCAACAACCTTGTAGGATGTTTACCCAGTAGATGTCAATAGCATTGCCCTCCCCCCACCCCCACCTAAATTGTGACAATCAAAAATGTCTTCAGATATTGCTAGATATCCCCTGGGGGCAGAATGCCCTTGCTTGAGAATTACTATTCTAAGATAATGTGATTACTATCTCTCTCACCACAAATTCCCAATTAAATGTTTATTCTCTCCACAAAATGCCTTTACTTCTCCTTCTTATATATGGTAGTATCCCAAGGCTCCCAGAGACTCAGGCTAACAACCAAAGAGGCATCTATAACTTCTTTCTGCTGATGCTTTTCTCACATCAAATCCATAGTTAAATCTTGGAGGTTCTACGCTCCAGTTGCCAGACAAAAATACAGGACACCCAGTTCAATCTGAATTCCAGAGAAGCAACAAATAATATGTTTGCATAAGTATGTCTTGAATGTTGCACAACACATATTTGTACTATTGCTTGGCCTTCCCAGGTGGCTCAGTGGTAAAGAATCCGCCTGCAATGCAGGAGCAACAGGAGATATGAGTCTGATCCCCGGGTCTGGAAGATCCCCTGGAGGAGGCACTGGCAATGCACACCAGTATTCCTGCCAAGATAATCCATCCCATGGACAGAGGAGCCTGGCAGCTACAGTCCATGGGGTCTCAAAGTGTTATATGCGACTGAGCACACACGATTCATTGTTTTTCTGGAATTCAGATTTAACTGTGTGCCTTTAGTTGTATTTGCTAAATCTGAGAATCTGACTCTATGCTTAAATTGCCTTTCAAATGTACTCAACTCATTCTGTTCCTGAGGACACTGTCTAAACTCAGGCCTTAATTACCCTTTGCCTGGAGAGCTGTAATGGTCTCTCATCCATCAGCAAGTGTTTGGCTATAAGTATTATATAACGTTGACCCTACTGGCTTGAATAATAAGTCCATGTATTTTCTCCGCAGTAAGGAATCTACAGTGGTTCCAGAGACAGTAGACATGGGGCCACTCCTCTGCATTCTTTTGGCTCTGTGCACCTGATCGGTCAGCCTTACCCTCAGCCTGACTGCAGGACGGCTGTAGCCATTCTGGAGATCGTGCCTGTGTGCTAAGTCACTTCAGTCGTGTGACTCTTTGTGACCTTATGGACTGTGGCCTGCCAGGCTCCTCTGTCCATGGGATTCTCCAGGCAAGAATACTGGAGTGGGTTGCCATTCCCTTCTCCAGGGGATCTTCCTGACCCAGGGATCGAACCCACATCTCTTACATCTCCTGCTTTGGCAGGCGGGTTCTTTATCGCTAGCGCCACCTGGAAAATGCCTAGACATCACACACAGACACGAAAACATCCAGAGGCATGAAAAGGGCTCCTCCTGTTTTCCTTGTGTTTCCCCTAGCAGAATCTCCCCTATGTCTCCCTAGGCAAGTGTTCCAGTACACACCCATGCTAAAACCAACCCCTGGAAGGACTGCCTGAATTATTCTGGCTATGCAGGACTTATTGCCTGGTGCTGGGGCCAACCTTCTCTGAAGCACATTCCTTCATGGAGGAGGGAGAAAGCCAAATTCTGTTTGAAAGGAATGGGGTGAGGTGATGGGGTTTGAGTGTGTGACCAACAGTGTTACAGCCTCTAATTGGATTCTCTGCTCACTGCTTCTGTTTTTTCACAGCATATTTGACTTTGCTGCCATTCATCTAGAGAACTTTTGCTGAGTATCTACTCTATGCCAGATACTGATGGATGCATTTTCCTAAGACACAAATCTGAACATATTCTCATTCAGTCTGAAAGTTTCCATGGCTCCACTTTGTTGCCTAATTAAAGACCCACTTGTGGCTTGTCCTTCAAGGGCCTAATCCTGTGTTCTTGACTGACACTGTGCTCAGCCAAGATGCCCTCAGCGTTCTCTCAGTCCTTAGATTTTTCTGATTCCACTTTTGCTTATCACATTTTCCCCTGCCTTGACAACCTCCATTCACCACGCCCGTCTCCTCTGGTCAGAATTTGAAGTCACCTTTTAGAGTAAAATGCAGCCTACTACATAACAATCATCCAAATTTTCTCAACAACAATATCGACTACTTTCTACTTTGCCTGCTAGATTACTGGTATTTTGTATGGTATCATTTATTCCACACAAAGAGCACAGGAAATGAATATAATTCTCCCCACTTTCTAAGATGCTTACCTGAGATTCACATTCTTAGCAAGCTGGTGAGCCTGAACTCGCACCTAAGATTTTTTATTTGCAAACTACAGTTGTGTATCATAATGCTTAAACACACACACATGAGAGACAGGTCTAGTTTCCAAATTCCATTCTCTCTAGCTATGCGGCTTCAAAAATCACTGAACCCTACTGCTTATCAGTAGTCTGTTGGTTCCCTGTACCCTAGGCAAACTGGAATTCTTTTAATTCTTAACAAAATGCTTTTCAGAGTACCAGGTCACACACAGCCCGTTAGTTGGTCATGACCAATAATTTTTAACAGGTTTATTTAGATATAATTCACATGTCACCCAATTCACCCATTTAAAGTGTAAAATTAAATGTTCTTAGGATATTTTCAGGGCTGAACAACCTTCATCATCATATAATTTAGAACATTTTATTACCTGCAAAAGACACCCTGTACCTTTTAGCTATCTATGCTTCCCTACCCCTCCATCTTCCCAACCAGAGACAATGATTAATCTACTTTCTGTTTCTATAAATTTGACTATTCTGGATATTTCATATGCTGCTACTGCTAAGTTTCTTCAGTCGTGTCTGACTGGCTCTAAGTATTATATAACTTTGACCCTACTGGCTTGAATAATACGTCCATGTATTATGTGACCCCGTAGATGGCAGCCCACCTGGCTCACCCGTCCCTAGGATTCTCCAGGCAAGAACACTGGAGTGGGTTGCCGGTTGCCATTTCCTTCTCCAATGCATGAAAGTGAAAAGTGAAAGTGAAGTCACTCAGTCGTATCTGACTCTTAGTGACCCCATGGACGGCAGCCTACCAGGCTCCTCCGTCCATGGGATTTTCCAGGCAAGAGTATTGGAGTGGGGGTGCCATTGCCTTCTCCTTACATTTCATATAAATGCTACCATACAAGGTAGAGCTTTTTGTGACTGGTTTCTTTCACTTAGCATAATGTTTTCAAGGTTCATTCATTTTGTGGCATGTATCAGAAATTTATTCTTTTCTCTTCTTTTGGCCAAATAATATCCTGTTGTAAGGTTGTACCACATTTTACTGATCCATTTATCATTTCTTAGACCTTTGAGTTGTTTCCACCTTTCAGTTAGTATGGTAATCCTGCTATGAAGATATGTATGCCAGATTTGTGTAGACATGTGTTTTAACTTTTCTTGGGTATATTACATAGCTAGGAGTGGAATACTGCGTGAAATGGTAACTCTATGTGAAATTCTTTAAGAGACATCCAGACTCTTTTCCAAAGTAGCTGAATTGTTTTTGTATTTTCTACTACTCAAGTATGAAGGTTTTGATTTCTCCACATTCTTGCCAATACTTATTGTCTTTTTGACTATAGCTGTCTTAGCATGTATAAAGAGGGTATTCCACTGTAGTTCAATTTGTGTCCCCCTGATGTTGAAGCTGAAACTTCTATACTTTGGCCACCTGATGCAAAGAGCTGACTCACTGGAAAAGACCCTGATGCTGGGAAAGATTGACGGCAGGAGGAGAAGGGCACGACAGAGGATGAGATGGTTGGATGGCATCATTGACTCGATGGACACGGGTTTGGGTGGACTCCAGGAGTTGGTGATGGACAGGGAGGCCTGGCATGCTGCGGTTCATGGGGTCACAAAGAGTCGGACATGACTGAGCGACTGAACTGAACTGAAGACTAATGATTTTGAGCATTTTTCAGATACTGTCTTCTTTGGAAAAGTATCTATTCAGTTCCTGTGCCTATATTTTAACTGGATTGTCTTTTTATTGTTGAATTGTAAGAATTCTTTATATATTTTAGATTCAATTCTTGCCAGGTATCTGATTTATAAATATTTTCTCCTGTTTTGTGATCTGTCCTTTCATATTCTTGATAGTGTCCTTTGGCAAGATCATATTAATCTAGTTTCTGTTTTGGGTGTATTTTGGTGTTATAAGTAATAAATCATTGTCTAATCCAAGGTCATAAGAATCTAATTGTATGCTTTCTTCTAGAGTTTTGTAATTTTGGCCCTTAGATTTATGTCTCTGATCAATTTTGAGTTAAAGTTTTGTGTGAAGTAGGAGTCCAGCTGCATTCTTTTGCATGTGGGTATCCAGTTGTCCCAGGATCATTTATTGAAAAGAATACTCTTAATCAATGATTCTGATGCTGCTGTCAAAAATTAATTGAAAAAATGTGTACTAATTATATACATAATAAGTTAGCTCTCCCTTCCATTCTGTGTATCTTATGCCAACAATACTGTCTTAATACTGTTGCTGTGTAGTAAGTTTTGCAATCCAAAAGTGTGAGTTTCAACTATATTCTTTATTTCGAAGATTGTTCAAGGTATCTTGTGTCTGTTGAGTTTCCATATTAATTTTAGGATCAGTTTGTCAATTGCTACAAAGAAACCAACCAGAATTCTGACAGAGATTAGACCTGGTCTGTAGATCAGGGAGTGATGTCATTTTAACAATATTAAATCTTCCAATCCATAGAGTTAAGATGCTTTTCTGTTTATTTAGAACTTCTTTAATTTATTTTTAATTGATTTTAACACCATTTTATAGTCTTCAGACCATGATATTTTGTACTGTGTTACATATATTGCTATACATTTTATTATTTTTGACTCTAGTAAGCAAATTATTTTCCTAGTTTTATTTTTGGATTTTTATTGCAAGTGTTTAGGAAATACAGTTGTTTCTTATGTTTTGACCTTCTCTCTTGCACCTTTTCTGATCTTGCTTGTTAGTTCTAATAGGTGGTTAGTGGATTCCTTAAGATTTTTATATACAAGATAATCATCTGTAAAAGGAGATAGCTTTATTTTTTTCTTTCCAATTGTATGATTTTTGTTTTTCTCACCTAATTGTCCTGACTAGAACTTCCATCCAGTACAATATTGAATAGAAGTGATGCGTGCTGACCTTAGCATAACAATATTCAGTTGTTGTTTTTTTTTTCACCATTAAGTTTCATATTAACTGTGGGTATTTAATAGATGTCCTTTATCAGGTTGAGGAAGTTTCCTTTTATTTTTATTTGTTTAGTGATTTTATCATGAACAGGTAATGGATTTTTGTCAAATGCATCTATTGAGATGATCATGTAGTTTTTTTTAAATTCAGTTAATGATATATTTTGTTTATTTTTGAGATTTTTAAGCATAGCTTGTATTCCTGGTACAAATTCCATTTGGTCATTACAACTCTCTATATAATTCTGGATTTGGTTTACTGGTATTTTGCTGAGAATTTTTGTTTGTATATTCATAAGATACAGTGGTCTGAAGTGTTCTTGTAATGCTTTTGTTTGGTTTTAATATTAGAGTCTTACTGATGTTAGACTGGAAAGGTCAGTTTTCATTCCAATCTCAAAGAAAGGCAATGCCAACGAATGATCAAACTACCGCACAATTGCACTCATCTCACATGCTAGTAAAGTAATGCTCAAAATTCTCCAAGCCAGGCTTCAGCAATACGTGAACCGTGAACTTCCTAATGTTCAAGCTGGTTTTAGAAAAGGCAGAGGAACCAGAGATCAAATTGCCAACATTCGCTGGATCATGGAAAAAGCAAGAGAGTTCCAGAAAAACATCTATTTCTGCTTTATTGACTATGCCAAAGCCTTTGACTGTGTGGATCACAGTAAACTGAAAAATTCTGAGAGAGATGGGAATACCAGACCACCTGACCTGCCTCTTGAGAAACCTATATGCAGGTCAGGAAGCAACAGTTAGAACTGGACATGAAACAACAGACTGGCTCCAAATAGGAAAAGGAATAGGTCAAGGCTGTATATTTTCACCCTGCTTATTTAACTTCTATGCAGAGTACATCATGAGAAATGCTGGGATGGAAGAAGCACAAGCTGGAATCAAGATTGCTGGGAGAAATATCAATAACCTCAGATATGCAGATGACACCACCCTTGTGTCAGAAAGTGAAGAGGAACTGAAAAGCCTCTTGATGAAAGTGAAAGAGGAGAGTGAAAATGTCGGCTTAAAGCTCAACATTCAGAAAATGAAGACCATGACATCTGGTCCCATCACTTCATGGGAAATAGATGAGGAAACAGTGTAAAACTTTGTTTTGGGGGGCTCCAAAATCACTGCAGATGGTGACTGCAGCCATGAAATTAAAAGACGCTTACTCCTTGGAAGAAAATTTATGACCAACCTAGATAGCCTATTGAAAAGCAGAGACATTACTTTGCCAACAAAGGTCCATCTAATCCAGGCTATGGTTTTTCCAGTGGTCATGTATGGATGTGAGAGTTGGACTGTGCAGAGTGCCGAAGAATTGATGCTTTTGAACTGTGGTGTTGGAGAAGACTCTTGAGAGTCCCTTGGACTGCAAGGAGATCCAACCAGTCCATTCTGAAGGAGATCAACCCTGGGATTTCTTTGGAGGGAATGACGCTAAAGCTGAAACTCCAGTCCTTTGGCCACCTCATGTGAAGAGCTGACTCATTGGAAAAGACTCTGATGCTGGGAGGGATTGAGGGCAGGAGGAGAAGGGGACGACAGAGGATGAGATGGCTGGATGGCATCACGGACTCGATGGACGTGAGTCTGAGTGAACTCCGGGAGCTGGTGATGGACAAGGAGGCCTGGCATGCTGCGATTCATGGGGTCGCAGAGAGTCAGACACGACTGAGCAACTGAACTGAACTGAGAATGATTTGGAAATGTTTTTTCAAAATTAAAAAAAAGTTTTATTTTTTGAAAGAGCGTGTAAAGTTTGGGCATTATTTTTTAAATTTTTATTTATTTATCAATTTATTGGCATTATTTTTTAAAATAAATATTTGGTGAAGTTCACTAGTGAAGCCATTTGGCTGTGAATTAATTATGCTGCCCATGTAGAAGAACAGTAATCACTGAAGAAAATTGATTAGTTGTTACTAGCCAGTTTAACTTATTCAAAGCCTCTGTTATTTTATTGCATACGAAACTAGTGAATTAGTTGCCTGGAAAATCCCATGTACGGAGGAGCCTGGTAGGCTGCAGTCCATGGGGTCGCTAAGAGTCGGACACGACTGAGTGACTTCACTTCACTTTGGTGCCTTTGGACTTACACAGACTACATTAAAGCCCCACCCGCTTCTTCTCTTTACTTGGCTAATCACTGCTATTTTTATCACCTTAATTTAGATAATACTTTTTCGAAAGGGACTTTTCTAATTCTAGCTGACAAGAGAAGTTATCTTTGCTGCATGTTCCCAGAGTCCACTGTAGATCTCGCTGGGATGATTTATCCCCCTCTTCCTTCCTCTACTGTAAGGCTTGTAAGACCACGGCTTGTGTACATTGTATTCACTGTTCCATCTATATCAGTAAGCAGTTGCTTGGAAAGTTGTCCATGCTCAGGAAACACTGACCATACCTAACATTATACTAAAGACTCATAAATAAATATGCTTATGAGAATTTGTTGTGTTTAGACATGAGTGATGTACTATAGCGGTTTCCATTATATAGAGGAACAAAGTGAGCCTCAAATTAGGTAACTTTCCCTACTGTCTTGTCCAGTAATGAACTACCAAAAGTATTGCAGGAATTTAGGAAAAAATAGATGCTAGTAGACTAGAAAGATCAGTGATGGCTTGTGACAGGAGAGGAAGGCACCCTAGACCTCGCAGAATGCTGGAATCTGGGTCAAGGTTGATGGGAAGGCAGGCAGCTGGTGTTCAGAGCTGGGGAATGGGAGAATTAGAATTCATCTCATGATCTGTGTTTGAAAATGCTCAGACTCTCACCACAGCATCCACAGAAAGAAAAAAAAAAAATTGGAAAGCTCTCTTTAAAGTTAAAGCAAAGCGAAGATGTATTAGACTCAGTTCCTTCTCACAAGATCATCAGCAAGTAAGGCAGGCAGCCGGAATGACAAATTAGGATAGCTTTCTGGGAAGACTCCCTTGTAAAGGACTAAATTCCCTTCTGGGCTTTTACTGTTGTTAATGAAATGTGAAGATATTGCGCCCTCTAGTGGTCTTATTGAACACACATCTCTATGACCCTGCTTTCTTGGTTGGTTGTCACTAAGTTCAGTCGCTCAGTCCTGTCTGACTCTTTGCGACCCCATGAATCCGCAGCACGCCAGGCCTCCCTCCTCATCACCATCTCCCGGAGTTCATTCAGACTCACGTCCATCGAGTCCGTGATGCCATCCAGCCATCTCATCCTCTGTCGTCCCCTTCTCCACCTGCCCGGAATCCCTTCCAGCATCAGGAGTCTTTTCCAATGAGTCAACTCTTCTCATGAGGTGGCCAAAGCACTGGAGCTTCACCTTTAGCGTCATTCCTTCCAAAGAAATCCCAGGGTTGATCTCCTTCAGAATGGACTGGTTGGATCTCCTTGCAGTCCAAGGGACTCTGAAGAGTCTTCTCCAACACCACAGTTCAAAAGCATCAATTCTTCGGCACTCAGCCTTCTTCACAGTCCAACTCTCACATCCATACATGACCACAGGAAAAACCATAGCCTTGACTAGACGGACCTTAGTCCGCAAAGTAATGTCTCTGCTTTTCAATATACTGTCTATGTTGGTCATAACTTTTCTTCCAAGGAGTAAGCGTCTTTTAATTTCATGGCTGCAGTTAACATTACTATATACAATGGAGACTAGTTTTCTGCAGGTTTAAGATAAAATGTGTCCTTCAAGATTCTCAAGGACTGAGGTGTAGTGATACAATAAACAAATGAATCAAGATTTTCAGGCACTATTGTGGATGGAGATGCCTTGAAAGATCTGTTCCAAACATAGGGAAAATCTTGGGTAGATTAACACAAAAATTGATTGGAGATGTTATTGATCTTGAATTCAACAGAGATAAAATTTCCAGATATCCCAACAAAGGTATGTTAAAGCCAAAGCCTTTAGCCTCAGGTTCAAATCAAAGTTTCTCAGGTTATGAAAACAAATTCCACTTTCTGTCATTTCTGAGTCAGTTTTGATTTGTTGATTTATATCCTCATTGTAGATATTATGCTGCTTTTGCATGCCTGGTCATTTTTGATAGACTGCCAGACATAGTGAATTTTGCCTTATGAGTGTTGTAATAATTTATATAAATTTCTTTGAAAATATTAAGGGATATCTTAAATTTAAGATTAAATTAAGATTTCAGAGCCCACATTTACATTCACAATTCCATAATTTTGATGAGAAGGGATGTACAGATGTATTTGGGTGTCTATGATCTTTCAGACACTGCAAAATCTGTATATTTACTCCCTCTTTTCATCCTCATCGAAGCTCAGTGGTAGGTACTATTAACCTGGATTGATGGATAAGAGACTTGAGTTTTACAATAACTAAGCTGGTCATACTTCAAAATGTCAGGGATTAGAGCTCAGGTGTCTGACCTCGAACCTGTCATCTTAGGTACCATGATATATAGCTCCCCACAGCAATCATGGAAAAACCTAGAGTCAGCTACCACGAACAGTCAGCAGCTTATACCTCCAACAATCCTTCCCTGTTCATTCATGCGTGGTGGCCATTAGGAGCTTAAGATCGCTTTTGATGAGCAAAGTCTGAGACTCCTGGCCCACAGTAACTCATGATTTTCCTGGGAAGAACAATTCAGATTTGATTCTTTACATGTCTGATTTACTAAGGCTGAAAGCAGTGCTTTGGGGCTGGTGCCTTGATTAACAACAATGTTACTGTGAAAAATTAAATGCTCTGAACTGATTCATAAAATTTGAAGATTCTCAGAAGAAATAATTGCCTATGAATATCTTAAATTGATCTAGTTAAATGGCAGTTACTCTTGCTGTTAAAAAATTTAAGCATGAAGCATAATAATCCTTTGTGTAGTTTGTCCATGGTTTGTTCATTCAGTCATCTATTGATGGACATTTAGATGGTTTCCAATGACATGCTATTTATAATAAAGAATGTTTTCCTTTGTATCAGCTTTTGCAACAAAATGCCATGTGGTAACCGCCAAGACTCAGCTGAATATAAAAATAATCATTTATTGTTTATGTTTCTTAAAGCCTAGCTTTGGGTCTAACACACTGTCATTTCCATTGACATGGCATCATTTCAAGATAAGCCTTCAGGTCAAGCCCAATATCAAAGACGAAGAATCGTTGCACCCGTGATGAGGCCATGGCACAATTGTGGGTACTAGGAAGGCTGGAGAGAAATATCTACTGCAGCCTTGTGTAAAGTTTTGTCAATGGATCTTTGAAATACATTCCTAGAAGTGTGATAACTGGGGTACAGATTAAGTACACACGTAATTTTTCTAAATATCACCAAATTCTCTTTCATAGTACTTTAAACATTAAAAACATTTTTAAAAATCAAGAATCTATATGACATTGTTGGGACTTCCCTGGTGGTCCAGTGGCTAAGACTCTGTGTGCCCAACGCTGGGGGCTTGGGCCTGGGTTCTGTTCCTGCTCAGGGAACAAGATCCCACACGCGGCAACTAAAGATTTCACAGGCTGCAACTACAAAAAAAAAAAAAAAAGGTTCTGCATGCCGTGAGTAAGACCCAACACAGCCAAATAAATAAATATTTTTAAAAAACTGTCTTCCCACAGTCTGCTTTGTCAGTCAGTGTAGTTTTAGCTGTTATTTCTCTTACTATAAGCAAGGATAAGGGTCTTTTAATGAATTGAAAAGCTATTTGCATTTCTTTTTCTTCTGTGAACACTTTGAAACTGCTGAAGGAAGTGACTGAGAGGATGTGACCCCCAGTTGACCTAGGCCCTGGGCCAGGCATTTGGAGGCTCCTCCCTCCCCGGTGCTTGGGATGTACTCTCTGCCCTCCTTTCCCACCGTGGGAGGAGGCAGCCGTGAGAGAGTGGGGTGTTGTTGAGACCCTCTGGAAAGTGTCCGTGACCAAACCCGGTTAAAGCCGCTACGTGAACTTGTAAGATTCTGGTGGGCCGATACCAAGGTCTACTTGTCTGGTGTCTGCCCCAAACGGGTCTGGTGTGTAAGTTCCCTTACTTATTACACCCACCACCTACCAGTTTGGAGTGGATGCCCCTGTCTTTGCTTCTTCAGACACTCCTTACCCTCTCTGTATGGGGGTAGTTTTCAGATTTTACCCAGGAAACTTCTGGGTTTGTGAATCAACAAGA
The DNA here is from genome assembly GCA_917880005.1 of Nanger dama. NCBI lineage: Eukaryota > Metazoa > Chordata > Mammalia > Artiodactyla > Bovidae > Nanger > Nanger dama. Next base: position 145,095 of record CAKJTW010000037.1, on the reverse strand, counting down.
TCGCTGCCTACCTCCGCCCCCTTTTGGTAAGGTTTTGGCCTTTCATCTCTCTCTGCTGCTGCTGCTGCTGCTGCTGCTGCTGCTAGGTTGCTACAGTCGTGTCCGACTCTGTGCAACGCCATAGACCACAGCCCACCAGGCTCCGCCGTCCCTGGGATTCTCCAGGCAAGAACACTGCAGTGGATTGCCATTTCCTTCTCCAATGCATGAAAGTGAAAACAGAAAGTGAAGTCGCTCAGTCGTGTCCACTTTCTCGCGACCCCATGGACTCAGCCCACCAGGCTCCTCCGTCCATGGGATTTTCCAGGCAAGAGTACTGAGTGGGGTGCCATTGTCTTCTCTGTTATCTCTCTCTACAAGTTGTTTGTACAATAGGGAAATTACAAGTTTGTAAATATTTTTTTCCCTAGTTTTTTAACTTGGCTTATTGTCTTTTGGCTTTTGACAAATGTTCTGAATTTTTATTCAATCAAATTTACCAACCACTTTCCATTTTGCTTCTGGATTTGGCGGTATAATTAGGAAATATTTCCCTCATTTGTGAAAAAAAACCTACTCGTGTTTTTTTCTTGAACTCACGTGGTTTGTTTCCATACTTAAATCTTTTATTCATTTATAGAAATGTATTCTCTTGTGGCAGTGATTCTAATTTTAACTTTTTACACAGGCATGCCTCACTTAAGTGCACTTCATAAATATCACACTTTTTACAAATTACAGTTTTTCAGCAGCCCTGTGCTGAGCAAGGCTGCCAGTGCCACTTTCCTAAGTGTTTTTCTCACTCCCTGTCTCTGTGTCAAACTTTGGTGATTCTCATAATGTTAGAAACTTTCTCGATATTATTTTCATTGCTATGGTGACCTGTGATGAGTGATATTAGATGTTACTGTTGTAATTTGGGCGATGCCATATAAGGTGACAAACAATATGCATAAATATATGTTTTGGCTGCTCCACTGTCCAGCTGTTTCCCCATCTCTCTTCCCCTCCTTGGGCCTCCCTGACACATAACAATTTTGATATTAGACCAATTATCAGACCTCCAAGTATTGAATGAAAGAAGAATCATACGTTTCTCACTTTAGATCAGAAGCTAGACATGATAGGGCTTCGCGGGGTAAGCATGGTGAAAACTGCCACCGATTGACAGCTAAGCCTTTTGACCCACCTGCTGAAGACTTGCTCAACACAGGGTTGCTGTAAACGCAGAGGAGAAGTTCTCTTGAAGGAAACTGAAAGTGCTACTTCAGTGAACACACGGGTGCTAAGAAAGCAAAGCAGCCTTATAGCTAAGATGGGTAAGATGTGAGTGGTCTGGACAGATGATCAGACCAACCATAACGTTCTCTTGAGCCAAAGGCTGAGGAAGATCCTGACTCTTCAGTTCTGTGAAGGCTGAGAGGTGAAGAAGCTGTAGCAGAAAAGCTTGAAACCAAAAGAGGTGTTGGTTCGTGAGTTTTAAGGAAGCCATCTTCATAACATAAAAGTGTCAGGTGAAACAGCAAGTGCTGATATATTCATAGAAGCTGCAGCAAGTTACCTAGAAGGTCTAGCTAAGATAATGAATGAATGAAACAAAAATGATTTTCAGTGTAGATGAAACAGCCTTCTGTTGGAAGAAGATGCCATCTAGGGCTTTCATTGCTAAAGAGGAGAAATCAGTGCTTGACTACAGACTTTCAAAGGACAGGATGACTGTCTTGCTAGGGGCTGGCACAACTGGTGATTTATGTTAAGCCACTGCTCATTTGTGTGCGTGTGTTCTCAGCTGCTCAGCTCTGTCTGACTCTTTGCGACCCCATGAATTGTAGCCCACCAGGCTCCTCTGTTCATGGGATTCTCCAGGCAAGAGTTCTGGAGTGGGCTGCATTCCTTTCTCCAGGGGATCTTCCGAATCCAGGAAGCAACCTGAGTTTCCTTAATTGCAGGCAGATTCTTTCCCATCTGAGCTCCCAGGGAAGCCCTGCATATTTGCATATGTAGGATATGTAATTATGCATAATTAAATAGAAAAGATACAGTATTCTATATGTTTAACTTGCTCTCTCAGTAAAACTTTCGTTAGTTAGTAAGGCGTATTTATTTGTGATATGGGCTTCCCAGGTGACTCAGTGGTAAAGAAGCTGCCTGGCAGTGCAAGGAGATGCGAGAGACATGGGTTCGACCCTTGGGTAGGAAAGAGTGACAACTCACTCCAGTGTTCTTGCCTGGAAAAGCCCATGGACAGAAGAGCCTGGCGAGCTACAGTCCATGGGGTCACAAAAGAGCTGGACATGACTATGCACACACAATCCAATCCAATTCGTTTGTGATAATGACTTGCTTTTGTATTCACAATTTTGTATGCATTTTAGTGCCTTCCTTTTCCTTAGTGTCTTCCTTTTCTCGGGTATTATCCATCGATTTTATTATTGAGTTTGTCCTGTGACACTGTTTAACTGAGCTGATGCCCTCTTCCCCAGCATCTGGATTGAAATAGCACTTTTACCCCAAATACTGTGGAAGACCATCAGCAAGCTTAACCTACATTCTGTACATGCTGCCGTCTCCTCTCATTTTCTGATAGTTGTACTGTATCTTGCCAGAACATAAAGTCAATACATGTTCTACTGTCTCATTTAATTATGTAGTCTTACATCTACAAGCATGCATGTGTATACTGTGTATGTGTATGCAGATACACACATGTATACATGTTCACAAATGTACTATATGTGCATATATACACACATACGTATGCATATACTATCTCTTGAATCCATGCACTAAGGACTGATCTCTCATTTCCTGAGCTCTGTCTTCAGCTGCATAGAAGTGTATCGATATTAATTTGGAGAGTAAAACTGAAATTTTTTTCTGTTTTCAGAATTTTCTTCTCTGTATACATTGCCCAGATAGCACATTCCATTCCTGTGCACTAAATCTCAGGGAATTCCTTCTAACCAACTGGGGTATGACCCCCTTTCTTATATTCTTCCCTCATTTAGCTGAAATCCCCTATTGCCTCATTTAAAAAACCCAAAGAAAGTCCTTTGTTTTCTTACATTTGTTGTTCAAGGTATCCTATTTCTTGTATTTTTTTCTGTAAAGCTAACTTTTGGATTACACAAGGAGATCAGACTTTGGCACAATTACTGGTTAAATTTAGTCACGGCCATTATAATTGCTAACCATTAAACAAAATCATGATTGTGGCATTTGGAAGCTATAAAGGTTGTGAGAGTGAAAAGAGAATTAAGTAATCGAGAAAAGGGTCAGCAGACGAGAAAGCACTAGAATGTTTTAGACGGGATGATAATTAATTTGGATGTGAATGGAAATGGGCAATGCGTATTTGCACATTCCTTTAGAGAGAAACTGTTGTTGGGAGATGTGACATCTACTCTTTTGTAGAACTTGATTGTTTGAAAGAACAAGTTCAAATATTCAAATGTATAAATCATCTTTAACATGCCATCAACAAACAGATTTGAATGCCAAGTCTGATGATTTCAATGTCTCAACTTTGGAGAATCAAATTTACAATTTTTCTTTTTTAAATAAAAGACCATTAATATGAGAAGTATTATTTCCATGTGTGTGTGCTGAGTGATACAGAAATGTCAGAAAATGCTACTATACCCAAACCCTCATCTGTCTAACTCAGCACTTGTCAAAAGATGGAGCACAAAAATAAAAGTGGGTTTTATTGCTCTGGGTTTTATTACCCACTGATTCAATGGTTATACCAAGTATACCACCTTTGAGAAATACATGCGTATTTTTAAACCAGTGATGTGATTTACCTGGGAGTTTCATTTCGGATGATAAGGGGATGAAAGGATTTTGGTGACCACAAGGCAGATTTTCCTTTTACTTCCAGGAAAGAACTTTTGGACCAGATGAAGTTGACTACACTCAAGGGTGAGAAATCATTACAGAATGGACTTGCTCCACTTCTCAGACCTGATCCTGGCAAGGCTCAGTTGTGTCTGACTCTTTGTGACTCAATGGACTATATAGCTACAAGGCTTCTCTGTCCGTGGAATTTCCCAGGCAAGAATACTGGAGTGGGTTGCCACTCCCTTTTCTGGGGATCTTCCCAACCCAGGGATCGAACCTGTGTCTCTCGTGTCTCCTGCACTGGCAGATGGCTTCTTGACCCGCTGAGCTATCAGGGAAGCCCAGAGATCTATATGCTGCCTGGCTTATTAGAAGCCACAACTTCCTATTTTGCTCTCATTGAATCCAGGGTGTCTGAAAATTTGGAATCCCAACTCACCTAAACCTAGACACAGGCAGTGGATAAATCCCTCAAGGAGGATGAAGGTGCTTCTTCTAAACTCACATAGGGCTTTTTGCTGTCTGCCATTCTTATCATCACAATTACTGTTGAAGCTATTAGCATTATCTTCCTTTTGTGAATGAGACATGGCTACAGAGTGGTGAAGTGAGCTGTGAGGTGAACCCAGAGGGTCTGCCTTGTTTGCTCCTAACCACTGTTCTGAATGGAGAATCCCATGGACAGAGGAGCCTGGCAGGCTGCAGTCCATAGCGCTGCAAGGAGTCCAACACAACTAACGGAATCTGAGCACCCGCACTAATCTGAATCGCTGGGTCAAGTGCCACACGGGGTGCCTGACGTACAGAAGATATCCAGGAAACCCAGTCAACATGCAGCTCCCAAAATCAGAGCTGAAAAAAGCGCTGCTGAATAGTTAGAAATCTCCATGCTGCCCTGCAGCATTTCTCAGACTTTTGTCTGTAGGCCACACACATCAGAATATTGGACTTTACTTTGCTCGTACAGAACCGGAGACGTAGGGACTGAGACATAAGAATGCTCGTTTTTAGCCACAACTAAGACCCATCACTGCCAAATAAATTAATAAATTTTGTTTTTTTAAAGACAACAAAAAAGAATGCTCACTCTGGCAAGTGTTTTGAACACCAAAGCTTGAAGACTCCAGTGGAGTAGGACGTGGGAGTTAGAATATCTGGGACATTCATATAATATCTAGGGCATATTATGTTACAATCTGGGGCAGCTGTCTATAATTTACTACTTATTTCTGTGTGTATATTCAAAATCATTAAAACATTCAAAATATTTAATAGCAAAATCGCAGGGAACTAGCTTATGGCCAGCTCTACACATAGTTACTGCAAACAGTAGGGATGGTTTATGGTGACAAGGAAAAAAATAATCAAATGATACATCACTGACAACCATCCTTTCTGCTGGACAATATCTTTGTGGGGCCATGGTCAATCTCTCTTGCTCTCTGTGTACTCTATGTTAAGAACAATATTTTATGCTTCTCTGTCCATATAATTCTCCAGGTAAGAGTAGTGGAGTGGGAGGCCATTTCCTTCTCCAGGGGATTTTCTTAACGCAGGGATTGAACTCGGATCTCCTGCATAGCAGGCAAGTTCTTTACCATCTGAGCCACCAGGGAAGCCCCCATCCTATATTAAGAACAATTTATATTGCCCACATATATCTGACATTTAATAATTTGAGGGAAATAATTCTTTACAAGGGAGAAAAAGTTTTTAAACCAATACCCAATCCAACTATTACACTTTTTTTGCCTAACGCCAGGGGTGTCTGTAAAATGCTTTTTACCAGAGCCAACATTTTTGTAGTGGCTTTCACAGACAAAAGGAATTTATCAGATCAAGTTCACTCTGGAGGACCTCCATGCCTTCTAACATCTCAGAAATCATCCAGGTTTTGCATTGCCAAATTAGTTTAAAGACTAAGGCGCACAATTACACAAAGAGATTACGAGAGCTCCCTGTCATCAGCATATTACTTCCGAGATAAGAAAGAGGCAGAACAGATGCTGAATTGGGCAAAGAAAAAGAAGAGAGGGCCTTCAGTTGTTCTCCAGAGGAAAATGGTGATATCCTAGTAAATTGATCAGGACGGTTGGTAGTGGATGCCATAACTACAGCTCAGCTAGTTCTCAAGTTGTGTGGATTACCATTTGCCATGAATATGGGCACAGATCAGATGTCTGCAGGAGCAGCTGTTTCCATAGCTTCAATCAAAGAACTGCCCGTATTCTCATTAGCCTAACTCATGGAACAGTAAGTAAGAAATGGGAACCCGCCAGCCCTGATAACTTGATTGTCCCAGCAACCTTGATGATCAGTAGGAGGAAGGCAATGCCATCGAAATACTAACAGGTAAATAGCACAGTTCAAAGAATGGCCACTGGACCTGTTGTCTTCTTGCTGAGATGGGAAACCGAGACTGGAGGGGATCAATAATTTGCAGAAAGCCATACCTGGGGAAGATATGCATAGTATTCAAAAAAAGAGGTTTCCTGACATGATACGGTGTCCTTGGGCCACATACAATTCCTATCAACAAGCTTTACTGAGTGAGGCTCTTCATCCCCACCTTGTTCATTAAATGAATGGCATGGAGTAGATCAGTTCAGTTCAGTTCAGTTCAGTCGCTCAGTTGTGTCCGACTCTTTGAGACCCCATGAATTGCAGCACGCCAGGCCTCCCTGTCCATCACCAACTCCCGGAGTTCACTCAAACTCACGTCCATCGAGTCGGTGATGCCATCCAACCATCTCATCCTCTGTCGTTCCCTTCTCCTCCTGCCTCCAATCCCTCCGAGCATCAGAGTCTTTTCCAATGAGTCAACTCTTCGCATGAGGTGGCCAAAGTACTGGAGTCTCAGCTTCAGCAGATAGGTAACACTAATTAATACTCAGTGACCTTTTTGTGTCACTGGTCTCAGCACCAGTTGCCAGCAGAGGGCGCCAGAGTCCTTTGAAAGTAGGGGGTTTTGTGTGTGGGTCGCAGTTTCAGCATTCAAATTAGCCAGCGTGAATCAAATTATTGCTTGGGGGTTAGAGATGGGGACGTTTTGGAGTTACCTGACTCCGTCTCTCACTTTCTTAAGGAGGAAGAAAAAACCCTTTTCATTAAATCGTAAGAGATATGCCGTTACAATGTAACTTGTTAATCAAAACAGGCTTCCCCAATCCAAATGCAATTAAAATTGAGTTTTCAGACCTTTATCTCCTTCCTCCTGGGTGTGTAGTCTGCTCTGGGAACTCCTGCTGGGAATATTACTTTGAAAACACTAATGCTGTAGCAGGCTCCTGGATGTGGCACCAGGGAAGGAGCGGGGAGGGTGGGGGGAGGGCTGTACTGTCAATTAAAGTGAAAGGAATGTGAAAGATGAGGACAGACAGTGGCGCTCTGCAGTGGCAGATGTCTCTGCAAGGCTTGCCCCAGAGACCAGTAGCACGATCATTCTCTCTTGCGGTCTTGGGTGGAAGAATTGCTATCCCAGAATCACATGCCAAAATCATGGGGAGTTATTTTGAGGGGGAGGGGGGAGAAGAGACGTGAGGTACCCTAAAAGAGAAGTGATATGTTGTATGAATTCATGTCTGACTCCTTAGAAAGCCTCTACAGCACACTGTTTAAGGACTTTACCTAACGGTGGCATTCTCAGTGATACAACTCCCTCATTGTAGCGCAATTATACTTGCAGCATCTTTGACCATCTTATTAGCTATTTTGACTCAGTTGAGTATTTCTGAGAATTGTCTGAGGAAATAAAGATATCAGGCTCTCCAGTCTTTGCTAATTAAAAAAATTTTATTTATTTATTTTTTTCGAAAAATCAGACTGAGCTGGGGTAGACCACCTCAAAATGAAGGCATTCTAGTTGCTCTTCTCACTACCAAGTTAGGTATAATTTGACATTTGCATTCCTATCCCTTTTCTTTCAAACACTGGTTTTCAAGGATATTATGGGAACAAGAAAGAATGTTATCTGAAACACAAAGGGGGTTCCAGGGAAGTGGTATCTAATTTGAAACTTGAAGGATGTGTTAGTTCTAGCCAGACATGAAAGGGCTGGGATATGTGTTTTGGACAAGAGGAAGGCTCAGAAGGGAGACTGTGCCCTTAAAGTGTGTTGCCCATTTTTCCAAACAGCAACGCAGTGGAAGATGGTGACTGATCATGATACTGCTGTGACACAGAAGAGGAGTTAAATCAATTCATTAACAACATCAAATATAAGCAATGGAAGGATTTCATCAGATAGAACTTGTTTATTCCAAATCGAGAATCGGATGTTGGATAAGGTCCAGAAAGAATTGTCTGTTGCTCAGAAGTCTTGTGGGTACAAGAGACTTGGATCTGATCTGAAAAGAACAAAAGAACAATTGATCTAGAAGAACAACATATTTTAACCTGTATTTCTGTGAAATCTGATAGAATGGAGAGAAGAGAAAGATCTCTGACCTCAGTAGATTTAATGGGAACTTACTGGACTGGATTACCCACAAGACCAACTCATTTCCAGTGTAATTTGTTTAATTTGAGATGTTCCAGATCTATTGTTTTATATGTGAATGACTATCAGATGATCTTTGCCAGGCCTGTGAGCATATGCCATGTTTGTGTTGAAACATGCCTTTTCTTGTCACCTCAATTTCCCAACAACACCCAGGGAAGACATCAGTAGAAAAAAATCCAAGTTTGAAATTCTTGTTTTATTTCTGTTTTATTCACCTGGCTACAAGCAACTGAAAGATCATTATCACCAAAAAGATGTTGATATCAAGAAAGACCTGATGAAAAGTGTCAGGAAAACAGAACTACGTACATTCCTGTGGTTGTCAACTTTCGTGCTGAGAGTCTGAGGAACTGGTACAGGGGGCAAGGGTAGGGGGTATAGAGACCATCTTCTAGGGGAGCCTGGAGGAAGTGAGTTCTGGTGACGTGACTTCTCTGCCTCTCGAGGACAGTGCATGTGTGCATGCTCCGTTGCTTCAGCTGCGTCCAACCCTTCATGAGCCTGTGGACTGTGTAGGATGTGACCCTGCGGACCGGGCTCCTCTGTCCATGGGATTCTTCGGCCAAGAATACTGGAGGGGGCTGCCATTTCCTCCTCCAGGGGATCTTCCAGACCCAGGGATCAAACCAGTGTCTCATGTCTCCTGCACTGGCAGACGCGTTCTTTACCAGCAGCGCCACCTGAGCAGCCCCTAGAGTACAATATTTGAGGTTAAAAGGAAATGCAGGCATCTTATGGTTCAAATCCTAAATGTGATAAAAGGGGAAATGAAAGCCCAGACAGATTAACCAAGAGTGTTAAAGATGCTTCATCCATTAAAAATATATATATATATATTTATGTATTTCCATATTTATTTTTGGCTGTGCTGAGTCTTCATTGCTGTGTGGGTGCTTCTCTGGTTGCAGCACTCAGGCTTCTCACTGCAGTGGCTCCCTTGCTGCGGAGCCTGGCCCCTAGGGCGCTCAGGCTTCTCACCGCAGTGGCTTCCCTTGCTGCGGAGCCTGGCCCCTAGGGCGCTCAGGCTTCTGTAGCTGTGGCACCAGGGCTCAGTAGTTAATGGCTCCCAGCTGAGGATGAGAAACCACCAGGAACGATGTCAGCAGGGAAGTGCTTCTCTCAAATGTGTGTCCTGGGAATGTCACGCTGGCAGCAAGGTGAAGAAAGACTTACTGAGTCAGGAGATGATGCAGGAAACGGGTGCAGATAAGAGATGGTAAGGATCTGAACTGGGGTCGTGCCTATCCTAATGGGGAACAGATCATGCATTTAAGAACCATTTCCGAGACAAAAATGCCAGGACTTGATGTTGGAAATATGAGAGGAGGCAGAGGGAGGTTTAGAGGTTTCTGACAAAACTAGGAGTGTTGAGATCCAGTTGAGTTTTAAGCTTTAAACTTGAAAGGGGATCCTGAAGACTGTCCCAGGGAAGGGGATGTGTGTATTCAGGCGTGTCTGACTCTTTGAGACCCCATGGATAGTAGCCCGCCAGGCTCCTCTGTCCGTGGGATTTTCCAGGTGAGAATACTGGAGTGGGTTGCCATTTCCTCCTCCAGAGGCTCTTCCTGACCCAGGGATCAAACTCATGTCTCCTTCATTGCAGTATGATTCTTTACCACTAAGCCACCTGGGAAGAAGACAGCTTCACTAAATAAGGGAAGGGGTTTTTCTTAGGCCAAAACAAAGATAACACTCAAACTCTGAGAATAAGAACCAGCACTAAGCAGCCAAATTGGCCTAAACATACACACACACACACACACACACACACGTAAAATTCAGACTTTGGAACATTCTTCTGCTCTAAAGTCAATGAACAAAATTACAGATTTCTCCGTGTAACCGGACACACACACACACACACACACACACGTAAAATTCAGACTTTGGAACATTCTTCTGCTCTAAAGTCAATGAACAAAATTACAGATTTCTCCGTGTAACCGGATCCCAACTTCCTATTTGCAAGCTTCCTATCTTTCCACAGGCTCAAAAACAAGCTCCAGCTGGCCTGATAAAATTAAAATTGCTCTTTAGGTGCAAAGAGTCACCGTCTTTGCTGTGCTGCACAGAATGTAGTTTTGCTGCTGTGATTCATTGGGCAATTTGCAGGGGACATGGGTGTGGGGGGACTTGTAACCCGGGGTCACTAGCTTTGTGTCTCCTATTTGTTACCTAATAATGGGGAGAAAGAATTCTGGTCTTTCCAGTTTGCTGGGCTTCCCTGGTGGCTCAGACAGTAAAAAAATCTGCCTGCAATACGAAAGACCTGGGTTTGATTCCTGGTTTGGGAAGATCCCCTGCAGAAGGAAATGGCAACCCACTCCAGCATTCTTGCCTGGAAGATCTCTTGGACGGAGAAGCCTGGTGGGCTACAGTCCATGGGGGTTACAAAGAGTCGGACACGACTGAGCGACTAACACACACTTCCAGTTTGCTAGTACGTGCTCAAATCTCCCACCCACTTACACCTCTATAGTTCACACAACTCAGATGTTCTGCCTACTCGCTATTTTCCAAATGCCTGTGTGTTTCTTTCCTGTGATAACTCCCGAGCTCCCAACCGTATTGCCAATATAAGGCCTGTTTTAGACAGACTGAATAGGGCTAGCTTGAACTTCCAGTGCTATGATGAATCAGAATGGTGGGAATAGATATCTTTGCCTTGTTCCTGATCTTAGTGGTAAAAGTATTCAGTCTTTCACTTTTAAAATAATGGTATTAGTGACAGGGTTTTTTGTGCATTTTCTTTATCAAATTAAAGTAATTCTCTATTCCTAATTTGCTGAGAATTTTTATCATAAATAAGTATTGGATTTTGTCAAATGCTTTTTCTGCATCAATTGATAAGATCATATGATTTTCTTCTTTAGTCTATTGACATATTGCTGCTAAGTCACTTCAGTCGTGTCCGACTCTGTGCGACCCCATAGATGGCAGCCTACCAGGCTCCGTCGTCCCTGGGATTCTCCAGGCAAGAACACTGGAGTGGGTTGCCATTTCCTTCTCCAGTGCATGAAAGTGAAAGTGAAAGCGAAGTCGCTCAGTCGTGTCCGACTCCTAGCGACCCCATGGAGTGCAGCCTACCAGGCTCCTCCGTCCCTGGGATTTTCCAGGCAAGAGTACTGGAGTGGGGTGCCATTGCCTTCTCCATTGACATATTGGATTACATTAATTGATGTTTGTATATTGAACCAGGTCTTACATATCCGGAATACATCGTAGTTGGTTGTGACATGTAATTCCTTTTATACATTGCTGGATTTAGTTTACTAATATTTCACTAAAGATTTTTGTATCTCAATTTATGAGAAATATTGATATGCAGTTTTCCTTTTCTTGTATAGTCCTTTATCTGGTTTAATATTTATCATAGTAATACCACATAAAAACACATTGAGAAGGGTTTCTTTCTATTCTGTTTTTCTGGAAGGGATTATGTAAACTTGGTATTAATTCTTCTTTAAATGTTTGGCAAATTTCTTTACTGAAACTGTCTGGGCATGGAGATTTCTTTGGGGGAGCCTTATATTACAAATTAGAGCTTCCCAGGTGGCATGAGTGGTAAAGAACCTGCCTGCCAGTGCAGGAGACATAAGAGATGTGGGTTTGATCCCTGGGTTGGGAATATCCCCTGGAGGAGGGCATGACAACCCACTCCAATATTCTTGCCTGGAGAATCTCCATAGACAGAGGAGCCTGGCAGGCTACAGTCCCTAGGGTCTCAAAGAATCGGACACAACTGAAGTGACTTAGCGCACACATATTACAAATTAAAAATTTTTAATGGTCCCTTCAGCAGCCTATTAAATCTTGACTGAACGGTGGTAGTTTGTGGGTTTTAAGGAGTTAGTCCATTTCTTTAATGTTGTCAAACTTGTAAGCACAAAGTTGCATTATTCTCCTGTTGTCCTTTTAATGGCTGCAGGATCTATAGTAATATCCTGTTTTACGCCTGATGTTGCTGATTTATGTGTTTTCATCTTGTATCTTTGTCAGTCCTGATAAAGGTTTTATAGCTTTATTGAAGAAACCAGCTTTTTGTTTCACTGATTTTCCTGTATTGTCTTCCTGTTTTCAATGGTATTTATTTCTGCTCTTATCTTTGATACTTTATTTTTCCCTCTTGCTTTGTGTTTATATTGCTCTTGTTTTTCTAGGTTTTTATTTATTTATATTTTGGAGGGGTAAAGAATCTAGATTGATTATTGATACCTATTATCGTCTCTGATGTTTTAGGTACTATAAATTATCCTTTCAGCATGGCTTAAGATATGCCTCACATATTTGGATATGTTGTATTTTTATTCAGTTTTGTGTATTCTTAAAAGAATTTTCCTTTGAGACTTCCTTTTTAATCCATGTGTTATTTAAAAGTGTATATCTTAATTTCTAAGTATTTTTGAGATTTTCCTACTGTTGTTTACTGTTGATGAGCTTTAGTTTGACTCCATTATGATTAAATAATATACCCTGTATGATTTCAGGTCTTCAACACTTGTTGAGGCTTGTTTTATGGCCCAACTGCCATATAGGTGTGTACTGGTGCTAGGTCACTTCAGTCGTATCCAACTCTTTGTGACCCCATAGACTGTAGCCCATCAGGCTCCTCTGTGCATGGGATTCTCCAGCAAGAATACTGGAGTGGATGGCCACGCCCTCCTCCAGGGGATCTTCCTGACCCAAGCATCAAAACCACATCTCTCATGTCTCCTGCATGGGTTCTTTTACCATTAGCGACATCTGGGATGCCTATATACTATATATATATACACACACATATATATAGCAACTAGATAAACTATATGTGATACTCTGTTTTCACTTAAGATATTAAGATACATCAATGTGTCAGTTAATATATGTCTGTATAACTGGATTTTTAAAAAATGTTTTTGGTTGCAAGAGTCACACGCTGAATGGAAACTAACTTTAAGCAGCAAAGTCCGAGTTAACAAGTTTACATAACTGAGAAGTTTCAGAATGGACCTGCTGCTTTTGGGCGCAGCCAAATCAAAGGAGAGAAAGCCATTCTCTCTTGCTGTTCCTCCTTCGTCCCACCTCTGTTTTCTCTATTAACCTTATTCTCACTCTTCCTTTTTCCACACAGTGTCTAAGATTGCTACCCACATTTCTTCACATGATGTCAGCGATTTCAGATAATCGAGATAGTCCCGGCGGGCCCCCCACCCTGCCCCCGTCCGACCCACAATGGCTTCAGGGAAACATCTGAGGGTGGCTCTGAGTTGCTGGGGCCTGTGTTGTGTTGTCATGCCACAGTTAGTCACTGTGGCCAGGGAAGAGATATTCTAATTGAGCAGATTGGATCACTGTCTGACTCTGTGCGCCATATGACTGACCAGTTCAGAAAGAGTAGAGTGGTGGCGGTGAAAAACACAGTGGTGGCTAAAGTCAACCCAAATCTTCTACAGCATCCTGAAGTCAAAAGATACTGTCACCGAAAATATATATCCCCTTTTGTATACTTCAAGTAGAAATGATTTGAGTATGTAATGATGCAATAACAGTGCGAAACCAAAATGAATCCCCTCTTATATAGGCATCTTTAACAACCATATTTATTCTCTTGTGCATTGTTAAACAAACAAAAATTAGTGGGTGCAAAAATCCTTGTGTTGAAAGATAAGTGAAAAATGTTAGTCACTCAGTTGTGTCTGACTCTCTGTGACCCCATGGACTGTGGCCTGCCAGACTTCTCTGCCCATAGAATTCTCCAGGCAAAAATACTAGAGTGGATTGCCATTTCCTTTTCCAGGGGATCTTCCTGACCCAGGGATTAAACCTGGGTCTCCTGTATTACAGGCAAAGACTTTACCATCTGAGCCACCAGGCAAGCCCAAACAAGCAGAAACTAGTGGATGCAAAAATCTCTGTGCCATGTGTTGAAAGGTAAGGATTATTTAAAAATATTTATTAATTTGGCTGCTTCGGGTCCTAGTTGTGGCATGTGGAATCTTAGGTTGGGACACTTGAACTCCTGGTTGTGGCCTTGTGGGGTCCAGTTCCCTGACCAGGGATTGAACCCAAGCCCCTTGCCTTGGGAGCACAGTCTTAGCCACTGGACCACCAGGGAGGTCGCAAAAGATAAGCTTTAATATAGGCAGTAACAGGAAGATAGGACTTTAATGACGGGTGGGTGAATATACTGAAAGCACTGGAGAGGGCATACCCCATGTCAGGAATGAAGTAGGTACATGTGTGAATAGGCAGGAAGTCTATAACAAGATGGAGTAAAGTGGAAATGGAATTGTTGAGAAGAAAAAAATAAAGTTGAAAAAATTTCAGAAAAGGAACAGAATACCAGTTAACATTTATATCAGAAGTAGTGAAAGACCACACAAGTACAAATGCAAAAAGCGGTGGCAAAGAGACCACTGTGCACCCGGGCAGCCTGACCTTGCTATCCCATTGCCACCACGAGCCCATATTCAGCCCTAATCTCACCTCTCCTCTCTTCAGTGTCTGTTCACAAACCTCCACTGAAGCACACACGCCTGTGTATTATAATCACCTGTTCACACGGTGCTCTCCACCTTGTTACTGTTGGATTCCTCAGGGTCAGTGACTGTACATTATTTGTCTTGTGAATGTGGTATAAAAAAAAGCTGATCAGTGCATTATGACAGTAGAGTTTCAGTCTCATTAATTGTAATAGTAGAGGTGGTCATTTCTCCTGGTCAGCTATTCCTTTTGATTAACAAATGTCTTCGTTTCCGAGGGAACTAAACTTTCCCTTTGAAGGATAGTTTAATTGGCTGATGTACACAAATATGATCATGAAATCCTAGTCAGACACAGAGACCTCCAAATTCAGTGGGAAATATGTGAGCATCGGGGGACCTCAACCATCGGGGAAATCTGGGAGGCTGAGGGCACCTCGGTGCATGTGTGCTGAGTCGCTACAGTGATGTCTGACTCTCTGTGACCCTGTGGACCATTGCCCACCAGGCTCCTCTGTCCATGGGATTCTCCAGGCAAGAATACTGGAGTGGGTTGCCATGCCCTCTTCCAGGGGATCTTCCCGACCCAAGGATCAAACCCATGTCTCTTATGTCTGCTGCACTGGCAGGCAGGTTGGGAAGAGGCTGTGCTGTGGGATATCGAGCCTGTGGTGCAAGCAGTCAGGATGAGAACTGCTGGCTTTGTTGGAATGTCATTCTCCCCCAGAACCCATGATTGACAGACTCAACAGCTGTGCCACACCACTGCCTGCATCTTTCAAGACTTTAATGACTGTTTGCAGGTTTCCCTGGCCTAGGAATTGTCCCTCTCCTGTTACTCATGTCTCATGAACGATACTGGCATTGTTTGAGTCCAGGCAACCCGGATCAGAAAGTGTTCCCGATCCCAGACTCCCCGTTCGTTCGCTGGTCTGCTGGGAGCTGGAAATCTCCTATCTCATTCCACACAGGAAGTGATATTCTCCCGGGAGCACTAATCCTGGCCACCCTGGCTGCTGATAACAAGCCTCTTTGTCTTCCAGGGGCGGGACCCCTCCTGCCTCCTTTCTCAGTTTTTAGCAACAGCAGCAGCTGTTCAAGTCACACAGTTTCTCCTCGTTGTTCTTGATCTCTTTATTTCTTTAAAAAAAAATTTTTTTAATGAAGTCTTTACCTTCCTCAAACTGCTTTCCCCACGTGAGGCCAAGAGATTAAATCGCCTCAGGGTAACTCACCCACCAGCTCTTACTGCTGGCTTCCCATAATTGTCAGTGACTTCATTGAAAACGTATGTGTGATCTTTTCAACTTGTCCACAAGTGGAGGGGGAAAAATTGCTGCTGGAAAAAAGTTTCCTGATGTTTCATTAAGTGCATGCACATAATGAAACGGGATCTCAGGACAGTCATTTCAAATGACCCCATGGCCCCTCTGCTTTCTCCCTTCTTTTGATTTTAGCAGCCAGAGTCCAAAGCTTTGCCACACAGAGAGTTGGGTCCTTTAGCTGTGCAAGCATCAGGTTCTGGGGGAAGGCAAGAAATGTGAGCAAGCCCTGGCCACCCACTCAAGGCTCATGGCAGTGCATTTGGCAGTTCAGTTATTGCGTTTCTAGCCACTCTGTGTCCAAGAGTAACTCCAGACTCTTTAGGCACTCTGCTAGTAAACAGATGGAGTCTTAGTTGCAGCACTCGGGATCTTCGACGTGGCCCGTGGGCTCTCGAGTTAAGACTCGAATAAAAAACATGGAGAGCTGGGCGGGGGAGGGGGGCGGGAGAAAGCGGCAATAAATAAAGGTGAGCGAGGACCCCCGCCCCCGCCCCTCCCGGAATCGAGTGTGGGACTGTGTGTGGCTAATAAAGTGGTTCAAGGGTAGTTATTTGGAAAGGGGGCGGGATGGCGAGGGGAGGGAGCGGGCAGGCGAGCGAGCGAGCGTGCGGCGGCCGGGGAGTACATGTTGCATTCGACTTGAGTTGGCATCTTGATCCTGTTGCCTACGCTCCCCCATTGCAGTGCTTCCCCCTCGCTTCCAAACTGCTGTTGCACTGGAGGGAGTTGGGGCCGCTCCGAAGCCCCTTTTGCAGCTCCTGCCGACGGGAGGGGGGAGTTGGGTTCGGGCCGCCCAGTTGCTGGTGGTGGTGGTGGTGCTGGGGGTAGCCCGGTGAGTGGCGGCCGCAGCAGGATCCAGCCTCGCCTCAGCTGCAGCTCCTGGGTGCCGAGCTGCAGCGCTGCACGGGCCCATCACTGCGGAGGCCTCGGAGTTTTGCCGCTCGGTGCTCAGCCCCATCACCGCCGCCGCCGCTGCACTGGAGTTTGGCTGCCGCTGCCCTACTTCACTCTAGTTTCACTCACTTTACATCCGGTTTTTTCCCTAGGCAATGGGGACCGCGGCACACGCCGTTCCTTAGGCAAAGTGAAATAAATACGCCGCACCGACACGTCAAGCAGTCCGCCCGCCCGAGCGCCACCGCCGCCCCTCCCGCCGTCCCCCTCAACCTGCCCGGGGAGGTGAGGGGGCCCGTGCTTTCCCGGGAGCCGCTGGGAGGGAGGGGCGGCGGGGGCGGCGGGGGCGGCGGCCCGGACCGGCCGCCGTACAACTCCGCCCGGCGGCCCCCGCCTCCCAGACCGTGCCCCTCTACCCCGGCGCCTCCTCTCCTTCCCCCCTCCCCACCCCCCCGACTCCGCCCTCCACTCCACTTTCCTCAGTCTCAGTCCCTCTCGCCGGCTCGCGGGAGCGGCGGGGGCGCGCATGGCGGTGGCGGCGGGCAGGCGGGGCCGCGCGGCGGACTCCCCGCGCGGGCGAGAGTGTGTCTGGGCCTGGGCGGAGGGATCCCCGGGCTGAGGCGGCGGAGGTGCTGCGGTCCGGGGCCGGTTGGTGAATGGGCTGGTGGTGCTCGCCGCCGCTGCTGAGGAGGAGGATAAAGAGGTGGGGTTGTTTGTCTCCCACAGTTTCCTGCTGCTCTGATTTCTGCCCTCCCGTTCCGGCCCGGGGCGTGCGTGCGTGCGTGCGTGCGTGCGTGCGTGCGTGCGTGCGTGCGTGTGTGTGTGTGTCTCTCTCTCTCTCTCGAGGAGGACCAGTGTGTGTGTGTGTCTCTCTCTCTCCAGGACGTGTGTGTCTGTGTCTCTCTCTCGTGGAGGACCAGTTCCTCCCTCCCTCTCTCTCTCTCTCTGTGTTGTCTCTGGTGTTTGTCTCTGGGAGGAACTGGGGGCTGCTTTCTTGGAGTTTGTTGTGGGGGGACGGGGGAGGAGGGAGGGGGAAGGGAGGGGGTGTGGGAGGGAGGAGGGAAACGGGGGTGTTCTCTTCAGGACCCCTCAGTCAACTTGAGATTTGAGCAATAACTTCCCCTTCGGGGCGCCTCCTCCCCCTGCATGCCCTTCCTATTCCATCCCCCCTCCAAATACACTGGAAAAACCTGGTCTCCCCCTTCTTCCCCTCTGCCCTCCACCGCTCCCCAGGGTAAATTGGAAGTAAGTTTATGAGCAGCCTCGGGAGCCGGGGCGCTGAGTGCTGGGCCGGAGCGGGTGACAGAGGCGGCGCGCCGGGGGTGGCGGGGAGGGTGGTGTCACATTGTCTCGGCGTGGGGCCGGGGAGTAGGGGGGGCGGCCGGCAGGGGCGGGGGTCTCGGAGCCTCGTCTGCCCCCTGGGCGCTCTCCCCTCGGCCTGGGGATGGTCGTCGGGGCTCTTTCACTACCCCATCCCCCACCTCCTCGGGATGCTGTCCGGGGAAGTTTTTATTATGGTTATTTATTTATTTGTTTGTTTTGGAAAACCATCTTGTTTGATGACTGAGGGATCTGGTTTAAAAAAAAACAAAAACAAAACCTGCGGTTGCTGACGCTGCCGGGCCCGAGGGTGAGTGAGTGAGTGTGTGTGTGTGTGTGTGTGTGTGCGCGCGCGCGCGCGTGCGTGTGTGTGTGTTGGTGCATTTGTCTTGGGTGGCTGGAGCAGCATTGGGGAAATTCCGCTTCTTCTTCTGCAACTTGTTATTCCGGAGAGTCTGCCTGCACCCCCTCACCCCGGGGCCGGCCCTCCCGCACTCGCCCCCGCCGCCCGCGGCATTGGGGCCGGTACCCCGAGCGGGCCGGGGCCGCGAGAGAGGGGCCGCGGCCGCCCCCTCCCCCGCCGGGGGGCGGGAGGCGGGGCGCGGAGTGGGACTCTCTCCGTTTGGTCCAGCCGCGTCGTGCACGCAGTTCCCAACACTTATCGTCATCCTCTCTTTGGTCTCTGTATTCTGCTGAGCGGTGCTGCTAGGATTTCTTTCTTTTTTTTTCTCTCCCCTGAACACGTTCGCGATGGTGGGTAGCAGCAAGGAGGTCCTGGCAGGGGAGGGGTCGATGTCGGAATTGGGCACCGGGGGAAGAATGTCTCTTTTCAACTTTGTCTGTGGCTTGCACCCCAGGAGAAGGCCACATGCCGTCTGTGGGGTGCAGATGTGCCTAGAGTGATTTCTAAGTAGTTGAGTTGTTGAGATGAGGGTATGACTGCTAGTGGTAGGCGGGTTTTGTTTTCATTGATATCTGGTGTCATCATATTCCGGTCATACATTGAAATATTCTTTGTTTAGGTCTTGAAGTAGAGGATCTTACTCCGCACGTCCACATTGTGTTGTTTTTAAATGATGTCTCTGCAAGTATGGCTTTCTAGAATTTAAAATGTGAGTTAAGGTCCGGGCGCGTGCAGGCCTCGGCAGTGGCCTTGACAGTGAACTTTGTAGCTCTGTTTTGGTTTTCAAAGATTTGCTCCATAGCTGGGGTGCGAGCTGTGCCTTTTAGTGTCAGGAATGTAGATGCTTGAGCTGGGGACGTTGGAGAAGGAAGAACATTTATATATTACTAATTGATAGCTGAATATTAGAATCATTAACTGGACTGATGACAGTTTTTTTTTTTTAAAGCAGTTATGCACTCTAGGAGGGAAGCCTTTTCATGGGCACACTTTAAAGGGGTTCTTTAGGGCGCAGAGCCTGAATATCTCCTTTTAGAGAGGATACTTAGCAACATCTGTAGCTTCATTGAGGGCCTGCTAAAGGGACTGAAACTGGGACTAAGACATCGAAGTGTACTTTTCAGCGTGTATGTTGTTTATTTACATGTGATGTTCACTCACCTTTGGGCAGTAGAAATAAATAGGTCAGCTTTTCTTTTGCTTTCTGAAGACTAGCCCCCACCCGCAGCCCCCCTTTTTTTCTAAGTTTCACAATTTACTTGGTTTCACAGCATTGTAGGAAACTGTTACTACATTTTTACTGGAAATACTACTATTCATTTTGATTTTGATAAGTCCTTTTCTGTTTTTTTCTTTTTATGTTTATATATGGAATCTACATTGTGGACTTAAAACTGGCTTATTAAGGTCCATTTAAAATGTTTGAAGAATGCATTTTAAAATCTCAGGACACATCTTCTGATGGCAAAGAGGAAGTTTTTGTTTGCAGTTATGCTCATGTTTATGAAAAAATTCTGTACTTAAAACTTTTGTAGATGTATAACTACCCTTGAACGACGAGTATAGTAATAGTGCAGAAAATTCTTCAAATAAGTTTCTGGCTAACACATTAAAAATATTCCAGGTGCTTTTCTTTATGTCATACTTTTGCTTTTCTTAAGGTAATAGTATTTGCAATATGACTAAGGTTGCTTGGATGGTCTTGATAGTCTTTTCGCTTGAATGCTTCAGAAGGCTTTTTAACATAGTTTTAAAATAATTTTGCAAGCTTTATTTAAGCTTATTGCACTTAGAACTCCCAGATGAGTCTTTATGGAACTGGAAAAGTAAAAGCCCCCTGCCTCTGCCAGGTTTTCTTTTTAAGAGGTGTAAGTGTTGGGTGGCCCCTGTTTCTTTTAGCTTTGAAGGGTCCATCCTTTTTCCCATTCAGTCATCTGAAAAGAGCTGCCTCAGAAATACTCTTCTTCTGCTTACATGAAGAACTCTAAATGCTATCCAGCAGGAGGTGCTGCAGCAAGATAAAGGAAACCTCTGAATTGTAAGAGTCTTGCTACTTATTACAGCTCTACTTAGCTTCAGCTAAGCAACAGGATTAACACCTTAAAGTTCCAGAAAGATCTTGAGTAAGTCCATTGAAAAATTCCATTTGCTATTAGAAGCTGAAATTTGTGACTGCTTTTTACCTGCTTACAGTGTAGATTGCTTACGGTGGACAGCTGAAGGATGCTGCCCTTGGTACAGAGTACTGTTAGAAATATTTAGCTTGGAAAATAATTAGTCTCAACTTGGAGTTACTCTCATATTGAGGAGTGGAGTGTTGAACACGTTTTTTTTGTTTGTTTGTTTGTTTTTGTTTGTTTGTTTTTATGAACAAGTTTTTAAAAATTACGTGCTGTGGATGGCTATAAACAAAAGTAGTTAATATATGACTTGGGACTTTTGACTTTGAGGTCATCTTTATAATATTGAGTGAGATATAGAGTACTTGAACTGTTATTGAAAAGGGAGATATTGTATGGAAAAATTCATAGACTTTCTGTGTTTTTTTCTTCCCATCTGTGGACAGTAATCCTAATAGATAATAAATTCTTAGGCCCTCAGCTTTATAAATACATGCAGTTAATGTGTTTGAGTTGGCTTGCAAAGACTGAGATTCTTGAACTGAAGTTCTGTCTGTGGGTATAGATCATTGCTGATACGGCTGTTAGTAACACTTAACAACAAGTGCATAAAGGTGGAAGTATTTTCATAGCATTTATAGCACATGGTCCTTTGAAACTCTTGTTAGGTGAATTGATTTATCACTGGAAATATTATGGTACTGTGGTGGCTTGTAAAGCTTTATATCAAAGTTTTAAAAACTTAAGAATGTGTAGAAAATTTGATGAACTTGCTTTGAATTTTGTTTGTTTTTCAAAAATAATGGTATACTTTTTCTCAGTAAAATCAAATAATATAATACATGTGAAAGTTCTTTGTAAATTGTCAGAAGCCATGCAGATGTTAAGTTGTTGAGATAAGTGGCTAATTAATACATGGGCAGAAGCTCCTGGCTTTAAAATATTAACTATCTTCATATGATTTGGGAAATGAGTGCATTAAAAGTGCACCCAGAACACTTTATGAACTTTTTTTTAATACTGCTGTGGTTACCAAAAAGCTCTTTGTTAGAATATTGAAGCTTTGTTTAAAAATGCTGTCTGGGCAGTTTCCCCTAATTTAAAAAAAAAAGAGATCATTTTTTCCTTTTGTAGACTCTGTGAAATGTGTATCTCCTGTTAAAGTTCTTCTTCATTTTCCATTGATGTGATAGTAGTTGATTTTAGTGAGTATATAAAGTTCCTGTATTTTTCTATAGACTTTTAGTAACACACAGTAACAGATGTCATGGTTAATATTTTGATTGTTTTGACTGATCCTGCTAACTTTCTGAAAAATTCTTGCTAACTAAACCATTCAAACTTGTTTCAGAGTGAAAAAGACATGTATCTGTATGTGTTAGTATTAGGTACTTGTGTGTATTATTTTTGTTTTTCTGATTGAGAAGGATGCGTGAGGAAATGACTACTCAAATCTAGAGGAGTGCACTGAAATACTTTTGGTGTCAAAATAACTTAGAAGTTTAAAACTCAGAACTTTGAGTTCTCGCTTTCTACTCTACTCAAATTTGGACTGAAGTAAAGTAACATATAGATAATGGGGAGTTCCTATTTTGTGAGCATATCAAAAGGTATAGTATCTTAAATTTTAGAATTAACTAGTCTTTATGAAATAACCGCAACTAGAAATTAAATATAGAAACTTGCTTCAGTGAAGGGTGAGAAAAACATTTAACTGTTTAGATAAAAATGAAACTTCTCAGGGTAATATTAATGTTTTCATCCTAGACAGTGAACACTAAAGGTTTTTTTTTTTTTTTTTTTTTTGAGAAAATACTGACATTAAGGTTTTAATCATGTGTTTTTAAATTTTGGATCCTTAATATATTATTGCCAAAGTCTTTTGTATTTAATTACTGTTGAAAGGGAGAGAAGGAAGAGGTTATAGTTTTAGGTCTCTAACCTTTGACAGAAATCATTTATATCTGTATTCAGAGCTGATTTCTTGAAACATGTTTGAATCTTCATATTAATTTGTGCTGGAAAATATTAATGATTTATGTTGACTTCTCAGAACTTATTGTACATGGGCTTTTGTTTTTGTAGGCCCTAAATATTCTTTAGGAGCATAGCAATGTATTTTGATCACTTTCTGACTTTACCAGGTGTGTATTTTTGTGTGTGTGTTTTTAAGTAATATGTTAATACTGCATGAAAATTATTGTTGATAATTATTTTTCAATAGCATATGTTTCCTTCTTTGTATCATGTGTGTGCATGTGGCCATACTGTTTTGTGGGCTTTCATACCATCTTATTTGTGTATTGAATTTTTGAACAGCTAACCTTTGGTGAGAAAGTTGAAATAGACCATTTGTTAGGAATAACTTTTATATTGCTTGTCTAGCAATTGAGTCTTAAACTGGGAAGATGGTGAACTCTTTCC
This sequence comes from Nanger dama, assembly GCA_917880005.1. Classification (NCBI taxonomy): domain Eukaryota; kingdom Metazoa; phylum Chordata; class Mammalia; order Artiodactyla; family Bovidae; genus Nanger; species Nanger dama. Next base: position 121,825 of record CAKJTW010000037.1, on the reverse strand, counting down.
CTTAAGAGATAATCTGCGTTTCAGTCATCCTTTGAGTTTTTCTAAAGCAACTTTCTTACACTAGACACTTGTTAGGCAGTTTGAATGCCCCTCCATGTCTCTCCTCCAACACACTGCAGACTGCACACCTCTGCCCCCTTTTAAAGAAAAAATAGTGAGCAGGTCTCAGCTGGAGGAAACTATTCTTTCCTGTATTTTGGAATCATCTATGGAAATGTTTTTCTGCTTTTTAAAGTAGACCAAAAAAGTGAACTGATAATTTGGAGATAGGAAAGGAATGGGGCCTAACAGATTGATGATCTAGGTTATATTTTGACTTTGTTTGTGGGCTTAGGGAGAAAAATAACTTAAACGCAGAAGCCAAAAAGATGGGTTTTGTTTTATTGTTTTGGCTGCATTGAGAATACAGACTGTCAGTACTTGAGGAGAAGGAGCAGCAGAAAGGAATTGATTTTTTTCTGCTGCAGATCCAAGTATTGTTAACCATGTGGATCTCATACTTACAAATCAGACAGTAGTTGATTCTCTGACTCAATTAACAGGCAGAACCCTAGACTGTTGTTTAAAATTTTAAATAAGTACCAAAAACTTCAGAGTAATGACAATAATTTCCTGATAAAAGTGGGTGATAGTAACCATGGCAACTGCTGTCTCTGTCTCTGGCCTTATGGACAGTATGTTGTATTGATGAAGCTTCAGATCCTGTAGTAGCCTGTCACTTTCATGGTGAAATGTAGTAGCATGTGTTGCAGGTGATTTTTAGCTGGATTGTGTTAAATTTGTGTGCCAGCTTATCTTTCCTTGTTAGGAATTTCTTGGACTGTATTCCACAACATGTTTGTGAAGGTGCTGTTGCCTGAAAATAACCGACCAGCTGTGTTAGGCCTCCTAATGCAGATTGCACTTAGTTCTTTCCCTGCCTCCTCCTTCAGTGTTGCAGAAAATGAGAGAGTGTGTAGAAATTATCTACATATATTACAGCTCAAAGTTATCCACTTCGGTTTGGACATGTCATTGATAGCTTATTAAAACAAAACAAAACAAAAACACCTGTGTTTTTGGAAAAGGTCAGTGGTTGAGAGAAATGGATCTGTAATTGGTATTTTCCTAAGTGTTCTTTTCACAAACAGATGTGTATGTGAAATGAAGGGTGAGAAGTGGAAGGGGGTGAATACTAAGGACTGGACGAAAGAGGGACTTAAGTATTATTGTTGTTGTTGTATGTGATGGTTTTCTGTGTATACTATAAGAGTATATTTCCCAGTGGGCCTAGTGGGCAGTATGAAAGTATGGAAAATGTTTTCTTGTGAGAATTTTCTTCAAGACAAATTATTTATAAAATGTAACTTGGAAGACTGTTAAGAGAAAACCTGATAAAACAATTGAAGCTTTTTTGGGGTATAGGGGATAGAAAGCTTTGAAGCTGATAAAATTTAAGCAATTATTTTAAAAGTTGTATCTTTAAATAGCATTTAAAATTTGTGTCATATCTTTTTGCTTTTTAAGGATTTCTTTTATACAGCTATTCTGTTTTTCTAAGGTGAAAATGTTGATCTAAATGTTAATTGATACTTTTTATCTGTATATAGTAAAGAATCTGTGCTAGGGCAGAGAACAAACTAATTATATGTAGATTTGACTAGGCCCTGATATAAGATCTAGTCAGTTTATGCTAGATAGTTCAGAGTTTCTTAAAACTTACTGTGATAGGGTGAAATGGTTTACTTACTACAAATCCCAAGATGCAGTGCAGTTTTTTGCCTAGCTCCAGAATAGAGCATTGCATGCTGGGACCTGTAGTTGATTTTAACAGCACAAAGAACCCTTCCCTCCTGTCTACTCCATTTTATACACAGCTTCCCAAAGCCTCTAAGAACTTTCTGCTAAGTAAAGTTTGATTGCTAATGTCATGATTATTATGCTGCTAGTATTCTAAAGTGAGTCTTCAGAAACACTCTAGGGTGATTTTACCTTAGATGCATTAGCTGTTTTTTAAAATCAGTTGCTAAAAGATTTACATGTAGAATAGCATATATATGTATATATACTCAAAACTTGACTTAGCAGTTGTAACATTTTTTGTTGTTTGTGATGATACAGATTTCTTTATAATTACAGCATTAATTGATTGCTAGTGTGGGCATTAGAATTAGAAGACTGTTATCGTGGGGCCTGACACATACGCAGTTCTTTCTTTGAATGGGGACAGCTAAGTTGGATGGAAGGGTTATTTTTGTGCAAGAATTTAAGTAGAAATTTTTATTCTTTCGTAATGATTGTCAACATCTTGAGTCTCAGTATTCTTTAAATGGAAGACAAAGTCCTGAAAATAATTGTTATTTCAGTATAAGTTTAATACTCAGAGCTAATGGCTGAAAGGTAGAGAAAAACGTAAGGTTATAAAAACAAAGTGTAATTTGCTTATATTTTTATTTGTAAATTTAAAACTTCTGTCCTTTTGAGGGTTCTAATACTTGCCACTTTCTTAAGTAGCGTCAGTGTTGTTGTAGGGATTAAATGTTAAAATCTGTGAAAGTGCTTAGCACAGTGCTTGGCACATAATAAAGTCTCAATAGTAGTAGGTTTAGTAGTAGTGTTTATTCTTATTTTTTAAAATATCATGATTTACATTTTTTCCTCACTTTTTACATTGTTATTTATTTGATCAGAAACTCAAGATGTTCTAAACAGGCCTTGAGATTTTTGGTCTATGCTAATGATGCGGCAGTTCCTTAGAATTTTTTGCCATACATAAAATGTCTTCACACCTCAGTTTCTCCCTAAGTGATATATGCCCCAAATCAGACAACCAACCAGCTAGTAGAATTTTCACTGAGATTCAGCTTTGCCTGTTCAGAACTCTTTGCCACTGTGCCATGGCCTTTGGTTGATTTTAGAAAGTTCAAAAGATAATGAAAATTTCTTTGTTAATCATGTTTGTACTGTTAGAACATCCAGACTAGTTGATGAATGAAAATAAGATGCTGTCAACATTTCCTCGTGTCACAGTGTATGTAACCTTGGAAAAATTCTGTCGTGTTTAGAAGCATGAAACAGTCTATCACCGCAGTTCACAGTGTTACAGGATTGATGTATTGGAGGCCAGTGAGCAGCCCCAAAAAGAAAATGTAGTTTCAGGTCTGTGGGATGTACTTAAAATGTTAGGTTCAAAGAAGTCATAAGTCTTTACGTTATTTTTCTCTTTTAGGACATGAACTTCTTTTCAGCTCTTGAAATTGTTCGAGAATAATTCTTTATCTACATGGCTTTTAGCTTTTGAAAAGACAAAGGGACACCTGGGAATATTGAAAAATGTAGGCATAAGTTGTGGTGTATGTGTCTTAGTCTGAGTGTGTGTCAAATCAGGGAAGTGTCTTTGTTACCTCCTTGACCATTGTCTATTAGATAGAGTTCATCGAATGCTGTTGCTGAGGGCTGCTGTGTTTATTTAAGAAAACTCTGCCTTTAGTAGTAATTATTCAAGTATTTATTTATACAACCACCCATTCCACTGTAATAATACTAATCTTTTTTTTTTCTCATAAAGGTGAACTGAAACTTGTTAATATTTGTAACTTAGACATTAGATAGATTTTTTAGATAATGTCATAAATTAATGGAATCTGGTCTGATATGCTTCTACATGATGAATGGTTTTATTTATTTTATATTAACTCATCTTTTCAAGACCTGATATTAAAATGAAATTAATTCAGTGGTGTCAAAGATATTAAATTCTAATGGCTAAGTGTAAGGGAGAAAATGGTCTCTGGCATTACTTGGCCAGTGCAGGAAGATTGGATGGATTCTTATTTACATTCTGTGGTCACACTCGAAAGCTGGAAATAGGGAGAGGAGGTGAGAGGAGGGAACCTGGGCAGCCCTGTGTAAGTCCTCTGACACACCTGAATTACTGAGAACAGTTTTCTATCTTTTTTAAATTAAGTGTCCCAGACCACTTGTAAATGAAACAGTTGTGATAGTGTCAGAAGACCTGGGTTTAAGACCAGTCCTGTCACTGGCTGTACAGTCTTGGGAAAGTCATCCTAGCTGAGCTTTAATTTTCCCAGTACTGTAGTAAAATCGGGATAATGGTGAAAGCCTGCTTCACTGTTTTCCTAAAAGGATGAAATAATACTCATGGATGTACTTTATAGACTGAAGAAGTACATAAAAATTTGAGTTTTTAATCACTAATAGATGGCTGGATAAGATATTTGTAATATGTTTACAAAATTTAAATATATGAGTTAGAATCATAATTGGTGATATGGATCACCCTCCCCCCACCATGGCCGACAGACAAGTTCTTAATGTGTTTGCAGTGTAGTTCTTGACAATATGCACTGCTGTGTTTGTGTGTGTATATATATATAAATAATCTTAAGTGTACTGTGTGTTACATTATTGAAAAGTTTCAATTATGGCCTTTTATGTTGAAAAATGTTCTTATGTGTTAATATTCAAACTTAAATACATATATTTGTTCTTAGACAAGGGCGTGTATATAATATTTTAAATGTTTGGCAAGTGGTGAACAGTTTTTGTATTTTGGGGTTATCTGTTATTATATGTTTAGTGTGTTTATGAGTATGCTTTGTACTAGCCTTTCTACATATAGTATCTCAGTTAATTTTAGTCCTCACAGCAATGTTCTGAGGATTTGCTGTTGTTAACCTGCCCCCATTTTACAGATGAGGAAATGAAGGCTTCCCTGGGATTGCATACATAGCTGTGATACAATGTTAATTCAAGTCCGAGTTTGATTCCAGAGCCCCTCCTTTAAGTGTCTGTAATGCTGTGCGAAGCTCTGTAATTCCTGTAGAAGCTTAGCAAGTGCGTTCCTAAAGGAGTTTTCAATCTACCGAAATGGCCACAGCTTTGCCATATCCTTTTAAGAATGAATGTTTCATGTGATTTGGTTGGGTTAGGTTGAATGTTTTGGAAATAGTAAGCAGTGGAATGGAATGGAAATGAAGGCATTTGGGATGGTGTATTTCCTGTCCTAGGTGGCGCAGTGGTAAAGAATCCACCTGCCAATGCAGGAGACACAAAAGATGTGGATTTGATCCCTGGATCAGGAAAATCCCCTGGAGTAGGAAATGGTAACACACTCCCATATTCTGGCCTAGAAAATTCTGTAGACAGAAGAGGCTGGTGAGCTACAGTCCATGGCATTGCAAAGAGTCAGACACGACTGAGCACACTGCCTAAGTCCTGTCCATCACTGTCTGCCCATTGCAGAGCACAGTGCCCGCTATGGGGTAGGGTCTAGTGCCCATTGCAGAGCATAGTGCCCGCTACGGGGTAGGGTCCAGTGCCCATTGCAGAGCACGGTGCCAGCTATGGGGGAGGGTCTGGTGCCCATTGCAGAGCATGGTGCCCGCTGCGGGGTAGGGTCCGGTGCCCATTGCAGAGCATGGTGCCCGCTGCGGGGTAGGGTCCAGTGCCCATTGCAGAGCACAGTGCCTGCTATGGGGTAGGGTCCAGTGCCCACTGCAGAGCACAGTGCCCGCTACGGGGTAGGGTCCAGTGCCCATTGCAGAGCACGGTGCCAGCTATGGGGGAGGGTCTGGTGCCCATTGCAGAGCATGGTGCCCGCTGCGGGATAGGGTCCAGTGCCCATTGCAGAGCACAGTGCCTGCTACGGGGTAGGGTCCAGTGCCCATTGCAGAGCACAGTGCCCGCTATGGGGTAGGGTCCAGTGCCCATTGCAGAGCACGGTGCCAGCTATGGGGGAGGGTCTAGTGCCCATTGCAGAGCACAGTGCCCACTACAGGGAAGGGTCTAGTGCCTCTTGCAGAGCACAGTGCCCCTTGCAGAGCACAGTGCCCGCTGCAGGGTGGGGTCTAGTGCCCGTTTCTTAAAGGTTGCAGTCTGGGCGCTGTAGCATGGTAGGTTATCCATTTTCTTCATAGGTGCAGATGGCTTACACTAGCTATTTCAATCAGTCCTTAGGTAACTGTCAGCATTTTAGAGGGTAGGATGGTAAGTATCCTTTTTTTAATAGTTTATTTTAAAAATATCAAAAGGCAGAGAATTGGAGTTATAAAAGCAATACTTGCAATACAGATATGTGTAAAGTAGAAAACAGAAGTTAGCCCATTCTCATCTACTTTAAATTTTTCCTGTGTATTTAACTATGTATAATGTTGTTGTTTAGTCGCTAAGTTGCGTCTTACTTTTTACAACCCCATCGTGGACTGTAGCCTGTCAGGCTCCTCTGTCCATGGGATTTCCCAGGCACGAATACTGGAGCAGGTTGCCATTTCCTTCTTCAGGGGATCTTGACTCAGGAACTGAACCCATGTCTCCTGCACTGTGAGGCAGATTCTTTACCACTGAGTCGCCAAAGAAGCCCCATGTGTAATGTATATACATTTTAAAAATAAGTAAAATTATACCATCATACTCAAAGTTTATTTTTTTCAGGTGGCTATTTTAAAAACTTTGGCTTGTTTTTGAAAATAAGGTTCAGATGGGAAATGGTAGTGAGGTTGGAAGGAGAGAGGTAGGTAAGATTTGTATATTAAGACTGTAAACCTCTAATGCCCTAGACTGATTATTACCTACGGAGCAGAAAGCATTTTAAGCTCTTTTTGTTTGAGTTGAGTTGCATGCGTGCTCAATTGTGTTCGACTCTTTGTGAACCCAAGAACTGTAGCCCGCCAGGCTCCTCTGTCCATGGGATTTCCCAGGCAAGAATATTGGAGTGGGTTGGCATTTCCTACTCCAGGGTATTTTCCTGAACAGAGGGATTGAACCTCCGTCTCTTCGCATATCCTGCGTTGTCAGGCTGATTCTTGACCGCTGTGCCACCGTTAAAAATGGTTGTCGTTATTTTTACAAATTTAAAATGTCATCTTAAGTAAAATGACAACATTGTTTTCTGTCCCGCACAAGTAAATTAGGAAATACAACTTCAGAGCTAAATCTGTTAGTTTGTGGGAGGGGGTTCAGGATTGGGAACGCATGTACACCGTGGCGGATTCATGTTGATGTATGGCAAAACCAATACAGTATTGTAAAGTAAAATAAAGTAAAAAATAATAATAATAAATTCCGTTAGTTTATTCTGGTAGTTATTTATAAGGAGATCAGTTGTGGTTTCAGATAACTTTTTAAAAAATTGTAGTCTCTCTGATTGTTAGGTGGGGTTCATTCAGCATTTATACAGTAAAGTAGAGTTTTAAAACCAAGAAAATACTTGTGCTGTTTTAATAAATAGAAACTCAAACCAGTACTGTTTAATGGGCATACAGATATGGCATACAAATATCCTGCCTAGGAATTAGTGTTGGTTGACTCACCTTCATCCCTAACCCTGCTTACGCAATCACCTTTGAATGCTCTACTGGTAACCCAGCAATTTTTAAAGCAGTTTTAAAAAGAAAAAAAAAAGGAAAAGAAAAGTAAATAATTGGAAGTGACAATAGTTTAATGAGTACCAATAATTCATTTTTTCTGGTGTTATTTATATTTTAAAAAGCATACTGAAGACCTTATAATCTGCAGTAAATATCTTTTGATTCTAGCTTTGAGAGTTTTGACTTGTTGATAAGGTTATATTAATAATTCACCTTTAAGTTTTTCATTATTAAAGTTTAAAAAGTATCTTTCTAATTCTAGAATGTGCTCATATCTAAAGTGCTTTGTAGGTCTTTAGATCCGTATTTAGTGAAGTGCTAGAGCATGGCCTTGAAATTCTAAGAACTGGGTCTTATAGGGTGTAGCAGTTAACTCGTTTTAACAAGCCAAGTTAAGGTTATCTCTCATTGGTAGCTTCTTAGGTGCTTTTCAGTGCTCTAGAGAGTATTTTATTATTTCTCTTAATAATTTGGGAAGTGCACAAAGGACTCAGTATATGTCATGGATGGTAAAACTGAGGCAGAGACAAGAATTTGAGTAAGTTGATATTAATAGCAGAGCCTAATTTTCCTGGCTTTCTTATTTTAGTTTTGGTCTTCTTAACCTGTAGTACCCAAACTTACATATTATGGCCCCCATAAATGTGTATTTATATATAATTTCCTGAACCTAGTATTTTATGTATGTTATAAAACATACAGGAAATTAGAAATTTTTAAAAGGATGAGATTTAAAAATATAAGTTGCAGTAATTTCTTCCAATGGCCCTCTTCTTTCCCTAGAGTGGGTGCACCCACTTGGAGACTGGCGGCCTAGATTGGCCATTCTTGTGCAGAAGAGGCAGCCAGGGGGACACCTGAAGGACCATTAGTGCAAGGGGGTGGGGCTCTTTCACAGCTTTTTAATTTTAAAGCAACAGCCTTTCTTTCTGTGAAGGCTGAATGATTGAGAGTAAAGGCCTTGAGAGAGGTTTTGTTTCTTCAGAGTTGACCAAAGGGAGAAGGCTGGCCTACCCTGACAGCTCCTGCTCCCACTATGGAGATGGCAGTGCCTTTTTCTGTTGTTGTTAGGCAGTTTATAGAATGCAGGATAGCTTGGTAAGTGTCTTCTCTGTGCCTGATATGACGTAACATTGTGGAGTATGCAGCATGCATGTGAAGTACAAGTGGTTGTATTTGGCTTGTTGCTGCAGCAGTTTTGAGGCTGTCTTGAAAAGCAATTATCACTAGATAGGGTTGGATATGTGCAAATTATTGAAATCATCATTTCACGAAGACCAAACTTTGTACTTGAATTACTCTATTTAGTATTTGTTGTCTATTCCCCCTGCCTCCCCCACATAACTCAGAGCAGAATTCTTTTTCTGAAAGGAACAGATGCTGTTTAGCTTATCAGGACCTGATACTAAAAAGCCCACAAAAATCTTTTTGCTGCTTATTCTCTTTTTTAATGTATATGCAAAGCATATTGTAGTTATTGCTGTTAGAGGGTTTTAAGCTGATGGTTCCTCCCCACCCTTTTTGTCCTCAAGGGAGATAGATCAGGAATGACAAATTGACAACTTGGTATGAGGAAATAATGACCACTGAAATAAAACAAGAGTTCAAATAAAAAGCAAACCAGATACAAATGTAGAACAGATGCCACATTAATTCAAAAGAGAGCCCAGAAAATACGGCAACTTTACGATGTCAATGGAGGGAGCTGCAATAGTTCCTGTTCTTATTGTGTCAAGTTCTCAGTACCTCTAGGTCCAGTCCTGTTTTTCTATTTATTTTCTGTGTATGTTCATTGTTAATATTGCAGATATTAAATCCATGCTTAATATTTTTGTTTATATTGTTAACTACATTGTCATATTAATAGATATAAGGGTAAAAGCCCAGTAACTTGTAATCCAACAGTAATGAATCTTGTTTTAAATATGCATATCAAGATTTGTAGAATCTGAGGCAAAAATGGACTTGGCTAGACACCCTTCAAGGCATGTATATGATAATAAGGTAGTCTAAGAATTGAGGCTTTCAAAGAGGCCTACTGCTTTTTGAATGTAGAATTTGGACAAGTTAAAAAACTATGAGAATTTTGCATTTTTTCTCATTTAAATCTGTAGTTATCATTGGACATTTGCTATGATTTTTAAGTAGGTTAGATTCATTCATTCCTTTTGCTGTGTTTTTTATGGTGTTTGGAATGAAGATAGGGTGATGGAAGGGTACTATATGTACTTGGGTACTTCCAGAGTGACATTCATTTTATGGAGGCTCTCAGTGGGGCATCTCTGAATCACCTGTGTTTTGCAGTGCCTGGTTAGTGTGGGTCTGGGCCTGCAGGGAGGTGGGGGAGCTTTTAGCTTGATTTACAGTGCACTGCTTCCTGAGCACTGCAGCAGTCTGGTCACCAGGGGCAGATCTTCTGTGCCTGTGAGGAAGTCTGGTGAGCATGCTTAGAAAAGCACTGCTCGTTTTCTCTGAAGTAGTTGAAGCATGAAGCCTTACAATTGACTAATTTTGTGAAAAGGTTAAAAGTTTTGTTTTTGGGCAGTTCAAACAAAGGGAAGTTTTTTAGCATGGCAATAGAGCACAGTGGTTAAGAGTGTGGGCGCTGGAGCCAGTAGCATAGGCTCAAATCCTGGCTGTGCTCTGCGCAGTCTGGATTTGTATTAGCTCTGTGACAGATCACTTCATCTACTGTGCCTCTGCCTCAGTTTCTTCATCTGTAAAGTTTGAATAAATAAGAGAACTCTCTTTCTGAGGTTGTTAGAAGGAATAAATACGTGCCTGACACATAGTAAGCACTAAATAAATGGTAGGTGTTTTAAGCTATTAGTCAAGACGATGGTATTTCGTCTGCCTCCAATGCGGGAGACCTGGGTTCGATCCCTGGGTCGGGAAGATCCTCTGGAGAAGGAAATGGCAATCCACTCCAGTACTCTTGCCTGGAGAATCCCATGGATGGAGAAGCCTAGTAGGTTACAGTCCACAGGGTCTCAAAGATTCAGACACGACTGAGCAACTTCACCTCACCTCACCTCACCATGGTATTTCCAGTGGTCATGTATGGATGTGAGAGTTGGACTGTGAAGAAAGCTGAACGCTGAAGAATTGATGCTTTTGAACTGTGGTGTTAGAGAAGACTCTTGAGAGTCCCTTGGACTGCAAGGAGATCCAACCAGTCCACTCTGAAGGAGATCAGCCCTGGGATTTCTTTGGAGTGAATGTATGCTGTATGCTGGAAGTCTCTGATGCTGAAGATGAAATTGCAGTACTTTGGCCACCTCATGCAAAGAGTTGACTCATTGGAAAAGACTCTGATGCTGGGAGGGATTGGGGGCAGGAGGAGAAGGGGACGACCGAGGATGAGATGGCTGGATGGCATCACTGACTCGATGGATGTGAGTCTGGGTGAACTCTGGGAGTTGGTGATAGACAGGGAGGCCTAGCGTGCTGCGATTCATGGGGTCACAAAGAGTCGGACATGACTGAGTGACTGAAGTGAAGTGAAGTGAATCTTAATTCTAGACTTGTTCTCTTCTCAGGGTTTGAGAAAAATGTTGCGTAATGGGCAAAGAGCCTAAGCTTGGAAGTCTCGCCTATGGGTTGGAATCTCAGTGTGTGTGTGTGTGTGTGTGTTACTCTGGTGGTTCAGATGGTAAGAATACACCTACAATACAGGAGGCCTGGGTTTGATCCTAGGTTGGGCAGATCCCCTGAGGGAATGGCGGCTATACACGCCAGTATTCTTGCCTGCAAAATTCTATGGACGGGAATTCCTGGTGGGAGAGGAGCCTGGTGGGCTACAAGTCCATGGAGGTCACACAGAGTCAGCTATAACTGAGCAGCTAATCCCTGGACTCTCAGTACAACCACTTCAAGCTGAGTGTGTGACCTTGGACTGATTATTTAATCTGTTTTTAACAAATATGTCTCCTGGACATTCATTCATTCCTTTTGCTGTGTTTTTATGTGTTTAGGAAGAAGAGGAAGGGGTGATGGAAGGGTACTATATGCACTTGGGTACCAGTGCTTCATACCAAGCGTTCTGCTTTCACTTGGACTTTTCACTTTCTTTATTGACGACATAGGTACAATAATATTGACCTCTTTGGACTGACATGAAGATAAAGTGGGGATGTCTTAAGATACTTCATAAGCTTGATTATCATTGTTACTGTTATTGTTGTTTAGTTGCTAAGTCATGTCCGACTCTTTGTGACCCAGTGGACTATAGCCTGCCAGCTCCTCTGTCTGTGGGATTCTCCAGGCAAGAGTACTGGAGTGGGTTGCCATTTCCTTCTCCAGGGGCTCTTCCCAACCTAGGCATTGAATACAGGTCTCCTATATTGGCAAACGGATTCTTTACCACTGAGCCACCAGAGAAGCCCACTGTTATTGTTACAGTCCCACTAAAAGTTTATGGGAAAAGGGTAAATATGGAAGAACTTAGTTAGAAAAGAGAGTTTTTTCCTGAAATGTCATGAGAAAAGATATGGATGGGAAAAGTGACCTAATGAGTTCTTGTTTGTGGAAACTGCTAAGAGAAGTATAAAATTCATGGGAGTCTGTCAGTTATTACAGAGACTTTGAAAAGTATTTCAGGGCACTTTATATTTTAAAGTTCTTAGTGATAAAAGACTTTTTGCAGCAAGATATTGATATTTGCTGTAGGTCACTTAGCATCAAGGCAGTAGCAGATTAGGCATTGTATTACAACTCCCAAGTTCAGAATTTCTAATCAGCTGGTCCATCCATTGGGTCTGCAGCCCAGGACAACTTGAGAACAACACATGCTTGGTATCATAACTCATGGAAACAAATGTAGAACCTCAAAGGTATAAAAGTGGCATTGGAATGCTTTCTCGTAAAGATGGAAACAGTTTATTTGCCTTTTATTTTGAGCATTTTTCCTTTGTGAAATTTCCTCTCATTTGGTCACTGATTTTTTTTCTTTCTATATTTATTTTATTTTCTTTCTATGTTTAATCATCATACATTACCTATATACAAACTGGGCCTGAGAACAGGTTGATTGTGAGAAAAGCCATACTTTGTCTCTGCCTTACCGTGATCTCAGAATTAAGTTTGTGGAAAAGAATTTGAGTTTTAAATGTTTTTGAGTTTTTAAGTGTACTTTTGAGTTTTAAATTTATTCATTAGTATGTAGGTACATGTATCTATAGGTATGTATGTATCTGTTAAGTGAAACCAGTCATTGAGGGGAATGATCATTAAGTATGAAGTAGGATTAATTTTATTCATTTACTGCCAGTTTAGATCTGAAACCTTTTTCGTCTTTGGTCTGTGTAGTTTTTTCCCTGGGGTCAACAGGTGTGTTTGTAATAGCTTACCAAACATCTTAAATACAGTATATGTTGCCAATAGTGAGCATTTGAGTTAAAAAAATAGAATAATAGCTTCATTAACTTTTTTTTCTCATTTACCAACTGCACCACTGATAAAGGCCTAGTAGATGGATAGAAGTCTTTATTCAATTTTATTTTGTCTGTGTTCCTAAAACATTGTTTCTGCTTTCTGAGCAGAAACTCCAACAAGGTTGTTTTGATAAAATGTTGTACTTTAACTCCACAAATATTTTTTAAAATTAAGCAATTTTATAGCAGGTTGTGTAGTGTTTTTTTTTTTTTTTTTCCTCCAATTAAAAAGTTGTCTTACTTTGCAATAGCCAGAGTTTCGGGAAGTCAAGTTTTGTACTTTGAGAATTAGCATAGCAGGTGTCTTGTGTGTTCTGTATTCTCTTTATTTCAGTCTGTATTCAGAGTCTGTAAAAGTTGCTTCTCTTGGGTGAATGGAACTGTAAAAAGTTTAGAAGTGCATTTTATTTTAACAAACGGGAGTTAGAAGTGGACCCTAAATGGCCTCTTTGGGGTTGATTTAAAGAATTACACAATTTTGAAAATCATGTTCCTGTCTCATTTGTGAAAGGTGGGCTCCTTTTGACTGCTGTTTCACTTGTGCAGGAGCCCGTCTGGTTCGTGGTAAGTCAGCTACTTTGCAGAGAGATGCTGCCATCAACCCCTCCATTTCTTTTGCTCTCCTCTCTTCTTTATTATCTTTGAACTTTCATCCGTGCTTATGCCATTCCCTGTCTGCTGTTCATCACTCCTTCCAAAGCAGCCATCATCTTATTCTATTTCTCTTAAAAACAGAACATTATTTCAATGATTAGTTTTTAAACAGAGACTTGTTATCATAGACCTCAAAGCTTGACAGCTTGTGAACCTCTGCATTTTGGCCCCTCAGCCAGGAGTTGGATAATAGCTTAAAATCACTTCCAAAGTAACCGGAGATTTATGAAATATTTCATATCTGGACTAAGGGAGAGAATAGAAAAAGACCTTTTACCTCAAAGATTGCTTTATTATTTTCTGATAGGAGGTGATCTGGGATCATCGTAGAGAGGAAGCGGTAGCCAGCCTTGTTACTTAACCAAGATAAAAGAAATAGGAAGCATTAATTTGTTAGATTGCCCTCTGTAGTCCTGTGGACCTAACTGGAGAAGAAAATGGAGAAGCTGGTATTGCTTATTCTGGAAGTATTTTGATTTATTAGTAGAGAGAGGGCTAATAGAATTTCTTTAGTTTGTAAAATACAAAATATGGCTAAAGATACCTTGTTATTAGGCATTGATTGTTTCCATTTCATTGTTGGTAATTACACAATAGCAGACCTTTTCCTTTTCAGATTTCTCCTGTGATTTTTGAACTCTTAACTGAATTGTTTTGGTAAGAAAAGTAAAACTTGGAAATTTCAGTTGTGGTTACATGGGATGGGTATGTTCAATTTTAAATTCAGTAGCTTCTAAGGTCTGTACCAAGCATTTCATCTGTTTTTTCAGTTACACATAGAGAAAAACATTTGAGACAAGAGCCTTAACTTTATAAGATTTCTAAAAACTTCTTTTTATGGAAATTTAAAAACATATACAGAGGTAGAGTGAATATTAGCAAACTCTACATACCTGTTAACCCAACTTTAACAATTATCAACATTTGCCAAACTTTACATATAAGAAAAATAATTTTACGTTTTTAGAACATGTATTACAATAGATATGGTGGTATACTCAAATGAAAAGTATGTGTCCTGGAATGTTAACTCTTTACATACATTGTAAATTTAATACTGGTAATCATCTTTTAGGATAATGTTGTTTTCATTTGTTTTTTAACTTACTGAAGATGTCTGAACCACCATCAACTTAATAGAGAACCATATCTACTGGAAAGATTTTAGTTTTCTTCTCTGTCTTTTGAAACTTAAGATGATTAGTTTTGAGTTTATTGTTCTTAAGAGTTGCACTTAATTTTATGAGCACTTCCTGTCTGCGGCTTTTGTGTGGACCACCACAAATGGCCATTTCTAGTGTATGTTGGGCAATGTTTGTCAGCTTATAGTGGAAAATCGCCAAGTCTTGTTCTGCACTTTCTCTTGCATATTCTATTTGTACTTCACCCAAATGTATGTGTTGATTGACAAGGAATATACACTGTAACTGTGAAATAGTTTATTGAGGAGGGAATTTTGACTCCCTGCTATCCCTGGACTCGGTAAGAGTTTTTAAGAACTTAGAACTTAAGTTACGGTTCATTTCTCTTTGGAGGAGTAGCAAGTTGTGCGTGTGTCTGCAGTTGTGGGTGCTGTTCCTTAGCAGTGACTACAAGATGATGGTAGGCTTATTTCTAAATTTCCTTGCTTTTATTAGTTTAAATGAGACCCGTAGGGGTAATTATTCCACCCCAGTGCATGAGGAAGCAGTCATTGGTGGTTGTGCGTCTAAACCCATGTACAGTACATTGGAAAGATAACTTTCAATGTTATGATGCTGTTTGGCATATTTAGTTTAGTGCAAGGAGTGCATTTATTTAACAGGACTCTTAATAAGCTCCCACTACACCAAAGATGTCTTTTAAAAAATTACACTTAAGAAGACTTTGTAGTATTCCCCAGTAGAGTTCATCTAGAGCCACAAAACCTTACTAAAATAAAACTTATTCCTTTAACCGGTATTCATTTAAGTGGGTTTCTCTGTACTTGGTTTCCATGGAAATAGCGAATAGCTAACGTTATTTATAAGGTGGAAGTAAAATAGGGTGCCTAATGGGACCCCATGCTGCTGTGATAAAGAGACGTAGGGAAAAAAAAATCCATGCTCATGGGATTTTTTTTTTTTTTTAACAGGGTTAATGGAAGCCCTGATTTCAGTCTTCTGTAACAGAAAATATTTTTGGTTTTAAAGACTAGCTTTAATATCAGGCAAACTTCTTTTTGGTATGGATTGCTTTCACTTTCAAATCTTAGGACCACTTATCAGTGTGATTGGAGACTTTATGCTTTAGAGTCATGTTTCTTTGTGGTTTTTGTTTCCAGAGTTTAAATCCTCAGCATGTTGTAGCTGTTTCAATTTCTCATTGACATTTCAAAGTACAGATAAAAAGCTAAATGTTCATTAATGATAGCAGTAATGATAAAGAATCAATATGTTGCATGGACTACATAGTTTTTTTTTAAACTGAATGTTATGGAACCATTTAGTTTTCAGGCCTTAAGTCAGGGTTCTTTTTCATTTGTGTTGCGATGCTAAGATCAAAAGAAGATCTTAATTTTCTTTGGAGGATAGAAATGGGGACAATCTTAATTTCTCTTTCTTTAAAAAATGGATTGTTGCCAAAGCCCTTCTAATTGAAATAAATGTTAATTCTTTTAGTAACTGTGGATTAGGAATAAACCTTGGCTTTTTCCTTACTGCTCCGGTAAGGCCTACTCTTAGTTTTTGGAGGCCTTCAGCAGAGCCTTGCGGGTTTTTTTGTAAAGCCCTTTCATGTGAAAGAATATCATTCCCTTTGTGTGTGTGTGTGTTTGTGACTAGGGTGTGTGTGTGAGTGCATGTGTGTGTCTCCCTCATTTTTCTGTGGCTGAAGCACACCTGCTCATTGTTCAGCCTGGTGAGCACAGCAGTGAGTGAGAAGGAGAGGCAGTATGAGGCGCAGTAAGGTGCTGTGGTTTTTATTTTAGTTTTGGTTGTCTTTGGCAGCTTGTGATTGTTGTCTGTTTGTCTGGAAGTGCTTTGTGATTATTCCAGGCTGTCGGTGCAGCAGGAGTTTTTTTCTTCTTCGCTTTTTTTTTAAAGGCAAGGATTGCAGTGCACTCAGGGCTCCATCGAGGGAGGAGTTTTTGTTTTGTTTGTGTTTCTTTGGACAAGCTTCTCCTACAGTTGGGCTTCCTGTGCTCTAATGTAAAAAATTCTAGTTGTTTTAATCCTGTTGAATTTTTGTGTGAGATATTTTATCTCCAGCAATTCACTAGTTTTGTTTTTTTCCCCCACCTGTGCATATTGGTGCTATTTTATAAAATTTCCCTTATGCAGTAATTGCTCTTTTAGTTTAGCTTTTTCTTGTATATTTTTAAAATCAAGTGTTTACCAGTGACCTTCCTTAGTGACTTTTATTTGAATGATCTTTATTCTTTAGAGACATAGGAATTTGGGTCTATTATCCCATCTCTGAGAGAACAAGTCCCAGTAGTTGCAGTTAGTGCCACGAAAGGGTTTTCACAGATTTGGTGCTGGGTGTTGATCCTCCTCCTTGCTGGGTCACCCAGAACCCCCATTAGTGTTAGGAGGCACTGGCTTAAATCCCTATATACCAAGATGAATACAGGCTCTTCTGTAATGCTTTATAGATATCTCAGTTGTTTTTCGTTGGTGATGGCTAGAGTTTTGGTCCTGAAGTTAACTGATTATTAAAATAAGAGTTTGAGTTGTCTTGGGATATGGGGTGATCTACTAAGTCTGATCTGTAATTAAGAAGGTTATGTTATGATGATTAGACTCAGAAAACTTTTGTGCACTGTGGAAGCTTGTGAATAAGGAATTTTGTACTTTATAGCATGATGAAGCAAGAATTCTTTCCATTAATTTTTTTGTAATATATTACTACAGAATAAATGATTTTTACAAGTTTTTGTATGTATTCTAAGAATTTAAGTAACTTTTTTTTCATTTGTAAGCCTTACTCTGTAGCATTTTGACTATTGTCAGCTAATGTTGCTAACATTTTTCAATCATATAGAAGCTAATAATGTGCACTGTCTTAGAGCACGGGCATTGTAATTACTGGTCAAGTATTAGATAATCACGGTTTACTATGCCTATCTGAAGTGAGGATTTTTAGTACATTATTTATGCACAGTGTAATGGAAGGATTCCTAGATGGAGAGCAGTAAGTCTGGGTTTTAGACTGGGCTTTGCCTCTTAACGATCTTTATAGCTTGTGGCTAGACATCTAGATTTTTTGGACCACTGTTCCCCTTGAAATGAAAGTATGGATCTGGTGCTCTAGGGTGTCCATTCTAGCTTTAGGCTATTTGAAGGCCTACTTTCCTAGGTCCGGAAGATAATAGAGATGTATAAGGCAATGGTTTCTAATCTTGGCTATGCATCAGAGTCTTCTGGAGGAACTTAAAAAATTACAGATATCTGAGCTCTAAATCAGACATAATGAATTCAGAATCTTTAAGGGTAGGGCATGTCAATCTATACATTTTTGAAGTTTTAAAGTTAGCTTGATATAAGTTTGAGAACTGCTTGTGCAGGACATTATTTCTGTTCTACACATGTGGGGTGTGTTTGTGTGTATACAGTTAGGGAAATGAGACATGTAAGTTACAGTATGAGATAGTACATAGTTAAATTCTAAGATGAATGAGGGTGTGTGTGTGTGTGTGTGTGTGTGTGTGTGTGTATAGTTAGGGAAATGAGCCAGGTAAGTTACAGTGTGAAATAGTACATGGTTAAATTCTAAGAAGAATGAGAAACACTTCGCGAATTAAACACTTCGCAAATTAAAAGAATGGAGAACTGGGAGTTGGAAAGGCTATTAATCAGTGAGTCTTCATCTGAGTCCTAATGGTTGAGTAGGACTTTGATAGGCAGAGAGAAGATTAAAAAGGGTATTCTTGGTGTAAGAAAGAACGTCCCTAAAGTGAACATTTGGGGAGGGGGACAGTTCTGATGAATGTTTTAATCTTTGTTTTAGTATTCTACTCTTGCAGCTGCTGTAGGTTTCCTGACATTTGAGGAAGTGAACTGTTGAAGGTATTTGATGGGTGAGAGTGTTTCAGAAGAGCCCTGAGAAGAGAACTTGTTAGGAGTTTTTGAAAGACAGAAGAGGCCAGGGTGGCTGGAATAAATTCAGGAATGGAGAGAGGGAAGAAGGTGAGGTCTAAGAGTAACCGCGGCCCACGTCACTAAGGCCTTGTGGCCATTGTAGAGGAATTCAGCTTTTTTCTCTAAGCATGATGAGAAGCCATTGGAGGATTTTGAGCAGAGGCATGACTGCTCCTGCTAAGTCGTTTCAGTTGTGTCCGACTCTATGTGACCCTATAGACGGCAGCCCACCAGGCTCCCCTGTCCCCCGGATTCTCCAGGCAAGAACCCTGGAGTGGGTTGCCATTTCCTTCTCCAATCCGTGAAAGTGAAGTCGCTCAGTCGTGTCTGACTCTTAGCGTGACTAGATCTGTCTTTTAAAAAGGCTGCTGAGAGACTAGACTTTGGAGGACAAAGATGGAAGTGGGAGGCTGGCCAATTAGGAGGCTATTGCAATAATGTAGGTGAAAGATGATGGTGACTTGGACTGAGAAGGTGGTAGTAGAGTTGAGACAAGTGGTCACAGTCCCATGTATTTTGAAGGCAGAGGCAAGAAGGTCAGTTATTGGACTGGATGTAGGATATGGGAAAGAGGAGTCAGTGATGACTTTAAGATTTTGTCCTGAAAGGATGGAGTTTCCATTTACTGAAATGAGGATGACCCTGGGGAGGAAGTTGGGGGATAGGTAGTCAAGAGTGTAGTTTTAGATTTGTTGAGCTTGAGAAGCCAATTGGACAGGTGTCAAATGGGCAGTTTGATATGTAGGTTTGGAAATCAAGGGACAGGTCTTGGCAGAGATACAAACAAATTTTGGAGTCACCAGTGTACAGATCCTTTTATAGCTATGAGTTTACCTAATGGGAAGAGTTCCAAGAACTGAGCCTTAGGGGAGTTCAACATTTCAGGTCTTGAGAGATGAGAAAGAACTAGCAGAAGAAACCCAGAAGAGTGCCTAAAGAGAATGGAAAGAAAATCAAGTGTGGTTGGTGTCGTTGGTGTCCTGGCAGTCAAGAGAAGAAAGGATTTCATGAAGGAAGGGATGCTCAGCAGGGTCAGATAATACTGTGTGAACAGGGAAATGCGGGCTGAGACTTAAGTGTTGTATTTAGCAAGAGAGGTCACTGTTCTTAACAAGACTGAAGGAGGCAAAAGCCCTAATGGAGTGGTTTCAGCAGAGAATGAAAGGAGAGGAACTGGGGACAGTGACTTTGGTTAACTCTCTCAGGAGTTTTGCTACAAGTTGCAGTGTAGATAATAATTACAGAAGACAATAACTACAGAAGAATATGGAGTTTTGGAAGGCTTTTTTTTTTTTTTTTTTTTTAGATAAAAGAAGCAAGATGATCCAGTAGTGAAAGAAAATCTGATGCTTCAGGAAAGAGAGGGGAAAGGGAGGCCCTTGAGAGGGTGAGATTAAGAGGGCTCGGGGCAAGAGGGATGATTATGATATTGGGCCGCACCTAAAGGACTAAATCTCCTTTAGCAGGATTCTGCTTTTTCATCTGAGCATTTATTTGCATTTAAATTTATTTCAAACTTATTATACTCTCTGTTAGAAGTTAGGAAAGACGGATACAAAGCAGTAAAACTTACTGCATATGAAATTAGTATATCAGCTTGGTGTAGTAGAAGAGATTGAATCTTCTGTGTAAGGTGACATTTTAAAGTGTCTTTGAATGACAATTATCTGTGCTATTCTAGTCCCTTATCAAAATTTATGATTGAGCACAGACTATAAACTTAATCATTCAAAATTTGTAATGGTGTGGATTTTAGCCTAATTTAAGACATAATCTAGTGTTGAACTTTTCCTCTGCAAAATTTGTTTTTGGTTTATTTATATTCTTCATACACGAAGGTTTTATATGTTTTACAAAAGATACTTACAAAGTAGTTATTAATTGCCTTAGATTTACTGATATTTAAAAATTTTATAACCATATCAGAAATCTGAATGATTCATTTCTTTATTGTCTGTAATTAAAGCAGCTACAATACCTGTGAAGTTCCAGAGAGGAGGTGGAACAATCTTTAGTTTGCAAAAAATCAAGTGAAGTTATGAAAACAAGATAGTATTCGTCTCTAAAAGTAAAAATAATTACTCCGATTCATGTGTGTTGAATGTATTTTTCAGGAACAAATCTATTTTAAAAATTCAAGCAAGTAAGGCTAAAATTTTGAACTACTTTAGCTGCAAGCGTCAAATGTATTTGAGAAGTTATGTGGACTTTCCAATCAACCTAACCTGATGAAGTCAAACTTGCATTTCAGACTTACATATATTTTGCATATGTGTAGTGTAAAAAGTACAAGTTACATATAAATATTTTTGCTGCTGACTAATTTTTATTAAATTACAGAAATACTTGCTTTTCTTTTTTAAATCAATATCCCAATAGTAGTCAGTCAATAATCAGTCTTCAGAAGGAACACTTTGGGTAGTTCTAATGCAGTGTTTAAGAATCACTAGTCTAAAAATAATTTACTCTTTTTGGGTATCTGAACCTCTGCGAATCTTATTTAAGTTGTGGATCTTCTTCCCAGAATACTCTAACATTCACAATTTAGCATATAGTATTGTGGAGTTGGCAAACCCCCTCTGAAGCCTATTCATGGGGATCCGTTAGGCATAAAGGAGCTCAAGTGTTCAAACCAGCCCTAGAGAGAGCTTGCTTACGTGATTTTTCTTTAAAATTTTATATGAAGATTTTATCCTAGTTTCTTAAGAGAGTAACTGCTGAAACTGGATAAGAGAAAGTGTGATCTAGTAGAAAGGCCAGTTTAGTCAAAGGAATCTCAGGGTCTGTATACTTTTCTCTCGCTTGATGCCAACTATCTGTGTGACCTTCAGGGAAGTCACTTAACCTCTCAGACTTTGATTTCCATTGTGATTTCTGCAGTCCCTGCAAGCAATGTTACAAGTAGTTTTGTGATATCATGGTAAACTTCCTTGTCAATTAGGGATTAACTCTGCTATTTATTTTTGGAGAAAATGCCCCAGAGATAAGGTGCATCCATTGCCTTTCTTACTGAATATGATTTTCAGAAGAGTTTACTTGACTGTACCTTCTCAAATGCCATTTGTGTAAAAGTTGAAATCCCAATCCCATCCTGACCACTTTGAGGCTCAACATCTTTTATACATTCTGAGTATAAGTTATTGTTATGTATTGCAGTTATAATTCTCCAGCTTTGTGGATTGCTTTTTCATTCTCTTAAATGGTGGTTTGGTTTTTTTGATGAACAGAAGTTCCTAAGTTTTATTTGATCCAATATATCTATGTTTTCATTATATTTTAAAATGGCAATCAACTGTTTTTATCCAAAGTCACTCATTTAACAAATAATGCTGTGGGAGATTGATACATAAGAGATTATCCTCAGCATGAAAGAGCCAACAAGAAATGCCTAGTAGGGAAAATAAGCCAGCAACTGAGAGTTAAGGCTCCACTCAGTCAACTAATTCATTTAACAAATATCTACTTACCATTTACTTTGTTTTTGGTCACTCTACTTGGCTTGTGGAATCTTAGTTCTCCGACCAGGGATTGAACCTGGGCCCAGCAGTGAAAGTGCCCAGTCATGACCACTGGACTTCTAGGGAGTTCTCTCTAAGGAGCTTTTACTGTTTGCCTGGTAGTCTTTGGAGTGGTACAGAATCTTTACTAAGAATCCACTTTTTAAAATTGACATAGAACATCATATTAGTTCTAGGTGTACAACATAATGGTTTGAAATGGGTGTGTATTGCGAACATCACACATAGTTAGATATTTTTTTTCCTAGTGAGAATCCACTTTTTTGGTAGGGGGAGGCCATACCTTTTGGCACGTGGGATCTTCGTTCTCCAACCAGGGACTGAACCCATGATCCTTGCAGTGGAAGCACGGAGTCCTAACTGCTGGACCACCGGGGAATTCCCAAGAATCTACTTTTTAATAACCACATCATTCTACAGATCATTTTATAGATTTTTCTTTTGGTTGGTAATCATGCTAATCTTGGTGATTAAAATTACCATTTATATGGACTTCAGAACTCTAGAAAAGTGCTGCTGCTAAAAGAAAGGCAGGATAAAACAGCAAATTGAATTTCTTTTGGAAATGAATGTTAACTGCATGAATACTTATTTTACTCTATGTTGGGTATGACTGTGCATGATTACATACAAATTTGTGATTTGGATGAAGATTTTTAAAATATCCCTTAAGGAAATGAGAATTTACATCACACCGTTGGAGTGACATCAGTGGACAAATGTACTATGTTTAAGGCATAGGATGATAGAGATTTAGAGCATGGTATGTTGAGTTTAAATAAGTTAATACTAAAATACTAAGGAAAAAGTTTTAATTTTTGTTCACTAATTTTTTTAACTAGGAAAGTTTGAGGCAAGGACAAGTTAAAAATAAACATATAGCTTGACATGAGTTTTCTGACCTTGAAATCAACTTAATGGAGTATAGATAATCTTAAAAACCACAATTGATAAAAGCATCACTGAGCATAGATTACGATCCCAAAACCTTGATTTTTCTTTCTTCCCTTGGCTCTGTCACTGATATGGCATAGGGAAGGTCACTTTAGTGTTACATGGTTCACAGTTTCAACTGGTAGGACTTTAAGAATGAAAAGTTTAATTGAAATTATGACTATACATATAAGATGCTTGAATTTTATAGCCTTATAAGACAGGTCCCTTTCAAGATTAATTGGAAAAAAAAAAAAGCCTTTTAAGTAGATCAGCCTAAGGGCCAATGATGTTAGCCCTCTTTGTAAAATAAAGCAGCAAACAGTAAAGGTCATTTGTTGGGGATCTGGGTGTATTTCTGCATTTCTGTGTCTCTTAGGAAAGGGAAACTGTCAACTACTTTTTCTTGTCTTGAAAAGGCTATGGAAAAGTGGAAAAAAAAAAAAAAAAAAACCCAACAACTGGAAAATTAGATATTCAATTGCCCTTGAGTTCTTCTCTTGTAAAAATGAAACTACCTATCTCTTTCCTTATTTTTTCTTGGGGTTTTAAAGCTTTGGAGATTCTTGTGTGTTTTGGTTTTTTCCTCATGGAAATGAGATAGAAATCTTTACGTTATCAGCTTTTGATGACTTGTCATAAGTCTGTGTTTGTAGTCTAATTCCATTTTCCCCTTCTTCTCTTATAGGGAACAGGAGAACTGAAGGAGAGCCAGTTTCCCCAAAATTGGTAAGTACTTTTTTCAGGCAGGCACATTGCCTGATGCTCGTTGGATGATAACTCAAATATTCAGTGATTTTTTTCTTTTTTTTGCAAAAAAGCTCTCTCCCAGAAATGAGAAAGGCTTCGCTGTTTGTACTGAGTGAATGTGAGTTTTTGTCTAATTTCACATAACCATACCTCAAATTCATTTGTGTTTCTAATAATACTGCTAGGCTTGGATGTTCCTACATTCGATAACCTCTTAAAATGTAAAGGTCCCCTTTGCGGAAAATGTCCTTAATGCAGTGGTTAGGGCTGAAAATTCAGAAACCAGGAAATTCAAAAGTTAAGGTTCCCATTGTGTCTTGTATTACTTAATACACTGTTTAATTTGATGGCTTTAGTATATGTGCAAAAAGGCTAAGTTAATGTAGTTATGGGAACCTTGACTTTGAAATTTGGGGACTCTTAGCATTTCTGTTACTAAATTTAATGTTGGATTGGCCTCATGTCTGATCCTACATTTTCAGTGTATGTTTTGTATAATTCTTGAAGAGGAAAAAGTTTTTAAAATGAGAGAAATGTAGCAGTGTGGGTTGTATAGGCAAACATGTTTTTCCATAGTATCAGTTTTAATGTCTACTTTAACAGCTTATAAATCATCACACTTAATAATTTGTTTGAGTGTATAATTCAGATTACACAGGGCATTCCAGTGTCTAAAGACCAGACAAACATTAACCTTATATCGACAGCATGTATTATGATAAAAAATTAAATTCAAACAAGATAACTGGAATAGGGTAGTCCCCTATTGCAAGGTACTTTTTTAAAAATTCTTTCTCTCAAATGGTAATTCATTTAGTGGGTGGAGTAGATATTTAGTTGAGGCTTCTTTCATAACTTAATGGTCATTGAGGCATCTCTTAGCTTTTAGGTATTGAGCTTTGAACATGAAAGGGAAGCATTTGAACCAGTTAATCTTTTTATCTACTTGCCTTTCTCATGGAACCATTAAAAATAAATAGTCAAGACCCCGTAGCCCTTTAGTTTGAGATGCAGTGGAATCATACATTTCTTAAAGAAGAAGGAATGTTAAACAGGTGTGGCAGTTTCTTCTCTTATATCCCTGACATATTGTTACTCAGATATATCCCTGATGTATTAAATTCTACGTTTTAAAGAATGTAGCTCATATTTCTGTAATGTGTTCTGAGGAACTGTGATTTCCACAGAAATTAATAAATATTATTGAGGTGGAGTGGTGGGGAAAATGTTCTGTGGTCAAATAATTTGGAAAATGCTGCTTTAAACAAAGTTAAACAGGTTTCTTTACTGCAGGACTTCTCAGAACCTTTAATATGCTAATGTGCATTGTGAATCTCCAAGAGGGGGATATGATATGCAGCATTCTTGAATACTTCTATTGACAGGGAGCCCACTGTCTCATGATAACCCATTCCTTTTTGTACAGCTCTAATCCTTAGCTCTTCCTTAAACTGATCTGAAATCTCTCTCCCATGACTTTCACTTCTGTTAAGTACTTATTAGTTATACCAAGACCACCGTCCCTCTCTTATGTTCTCCTTTGTGTAGTAAAATATTTATCATTAAAAAGCATTCTGGTAAATACGGCAACCATTTCTAAAGTCTTGACCTCATTGTCGCTATGCTCTTATACGACTCTTCTCTTCAACCTCCTTCATTTTGAATTTCTGTGCATGTTTGAATTTGCTTCAGCGTTCTTGTTTTTGGGTATAGTTGGGAAGAGTTTAGTAGACATGCTTAGTTTCTGTAAAGAAAAGTATCAGATAGAAGAGTGTATGTGTGTCTGCCAGGCCTGGAGCCAGGAAGCTGAGGTAGAAACTGTGTCTTAGAATGAACACTGGTGGTAGGGAGTGGGGCAAGACACTCACTGCAGCAGACCTGTGCAGAAGAGGGGCTGTGGGGAAACCCTGACTCGAGCAAAAATACCACTCCCTTGTGCTGGAACGGTATGACTTGTGCAGGTATTCCTTGGTTTTTTTTTTTTTTTTTTTTTTCCTTTTCTTTTTAACAAGGATCTGGCCCCCTTCCACCCAAGAAACCAAAGGAAAGGTACATATTTTATACTCAAAGGCATTCATACTTTCAGATATCATTAATCGAATTGTGTGTGTGTAAATTCAGTGGTTAAGAAGCATCAGTCTTACTAGCTCAGGTTTGTCAACACCTGTAATACTAGTACTTGAGCATAGTAACCTTGCCAGATTTCAAATGTAGCCTCCAACATCAAGTTCTTTGTGAAGTAGCATTTCCTGTTGACCGGTAGAGGGTTACCAAAGAAATACCAGATGAAAATAAGAAAATAAACATTATATAAAATTTTTAATGTCATCTTATTGATTCATGTTAGTAAATGTTAGTTTTCATAAGTTATTAAATTTTTCACATTTGTGATCATTTTTAACACTGTTAAAAGTTAAAGATATGTTTTATCTATTAGCATATTATATACATAGTGATCAGTAAGTAGTATTCAGTACAAATTGAAACCTGATATTTTAATAATGCTTCCTGGTGCCTCAGGTGGTAAAGAATCTGCCTGCAATGTGGGAGATCCAAGTTCTATCCCTGAGTTGCAAAGATCCCCTGGAGAAGGGAATGGCTACCCACTCCAGTATTCTTGCCTGGGGAATTCCGTGGACAGAGGAGCTATTTCCGTATTGTAGTAATTTAATTTTAGTATTTTAGTAATAAGCATGAGACAAGTAAGGATACATAGATCTACAAGACTCTCCTTTTTCATATTTTAAAAAATTAATTAAGTGTACTTGAAACTATTTTGAGAGTATAGATCAAAAATGGAGTCTTACACCAAGTAGATACATGGTACAGAGAACCCTGAGCTGTTCATTTTTAAGGAATTCAGTCTGGGGGCACAATGTATTACAGACTTACTGTAGTTAAGTAAACTTGGTTGATGCAGTGAGTTTTGAATGGGGAAAAGATTTACATCAATTCAAGAACAGAGCAGTAATTTTGGTAATAAATTCAGAGTTGTAGCATTAATGCATTATTAGAATCATTATGAAAGATCTAGCAGTCATACATCTCCAAGCAGAACTGTAACCAGGAAAATGGTTAGAATCCCTTTCTTAGAGAAGTTGGAAATTAAAAAGCTTACATACTCTTTTCAGAAATATACTGTGTTGAGAAGTTTATACAAAAGTTTGTATGTATGAGTTAAGTATGTTAAGAAAAGCATAGAACTTTACAGTTTACAAATGGCTTTTCATATAACTTCACCTAATTTAAACCTCATAATATTTTTTGTGAAACAGATGATTCTGTTCTCCTTTTTCTGATTTATAAGCAAACAAACCTAAAGCTGAGAATGGTTACACAGTGAGTAAATGGAATCAGGTGGTTTTTTTTTTTTTTTTTTGAGACAGTGAATGTTCTTTTCAGACACTACATCTGCCTTTGTTTGTTCGTTTGTTTTAAGTGAGATTTGGTTATTTTGTTTGTTTGCTTATTCGTTTGGTTTGTGGAGTTTTTATTTGTGTTTTTGTAATTTGAATGTGGGAGGCCATTAGGTGTCCCAGTGGTTTGACACATAAGTCTTGAATATAGTGAACGTTGATATTTGTGCTAAGCACTTGCCTTCTTTGGTGGTATTACTTAGAACTGATGAGTGGCAAAAGGCTTTGTACCTCAGTAAATTATTTTGTTTTAAGTCTCTTCATATTTACCTTGCAGAAGTGGATTTGTTATTTATAATTTATTAGAATTTGTCAAAATATGATAAATCATCTTTTTATAAGTTTTTCCTTCTTTATAATACTTTATGTTACCTTCTATATTACTTTATAATACTAGAAACTGCACCCAAATGGTCACCACATGATGGCTGCATGCATTGTCTAAGTCCCCAAAGTATTTTTTAAAAGGATTCAACATGTGCTTGCATTGTTTTTTGTAGGCTATGAATATATATGTATATAACTTGTTCTTTAGGCAGAAATCAGTCTCTTAAAAATGCAGAAAGAGGCTTCTGTGAAAAAGAAATATATTAAATGAATCTTCTAATCCTTCATATATTTTTCTATAATAAGTCACTACCTTTTTTAACTCTTCAGTTTTATCTTGAAATAAAATGAGTAATTGGCCTTTAGAGTCCTTGCCAAATAAAATTTCTTGTCTTTGTGTGTCTCTAATAAGCAGATAAGAATCTGATGAAGGAAGTAAAAGCTGTCAGCTCCTCATTAACTTGAGTTGCAGGCTTCTTATCCTGTGAGGCATTCTTTGACATTTAGAACCTCCAGGTTAAACCCTGGCTTTACTTACTCTGTTCCTGAACGTTGTGTTTCATCAGTATAAATTTTTCTGATGTTTTATCTAGCAATTCTAAGTTAATTTTTTGTTATATAAAAATAAGTACATATTTTCTATGGAAAATTTTGAGAACATTGATACTCTGAAAAGAAGAAAGTCAGTAACCCTCAGTGCTACCACTCAGATATAACTAATAGCAAATTATAAAAGTGCCACTTAAATGCAAACTCTAGACAGCTCAGAGTATTATTATTTTTACACGTCTTTATCAGTTTGACAAAAATGTGTCTTCTTAAGTTTACATTTACATGACTCTCTTGAAAGTAGATTTTTTTGTGTTGATCATTCTTCTTTCTTCTGTGAATTGCTTTTTCATAGCATTTGAAAAATTAATTTGTAATTAATCTGTAAACACTCTGTAACTGTACGAATTATGTTAACCCTTTGTTTGTATATATTGTAAATTCTTCATGTTTTTATGTTCCTGTTTATTTCTAGAGCTTATGAATTGAATTGAGCTATGATGTTATATGTAACTACTAGTAAAATAAAGTGGCTTTTCTGTCATTGCACATATCCTTCAAGGTTGTTTTAATAATGAAAATGGTAGGGAATCATTTTTGGACATGCTTTCTGATAAGCTTAAAACTACTGTTTTCAGGAAGACCTCTAATGCATAAGTCAGGAATTTGAGTAGGGAGATTATTTTAACATTCAAAATTATAGTGAGTGCATAGTTTTAACATTTGCTTTAGTATGTAAACCTAAATGGCAACAAAAACCTTGGTCTAAAACCAATAACTTAATGATTCTGATATTTATGTAGTTCCAACAATTTTTAAAGATTTAATATCTGGAAAACCTGGATTTGTTCATCACTATTATCTTTTTCAAATTACCTCCCTAAGCATACTATCTTTATGAAAATTTTTGGTGGGCAATATCATTGTACAATAATATTGTTTCCTAGCCTCCACAAATGTAAGTTTGAAGGAATTTTACACTTTGGAAATGTATTGTTTTCTTAAAAAAGCTTAGAGTATTTTGATATTACATAACATAGTATGTAAGCCCTAGGGGAGAGATTGCCAGTGATGTTTTAAGCCTAGTAAGATTAAACAAATGTAATGAAGACTAATACACACATACAGCCTGAAGTTAATGACTTCATTATAACTTTGTTAAATCAGGTTTTAAAGAAGTTTTAAGAAAACTTAGGTTGACTATGGGGCTTCCCTGGTGGCTCAGGTGGTAAAGAATTTGCCTACAATGCAGGAGACCCAGGTTTGATCCCTGGGTTGAGACGATCCCCTGAAGAAGGGCATGGCTCTCCACTCCAGTTTTCTTGCCTGAAGAATCTCATGGACAGAGGAGCCTGGCGGGCTACAGTCCATAGAATTCAAGAGTTGACAAGACTGAGTGACTAACTCTTTGAAGTTAACTATGAATTTTATCCATAGATAAATAGTTTTTAGAAGGTTTAAAGATTATGAATCTCATTGAATTAGCATAAGAGTAGCAGTTAACTTCTTGATTGTCGCCTTTCTCAGTTTTTAAAAAACTGCTGAAAAGCTGCTCTAACTATAAGTTATATATATATATTTATTCAATTAAACTTTTACTTTGGGGAGAGTACCTGAAATCATGTCTAAGGCCACATTCAAGAAAAAAAGAAAAGAAAGAAAAGTTAGCTATGGAGTTCATTTAAGTTGCAGTAGTGGTGAGCAGAGCAGAAGGTTCACATTCACAAATCTGGACTTTTGACTTTGTCTCCATGTGTAGTTATACGTGGCCAAAGCCAAAGCTGGAAAAGAAGGTGGTGTTATAAAGGTGAAGAGTCTGTTCTGTTGTATAGACCCACCTCATCTGTTGTGCACGATAGATTTATTTTTTAACGTCTCTGTCATAACTTTGTGGAAAGCAGAGTTCCATTGTAATGTGGTTAAGTGTTAATTTGTTAAATGTAAACCTTTATATCAGAATTTCCCCTATTTTGAGTTTATTTTGTTAAATACTGGTGGAATTCCATCCAAGTGAGTGTACTCTGGCCTGCTTTAACTTCTGAGAGATCCTGGGCTCTCCAGTTCACTCTGTGTGATGGTTAAAAATGTGTGACCACGCTGTTGTGTGTCTCTTTCCAAGAACAGTGTGTCCTGGATGGCTGTCCTCTCCTCCTCTTGTCTCCCGACCCCTCTAGGACAGAAGTGGTCTTGTTCAGCTCTGTGTCCTCAGAAAGTGGTATCTTACATGGTGCTAAGCACGTAGTAAGTGCTTGGATGTTTCATGACCAGATTAAACACTTTTTTTTTTTCATGTCTTACTTATTTGAAGTGCTTTGTAGAGGAATGCTCACAGAGTAAAACTCAGAAATTTTTGGTACCAATTCAGTGCAAATCTACTCATTTTGGAAAGAAATATGTTTGGGGAAAGTTTGTTTAGTTGGCTAATTTTTTGCCTAATGTAATTTATTTTATCTAACATGTATATTTCCTTTATAACCAACATAATGATCTCAAACATTTTATGATCTCTACAGCTGCAGTGAGAAGAGGAATTTGTTGTTTTAAACAAAGGCTGAAGAAACTGTAGGATTAGCAGACAGAAAAAGTGGAGAAGGTAGAGGATGGAGTTGCAGACTCTACAGGAGGCTCTTAAAATGGAAATTCAGGTTCACCAGGTATGTTTCATCCATGGCTTCTCCCACATCATGTTACTAAGTAATGGCTAAATTAGTAAACAACCTGCTGTCTCTGATTTTCAGTACAGTTTTTAATCATTTTTTCAGTCAATTGTCCAAGAATCATGTTATTTGCCTTATAACACTACTCAACAAACTCATTGATAATATTTTTGAGAGTTTTAAAAATCCTGACTTCTAAGCAAAAGAACTAAAAATATTTTTTCCATATACTGAATGTGTTTTTAAAAAAAAACAAAAATCCTTTTCCCCTGTTTTTGGTTAATCTGAGGGACTTTGTTAATATGACTTTAACTTGAATATTTCATTTATTTTTTTAATTTTCAAAATTTATTGAAGTATAGTTGGTTTACAATATTATGTTAATTTCTACTGTATAGCAAGATGATTCAGTTATACATATATACATTCTTTTTCATATTCTCTTCCATTATGGTTTATCACCAAATACTGAATATAATTCCCTATGTTTACTTACATATTTTAAAAAATAAGACCTGTTTCAATTGACTATCATGTATACCAGAGTTACTCACATGTGATTTTTGGACATATTCCTCCTCTCAGGAAATTTTGGGATGGCATAGTTAACATTCAGCTTTTGGTTCATCCTCACAAGATATGAACAAGTTCATATAAGACATTTTTTGAAAGGTTCATGATACAATTGAACTGAATCACAAAATTTAAATAGAGTTCTTAAATATTACTTAGTTTCATATTTTTAATTCAAGCATACCAATTTTATAAAAATTATGAAAAAATTGGATGTTTATTGTTTTAAAATATAATTTAAATTTTAAAATTATATTTATTGCCTCAAAAGGAATAAAATATTCTTCTGAAGTTATCACTTAATAGTCACATTATTTTCCTGTGTATTTAACTATTTTTAGCATAAAATTAATAGCTTTTATATTCTTCCTTAACTGTTAATACAGCACTTTGTATGGTAATAAACATTTATTTATGTTTATCAACATTGGTTGATAGTATTTTAACTTATATAGAATGTAAGATATTTCATTCGAGTTACATTTAGAATCCTTTCCTATTAGAAAAAAATTTAAGTACTTACAGTAGGGACTTTGCTGGCAGTTCATTGGTTAAGATTCTGCATTCCAATGCAGGGGACATGGGTGGATCCCTGGTCTGGAAGTCTGGAAACTAAGATCCCACATGCTGTGACATACAGCCCTCCCCTAAAAATAAGTATTAACAGGAAATACAAATGATATGCCTTGATGTAAATCTCATGCTGTTATTCTGATTGGGTACGTGTTAACCTGCATCAGTTCAGCCATGAAATTAAAAGACGCTTACTCTTTGGAAGGAAAGTTATAACCAACCTAGATAGCATATTGAAAAGCAGAGACATTACTTTGCCGACTAAGGTCTGTCTAGTCAGTTCAGTTCAGTTCAGTGACTCAGTCGTGTCCAACTCTTTGCGACCCCATGAATCGCAGCACGCCAGGCCTCCCCGTTCATCACCATCTCCCAGAGTTCACTCAGACTCAAGTCCATCGAGTCCGTGATGCCATCCAGCCATCTCATCCTCTGTCAGCCCCTTCTCCTCCTGCCCCCAATCCCTCCCAACATCAGAGTCTTTTCCAATGAGTCTACTCTTCTCATGAGGTGGCCAGAGTACTGGAGTTTCAGCTTTAGCATCATTCCCTCCAAAGAAATCCCAGGGCTGATCTCCTTCAGAATGGACTGGTTGGATCTCCTTGCAGTCCAAGGGACTCTCAAGAGTCTTCTCCAAGACCACAGTTCAAAAGCATCAATTCTTTGGTGCTCAGCCTTCTTCACAGTCCAACTCTCACATCCATACATGACCACAGGAAAAACCATAGCTTTAACTAGACGGACCTTAGTCAGCAAAGTAATGTCTCTGCTTTTGAATATACTATCTAGGTTGGTCATAACTTTTCTTCCAAGTAGTAAGCGTCTTTTACCCCAATACAAATGAAAATGTTCAAAATTAAAAAAAAAAATCTTAAGTTCTAGGCTGTATGCCCAAACCAATTACATCAGAATTTTTTAGGATAAAACATAGACATTCTACTCTAGGACATAAGTACTCAGAATGGCATTGCCCCATCACCAAGCACTTGAAATCCCCAAAAACTTCCATGGGGCTCAACCATTGAGCAGATAGTATACAGAAAGGCTGTGATCACTGGATAATACTGGAACAGAAAGAGATACCATGAGAAAAACTTGGGTTTTGATGACAGTCTTGGGATCAAATCTTGCCACCTACTCAGTTGTATAGTCTTGGTCATGACCCTTAACTTCTCTGGAGCTCTGGATTCTTGTGTTTAAAATGGAGATGATAATATTCACCTTAGAACTGGTGTACCTAAGTAAAGGATATTAAATCTTGCAGAATTTCTAGATCACAATAGGAGCAATCAAAGTCTTTCTCCTTCCCGTCCTCCTGGAATTTGCAGCTTAAATCCAGTTGCATGCACCAAAGCTGTATCTTCTATGAATGGCTCCGTGGCCCTGGAAAGGGGTTAATTGTTTAGCCTAGATTCTTTAACATGTGTTCACTAGATTAGTTAATTCCAGAAATTGACTCCTGGGTGATTAAAATAGGGTGGGAGAACAGTGGAACTGATTTGGCTATGGCTTCCAGCCACTTGGTGGTGATTTGACTAGGTCAGCACAGGCTGCAACACAGAGATCTGGCCCCATGACAGGCTACACAAGCTGCAGACGTTCTGAGTCTCAAACTACTTGCCCAAACCGTTGTTTTCCTGCCCAAACAGAGAAACAAGAGGCTCTGGTTCTCAGCTGCTTGATCTTCTGAAGGAGCCCCAGAGTTCCTGCTCCTGACCACACAGTGGTTTTTTTTTCTGTTGTCCCTATGAATTGGGAGGCAAACTCCCCTGTGAAATCTGAAGCCAAATCCACTAGGAAGTGAAAAAGTCAGACTCTTCAAATGGTCTCAGTGATGACGGTGCATTTTGCCTTCCCCATGAGCACTCTATGGAATGCTGCTGCCAAAAAAAAAAAAACAACAAACACTCAAACCAAATTCCCTTTCCTTTGCATTTTCCACCTGTTCATTCTTCTAATAGGCAGTTTGCAAATAATCTTATTACAGTCCCCCTATGAGATAATAAGGGCTCCTTCAAGTGGCTCCAGTGGTAAAGAGCCTGCCTACAAAAGCAAGAGACATAAGAGACACGGGTTCAGTCCCTGAGTTGGGAAGATCCCCTGGAAGAGAGCATGGCAACCCACTCCAGTATTCTTGCCTGGAGAATCCCATGGACAGAGGAGCCTGGCAGGCTACAGTCCATGGAGTTACAAAGAGTTGGACACGACTAAAGCAACTTAGCACACGTGCACATGAGATAATAAAAGACTGAGGCATCTTTATCTTTTCCCTATTTCTTTCTCCCCCATCTCCTTTCCCTAGTGCCCAGTTGAATATCAGACACATTCAAACATTCATTTACTCAGTAAGTATTGATGGAGCACCTGTTACGTGCCAGACACAGCCCTTTACCTCCTGTGCAGGCTTATAAACTGACACACAGAAGGTGATCCACCAAGTAATCACTGTAGAGAACTAAACTTATTTAGAATCCAGTTACACAAGTGAAGTAGTTGACAGATAATATGTTAGCAAAATGCCAAGGGGCCATGGCCTTCTCATATGTCCTGAGTAAAATGTGTGATCCCATAGGAAAGCTCATGTTGGTACTTTCCATCTTCATCATGAAAGGAATCGTAGCACTCACTTAGTTCATTGAATTACAACTCTGGATCTCCTGGTGATTCCCAGGTACTACCAGTGTTAAAAATTATTCATCTAATCCAACCTCTCATCCATAAAGCATGTCCCTGATGGGGCTCCCCATGGCCTTTTATAAAGAACCCAACTGCCTCACCATGGTGTACATGTGTCCTACACGATCTTGCTCCTGTCTGGTTTCATCTCCCACTGCCCCGTCCCTCTGCTCACTAAGTCACCCACACTGGCCTGTCTTCCTGCTTGAGCTCATCGGTGTGGACCTTTGCCCTTGCTGGTCCTTCTGATCATCCAGGACTTAACTCACAGTTTATCTCCTCAGAGATACTTTCTCTGACCATGTGCTGTAACGTATGATTCATTCCACACACACAAGCACATACAACATACAGGCACACAGAAACACACACAAGTCATCCTCATACACCCTCTCTTGTAACGCCCATCTCCATCTGCATCTGTTTATTCACTTCTTTCTTGACTATCTCCACCACAAGAAGGGAAACTGCATGAAAAACTGCATGAGAATCACCATGGAAAACTGCATGAAAGCAAGGATCTTGTGTGTCTTTTTCGGCATTGCATCCATGTATCAACCACACAGAAGATGCTTAAGAAGTACTAGTTAAATGAATGGATCGATCAACAAATCATTCCTTGAGCTGGTAGAGGGAGTTCCCTGGGCCCCTCCTTGCGCACTTTCTTGCACATTCTAGACAGAAGCTTCTCTCTCCCACCCAAGGTAATCTCACTCCCTTGTGGACCAGTTGAAATTGTTAGAAAAGTTTTCCCAACACCAAGCTGACATGTGCCTCCCTCTCACCTCCAGCCACTGACCCGAACTTAACTCCCTATAGCTGGTCCCCTCACCACATAACAGTCCCTCAAATATCTGAAGACTTAACTGTTCTCCCAGCCTTCTATTGTCCAGGTGAACAGCTAATGGGAGATGTTGGCAAGAAATGCGGCCGTGTTGCCCTCGATGTTTCCTGCATCAGTCAATGGCCTGAGTTTTTATTTTCAGAACAGCTGCCGATACGTGCCAGGATGGGGTCAACACTTGCATTTTCCCATCTCAGAACTGTCACTGGTAAGGGTCCAGGTGCCCTCTTCAGAGGTCCCTGAGAAATATGACTCTGGCTGTGTCAATTTCTATGAGAAGTTTTGGAGACTTCTAACAGAAAAACAAAGAGAAGGGTGTGGAGGAGAGAAGCCCCTGCAGGAAGCCCCAGCATTGCGGGTGTAGTGAAAGTAGAGTAGGATATGTTTTCCTTCAACCTTTATCTTGATCTTCTCCACCAGCCTTCCCATCTTCCTTCGCCTTCCCATCTTCCTTCCCAAAACAGCACACACACCCCACCACTGCTGATCATCAATCAGCACTTTGCATTCAGCTCCAAAGCTTTATTTTCTTTACAGCATATGGCTCTGTTTACCTATTTGGTCTCTTGTTTACTGTCTGTTCCCTTAACTAGAACAGAAGCTCTATGAGCATAGGGACTTCTCCATCTGGTGGAGCAAGGTATCACCAGGCCAGGAATGGTGCCTGGTGCGACATCAGTGCTTCAAAAGCAGAGAGAGAATGAGTGGAAGAATGCATACGGTCTTAGACACATCACCTATATTCTCTGAGCCTCAGTGTCCTCTTCTGTAGAATGCAGGGAAGGGACAATAATTCCCTCCTCATCAAGCTCTTGTCAGGATCAACTCAGACAATGTCTGGAAGCCCATCAGCTAATAACTTCATCAAATGCTCATGTTTATTGTGCTGTATCGCTCACACAGGGCTGGTCCTCTAGTACAGAAAATCAGTGGTTGATCTTTGAATGTGATTTGAAGAGCCCGATTGCCCAGAAAATTTTGCTTTTCTATTTGACTATCTGAAAACCCCACCATCAGACATTCTTTTCGGTAAAGGCAGCGTGTTTCCACTGAAACAGAAATTCTTCCCTCAGTTTGAAGATGGGAGGGTGGAGATAACACAGGAGGACATAGCTTTCTTTCTCTTCATCTCTGCTTTTACCTTTCAGCTACCAAGTTTTGCTAATTTTTGCAGCACTTTGAAGTCAGGAGCCTGGATTACTTTCACTGCCAACTGTTCTTTAAATAGAGGAATTGCCCTTACTATCATCCACCTATCTTTCCAGCCTGGCTTACTTGGGAGGCTTTTTCCCATCTGGCTCTCAGTCCCCTCGCAACACACATTCCATGCGAGAGGAACCTCACCATGCAAGTGTTTCCTGCTGCAGTCCTGCCAAAAGAAAACCGGACTCCAAAGATGGGACTGCAGGCAGAGCTCTGGCCCAGACGGGTCAAGCGGGATTATCACCGTCTGGAAGCAGAGGCGGGGTATCCCCCGTGCTTTCAGCGGTGGCGGGAAGAGGGAAATGTGGAAGAAGCATTAAACCAACTCCCCAAGGGGGACGCCCACACCCCAGTCCACCCAGCTGCCTGCCTTCTCCCGCCTTCCGACCTTTTGTGATCCAAGCATCCAAGGCCAGTCACTTATTTAACAAGCAAGGGCTCAGCTCCTGCTCTGATCTGGGAGTGGCGGGATGGTGTTCTCTAACACCTCAGAGTCAAGGAAGAGGAACAGAAGAAAACGGCAGGCAGAATGCAGGGCAATGCACCTATTCCTGGGGCAGAGATGTTCAGAGGACGAAAACTGAGGAGAGGGAGGCAGGAAGGTCTCAGAAGTTTCACGGATGCTTGTGACAAGAGGGATGAACTGAGCCTTAAAGAACAAGTGTGTGTTTCATGTGTGCTGTGCTAAGTCACTTCAGTTGTGTCCGACTCTTTGCAATCCCATGGACTGTATCCTGCCAGGCTCTTCTGTCCATGGGATCCTCCAGGCAAGAATACTGGAGTGGGTTGCCATGCCCTCCTCCAGGGGATCTTCCTGACCCAGGGATCAAACCCACGTCTCCTGCGTCTCCTGCTTTGGGAAATGGGCTCTTTACCATTAGTGTCACCTGGGAAGCTCCAAATGTGCATCAACCCAGGACAAATGGGAAGAAGGGCGCTGCAGCCCAGAGAACAGAATGTGCAAAATGAGAGCAAGACGTCTTCAGGGAAGTGAATGAGGCTGGTTTGGCTGAGAGAAGGGTGAGTGTGAGGGGACAGCCAAGAGGGGCTGGGAAAAGCCACTAGGGTCAGAAGAGAAAAGCCTAGAAGGGTATGCTGAGGGGTTTGGGCTTATGCCATAAAGCAAAGTGGTATATCCCCTGGATCCTCTAAAGGAAGTCACTGAAGGAATTTAAAATTGACCAGTGTTGCATTTAGACAGATTACCCAGCTGTGGTTTGGAGGATGGATTCTGAGGAAGGAGGTTTGATGGAAGAAAACCACCTTTGGAGTCAAATGGACTGGCGTCCTTATCCTGGCAGTGCTTTGCCTACTGGTGTGGCCCTGGGTGAGGCAACCAGCTTTCAACTCAGTCATTTTATCTGGAAAAAGATGATAATACCCATCTTGCCAGATTCTGAAGATCTGAACTGCAAGTGCCAAATGTCCAGAACAGTCAGGCACACAGGAGGTCCTTGACACACAATAGCTTTTATGTTTATCCCAACGGCTAAGGAATAGAAGACCACAATGCTGCATCGTTAATCATCTACTTTGGCAATGCCAAGTGCAGGGGTTATGGACAACCCATCGTTGTGTGAGTCTTGGAACATCATCTATCCTTATGAGGTGTGGGCAATTTATAAATAAAGGCACTGACTTAATAAGGAACATGAGCTACCAAAAACCTATAGATATTCTGCCTGCCTGGCCCGGCACCAGAAAGGAGACCCAAAGAACACAACAAAGTGTTGGATGCAGCTCTTGACCTCAAGAAGTTTCTGGTCTGGGGAGATAAATCAGAAACCCATGCAGCCACTGAAGAACAATGTCTCTTTTCAGTTCTTATCATGGACTTCTTTATAGCTTTTGTCTCTAGTGACGTTGCCCTCCCTCCTGAAACTCACTTCACCCTTAATTTCCAGGAAACCACTCTTAATGCGGATGCACTTTGTTTTCCATCCTCTTTTCTTAGTTCTTCTTCCATCTGCTTTTAATGGTTGGTATTCTCTGGGGTCCTTCGGTCTTCTTTTCTTCTCACTGCACACAGCTTCCTACCCTATTCGCAGCTACAAGTCCATGGGCAGCTACCTGGACCTCTGTACTGAGGTTAGAATGGAACAACTGCCCCACCTTCTAGGTGATGATACTTGGGTACCCTACACATATGCCAGACAAAACATTTCCAAGGCTGACCCATTGTTTTTCCCTCAAACCCACTCCTCCTTCAGGCCAGACCTGGCTTCATGACTTTACTGTCCACTTAGCTGCCCAAGCTTTCTTAACCAAGTGGTAGAGAGCACAAACTTGTGTTTAATTTGGTGAAAACACAAGGACTAGGACTAGGCTATCTGGATTTAGTCCCCAGCTCTCCTTTCCTGATTTGCTCTGTAATCTTTAAACATCTCTGTCTCAATTTTGTCACCTTTAAATGAACACTTTAGTAGAACCTATCTGGTAGAATTGTTGGGAGGACAAAATGAGTTAGCATCTATATACAGTACATTAAAAACTGGTACACAGGGAGTGATACATAAAGATGTACAATTATTATTATTGTCATCACCATCATCTTAGATTCCCCCTACTCCTTCACACCTCTATAGATGGTTGACTCTCACCTGCAGCACATGCATCCTGCTTAGAGTCTCACTTCTGCAGTCACGGTGCTGCTGTCTGTGTTCAGGTCTTCTTTATCTGCTGCGTGTGTGTATGCTAAGTCACCTCAGTCGTGTCTGACTCTGCAACCCTGTGGACTGTAGCCCACCAGGCTCCCCTGTCCCTGGAATTGTTCAGGCAAGAATACTGGAGTGGGTTGCATTTCCTACTCGAGGGATTTTCTCAACCCAGGGATCGAACCCACATCTCTTAAGTCTCCTGCATTGGCAGTGGGCTCTTTACCACTAGCGCCACCCGGGAAGCCACACGACCTACTGCAGGAGCTCTCAAAGCAGCTGCAGCTCATCCCACACCCACCCAGTGATGGGCCTCAGGGCTTGAGGCCCAGGTGTCATCTCACGAAGCTATTGTCAAGACCTTCTCAGGTTCTCTGGTACTAGAGCCTGATGTCCAATCCAGGTAAGCATGGGTCAGCGTCCAGTCAGAAAAGCCCCTTCCACTTTCCCCCCAATGCCCCCAATTAAATCCACTCTCCTAGAAGCATTCTTCCTATTTTGCTTTTCTTCCTTCAGCCCTTTCTTTTTCCCTGGTCCTTTTCGTTCTAAAGACCAGTGGGAAAAAGAAAGCAATCAGATCTTTGACTCCCTCTTGCTCTCCCCAAGGCACTGCTCCTTCTGAGTCGATAAGGGTGAGAACATTCGAGCCACAGATAAGGCTTCAGCTCCCCAGCAGCCTCTATTCCCTTGGCTCAGCTTTGAAGTTCCTCAAACGCTGCCTCTGTAACCTGATTGTGTTATCTTGGAAGCCAAGGTAAGAGAGCCAGAATGACTTTATGGCTTCCTGTAAGCCGTCTTCCCCGGAGCCATGATTTCTTACAATGGGAGGGAAAGGGTCTGGGGGCCAAGGATTGGGGAGGGAACATCAGCAGCTTCTTAGCGATTAGAGTACTGTCTGGCCTGGAGTAG
The DNA here is from genome assembly GCA_917880005.1 of Nanger dama. Classification (NCBI taxonomy): domain Eukaryota; kingdom Metazoa; phylum Chordata; class Mammalia; order Artiodactyla; family Bovidae; genus Nanger; species Nanger dama. The sequence goes on along the minus strand of CAKJTW010000037.1, from coordinate 81,694 downwards.
GGCTTCCCTGGTGGCTCAGTCAGTAAAGAATCTGCCTGCAGTACTGGAGACCGCCTGTAATGTAGGAGACCCAGGTTCTGTCCCTGGGTCTGGAAGATCCCCTGGTGAAGGAAATGGCTACCTACTCCAGTATTCTTGCCTGGGAAATCCCATGGACAGAGGAAATAGTCAGGCTGCAGTTCACGGGGTCACAAGGGTTGGACATGACTCAGTGACTGTACCACCACCACCTGGCATGGAGTCGGGGCCTATGAGGGTTTAGAGAGTGGAAGGGAGGCAGGTAGCCGATACTCGGTTGACATCAGGAGGCAGTGGGAAAGGCAGGTAGCAGATACCCAATTGGCATCAGAGCAGTGGTTTTCAACCAGGATGACTGCACTCCCTGGGGAAATTTGGCAAAGTCTGAGACATATCTTATCATTACAGCGTGGAGGATGCATGTCACTAGCATCTGGTGGATAGAAGCCAGGGAATTCTAAATATTCCACAAAGTCTGAACCAGCATCCCTCATCAAATACTTCTCAGGCTCAGAATGGAATAGTGTTAAGGTTCAGAAACCCTGCTTTAGAGATTGGAGGAAAGAGAGAAAGGAAACACAAAGATCTCATTTTTGCTGCACCCTCTTTAAAATTAGAGTGGGATTTTGGACCCTTTAAGAATGCAGATACTAGAAGATTAAAACATAGCAGAACAGGGTAACTTGTGCTTACATCACTTGTGCTTACACTCCATTGGTCAAAATTAGGCACCTGGCCACACCCAACTGCCCAAAGCCTAAGACAGGGAACCTAGCGGTGTGCTCCAAAGAAGGAGAAAATGCATTGCCATGAGGCTGTGGCAGGTGCTGTCACGAGGGCCTGGTGCTCTGTATGGGGTCCTTGACTTTCAGAGAGACTCGGTGAGAGTGCCAAACACTCCTGTGGCCTCCAGAGGAGGTCTGGCTGGCCCAGTCAGGATTCCAGCCAGTAGATAGAGGTCAAGGTCAGATTCCATAAGACTGGAGCTGGGAGCCAGAGGAGCAAGCAAGCCAAAGGCTACTACTGGGTGGGGGAAAGCTGAACTTGAATCTCGCAAAGACCAGAGTCCAGGGGGTGGAATTAAAGTTGAGTGGCAAAGCCAGAAAATCAAAAAAACAGAAGAAGAGGAAGAACAGCGAGAGGAAGGGGAGGTGGAGAAGAAAAAGGGTAGAAACTGGGAGAAGAAATAAGAGCCAGGATGCAAGCACAATGAGCCCTAACTCTAATGGAGGTTCCTGGGCCGTATTTAGAGGCCAGTAGCTATATAGTGGGGACACAGGTTGGATTGGCTCAAAAATCTAGGACCAAGAACTTTCTGAAAGAGAGGAGAGGAGAACATAGTTGACTATCATGGTCTGAATTGTATCCTTCTCTAAATTCACATATTGGGGTCCAGACCCCCAGTCCCTCAGACTGTCACCTTATTTCGATGTAGGGTCATGCTATATGCATTAGTTAATTTAAAATGAGGTCATAGTGGAGTTGGTTGGACCGCTAGTGTAATCTGAGTGGTATCCTTATAAAAGGGGGAAATTGAAACTCAGACACACTTGTGGCAGGAACGTCACGTCAAGATGAAAGCAGGGATCAGGGTGAGACTTCTGTAAGGCAAGGAATGCTAATGATGGCCAGCAAATCACAAATCACCAAAAGCTAGGTTGCGAGGCATGGAACAGTCTTCCTCACAACGCTCAGGAGGAGCCAAACCTGGCAACACCTTGATCTTGTACTTTTAGCCTCCAGACCTGTAAGAACATAATTTTTTTTTTTTCAGCCACCCAACTTGCAGAACTTTGTTCCACCAGTCTCGGCAAACACATGCCTATGCTGTTGCAGAGGGATCGTCCAGGGAGTGCCATGTATGCACTAAGTCACTTCAGTCGTGTTCCACTCTTGCAACCCCACGGACTGTAGCCTGCCAGGCACCTCTGTCCCTGAGATTTTCCAGGCAACAAAACTGGAGTGGGTTGCCATTTCCTTCTCCTGGGATCTTCCTGACCCAGGGATCAAACCCATGTTTCTTAAGTACCTGCATTGGTACGCGAGTTCTTTACCACTAGCACCCCCAAGGGAGTGCAGAGGAGGTGAACTCTGCCCAGGGTGGACACTATCTCTAGCCATCCTGGGACAGTAGGGGACAAAAGAATGCTAGGGTGGAACCAAAGCAGGGCCACCTCTTGCCACTGACTGTTACACTCTGTTTTCTATCAATTCACTTTCAGAATAGACTGTGCTCCGAGGATCTAAGGAAAGAACACAGCTAGTGCTGTGACATCATCTTCCCAGATGCATCCCCACTGAAGGAAAACTGTCATCTTCATAAAAGTTGTCATCTGAGCCTCTGAGTCAGCAGTGGTTAGCAGGAGGACAAGTACCAAATATAAAGAGGGGCTGAGTGAGTGGCAGGGAGATCAGAGGAGAGGGAACAGAGGAGAGGGAACTGGCTGTGCCCAAGGCTGGAGGAAATGGAAACTGACCTGAGCCTTGAAGGTTGAGTTCATCAGGTAAACAGAGAATAGAAATAGAGAAAATTCCGGTGCTGTGGACTTCTGTAGTATTCCTGCCATACATTGTACCACTTCCTCCTCCATCTCTGTTGTAACTATAACAACAGAGGATGCTGTACAAGCCAGCTTCATGGGGTGAAAGCCAAAAGTAATGTCATCATGCTCTCACTGTCCCTTTAAAGTATATTCAGGAACTTTGCTGGTGGTCCAGTGCTAAGACTCCACACTCCCCAATGCAACAGGTGACCCAGGTTCAATCCTGAGTCAGGGACCTAGATCCCACAGGCCACAACTAAGACCCAGCCCAGGCAGATAAATATATGAAAAAAATAAACTTAAAATGTATTCAGTAGGGGAAGACAATCATGCTCTAGGAGGAAAACTTATACAACCCAGTGAGTTCTCTGGTCACCCTTAGTTCATAAAAATTGACGTCCCTTTACACAACTAGAGTCTGTATTCAGATATTGGAATGTCTTGTCATACAGTGATTTTTACTCCAAATTTGATTCCAAGTTAAATTGTGTCTCCTTCCTGAGGTAAAGTTTGTGCTAGATGAGAAGCTTAGACCTGGGGTTCTCATTTTCTTCCATCAACCTGCTAAGAGGTTTCTTTCCTTCCAACCCCCACCACCCACCCAGAATCAGAGGAAGGGGAGGAAGGGAGGTAAGAAGTATGTGAAAGTTCTTGCTTGTCTGGTGTTGCTGTAAGCTGGCTTCATGCTGTCTGAGCCTAGCAGATATTTAATGCTGACTTGTTTTCTTAAGGGATGCTTTTGTGAGTTCTTTGGTCCCAATTGGTGGGGAACCCTGGCCCATAGCTCCCTTGATGCTGAAGATGGAGTGCTTTAGTTCCAGCTAATGGATTATTCCTTCCACAAGTCCCAGGAATATGGCCATAGTGTCAACTGAGATCCTAGGTAGCCTTTGGGAACAGAATCAGCTACGATCTCACAGCAGCTCTCTTGCACATGTACCCCAGTCTGGTCCATGAAAACAGTCAGGCTCCCTTATTGCTGACAACTCCCAGAGGACAGGCTGCCAAGCCAACCACCTTTCCTTTGCAAAGCCGTCAGCAGCTGGCCAGCCCATCTCTTACCCCTCAAATGCCCCAGATGAGAGTCAGACTTGGGTCCAGTGCAACCTCTTACTTCTAACCACTCTCCTGGTGGTCCTGCCATAGACCACCTCCAATGACATAAGGTGAGGCAAGGCATCTTGCCCCTATCATTTCAGAGCATCACAGAGCTCAGCAAGCAAGCTGTTCCTGCTTCCTTCCCATTAAATCATCTCTTCTCACAACACTTTCATTCCCTGATGTGGGTCAGGGGCTTAAGAGAGAGCTAACTGACTCTTCACTGCACACTTTTACAAATTCTTTGGATGGTGTATTTCAGCACATCATGATGTATCAGAATCTAGTACCTTAGGGTCTCAACCAAAACGTCCATGTTAATGCGCCTCCTATAACTGTTCACTATTCTGTAAATGCCTCACAAGCAAAGTCCCTATCTTTTCTTTGTAGCCCAGCCCCAGACACACAATTCAAGAGTCATTAGTTGAATGAATGAACTGACGGATATTGGAGAGTTCTACAAAGCATGTTCCTCAAACATTAAGACAGCAACCTGGCTGGAGGAGAGAGTTTGCTTAGAAAGGATCGGGAGCTACACTGGAAAGATTCAAAAATATTTGGAGCATAGAAAACTATAGATTTGAGACTGGAAAGCAGAGCTGGAAAAGCATGAACTTCAGGAACAAATGAATGCAACTGAACAAATGAATGCTCTGTTGCTGAGGTTAACTGTAGACCAAAGGCAAGTAGACCTAACTTCTGTGACTCTCAGTATTCTCATTGCAAAATAAATGCTACTGTTCCTATCTGGTAAGGTTGATATGAAGTTTCATGGAAACTGGGTACAAAGCACCTGCTGTGGGGCTTATCACAGTAAATGACTGACATATGGTCATAATAACAATTTAAAAGCCATCTTTGAGTGCTTGCTATGGGTCAGAGACTGTGTCAAATGCTTTTCAGGCAGTATTTATTTAATCCTTATACAAAGCCCACAAGACAGGGAGCATGTTAGCCTGATTCTAGCACGAGGAACTGAAGTTCAGCACCTTGCTCAAAGTCACCAGGCTAGTGAGAAGCAGACTTGGAATTCAGAGGCACATCTCTCCTGCAGAGCCCGCTGTCTGTCAGCCTGACATCCTCATGCATCTTTAACGAAGGATCACTGCATGTCTCCCATTTAGAGACTTGAGGAAACACGTGAGAAACGGAGCCAGATCTCAAGGAGCAGACATGCTTCAGCCCCAACCCTAAAAGCAATTATGAATTCTCTTCGTTTAATTAAGAACAGATCAGTGACGATGAGAAGGAAATGGCACCCCACTCCAGTACTCTTGCCTGGAAAATCCCATGGGCGGGGGAGCCTGGTAGGCTGCAGTCCATGGGGTCACGAAGAGTCGGACATGACTGAGCGACTTCACTTTCACTTTTCACTTTCATGCATTGGAGAAGGAAATGGCAACCCACTCCAGTGTTCTTGCCTGGAGAATCCCAGGGACGGGGGACCCTGGTGGGCTGCCGCAAATGGGGTCGCACAGAGTTGGACACGACTGACGTGACTTAGCAGCAGAAGTGATGTTAGAACCAAAATACATGTTGAAACTCTCTAAAGACACGGGACAATAATAGTGTGATTGAACCACACCCTGTGGATAGTACCCTCTGGAGAGGGTCAGATGAGAAAAATGTGTTAGAATACTTGGAAATCTGTGAAGTGCTTTTGAAGAGGGAGGCAGAAGCTTTCCAGAAGATTTGGGAGAGCAAGGTGACTCTCCTGCAGGCTTGAGTCCAACTCTCCCATCAAGATGTTTCTCCCATTGAAAGCAGAAGTTAACACTAGGAGAAAATGAAAGGCCAGGAGAGAGGAGAATATTGTAAGATTCCCTTTCCATACCTGCTATGCCCCAGTCACTGTTTTAGCAGTAGAGGATACATCTATTATTAAAAAAGCAATCTCTGCCTCAGGGGATTTATAATATAGTGGCTGCAGATAGGTAGATAGGTAATAAATACACGTCAGGTTCTGTTAACCTCTGTGGGGGGCGGGGGGAGGAGCCATGAAAAGACACAGAGGAAATTTAAATGCATATTATTAAGTGAAAGAAGCCAATCTGAAAAGATTACACTATATGATTCCAACTATATGCCATTCTGGAAAAAGGAAAACTATGCAGACTCTAAAGAGATTACTAGTTGCCAGGGGATGGGGGTAAAGGGAGAGAGGAATAGATGGAGCACAGAGGATTCTTAGGACAGTGAAACTACCCTGTATGATACTATGATGGTGGATACATGGCATCATATATTTCTCTACATTCATAGAATGTATAACATGTACAGTGAACTCTAATGTAAACTTGGACTTTGGGTTATAATGATGTGTCAGTGTAGGCTATTTAGATGTAATAAATGTACCACTCTGATGAGGAATGCTGATAATGGGAGAGGCTGTGTGTAATGGGAAATCTCTGTACCTTCTTCTCATTTTTACCATGAATCTAAGTTCAGTTCAGTTCAGTCGCTCGGTCGTGTCTGAGTCTTTCTGACCCCATGAATTGCAGCACACCAGGCCTCCGTGTCCATCACCAACTCCCGGAGTTCACTCAGACTCACATCCATCGAGTCAGTGATGCCATCCAGCCATCTCATTCTCTGTCATCCCCTTTTCCTCTTGCCCCCAATCCCAGCATCAAAGTCCTTTCCAGTGAGTCAGCTCTTCACATGAGGTGGCCAAAGTACTGGAGTTTCAGCTTTAGCGTTATTCCTTCCAAAGAAATCCCAGGGCTGATCTCCTTCAGACTGGACTGGTTGGCTCTCCTTGCAGTCCAAGGGACTCTCAAGAGTCTTCTCCAATACCACAGTTCAAAAGCATCAATTCATTAGTGCTCAGCTCTCTTCACAGTCCAACTCTCACATCCATACATGACCACCGGAAAACCATAGCCTTGACTAGATGGACCTCTGTTGGCAAAGTAATGTCTCTGCTTTTGAATATGCTGTCTAGGTTGGTCATAACTTTTCTTCCAAGGAGTAAGCATCTTTTAATTTCATGGCTGCAGTCACCATCTGCAGTGATTTTGGAGCCCCCAAAATAAAGTCTGACACTGTTTCCACTGTTTCCCCGTCTCTTTGCCATGAGTGATGGGACCAGATGCCATGATCTTCGTTTTCCGAATGTTGAGCTTTAAGCCAACTTTTTCACTCTCCTCTTTCCCTTTCATCAAGAGGCTTTTCAGTTCCTCTTCACTTTCTACCATAAGGGTGGTATCATCTGCATATCTGAGGTTATTGATATTTCTCCCAGCAATCTTGATTCCAGCTTGTGCTTCTTCCAGCCCAGCGTTTCTCATGATGTACTCTGCATAGAAGTTAAATAAGCAGGGTGACAATATACAGCCTTGACGTACTCTTTTTCCTATTTGGAACCAGTCTGTTGTTCCATGTCCAGTTCTAACTGTTGCTTCTTGACCTGCATACAGATTTCTCAAGAGGCAGGTCAGGTGGTCTAGTATTCCCATCTCTTTCAGAATTTTTCACAGTTTATTGTGATCCACACAGTCAAAGGCTTTGGCATAGTCAATAAAGCAGAAATAGATGTTTTTCTGGAACTCTCTTGCTTTTTCGATGATCCAGCGAATGTTAAAACTGTTATAAAAGAGATAGGTGAATAGATAGATTGATAATAGATGGATGAATGGATGGACAGATACTAGATAGGTGGGTGGATAGGTAGGTAGGTAGGTAGACAGAGCTGGAAAAGAGACTGAGCATGACCAAGAAAATAGAAAGTTATTTCTTTTCAGGTGGGTGTCCATGGGAGGCCTGCCTGACAGAGTGACATTTGAACAGAGATGCATGAGACAGGGTGCTCAGGGCTGGAGCACTGGGATGACCCTGAGGCATGGGCTGGGGAGAGAGGTGGGAGGGGGGTTCAGGATGGGGAACACATGTACACCTGTGGCTGATTCATGTCAGTGTATGGCAAAAACCATTACAATATTGTAAAGTAATTAGCCTCCAATTAAAATTAATTAATTAAAAAAAAGAAATAAGCCACCACATGGAAATCCAAGGGAAAAGCACTTGAAGCAGAAGGAACTGTAAATGCAAGGCCCTAAGGAAAAGCAAGGAGATGGTGTGCAGAGTGAGAGCAGGAAAGAACCATGAGTGATGAGATCAGAGGTTCAGCTGCAAAGGATGTCTATCAACCCTGGAAACCACTAAAAATACTTTGGATTTTTCTCTGAGTGAGACAAGACGTTCTTGGAGGATTTTGAGCTAAGGGGTATGATAATTGAACATTTGTTTTTAAAATGTCATCCAGATAATAGGCCACAAAGGGAGACAAGTGGAAGCAGGAGGAGGAGTAAAGAGGTCACTGTAATAGATGAGGCAAGAGAGGAAGGTGGCTTAGACAGGGTGGTAACATCAAGGTGTGATAATTGGTCAGATTCTTTATGTATTTTAAAGATAGAACCACTGAAATTTACTAATGTATCCAATGTAAAGAGAAGAAAAATCAAGGATGACTCTAGATCTCCAAAGTGATCACTTGGAAGAAGGAGATAGTCAGTCATTGGCTAAGAAAGGAAGACTGGAGCACGTATGGTCTTGGTGAAGATGGAGAGTTCAGTGTTGGACCCACTATGTTTGAGATGCCTATTAAGCCAGTAGTTGGATGTATAAAAGTCAGCAATCCGGAGGAGAGATTCAGGTTTGAGATAACAAATCAGGGGTCATAAACATACAGATGACATTTTAAAATGTGCAACAAAGAGAAGAGAACACAGACAAGGGCAGAGCTCTGCTGAGGCCCTCTTAACACTTAAAGCTCTGGAAGGCAAGGAGGACTCATGAAGTGAGACTGAGAGCAGGCTCGGAGGTGGAGGAGGACCAAAGGAGAGGGGGTTTCCAAGTGAAGAGAGGATTCCACAAAGAGAAAAAAGTCAACTGTCGCTGATGGCCAAGTGAGGCCACTTTAAAGATGGAAGATAAAGCTGAGGCTGAGAGTGCTGAATCAATAACTGGATTGAACAATGTGGAGGCCACTGGTGATGTTGATAGAAGCTGGATTTAGTGGTGTAACCAAGTTCTGCTTGGAATAAGTTCAGAGAGACTAGGAAGAGAGGAAATAGTAAGTCTAGACAACTCTTTTGAGAATTTTTCCACAAAGGTTTATAGAGAAATGTGGTGGTTGCTGGTGGGCATCCAAAGTCAAGGACAAACTTCTGTGTCTTTTCATTCCATTTTCCAAAGACAGTAATTGGAGAAAAAAACCAACAAAACATTAATTTCTAAGGGCTAGAAATGCTCTACTGATTGATCCATGCTGACTATTTAATTATCTAGGGTCTAGACTAATGAGACAGTTCCCTGGATGAGACACACTGGACTGCCCATATTTACAAAGACCAAAGAGGTCATGTTGAAAGTGTCCCATGCTGAGGTGGGCACAACACCAGTTATCTACAGTATTCCTAAAGAGGAAGTCAGGAGCCCAGCTTTTGCTTTGTTTTTTTGAATGGAGTGAATATATAGGACTAGGAAAATATTAAGATCAAAATTCTGAAAATTTTATCAAATCATTGTTTAAAAAGAAACATTCTCCTCACCAATCTCCAGGCCTAAACTAGACAAACTGTGGACTCACTGAATCTAAAAGCATCATTTAACATATATACACCATTATGTATAAAATAGATAATTATTGAGAACTTCCTGTATAGAAGGCTACTCAGTGATCTGTGGTAACCTAGATGGAAAGGAAATCCAAAAAAGAGAGGATATATGTTTGAGTATAGCTGATTCACTTTGCTGTACAGCAGAAACTAATGCAACTTTGTAAAGCAAGTATACGCCAATAAAAATTAAACAGATAAATAAATGCCTTTTACATTTACATCTGTTAACACATTAAAGCCACACAACAGCCTGGTGATGTAAATTACCTGTTGCCCTGCATCTACTGCTGTGTAACAAACAAGCCCCAGTGTAGGAATAAGATCACAGCTATTTTATTACACAAACAGAATCTGTGGGTTAGGACACACCGGATGTAGTTTGGGATACGGCTTGTCTCTGCTCTTTATTGTCTGTAGCCTCAGGTGGGAAGATGCGTAGGGGCAACTAAAGGAGCTGGGGGCTGTACTCATCTGAGGCTTATTCATTTGCAGGTCTGGCTGCTGGGCTGGGAGGATTCAAAGGCTGTGGACCAGAGGCCTCTTCAAACAGGCATTCTCGTCGTTCTTGGTTTTCTATGCATCTCAGAGCTCCACAAACAAAAGTTCCACCAAATAAGACAGAAACTGCTTGACCTTTTAAATCCCATCTCAGAAATTATAGCCTCACTTTTTTTAATTTATTTACTTTTTAACTGAAGGATAATTGCTTTCCAGAATTATGCTGTTTTCTGTCAAACATCAACATGAATCAGTCATCATAGCCTCACTTCTGATGCACTGTGTTGGTCAAAACTATCATCCAGTTCATCCAAATTCAGTTCCCCCAATTCAATTGAACTCTGCCCAAATTCAAAGGAAGGAGACACAGACCTCTCAAAGAATTTGCAGCCGGTGTTTTGAAATTACCACACTTTATTTTTGCAGAGGGAGGAAAATTAACACCAGGTGCCTAAGTAACTTGCCCAAGGTCATAAAGCTGGGTTAAGTCTATCTGAACTACACACCCTACTCCTTCCTGATCTCCTCATACAAAGCAGCAATCCCAGCCCCCTCCCCAAGATTTACCCTGGTTGCATCACTTTTTTTTTTTCCCCGACCCCCCCCGGCCCCCCCCCCCCCCCCCCCCCCCCGGGGGGGTGTGGGGTTTAACCCCCCCCCACCCGGCCCCCGTTTGCCCCCCCGGGCCCCCGGGTTCTCCACCCCCAGTGAAGGACTTAGGTTAAAATTTAAGCCCGGAAGGCAGGCTGTGCCTCAAGGAAAATAGCTTACTCCTTATCTGGTGACTCAGAGCCTCCTGACCGATTCTTAACAGATAACTTATGACCTGGTCAAGGAAACCCCTCCCAAGAATGTATCTCTCTGTCGGACTTTTCTGGGTAAAAATTGACCAAATGCCGCAGGGTGATCAGCCAACCGTTTCAACTTAATTACCTGCAAACTTTTCCCACCAATCAAATGTATCCACCTCACCTATGGCCCCTACTTCACTGTATCCCATACCCTGACCTCATCCCCACCTACCTGTGATTTTTTTGTATAAAAGTCCCTCACGACTGGCGTTCGAGGTTCGCTCCTCCTAAGGAGATCGAACCCCGGCGCGCCGGCCTAATAAATCCTCTTGCTGATTGCATCGAATTCGAGTCACTGTGGTCTTTGGGGCGACGGTTCCCGAGAAAAGGCCGCGAGGTCTTACATTTGGGGGCTCGTCCGGGATCGCCTCGCTCACTCAGACCCTTTGGCTTTTGAATTCGGAGGTATGCTCGAGCAATTCTGTGTCTCCGTGTACGTCTGTAAAGGTCTGTGACTAGTCTGCTCTGTGTTAAATCTGTATTGTCTCACTTTTCTCTCCTGCTGCTTGACTTAATCCTTCGGAAGTTTCAGTGAACAGGCGAACGGTTGTGAGGCAACTGATTAGTCCCGGCCAGGGCTACTCCCTGGTGGACTTTGAAGGCCTTATGACAGGTGAGCCCCAGTAACTATCGCCCGGCTGGGTGAAACTTCCCTGTCTTTCTTGTGAGGATATGGCCTAATATTACCTTTTTGTGGGCACGGGTCAGGCACTTAAAAGCCATTAGGGCGCCTGCCACTTGAAGACTCCCGTGACAGGATAAGGGGGGTCACGGAACGGGCCAGAAGCCGCTAGGGCGCCCGCCCCCAGCAAGAAAACTTCCGTGCAATGGTATAGGCACACGAGTGAACTCAAAGCACGCCATAAGTCCACCTCTCTGGCCGCCACCATTCCCGGTAGGATTTTTGGTGGCTATCCTCAGTAATCTTTCTTTTCTTCCTCCTGGTCTCCTCCGGCTGCTGAAACAAGGATCTGTGCCCTCGCGCACCTGTCTGTCTGTATCTGTGGCGTTTGCCCCGCCCGCCCGCCCCGGGAGCTGGGGGTCGTGAGATTCCCCCCTCCGCCTGTATCTGTGGTGTTTGCCAGGGACGCCTGGAATGCCGACCTGGGAGTGGGGGTGGCGGAGTCCCCCTCCGCCTGTATCTGTGGCGTATGCCAGGGACGCCTGGAACGCCCGACCTGGGAGTGGGGGTCGTGAGATTCCCCTCCCCCTTTCTGTGGTGTTCCGGGGGCCCCGGCCGCCTGGGAGTGGGGGTCGTGAGATTCGGCCCTCCGCCTGAATTCTGTATCTGTGGAGCTAGGAAGCTCATCTGCTCAAGACTTGCCGAGGGCAAAAGTTTACAGCAGCCGCTTTTATCTGATTTTTCCGCTGCTACTCGTCTTACTTTGTACTCGTTAAGTGTTCATTTTTGTGACAAACTGACGATGGGACAGACTGTGACAACCCCGTTGTCTCTGACGGTAGATCATTGGACAGAAGTGAAAAATCGGGCCCATGATCTTTCCATGACAGTGAAAAAAGGAAATGGCAGAGCTTATGCGCAGTAGATTGGCCCAGTTTTAATACCGGCTGGCCGCCAGAAGGGTTGTTCTCTTCAGAACAAGTCAAACAGGTTAAAACTGTAATTTTCACCCCTGCTACTGAGCACCCGGACCAGGTGCCATATATTATGGTCTGGGAAGACCTGGTCCGTTCACCCCCGGTGTGGGTTCGGCCTTTCGTTTTCCCCACAGGAAAGCCGTTGGAGCCTGCTGCAGAGATCTTTGCCCTAAAATCCACAGCAAAGAAAGAAGAGACAAAGGCTCCCGTCAAAAATATATATCCAGACCTGCAAACTGACTTCTTACTTTTAGATTCTCCCCCACTCTACCCGCCTGTACAGGTCCCACCTCCGGCACTTCAGAGGGCACAAGCGATCGCCTCGCCTGAACAGCCAACAGAAGGGGAAGAAATGGGCCCGGCGGCAGGAACGCGGAGCCGTAGAGCTGCTACCCCGGACTCCACCGCTCTCCCCCTCCGGGAGAACGGGCCCCCTGATGACCGTGGGGTTCGGCCACTCCAGTATTGGCCATTCTCTGCCTCTGACCTTTACAACTGGAAAAATAACAACCCCTCTTTTTCTGATAACCCCCAGGCGCTGACCTCTTTGATAGAATCTCTTGTTTTCTCACATCAGCCCACTTGGGATGATTGTCAGCAATTGTTGCAGACCTTGCTCACTACAGAAGAAAGACAGCGAGTACTGTTGGAGGCCCGCAAAAATGTGCTGGGGGATGACGGACGTCCCACAGCGCTTCCTAATGAAATAGATGCTGGTTTCCCCCTGACGAGACCTGACTGGGACTACAATTCTCCGGCAGGTAGGGAGCACCTGAGGGTCTATCGCCAGGCTCTGGTGGCGGGTCTCCGAGGGGCAGCAAGGCGCCCCACCAATTTGGCTAAGGTAAGGGAAGTGACTCAAGGGCCTACTGAGTCACCTACTGTATTCCTAGATAGGTTAATAGAGGCATTCAAGAGATTTACCCCCTACGATCCCACATCTGAAGAACATAGGGCTACAGTGGCCATGGCCTTTATTGATCAATCAGCCCTAGATATTAAAAGAAAGTTGCAGAGACTAGATGGGTTACAGGGATTCTCTCTTCAAGATCTGATCAAAGAAACAGATAAGGTGTTCAATAAAAGGGAGAACTTATCCCGGGGACCCTTGGGGATCCCCATTGCCCTTTACCGGCCCAATTCAAGCCTTTCCTGTAAATGTTAACCTGGGGGGGGAATAGGCTGGCAGCCTGGTACCCTTGGGAGGCCAATGATTTAAAAGAGCTCAAAAGGCAGTGGCAGAAAATGGCCCAAACTCCCTGTGGGCAGAAACTATTCTCCAGGGCCTGGCTCATCAACCACAAGAGGGACACTTTAAGAAGGAGTGCCCTCAAGGCAGGGGAAGACATACCAGTCAGAGACCTCCCACTACCCCATTTATGTGCACCATCTTAGGGGTCATCAAGATTTTCCTGGATTGCTTTCAATGGGAAATTCCCCGGCCGATGCAGCGGCCTCCCTTACAATCCAAGCTTGTAACTTACAAGATGCCTATGATCTTCACGATCTTACTCATATAAATTGGAGAGGGCTACATAAAAGGTTCCCACAGATCCCTATTAGAAAATTAAAGAAAATTATACATACTTGTAAATCCTGTCTTCCTTATTTACCATCACCGCCTTTACAGCCCCCAGGAGTAAACCCTCGAGGGCTAAAACCCAATGTGCTGTGGCAAACTGATGTAACCCATTATTCTCCTTTTGAAAAACTTAAGTGCCACCATCAAAATTTAAAGGCTCAATTACAAAAACAAAAAGGGGAAATAAGCCCTCACCAGCAACTTGGAATGGCACTCTTTACTCTAAACATCTTAAATTTTTCAAAAAATGAACTGATACCATGTTTTCAAAAACATTGGTCCAACCAAGAAATACAACCTGAAATACAAGTGAGATGGAAAGAACCCATCACTGGTCAGTGGAAGGGGCCTGATCCACTCCTTACAATGGGGAGAGGATTCGGATGCATATTCCCCATTGGGGACCCCAGCCCTATATGGGTGCCAGCAAGGAATCTTAAATTTACACCACAAGAGAGGTCAAATCTCAAAAGCTGACACAGATTAAAGAGACATTCACATATTGAGCCCAAGAACAAAAAGTTCTTGAGGCGATCTTTTCTTCCTTTTCACATCATCCGATGCCACGACCCTGCTGGACACCGCTCCTGGTGATTGTCGGATTACCTAGCCTCTCCGTGCTGACCTTCCTCATTGCTGTGGCTGTGCAACAGTTTTTAAAATCTTTGAAGCCTGGGTTTAACGGCACAAGGCCATCAACCATGAGGGTACATCAGTGTCAGCATCCATGCTGGGAGTTCAACAAGCTCAAACCATCGAGATTATAAACAACACATCCACTGCCTCTGCTCAGGGATTTCAAACTAGCTTGAATATCTGAGATCTGCTATGATGGGACTCCAATAACAGCTTGATCTCCACGCTCTCCATGCCAGAGCGATCAAGGCGTTGTGTTCTGGCACTCATAGACTGCGACATGAGATACTCCAGCTTTTGTCTGACAGCTTTTCCAATGTTAAATGAGACTCTTAACAGGTAAAAAAGGGAGCAATGGATCTATGGGACTGGATACAAACTCGATTCACCTGGTTTAAAAATGCCTTCTATTTGCTTGTTTTTGTTATTCTGCTTGTTGTAGTGTTAAAAAAAGGTTATGCTTGCCCAGGTCATGAAAGAGGAGGCCCCACGTTGGGGACCCACAAAACCCCTGGATTAATTTAGCCCTTCAAGAGATTAACCGAGACAGATAAATAAAAATAAGAGTTCTAGATGCTCATCATCTAGAGAGATTCCGCCTAGCCCCCAAGAGGTGGCTGGATAGCCAATGACGGGTAAGACCCTCAGAGGAGGGCAACCTAAGACAGGCACAGCTGCGAGAGGGGCTGGCGAGGCTGGAGGTTGGCCGCCTACAGCTCTATGCCTTGCTCTACAGAACAGCAATACAAATGTCTCGAGGGCTTAAATAAAATATATAAAAAAGGGGGATATGTGGGGCCCTAAATGGGAAACCTTAAAAACAAAGGGGCTAGCTTTGCGGTCGAAAACCTAAGATGGCGCCTGGCGGAAGAGATGCGGGCAGGGTCTATGTTGTCTGTCAAAGTTTTTAATTGGCTCTTGTAGACAGTGCCTACCGAGTCTTAAATGACACCAACCCGGAGGTTACAAAATCTTGCTGGCTCTGTTACACCGTCCCTCCGCCGTATTATGAGGCCACTGGGATAATAGGGGTTACTGGATTTAGGTTTCCTAGATCATGTGGTGCCTTACCCCCTTTATGATTTTGGTTGGAAATGTTTCTGTTAATGTCACCCAGAATGTTTACCATATGTCTTGTTTTAATTGCACTCTCACTAATTGTATCAGAGGCATGAGCGGGTCGGAGAGCAGATATTAGTGGTAAAACAACCCGTTTGTTACGCTTTGTTATGCCCGTCCCCGTCAAAATAGAAGAAGATTGGTATGATGAGCTGGCTTACCATTGCTACAAGCACATCAATCCGCCGCCTCGCCGCCCCCCAAAAAGAGGCCTGGGATTAATTGTCCTGGGTGTGATATCCGTTGATCTCCTTAATAGCGACTGCTGTTACTGCCTCTGTTTCCCTTGCTCAATCCCCGTGCAGGATGCCAAAGTTGTTGATTCTCTGTCTTATAATGTCACAGGGGTTATGGGAACACAAGAGGATATTGATAAAAAAATAGAAACTAGGCTGTCTGCTTTATATGATACTCTCAGAGTCTTAGGAGAAGAGGTTCAAAGCTTAGAACTCAGAATGAAGATTCAATGTCATGTTAATTACAAGTGGATCTGTGTCACAAAAAAACCTTATAATATATCTGACTTCCCGTGGGAGAGGATCAAAAGAACATTTACAAGGCATATGGCTGGTTTAATTCTAATATTTCTCTTGATTTACTGCAGTTACACAATGAAATATTAGATATAGAAAAACGCGCCTTCGGCCAGCCCGGCCCTTTAGATGTTGTTCAAACTGCTGAAGATTTTGTGAAGAATTTGGTTTCTAACTTTTCCAGTCTTCATTCTTTGTGGCAGAGCATGGTGGCTGTAGGCATCGGTAATTGTTTGCTATCCCTTGCCCTGATGTGCCTAGCACCATGCCTTATTAAAGGCATTGTAAAAGAATTTCTGCATATAAAGGTGCTTGTCTACCCCGTAACATGCTGCACCATCACCATCTTTTTAGAGCCGCCTAAAAGATGAAGAAGAGGGAGCTGCGAGAGAATTGCCTGTAACGGGTTAAATCTTGAAAGCCGCCTGACCTAAGTAACAACCCAGGGCATTCCTTGGCTCCCTGACCCCCGTCTCCCTCAATGGACGTTTAAAATGCACCCGTCACGCTCCGGAGACGGGGACACTATTCCTCTGCACACAATAAAATGGAAGATTGGTGGCTGCTTCTAATTTTCTTAATTGTATAGATGTTAAAAGGGTTATATAAGTTTGTTTATGATACCATGACTATTCTTGTAATCCTAACTTTCTTCATCTCTTAGCTTTGCATTTTTAAGTAGTTGCTCTCCTTTATCAAGAAACGCAGCAAAGCACCGTGCGAGGTGCTCATGCCAAGGTTAATCCCGCAATCCCTCACTCTATGATTTCAGGATTGAAATCACGGACAAGAAGAAGAGGGGAATGAAGGACTTAGGTTAAAATTTAAGCCCGGAAGGCAGGCTATGCCTCAAGGAAAATAGCTTACTCCTTATCTGGTGACTCAGAGCCTCCTGACCGATTCTTAACAGATAACTTATGACCTGGTCAAGGAAACCCCCCCCAAGAATGTATCTCTCTGTCGGACTTTTCTGGGTAAAAATTGACCAAATGCCGCAGGGTGATCAGCCAACCGTTTCAACTTAATTACCTGCAAACTTTTCCCACCAATCAAATGTATCCACCTCACCTATGGCCCCTACTTCATTGTATCCCATACCCTGACCTCATCCCCACCTACCTGTGATTTTTTTGTATAAAAGTCCCTCACGACTGGCGTTCGAGGTTCGCTCCTCCTAAGGAGATCGAACCCCGGGCGCGCCGGCCTAATAAATCCTCTTGCTGATTGCATCGAATTCGAGTCACTGTGGTCTTTGGGGCGACGGTTCCCGAGAAAAGGCCGCGAGGTCTTACACTAGATCATTTGCTAAGACCCTCTGATCTCTCGTCCCTTCCCTGCATCCAGCTTCAGTCCCTCATCTGTCTGACTCAGACCCAGCCATCCCCAAATCCTTATAGTCCCCCAGAGATACCACGTTTCACCTTTACCAGAATGTGTTTCCCTCCACCCTTCCTTGCTTTCTTGGCTCAAATGAAGCATAGTCCTCCACAGTGGGCTGAATGGTGCCCCTCAAAATGTTGGTTTCTAATCCCTGGAATCTGTGACTGTTACCTTGTCTGATTTAAAAAAAAAAAAAATGCAGATGGAGATTAAAGGGAAGATTTGGAGATGAAAAGATTAGCCTGAATTATTCACCTGGGCTCTTCAATGCCATGACAAGTATGCTTATAAGAGAGAGACAGAGGGAGAACAGATTACATAGAGAAGAGGAAGTGCATGTGAGCCCAGAGGTGCAAATCGGAGTGACGTGTTAAAAGTAAAACAAACAAAATAGCAGCCACTAGAAGCTAGAAAAGGCAAGGAGGCATCCACCCTGTTATCGCTGAAAGGAGCCTGGCTGACGACACCTTGAGTTCAGTTCGATGCACTTGATTTCCAACCTCTGGCTTCCCAAACTGTGGACCTCCAACCACAGCTCTGCCAGCCCCCAGTGGTTAGAGTTACCTTCGGCTTAGACTCCAGACACTGAGGAGTGAAGACAAGCCATCCCTTCTGTGTTCCTGTTCAGATTCCTGACCTGCAAAATCTCTGAGCCTGGTGAGATGGTTGCTTTATCCCCCTAGGTCCGGAGACAATCTGTAACTCAGTTTATAAGTCACGAGAACATGCTGTTACTACTACTCAGTGCCCTCTATTTCCTCCCAATGACATGAGTGCCTCGATTAGCTAAATATTCTACTGTAAAAATCCAGAGCTTTCCTTCTGATTTTTAAATTTTAGTAACTAGCCAAAACTTTTTTTTAAAATTCAGTGGAGGGTGAAGAGATTCCATCTGCACTTTCCAATTGGCCCATGAGTCACCAATTTGCAAACTCTTAAACTGTAATTAAGTACTATCTGTTGTTCCCCCAGAGATTTGTAAGCTCACATATGTTTATCTTCATGTCCTTCACACTTTACAGCCTGAAGGTGAGGTTAACCAGGGACTTGATCTCCAAGCCCTGGATGAGGTCAGGAGACCTAACCAGCAACCCAACCTAGGGCTTCCCTTCTCTTCCCTTAACTGACAAGTAGGGGCACAAGTATTGACCTTCACTGCTTCGTGGGCTGCTGTGAGGTTAGTTATAAACAAGCATGTGTGTAAAGAAGCAATTTGTAATGGATGATGTGCTAAGTACCTTTAATGGGTGCATGGTGGATCCCAAAAGATGTGTCCTAATCCCCAGAATCAGTGAATGTGACTTTGCTTGGAGAAAAGGTATTGCAGAGATTAACCCTAAATCTAATGAGAAGTGGCCTTATGAGAGTCACAAAGGGAAACTTACATGTGCGTAGGAAAAGCCCACATGAAAAAGAAGGCAGAGGTTAAACAGATGCAGCCACAAGCCAAGGAATGAGAGTGACCACCAGAAACTGAAGAGACAAGGAATGAAACCTCTGCCTGGAGGTTCCAGATGGATCACAACCCTGCTGATACCCTGATTTCAACCTTCTGGGCTCCTGAGCTATGAGAGAATAAATTTCTATTGTTTTAAGTCACTGTTTGTGGTCATGATTACATCATCTTTTTAGAACACTAATACAGAACATAGCAGAATGGTCATGGTCTCACTATGGATTCCTTTGAATGTTGCATCTTGTGGGCACTTTGTAATCCATTGGTCATCTGTCTGGCCACTCTAGCTTGAGGAGACTCCTCCCTGAAGTCACCCATCTGGTCATTAACCAGTAATGCCTTTTGAAATCATATCCATTCTGGGAGGAATTACTCAAATCATGCGTTGTTGTTCAACATTGTATTTTCTCTCCTAGTGAGAAGCTCTTGGAGGTGGCGAGTCATAGAACATAGGAGAGGTACTGGAAAAGTTGTCCCCAAACCATGCTCATCAGAACTGCCTGGAACAGGTCCTAGAAATGCTGAACCTCAGACCCTATCCCAGACTTAGTGAGTCAACTGCCAAAGGTGGGTAGGATAAGAGAGAGGATCGAGAATCAGTAGTTTGAATAAGTTCCTTAAGTACCTGCTATGCTCACTAAAATTTGAAAACCACTAACATGGGAAGGCAGAGAAGGCATTGGCGCCCAACTCCAGTACTGTTGCCTGGAAAATCCCATCGATGGAGGAGCCTGGTAGGCTGCAGCCCATGGGGTCACCAAGAGTCGGACACGACTGAGTGGCTTCACTTTGAGTTTTCATTTTCATGCATTGGAGAAGGAAATGGCAACCCACTCCAGTGTTCTTGCCTTGAGAATCCCAGGGACTGGGGAGCCTGGTGGGCTGCCTTCTGTGAGGTCGCACAGAGTTGGACACAACTGAAGCGACTTAACAGCAGCAGCAGCAACATGGGAAGGAGCTATCATGGCCTTCAGTCAGATAGCCTGGGGGCTGATTTCTAGCCCTGCTCCTCGCTATCCGTAAAAGCTTAGGCTCTCAGGGACTTCTCTGGTGGTCCAATGAAGGTCCCTGCTTCCAATACAGGGAGTCCAGGTTCAATCCCTGGTTGATGAGTTAAGATCCCACCTACCTCATGGCCAGAAAAACAAAACTTAAAACAGAAGCAATATTGTAACAAGCTCAAGAAAAACTTTAAAAATAGCCTACAACAACCAAAAAAAAAAAAAAAGAACTTAAAAATAAAAGTCTAAGGGTCAGTTTTCGCCTCTGTAAAATGGAGGTAGCCAGGATGGCCCTTCAAAGGGTTGTGCTTGCATAAATCATGCATGCAAATTTCCTAGTGCAGTTGCTTAATAAACTCTAGATATTGTTAGCCATGATGAGGGTGGCGATGATGACCCTGCCCCCACTAAGCAAATAGTCTGACATCGCCCATATTTAATACCACGTGAGCCTCCTGAGTGGTCCCCCTGTTCAAATCCACCATTCGCCATCATGAGTCATTCACTGCAAAGTTCTAATCTGATCCCATTTAACTGATGAAATCCATATCAGATTCTCCAAGGAAGAGGATAAATATAGTAATGATTCAAATCTCTTTTTTTTATAAATCTTCTAAGACTACTATAAGTCTTTGATATATGTTGCTGTGCTTAGTGACTCTGCGACCTCAGGGACTGTAGCCTGCCAGACTCCTCTGTCCATGGAGATTCTCCAGGTGAGGGTACTGGAGTGGGTTGGCATGCCCTCCTCCAGGGGATCTTCCCAACCTTCAGTATATGTTCTTAAAGGTAAAAGAAAATCTTGACTTGTCAGTCTTTGCTTAGTCATCCGTCTGAGCATGACACACAGTAACCCGTGTGACCCCTTCAAACCACTTCCCCCATCTCATCTCTTCTGCCTTCTTCCTTGAAACATTTGCAGCTTCTAAACAGCCTGGTACAACTTCAACCCCCTGTGCCTTTCTGCCTTCTCTCCCCTCTGCCTCCGATGCCCTCCTCCTTCCCTAGCCCTCGTTCATTCATCTGTAGCATTTGTATTCACTTTGCAGGGCTCAGCTACACTGTCACTTCCTCTCTGAAGCCTTTCCTGATTCCTTTATATTACTCCAATGATCCCCGTAACTGAGCTCTTCTTTCCTTCTCTGTTTCACCCTCTTGCCAGTACATACACTACATAGAACCTAGGGCCCTAGGTTAGAGGGTCCCAGGCTAAAACCACAGACTACCTGTCTTTAAATCCTAGGACCATGACTTGGTAGTTAGTTGTGTGACCTAATCTTTCTCTGCCTCTGTTCCCTGATCCGTACAATCTGAATTGTTACAAACCTTCAATGAAGTGATTCCCGGTAATCATTGAACATGGTGCCTGACACATAGCAAGTAACTAGAAATATTTACCACTCTGGCTATTATACTTTGGCATCATCTAAGAAAAAGCCTCTTGATGAAAGTGAAAGAGGAAAGTGAAAAAGTTGGCTTAAAGCTCAACATTCAGAAAATGAAGATCATGGCATCCGGTCCCATCACTTCATGGGAAATAGATGGGGAAACAATGAAAACAGTGTCAGACTTTATTTTTGGGGGCTCCAAAATCACTGCAGATGGTGACTGCAGCCATGAAATTAAAAGATGCTTACTCCTTGGAAGAAAAGTTATGACTAATCTAGACAGTATATTCAAAAGCAGAGACATTACTTTGCCAGTGAAGGTCCGTCTGGTCAAGGCTATGGTTTTTCCGGTGGTCATATATGGATGTGAGGGTTGGACTGTGAAGAAGGCTGAGCGCCCAAGAATTGATGCTTTTGAACTGTGGTGTTGGAGAAGACTCTTTAGAGTCCCTTGGACTGCAAGGAGATCCAACCATTCCATTCTGAAGATCAGCCCTGGGATTTCTTTGGAGGGAATGATGCTAAAGCTGAAACTTCAGTACTTTGGCCACCTCATGAGAAGAGTTGACTCATTGGACAAGACTGTGATGCTGGGAAGGACTGGGGGCAGGAGGAGAAGGGGATGACAGGATGAGATGGCTGGATGGCATCACTGACTCGATGGACTTGAGTCTGAGTGAACTCCGGGAGATGGTGGTGGACAGGGAGGCCTGGCATGCTGCGATTCATGGTGTCGCAAAGAGTCAGACACGACTGAGTGACTGAACTGAACTGAAAAATATAAATAAAGTCACCTCTTTTGCTTTCCAGACACCCACAGAATAGTTTTAAAGACCATCAGTGATTTGATGTGTGAGTAATAGAAGCCTGGGCTTGGAAGGAACCTCAGGGATCATTTGCTCCACCTCACTTTTAACCACAGTAGGTCAACATCAGTCACTCAGGGTAGAAGCCAGACGGCTCTGTTGAAGTGACTGACGGGCCCAAGACAAAACCCTGCAAACTTATCCGTCACAACTTCCTTGAGAAACAGGTGTGGAGCAAGGACTCAGAGCCCCAATTTCTAAATGAAGAAACTGAGTCACGGTGGTAACGTGACCAGCAAAAGATCACACAGTCAGCCAGGAGGGCCAGTTCCTAGAGAACCTCCTCCACCTATCAGCTGACAATCTCAAGACCAGGAAGTTGTTTGGGTCACAAATAATGTTCTTGTGGGAAACGAATGTGAGGAGATAAACATGAGGTCATGAGAACCGGAGCAATGAGGTAATATTCGGGGTTGTTCTTTATTGAACCTTTGTTTGCTTTCATTCCAGAAAAGCCTTATAATGAGAATAGGCAATGAAGCATCTCGGAAAGCAGTATAGGCTCAGCGAAAATAGGGAAGAGTTATCATTAGACAGAGCCCTGCCTCAGTCCCCACACTGCCTGTCACTGGATGGATGGATTTGGCCCCATCCTGGAGGCTCTTAGAGCTTCATCTTCATCTGTAGGATGGCAGTAATGGTAATGCCTCCCTTATGGGGTTGTCAGTAGAACCTTGGATGATGTATCTAGAACCCTTGACACATAATAGGCGCTCTAAAAATAGCTACTATTGCTGTGATTGGGGGTGTTAAGACACCTGTAAATGGAAACTTTTTCGAAGGAGGTGGAAAGTGCTTGAAAAGACTGATGAGTGTTAGTGTTAGGGAGTTAGTACCTCCACGAAGTAAATATTTGTGGAGCACCAGTTACGTGCCAGGAACTGTTCTAGAACCCTACAAGTGTGCCTTCACATTTGTAACTTCCTCCCCAGGTACAGTGCCTAGGAAGCATTCAATAAATATCTGTTACTTGTTGCATAAGTTGAAGGTATGAATGAGCGAGTCATTCATTCATATAATCCTCACAGATCTACTAAATAAATATTATCATTTGCACCTTAAAAATTTAAAGAACAGAAGCCTGGAGCAAAGAACCCACTTCTTCAAAGTCACATGGTAAGCAGAGGAATTGACCAGGTAAGGCCTCTTTCAGAAGTGTTTTTAACTAAAACCTCTGGTGGCTCAGACAGTAAAGAATCTGTGTGCAATGTGAGAGACACAGGTTTGATCCCTGAGTCAGGAAGATCCCCTGGAGAAGGGAATGGCTATCCATTCCCATATTCTTGCCTGGACAATTCCATGGACAGAGGATCCTGACAGGCTATTATCCATGGGATCTCACAATTGAACACAACTGATCGACTTTCACCTTCAGAAGATGAGATGGATATAGCTAAGGCAAGAGTACAAGGAAAGAATTGTAGGTAGAGGAAGCCCATGTGAAGGCTGTGAGGTAAGCTGGAGACCAGCATGTTGGAGGAGCCAAGAAAATGCCAGTGCATCCTGAGCAAAAGGACAGTAGTCTAAGATGAGTTTGGAGGACTTCTCTCATGGTCCAATGGTTAAAAACCTGCCTTGCAATGTAGGGGGACACAGATTAGATCCTGGTGGGGGACTAAGATCCCACAGGCCACGGGGCAACTAAGCCCATGAACCACAACTACTGAGCCCCTGTGTCCAAGTGCCCTAGAGCCTAGGCTCCGCAGCAAGAGAATAGCTCCCACTCACCACAACTAGAGAAAGCCACACACAGCAGTGTAGAGCCCATGAACCACTACAAAGACCCGGCGTAGCCAAAAATAAAAATAAGATGATTTGGGGGAGCAAGGTGGAGGTCAGAGCAAGTAGGAGATTATGAGCTTCGGTCAAGACTTTCGGATTTCATTCTAGGCACAAAGGGAGGCCTTCTCTTTAAAGCAGAGAAGAGACATGATTCAAATCTCATCTTGGTGTTGATTAGAGAATGTCCAGGACAAGAGACAGGAATAGACTCCAATAGGTTGTCAGAGCAGAAGCCCAGGCAAGCACTGTCATGGCTGGTAGGCTGAGGGAGTAGAGACAAAGTGGACAGTTGGGAGGAAGCTTTGGATCGTGTACCCAGTAGACCATGCTGATGGTTGATGTGAATGGTTATGGGAAAGTGAAAACTGAAACACAATCCTCTGGCCTAAGCCATTTTGTGAGACTCTAACGTCTAAATGAAAAGCAGATGGAGGGAAGATTAATTAAAAGCCTCGTTGGGGCATGTTAGGTTGAAAGGCTTGGGAGACACCCAAGTGGAAGTGATGTGATGAAGCCTAAGAGCTAGCTGGAGACCTCCCTTAGAAAGTTCTTCACATGGGATGATGCTTAAAGCTGTGGCAATCCATAAAACCACCTGGGTTTGGAGAGGAGGATGGGGTGGGTTCAGTATAGCATAAGAAGTGGGCCAAACCCTGGGGAGTTTCCTGGTGGCTCAGATGGTAAAGAATCTGCCCACAATGCAGGAGACCCAGGTTCAATCACTGGGTTGGGAAGGTACCATGGAGAAGGAAATGGCCACCCTCTCCAGTATTCTCGCCTGGAGAATTTCATGGACAGAGAAGCCTGGCAGGCTACAGTCCATGGGGTCACAAAGAGTTGGACACGACTGAGCAACACTTCAAATCCTGGGAACCCCTAACAGGTAGAGGCTGGGAGGAGTGAGAGAAGGAAAATAAGAAGAAATTAATCACCAAGGAGGAAAACCAGGAGGGTCTGGGATGCTTCAGAAATGAGGGCCAGTAAAAACAGCCATCATCAAAAAGCCTACAAATACTGGAGAGGATGTAGAGAAAAAGGAACCCTCCTGTACTGTTGATAGGAATGTCAACTGGTGTACCTGCTATGAAAAAGGATCTGGAAATTCCTTTAAAAAAATTAACAAGAGAATTACCAAATGATCCAACAATCTCACCCCTGGGCATCTCTCTGCAAAAGACAGAAACTTTAATTCAAAAAGATTCATGCACCCCAATGTTCATAGTAGCTGCACAATTTATAATTGCCGAGACATGGAAGCAACCTAAATGTCCATCAACAGATGAATGGGTAAAGAAGATGTGGCATGTATATACAATGTAATATCAGTCATAAAAAGAGGAATATTGCCATTTGCCACAATAAGGATGGACCTAGAAATATCATACTAAGTAAAGTAAGTCAGAAAAACAAATGTTAGACGATATTATTTATGAAACCTAAAAAAAAAAAAGAACTAATTTACAAAACAGAAACAGACTCACAGACATAGAAAACAAACTTATGATTACCAAAGGGGAAAGGGTAGAAAGATAAACTAGGAATATGAGATTAACAAGGAACAACAAGAAAGAAACCAGGAGAAACACTGGCACTGACTCAAAGGACAGAGAAGCCTAGAATTAGAAGGTCAGGTCAACTTGCTCAACTGCCTTGTTTTCATATGGGAATCTGCAGTACAGATAGGGGAAGTGGCTTGCCCAAGATCACACAATTAGATAACCTCAGAAGAACTTTCTAACAATGATAACTATCACCCTGTAGTGAAATAGACTCTCTCCTCAGGCAGTGGACCCTTTGCCACAAAGAGAAGCTGGCTGAGACCACTCAGTGTGACGGAAGAATCCCATGTGTTTTCAGGGTAAGGGGTAGTGGTGATTTCTCTCCATTTTAAGGTTGTAAAATAAATGACTTTCAAGTATAATTGGAATGCTTTGGATCTCAGGATCCCAGAGATTTCTTGCAATGAATGAAAACCTCAAGATCCATAAATGCAAATAAAGGACCCCTATTGATGAGCAATAGAATATTTGCCCAAATCTGTTTGTGAAAAGCATGCACCACAGAAGTTTCTGGCTGAGGCTAATGATGCCAGGAAAGAGATAAAAGGTATTAGCAGGCTTCCCTATGGCTGTCATAGCAGAGATGGTTGGATGACATCACCAATTCAATGGACACGAACTTGGGCAAACTCTGGGAGATGGTGAGGGACAGGGAGGCCTGATGTGCTGCAGCCCGTGGGGTCATGAAGAGTCGGACATGACTTGGCGACTGAACAGCAACCGTAGGACTGTCCCCTCTGTTGGGGAATCTCTCTGTATCTATACTGTGACCAAAAAGTATTAAGAGCTTAGAGATGGAAGCTTGTGCATCTCCAGTGTCCCAGGAACTCCAGAGAGGAATCCCAGATCCCACCACTCCTGGAAGCCAAGGTGCACCCTCTTCACCAGGATTCACAGGCTGGGGGTCTGCAGGCATCTGGGGAAGAGAGCATGTTGCCTCTGTAAACGTTACCTTCTTAGCTTCTTCGTGAGACAAGGCGGTGAAGCAATACAGCCCCAACCTTTGGAGGGAAGCAGGTGACGATAAGGCCGCTGAAAGAACCTTCAGAAGTAAATCCCTCAAAAGAACCTTAGAACATTTTAGCTGAGGGCTTGGGGGTGGAGGGGACTAAGCACCTCTCTCTCTTCTTGCTTTTGTCACCACGTCTCCAGCCTTCCAACAGGCTTTCTCTTTGCTCCATCTCTTCTCTCTCCTCCTCTTCCCTTCCCTTCTCTTAGGATCCTGTGCGCATGTCATCTTGCCACTCTGTGTAGTCCCAGCTGCTAGGAGTAGTAGTCTCTGATATGACAAAGGTGATTTGGTCCCTGAAACAAAAGAACGAGGCAAAGGTGTGTGTGAATAAGACATATAAACACTCTTGACACTATGCATAAAATAGGTAACTGATGAGAACCTATTGTAGAGCTCAAGGAACTCTATTCAATGCTCTGTGGTAACCTAAATGAGAAGGAAATTTTTAAAAGAGGGGATATAAGTTTAAATATAGCTGATCTACTTGCTGAAGAGTAGAAAAGGACACAACATTGTAAAGCAACTCTCCTCCAATAAAAATTAATAAAAAAAAAAAAAGTTTAACCATGCAGGGGATGAAAGAACCAGAGAGAAACCACACTAGGGCCAGTGATTCTTATTTTCTCACAAAGTAACAATACAGGGTGAGGAAGCTGAATAAGAGCTACAGAGGAGATTAAGAGTGAGAGCTGGCCAAGGGTCACCATGAGGACTGGTAGAGGGCACGGGGCACCAGCTGAGTCACGATGCTGCCAAAGTGTGCTGGCACCAATCAGACTAGTCATGTATTTTGCTCTAATAGTGCTCAGAAGTCAGGGTACAGGAGGCTGTACCCTGATCACAAATAATCAGGCTGGGAGTTTCACTGAGCAGTAGTGGCAGAAAACCAAGGAAGCAAAGGTATC
Organism: Nanger dama; assembly: GCA_917880005.1. NCBI lineage: Eukaryota > Metazoa > Chordata > Mammalia > Artiodactyla > Bovidae > Nanger > Nanger dama. The sequence goes on along the minus strand of CAKJTW010000037.1, from coordinate 54,247 downwards.
ATGCAGAGAATCCTTCTGATAATCAGCCAAGCGGTCCAGGTTGAGTGGGCAAGCAGTCAAGGCGGGAGCCACTGACTGAGCAAGAGGGAAATGGAGGAGAAATCCGAAAGGGGCCAGACATTTGGAAGAGGAAGAGAGGCTGACGGTGAAGGTTTCAGGGCTGGAGCCCTTTGGTGCTAACATGAGATGAAGTATGATGATGGGGTTGGGATGAAGCAGGTGTGAAGGCCACTGAGGTCAACAAGGTCAAGAAATGAGGAAGCAATGATGCTGAACGCACTGTTCCATTGCCACTGAGGCCAGTTGTGATGATGGGAAAAGTGAGATGAAAGGAAAGACTCTAAGCCAGGACTGGTCACCAGTGAATGGCGGGGAAGGGGCAACAGCAGTTAAAGGCTGGTATGAGCCTCCAAGGAGAAGGCAGCAGGATAGGAGGAAGGAGCAACAGAAGTCTGAAAGTAACAATGGGGAACACTGAGGGAGCTGGCCCACCACTATGAACCCACCCAGGTGATGGGTTCACGCAGGATCATTATGCGATTAGTCTCTCTGTTCTTGAATACATTGGAAATCTTCCATAATAAAAAGTCGGCGGAAAATGGATTTTGATGGGATAAGACCAACAGGAAGATATTTTAATGGGCATACATAAATTCTATGTTTGAGCTCAGAATGGGGAAGGGAAACCAGGTTTCAAGAATTCCCATGACTATGGTCTGGAAATTATTTGGCCCCAAATCAATAGGTCAGTAAAGTGAGGCATCTGTTACAAAAGTCAATCCCCCTTTTGGCCAAGATCCCAACAGGATCCTCTGGGTTTAGGTTTGCTAAAGCATGTTTGGAGTAGTGTGCTCAATTCTGGACCCAGAACTTACAGGGGACATTGTCAAACTCAAAGCTAAGTGACTTCTTCCAACTGGTAAGTAGCACCATCTCACAAGCCTGCTTGATTTCAAGCCCCATGCTCATAACCTCTCTGTTTTAAATAGGGGCAAATACATTATTCAATATTTAAAAATATCTGAGTGTCTGGCTTTACTGGGCTCCAGCCATGGACACAGTAAACAAAGTCTTTTCTCTTAATGGCTTTTCTATGTTGATGGGAGGAAACAATTGACAAGTTCAAGTAAATATGTATTCATTTCTGAGAGAGATAAAGGCCAACAAAAAATAGACTAGGTGATGGGGTTGAGTAACTGTGGCTACAGAGAGGGTGGGGGTTGGGATGGGGAGGTGGGAGGGCCTTTGGATAAAATGGTCAGAGGTAGGCTCATGTAGAAGTGAAACTTGAGCTGGGACTTAAAGGCTGAGAAGGAGGTGGCCTTGGCATTCCTCCATGAGCACCAAGAGCAGAGGAATTGGAGCGCTGAGGAAAAAAGGTTGCAGCTAGAACATGGTTGGCTTACCATGTGGCTCAGTGGTAAAGTCACCTGCCAGTGCAGGAGGCTTGGGTTCAATCCCTGGGTCAGGAGGATCCCCCGGAGAAAAGAAATGGCAGCACACTCTAGTATGCTTGCCTGGGAAATCCCATGGACAGAGGAGCCTGAACAATAGTAACAGCACCGTCAGTGAGAAGGTCTGTTTTGGGTGGCGTTAGAGCCGTGGGAGAGCTTTGGGGGTTTAGAGTTGTCGCTGGCCGCCCTATGGGAAGTGGACCATATAGCAATGAGAGAGGAAGCAGGTCGTATATGGGGAAGAAAGGCCTTCCAGCAGATGGAGCCTAGTGAACAAAGGGTGAAGCCCCCAAGGCACCTTCCTCAAGAGCAGCCATAAAGCAACTTGAGTTAGATTTCAATTCTCAGCCATCCTGTGGCTTCATCTTCCCTCACCAGTGACCCAAGTGTCACATTCCACACACTTCCGAGGAGGAGGCACTCAATAAAAGCAAGCCATGTCAAATGCCAGTTAGTCATTCCCACAGTATTCCTGTACTGAGCCAAGGGGAACAATCGAGAATTGTTTCTACCTGCCAAGTGTCCCTGGAGTAGGAAATGGCAACCTACTCCAGTATTCTCGCCTGGAAAATCCCATAGACAGAGGAGCCTAGTGGGCAGCAGTCCCTGGGGTCGCAAAGAGTCGGACATGACTGAGCGACTAAACAGCAACCTGACAAGGCATCAGCCTCCCTGACTCTGCACGTGTAGTGGTTGGTATCAACTGAAATGGCCCAGCTCAAGAATGCACAAAACAAGAGCACGGGGGCAGTCATCTGAAGAGGCAGTCTGGAATTCTGTTGCGAGGGCTGAGCCCCAGGTTCCTGGCAGCCGCAGATAGCTGAAAGAGTTTGCTGGAAAATAGGTTCCTCCATACCCTCCTTGTGTTGGAAAACTTCCAGACTTCCCTGTGCCTCTGACCCACTGCTGGGGTTTTGTTGAGACATAGGAGGTGAGTGGTAGCAGAGTAAAAACATATGACCTGGGTTGACATGCTGTTTGCTAGGTTCTCTCACCTGCTCTCAGCCTCCTCTTCCAGTCTCTAAAGTGGGACTTGTGTTACTGTTTTCCCTCAGTTGGGAATCCTTATATGAGACACTGTATGTGGAAGCGCCTGGAAAATCCTAAAGGCCATGTAGATGCCACATGTTATTTAAAGCCACCAAACCCTAGATTAGAGGCATGTTAGGGCCAGATGATTTTAATATGGGGAACCAAAGGATAGATAACCATTTGTTATGGGTATCAACTTACTAAATCTCCAGTGTGTGCTTAGTCGCTCAGTTGTGTCTGACTCTTTGTGACCCCATGGACTGTAGCCCACCAGCCTCCTCTGTCCATGGGGATTCTCCAGGCAAGAATACTGGAGTAGGTTGCCATGCCCTCCTCCAGGGGATCTTCTCAACCCAGGGAGCAAACCCAGGTCTCCCTCATAGAAAGCAGAGCCACCAGGGATGCCCAAATCTCCAATACCAGTACTAAATCTCCATACCAATGCTGCTTTTTACCAATCCTGTTCTTTTACAGATAGCAAGTCAATGAAGGGGCTTCCCAGGTGGCACTAGTGGTAAAGAATCCACCTGCCAATGCAGGAGACCAAGAGACACAAATTGGATCCTTGGGTTGGGAAGACCCCCTGAAGAAGGAAATGGCCACTCACTCCAGTATTCGTGCCTGGAAAATCCCCTGGACAGATGAGCCTGGTGGGCTACAGTCCATGGGGTCACAGAGTTGGACACGACTGAGCATACACAACACAGCAGACAGAAATACAAAGGCCCAGGGCTAGGAATACTATGGATTGTGAGTGGGAGAAGCTGGATACAAATCCAAATCTGGCTGGCTTCAAGCCCATAGTTTTCACACCACACCAAGCTGCCTAAGGAGGATGAGCATATGTGTTATTCATCCAGATGCTGCCCAGTCTGAGGACCAGGGGGCTGACATATCTTCCAGGTGTAGAGTGACCAACTTGTCCTAGTCTGTCCTGGTTTAGCACTGAAAGCCCCACATGCAAGGCAAACTGGTCCGCTTGGCTGCTCTATCTTGGTGCTCCCTATCCTAGTCATTGCTTTCTCTGCCCCAGAGGGGAGGCAGAAATGTTGCTGAGGGGGATCAAGGAAGGAAAAGGGGGAAAGGAGAGTCAGGTGTTTTAGGCCAGACCTCACTCTAAGGGCCGCCATCCCCAGCAAGGTTATACATATAGCAGCTATGCAAACTGAGGCATCCTATAAGAGAGACGATAAATGTGACAACCTGCTTTGGGCATTCATTATTTTTCTTCCTTTTTTTTTAACTTGGATTCTTTCCAAGAGGTGAGGGCAGGGCCTGTCTTCCCTTTAAGAGGACTGGCCTGCAGCCACTCCCTCTTTCTTCACCCCCATCCCCCAGGCTGCCCGACTTAGACTTGAAAACCTGCAGAAAGAGTTTTGCACATTGGCTGCACGATTCCTCCCTCTTTAAAGAAGGGCGCACAGAGGCTGCTGAGTGTCATCCTTTATCTTGACTTCTGCATTTTCTTGCCTTTCCCCCTTTGTATCCCCAGGACAGGCTGTCTCTAGCAGGCTGGGTCAGAGCTAGTCTGCCCTGCAGGTTAGGGTGTGGAGGAGATGCCTTGAGAAGGGGTCAGGGACTGTCACCCACCCCAAACCATCAGCTCTCCCTGCATTAATCCTGTTCCTAAATGGTGAGAAAGCTTCTAACCCTTTCCTGGAAGAGGGCTCACCAGTTGGAAAAACACCAAGGCTTGTGCCTCCAGGAAGCTGGCTGTTTTAGGATGCCCCGATATCCTACGGTTGATGTTGAACCGGAGTTTGATTTGTGCTCGGGAGTCTGAGCTTGTAGCTGGGCTCCTGCAGAAGCCTCATGAAAGATGCATTTCAACCAGGCAGGTCCAAGGGAGAGACCAGCTTAAATTACAGCTCTACAAATCCAAATATTGGCATATCTGCAAATCCAAATGTAAGGAATTAAAAAGAAAAATCTAAATTCTAAGAATCTTATTTTGCACTTCCTGTGCAAGAAGGAAAGGATGAGCTATTCAGAGAAGAGACAAGGCTGTCAGTAACAAGAGAAGCTTCAGCAGAGCAAAAGAAGCTTCACCTTCTTTTCTCTCTTCGGCCATTTTTCAGGTGGCTCAGATAGTAAAGAATCTGCCTGCAATGCGGGAGACTTGGGTTCGATCCCTGAGTTAGGAAGATCCCCTGGAGGAGGGCATGGCAAACCACTCCAGTATTCTTGCCTGAAAACCCCCATGGACAGAGGTGCCTGGCAGACTACAGTCCGTAGGGTCACAAAGAGTCAGGCACGACGAAGAATGAGCAACTAAGCACAGCGCATGCTTCTAGGGAAGAGCCTCAACGAGAGAGGAAGACAGTGTTTGTTCAGTACAGTTTTCTGCAGGACTGTCTAAAGAGACCACCCCACCCAGTATTTGGGATGTTGGGCTCACCAAATCTGGTTGGTCTGTTTCTGTCTACTTTCCTCAAATCACTTCTAGGCCTGGGGCTAAGGGATTCCCATTGAGGACTGACCTCCCATTAGTCTGTTCACAACATAGCAGCCTCCAGCAATCCTGTGAGACTGGGAACTTAGCCACATCATTCTTCTGCTCAAAACTCTCTCATGGCTCCCCCTTTCCCTTGGAGGAAAGCCAAAGTCCTAAACCTGAACCTGGCCTCTGTACTCTAATACTCAGTTAAATCTCAGAGACAGATTTGGGGTGAAGTCAAAAAGAATGGCTTTATTGCTTTGCCAAGCAAAGGGGACCATGGCAGACTAATACCGAGGGTAGCGAGGAGTTTTATGGTAACGGTTCAAAGAGTACATGATCAGCTGGTGGACAGTCTTCTGATGGGTGGGGTGGAGGTAAGTGAGAGTCAGCATCATCAACCATCTAGTTCCAACCAGCCTGGGTTCTGTGCGCTTGCAGACAGCACACTGTCACTTCAGTGTCTCCTAAACAGCTCAAAGATATGTGTGTCCCTTGATGGAGAAGGAGGACCCTGCCCCGTTGTTTCTCTTGACCGCTGGTTCTCCCCTTGCTTCTGCATCTCCTCTTTTCCTTAATTAACTTCTGTTTGAATCTTCCCATTGGAACTCAGTGAAGAGCATGGGGGCTGAATGAAGCCTATTTCCTGTAATCAAAGAAATGGGAGACACAGAAAGGTTTTTGTGCCCAGGAGCCCCACAGGGTCTTGCTTGGTTTGAGTCCCTAAAATAGCCCCACAGCCCTGCCTGCCTCCCCCATTACCTCTGATGCCCCCTCGCTCACACCTGCAGATACACTACACTGTCTTGCTGTTCCTCCCTCGTGGCTGGCATGCGTTCCCCCATGTCCTCAGCATACGCTGTTCCTTCTGCCTGCAACAGTCTTCCCTCAGAAAACTTCATGGCATGCTCTTCAGTCTTGCCTCGGATGTTAGCTTCTGGGTGAGCTTCCCCTGACAGCCCTATTTAAAATTTCAAATGTCCTTTTATATATACTGTTCCTTGGTGGGGGTACAACCTAAAAGTTGAGAATTAGGTTTTATTCCCACAGACTTGCTGAGGACTTAAGCCCGGGGAGGCAACCTCTCATATAGCTCTGAGGGACAGTTACAAAAATGGTAAAAGTGGAGCCAAGCTAGATAGGAACTTCTGCAACAAAACCTAGGTAGTCAAAAACCAAAAGGTTACTGTTAATTAAAGAAGAACGGAATATCTAAAGTTAATGAATTTCACATTTTTCTATTTAAAGGAAGATCCAAAAGCCTGGGCTCATTGATATCCTTCTTTTAACATGCACCTTAACTATGTACGGACAATATCCCTTTGTTTGTTGTTTTCCTTCCTGAATCCCCTCAGGGTGCAGAGCAGAGCAGCTGCAGTGGCTGATGGCTTGATCTCTGCAACATCTTTGTTTACTGATATGGCAGGAGACATTTTTCATCCACAGTACCCTTTTCCCCCTTTCCTCCTCTCTCTCTCTCACTTATTCAACTCACTTATCACCTTTTAGAATTTATATATTTTGTATATTTTGGGGTTTCTGAACTTTCATGTTGAAGGATCTTAGCCTCAAGGTCAGAGAATTCATGGGGGTGTTATAAACAAACAGGATGCTGCTGCTGCTAAGTCGCTTCACTCGTGTCTGACTCTGTGCGACCCCATAGACAGCAGCCCACCGGGCTCTCCTGTCCCTGAGATTCTCCAGGCAAGAACACTGGAGTGGGGGTGCCATTTCCTTCTCCAATGCATGAAAGTGAAAAGTGAAAGTGAAGTCACTCAGTCATGTCCGACTCTTCACGACCCCAGGCTCAGCTTCCAGGCTCCTCAGCCCATGGGATTTTCCAGGCAAGAGTGCTGGAGTGGGATGCCACTGTCTTCTCCAAAACACAGGATAGTACTAGCTAATATTTAGAGTGCTTAGTGTATCTAGCACCATCCTAATAGCTTTATATGCATTCACTCATCTAATCCTCACCTATGAGGTAGGCATTTTAGGAATCATTGATATTTTAAGAATCACTGAACTAAAATGGACAAGAATGGGCCAATTTAATTCAGATGATATTGTATCTACTACTCTGGGCAAGAATCCCTTCGAAGGAATGGAGTAGCCCTCAGAGTCAATGAAAGAGTCCAAAATGCAGTACTTGGGTACAGCCTCAAAAACAGCAGAATGATCTCAGTTTGTTTCCAAGGCAAACCATTGAACATCACAGTAATCCAAGTCTATGCCCCAACCACTAATGCCGAAGACGATGAAGTTCAATGGTTGTAAGAGCAACATTTTACAGAATCAAATGCAGAGGAATAGTCTATTTATGCATCTTGTTGATGGCAACACAGCTAGTGATTTGCAGAGCCAAGATTCAGGTACAGGTCAGTGCCTTGGAGTGGAGGGTAACCTCCCCCTACCCACCTTGCCCAAGATAGCAACCCATATGGCTCAGTTCCCCTCTCTTCATACTCCACGCTTCTCTTGGTCCCATCTGTGGGTGATGAAGCCATTGCCTTTGCATTCATTCACAAGTCTGACTTTTCATCATCCATCTTGGCCTTATTTTCTGCCAGTTTCCCAGTCACCCTCTATGTCTCAGCCACTCCAGTCCTTGGTTTATCTCACTCTTCACAAAGCTAAATTTCTCTCATTCTTTCTGCTTCCAATTAAGTCAAGTCTTTAGAGCAGTGGTACCCAGCCTTTTAGCACTGGGGACCAGTTTTGCGGAAAAAAATTTTTCCACGGACTGGAGTTTGGGGTGGGGATGGTTTCAGAATGATTCAAGCACATTACATTTATTGTGCACTTTATTATTACCATCACGTCACCTCCATCTCAGATCATCAGACATTAGATCCTAGAGGCTGGGAACCCCTCCTTTAGAGAGAGCTTTGCTAACCAGCCTGCTACCCACCTCACTCGTTTTCAGCCTCTTCTTGTTTCCTAAAATGCCTATTACAGTACCAATAGCTAGTGCTTAGTTGCCCAGTCCTGTCCAACTCTGTGTGACCCTGTGGACTGTAGCCCGCCAGCCTCCTCTGTCCATGGGATTTCCCAGGCAAGAATACTGGAGTGGGTTGCCATTTGCTCCAACAGGGAATCTTCCTGACCCAGGGATCAAACCCCTGTCTCTTGTGTCTCGTGCATTGCCAGGCGGGTTCTTCAGCACTTTCTGCCACCTGGGAAGCCCATCACAGTAGTGATGCTATTTGCTTATTTGCTCATCACTCCCTGTTTCTCCAGGAACCTAGACTTTGACATGTCACGGTCACACCCTCAGTATCCAATGTCATGTCCTGCACACAGTAAAGGCTTAACAAAGATGTACTCAATAAATGAATCCTTCTTTGGATTTCCCTGATACTCTCATCCTGTATGTGTCAAGAGAAATATTTCTTCAAAAAGTGATTTTGAGTTTCAGGGATGTGCTCAGGTTTGCAAAACTAAGGTGTTAAGTAGTACCAGGAGGAAGCTTGATGGAGTAAAGTGGGTCAAGGAAAAGAAATTTAAAAAAGAAGAAGAGGAGGAGGAAGAGGAAAACAATAAGGGCCTATTAAAGAGAACAAAGAAAATAATCTGCTAAAGTTCATTGCATGAGGGGTTGATTCCAGTTGACTAAATGAGTTATTTGATTGCCTTCAATTCAAAATAATCCTTGTACCAAAGTGGCCTCTTTGAGGGTAGTATATTCTGTCACTCTTCATTATGAACTAGCAAAAAGATGAAGTCCTATTCTCCGAGATGGCAGGGGGATTTATTCTGTGCCAGATACTGTGCTAACTACTTGTAATCATTACCTGGTCAACATTCCTCCCAACTTCAGAGGGTGGGTTCTATTATTATCCTAACTCCCATTTTAGAGCTGGAAAGGTGACATTTAAGAGGTGACTTATGCTTATCACAGAGCTGGCAAGTCATTCAACTGGATATGTTAATGCAAATTCATATATTTGATGCACAAAGAGGTCAAACAAACCAAAACAACCGAAATTGGAGCAGAGAAAGTTTTATTGCAGGGCCAGGCAAGGAGATGGCTCATGTCCTAAGAAGCCTCCAGCTCCCCAAAGGGTTTTGGCAAAGCATTTTCAAAAGCCAGATGAGGGGTGGGTGGTCACAGTTCAGTTTAGTTCAGTCGCTCAGTCGTGTCTGACTCTTTGCAACCCCATGAACCGCAGCACGCCAGGCCTCCCTGTTCATCACCAGTTCCCCGGAGTTCACTCAGACTCACGTCCATCGAGTCCGTGATGCCATCCAGCCATCTCATCCTCGGTTGTCCCCTTCTCCTCCTGGCCCCAATCCCTCCCAACATCAGAGTCTTTTCCAATGAGTCAACTCTTCTCATGAGGTGGCCAAAGTACTGGAGTTTCAGCTTTAGCATCATTCCCTCCAAAGAAATCCCAGGGTTGATCTCCTTCAGAATGGAATGGTTGGATCTCCTTGCAGTCCAAGGGACTCTCAAGAGTTCTCCAACACCACAGTTCAAAAGCATCAATTCTTCAGTGCTCAGCCTTCTTCACAGTTCAACTCTCACATCCATACATGATCACAGGAAAAACCATAGCCTTGACTAGACGAACCTTAGTCGGCAAAGTAATGTCTCTGCTTTTGAATATGCTATCTAGGTTGGTCATTAACTTTTCTTTCAAGGAGTAAGCGTCTTCTAATTTCATGGGTACCAGAAAAGACTGTACACAATTCTCTGATTGGCCAATAAGGAAATGGGGTGGTGTCACAGAGGTGAACTTCAGTCCTTAGGCTACAGGAGGCCTGGAGCTAGCAAGTAGTTAACATTTTCCATTTGGTGGGGGTTTTAAAATGTGCAAAACAACTCAGGAAATTTGCGTCAAATGCTGTTATTATCAGGGTTTCCCGGGTGGTGCAGTGGTTAAGAATCCAGTTTTGGTCCCTGGGTCAGGAAGATCCCCTGGGGTAGGAAATGGCAACCCATTCTAGTATTCATACCTGGAAAGTTCCCTAAACAGAGGAGCCTGGTGGACTACTGTAGTCCACAAGTCGCAAAGAGTCAAAGACAGACGATTGAGCACATTCACATACACACTATTATTATCAAGGTACTCAAGAAAGGAGTTAATAGAGGATATGGGGGAAGCCCTGTCCTGGGAAGGCCCTATAAGGTCCCATTTGATTACAGATATGGACCCAGGCATGTCTGTATCCAAGCCCCACTAGACATGTCCTCTTTGCACTCCAACCACTGCGTGTCCCACGGACACACACAATTTGAAGCAAAATGAAGCCATTAACTCAGTGTTTCCTTTTCCTCTTCCTCCTCCTTTAACTGGGCCATGATTCCCCCAGTGCAGTTAAGTCCAAGGGTTTCAGACAGGTTTCTGAGAATTTAGCACATGCATACTGATTGCAGAAACAAACTGATGAAAGATGGCCCCACTAGGAAAAGGAACCTGAACTTTCCATATAAAGATGGCCCAGGGAGAGGGAAAAAAAACAACCTCGGGACCCTGACTAATTTGACAAATGAATGTACTACCATGGGAGGGTCTGAGTCATTAGAGCTTTGGGGATGTGCCAACTAAGATAAATAAATTGGATTTCACCGTGTTGTACTGAATCACTACATCCCTGCAGGCACTTAAACACAGCACTAACCTGAGCATGATGTCTGCCACTTTGGCAAGGTCAAAAGATTTCTTTCCCACCAGGGGACTCTTCCCTCACCTAGCAATTTACAAATTTCTGTTCCCATGGTGAAGGACTAAATCAGCACTTATCAATACCTCAGTCCCTCAGTCCTTTTCCTTCCTCATCCTCAAGCCCCAGGGCCTTCTGCTTCCTGATTGTGTAAATGACTTACAGGCAGAATCTAAAATCAAAACCAGGAACCCTCCCACCTTGACAATCTCTAGTTAACTGGATTTCTGCTTAACTGAAGGTTAAATAAAACCTCCTTATTTCAGGCCTTGTTAGTGAAAATCTTTCTAAACTGTGTTAGTTCACTCACCTGCCTAAGTTTCTGGAGCAGAAAGAAAATAATTACATTTTTGCTTGATGATCAGACATCTTGCAGTGCCTTGGGGCACTATTCTGCGTAACAGTTTGGATTAAAATTTCACTGTACTTGTGGACTTTTTGAGAAATGGGGCCCTTAACTATTCTAAGTTGAAGAAGAAATTTTAATTTAATTTTGTTGAGAGAAGCATCTTGCTTTCCCTGTGCTTAGCAGAGTATCAAGGCATTTCCTCAAAAATGCTGATAAGTCGATGAATGTCTGATGTGAATTTATTTATTGCTGTTTGTTTTTTTCCCTTAATAATAATTGTATCTGACTGATCACTAGGGATGGTTCCAGGTGTTGTGCTAAGCGCTTTACATGCTTTATATCATTGTATCCCTGCCACGCAGTGAGTGGGCTTTGTGTTGTGTGTATTCAGTTGTGTCCAACTGAAAGGTTGTTGTTGAATCACGACGCCGGGATTCTTGGCCCCCGGAGGAGAAGAATTCAATCCCGGGCCAGAGACGAGGCTGGATCGCTCAGAGCTTTTGTGTAACAAAGTTTTATTAAAGTATAAAGGAGATAGAGAAAGCTTCTGACATAGGCATCAGAAGGGGGTAGAAAGAGTACTCCCTTGTTAATTTTAGCAATGAGTTTATATATTCTCCAACTAATCCAATGAAGGTCTGGAGGTTGTAAAGACCTCACCAGACCTACTCCCATAATTTACATTTTAAGATAACAGAATTAGCCAGAAGGTTTAATCCAGAGATTGTCCTCAGGCAGAATACATAATACATTGCTGTTATATAATCCTTGTAAAGAGAAGGTTTAATCCAGAGACTCTCCTCAGGCAGAATACATTGTTGTTATATAATCCTAAGGAATGTAGAGAAATAAGTTTGTCCTTTCTTCCTCCTTGAGAGTTCCAGACCCCTCTCTCCTTGGGGACCCCTAGACTTCTTATCAACCTGCCTCGGAAATGACTCTCTCACAACTCTGGTGGCCCCATGAATGGTAGCCCCCTAGGCCCCTCTGTCCATGGTATTTTCCAAGGAAGAATATTGGAGTGGGTTGCTATTTACCCTACAGATAAACCACAGAGAGGCTGAGTGACTTGGCCAAGGTTCCAAAACTAGGAAAGTGCAAACTAGAATCCACATTACTTGAGGAGCTTTATGGATGGTAGTCTCCATCTGCATATGAAGCCATATAGAAAGGAATGACCTTAAAACCGTAAGGAAATGGAAACTACATGAAATGAGAACTGAGGTAGGGCAGACAGATATGCACAGGTACCTCTACCCACACCCACAGACATACACACACACACAGACCCACAAGCACCCTGGTCCTAGACTCCCAAGGACAGGATAATAGTTTAGAGATGCAATTTTTAAATAATCTGCAAAAAAAAAAAAAGAGGGGCCAGGTTGTTTGTTTTATAACTTACGGCTTTTTGTGAACTGATACCCTTGTAAAATAACATAGATATAAATCATTAGAAGAATGAAGTAGGAATATAATAAAATGACCTTCAAGACCAACTTGTAAAATAAATATTAGCTTTAGCATACATAAAAGAAAAGTCAAATAGTTATAAAATTTCTACCAGTTCAATCTCGATTTCTGTTCTTTCTCTGTGGACAGCAGTTGGTGGATCTACAGAGGTACTCATATTTTCACTTTGCAGGGCTAGGTCCGACCAACCTTTGCTTCTCCAATAGCGGTTACCAATAGGCAGGCAGTATGGGCCTCACCTGGGAGCTGAGCATGCTGGGAAATGTGGGCTCTCAAGCCCCGTCCCCCACCCCCCGATTGGCTGAACCAGGATCTGCATTTCAACAAGATCACCACTCCAGTATTTTTCAGGGAAAATTCCGTGGACAGAGGAAGCTGGCAGACTACAGTCCTTGGGGCTGCAAAGAGTCGACACAACTTGGCGTCTAAACAACAACAATAGGTGATGCTGGTGAGTGTTAAATCTTGGGAAGCAGTGATTTAGAACAGACTCAGAAGTCTGACCACTAGAATTAGAAGTGTTCTAATTGAGATCTATAGCTCTCATGTCTATGTGACCTCGGGCAAATTACTTAACAGTTCTGTGCATCTATTCCCTAGTTTTAACAGTACACCCTCTCTCTGGGCTCTTGTAAACTCTGCCAGGTAATGGGCCTGGCAGGTAAAGGGCAAATGAGAGAGTGCCCAGTGGAGCCTAGCACTCTATAAGGTAAGGATGCCAAAGCTACTGCTGTTATTGCTAATGATTTTTTAAAAACATTTTTTTTTCCCCTAGGCCATCCTGTTGTTTTCGAGACGTACTCAGGCTAAAGACATTTACTTGGATGTTTGATGTTTAATTAATTGTAGGCCCTTATGGAGGGCTTCCCCACCCACTTTCTCATCCAGGTCTTTTGGCTTGGGCCTATTGATGCTACTTAGGCCCACTTGGGCAGTTTCCTCACCCCGCTCAGCATCATCTATTGGTACTAACCGTCCTGAACAAGGTGAGTCTACAGGAGTAACGGGGTGAAATCTGATGAATTCTGATTACAAATATTAGTTAAAATTCCTTTGCTTCTCAGGAAAATATCATTGCCTATGATCCTGTGCATGTGACGATCTCATCCAGTTCTTTCTGGTGAGAACCAGGACCAGTACATAAGAAGGGTACCTTTATGGCAAGCTGCCAAAGGACGCTGGAAGGTCATCTTCAAAGGTTTCTGGTTCTGCAGACCCTCAAAATAAGCTGGTTTTCCAAAGCAACATCTAGGTTTCTACCGTAAATATTTCTTCAAAAGGATCTGGAGATTAAACATAGAAGGTGGTTATTAATGACCTTCTGAGGACATTGCCACCCCTTTGTGGGTCATTTCATGAACAATCCCTATACCAGAAGAAAGCTTTTTATTAAGAAGAAATACTCAGCCTGCTCTCTGGTCAGAACGTTTTGGTCTCACTGCATTGCTACCTCACTCTTTCATCAGTGGGCTGTTTCCTTCTGGCTCAGTTCCAGGGCTGAAAGGACCATTGATCACGCGTGAGAGGACGACTTTGATAGGCAGCCAAGGCCAAACAGAGGTTTGCCATGGATGATTTGATGTTTAAGTACGGTTTATGAATGAAATAAGGAAAAAATGCTTTCACCTGATCTGGCTTTCGGTCTGTGAGTGGGAAGTTAAGCAAGAAGAAAAAGAGCAATTATCAATTTAATGAAAAATGCATGTTTAGAAAAATTTAATGTTCCTAACAGAATTGCTTATTGGACATTCTGGCTCCTCCCTCTCTCCAGACTTCTTCACGCTTTGCTTAATCTGGGAACTTCATATGCAATAGCATAAAACTTGTCTCAGTTTCCTTGGCAAACTGTGTCATTTAAAATCTCTTTAAATAAATTTTTTTCCTGAATGAATTACCTTTCCTCCTCCCTACTCAGGTTTGACCTCAGTGATGAAGCTTTTCCTTATTATCCTTTGCAAAACAAGATGAATAGCTTCTTCCTGTATACTTTATAAATACTTTATAAACTTTCTCTACTGGAATCATCCTTGCCTTTTTAATTGGGGTACTGTTGCCTCACAGTGTTGTGTTTCTGCTGTAGAATAAATCAAATATCGTGTGTGTGTGTGTGTGTGTGTGTGTGTGTGTGTGTGTGTGTGTGTATCCCCTAGGAGAAGGCAATGGCAACCCACTCCAGTACTCTTGCCTAGGAAATTCCATGGACGGAGCACCCTGGTAGGCTGCAGTCCATGGGGTCGCTAAGAGTCGGACACGACTGAGCAACACTTTCACTTTTCACTTTCATGTATTGGAGAAGAAAATGGCAACCTACTCCAGTATTCTTGCCTGGAGAATCCCAGGGACAGAGGAGCCTAGTGGGCTGCTGTCTCTGGGGTCGCACAGAGTCGGACACGACTGAAGCGACTTAGCAGCAGCAGCAGCAGCAGATCCCCTCCCTCTTGCACCTCCTTCTCACTACCCCTATCCTACCCTTCTTGGTCAGCACAGAGTACTGAGCTGAGCTCCTTGTGCTGTACAGCAGCTTCCCACTAGTTTACACATGATAATGTATATATATCAACCCCAGTCTCTCAGTTCATCCCACCCTCTTCATGCCCATGTGTCCAGTCTCTAGGTCTGTATCTCTGTTTTTTGCCTTGTGAATAGGTTCATCTGCAGCACTTTTCTATATATGTGAGTTTTTGTATAACACATATATGTGTTGATATATTTGTCCCTATAAATATATAAAAGTCCCAGGAATCCACGTAGAATACGTGGCACATTTTTTTGTTCACAAATTATATGCAAAGACCTTAAGAGAAAAACACTATCAATTAGCAACAAAAAGATATGCTGTTATATAGGATTTTTAAATTTTTAAAAATTCTATCAATAGAGAATCTTAAGACACCATTTATACTTAGACTTCCTATTATGGATTCTGGCTTCAGATTCTTTGATATAGGCAATCTGTCTTTTCAATGTTGATAGAAAAGCTTGAAAAGCAGTGGTGGAAACTTTTGCGATTGTACACCTCACCTTGTATTTTATTAATTTACTGTAAATGCTGGGGAACATATTAGTAATGTCACCAGTGTTATTCATCAGTGTGTCCTTAGGAGTCTTCATGCTGAAGAGAACCTAGTGTCTCTCAGATTAAACCAAAATGAAACAGGATTTCATCATGCATAGTAGAAAATAGTATTAGATAACTTTAGTTAATAAGACTGTTCTGTTCTGTGAAGTGCTAAATATGAAGATAAGAACAAGAACAGACACAACTAGTTATACAACAGTCCAGAACACTGAAATCTTTCTTAATACTTCACTGGCCCATTGATCTTCATAATGTAGACATCAGACTAATTCATGAAGCATCAAATAGAGATCAGATTTGATTAATTCTTATTTATAAACTTTCAGCACTAGATGTGGATTCAGAAACTGTCTTTTAGTCCAGGGAGAGTAAACGTGCATACGTGTGTGGCCATTTTAATTTTCTAAGATTCTGGCAGACATCATCAATCAATCATGATACATCATTAATCAATCACTAAACTTGGCTACAGATGCGAAACTCCATTTAACCCATTATCCTAGGCAAGTACAACCAGTCAGTATTATATTGCAATTAAGATGAAATCTATCTTTGATTAAATCCAATCCTAGAACCAAAGAATGAGTGGATCAGGGGTACGGGAAGAGGGCAGGATTGAGCCTATTGGTAGATACCACACTGTTTTCCTTGCTTCTAAAGGCTAAAGCAGACTTCTTTCTCTGGCCTTTTTACTATGCTGCATTATCTTCCATAAGATATCTCAATCCTTCTTATAAGATATCTGACAACAGTTCTGCCCCGTTAATGAGCCAGACATGATGAGATGTTAAATATTCAATATTTGAAGATTGAATCTTTGACCAGAGAGAAGAAAGCAGTTGTATTTGGAGAAGAGGAAAGAGGGAAATAGATCTTCAAGGACAAGTAAAATCTCATGAAGTCAATGAGAAATGAAAGCCATTCCATCCAGAAGAGGTAAAGGAGGCACAGAGATGAGAGCCACCATCCTGCGAGGAAACAGTATTGTCATGATAAAACATATCAGGAAAGATGTGGCTGGAAAGGGCTTTAAATACTCATGGTTGAAAGAAATATAAAGGAAGGACAGGCAGGGGAGAGAAAGAAAGACTGAGAGGAAGGGAAGAAAATGATCAGAAGCAGTACTATAAAGGACAGCGTAAGTATGCAACTGCATGTTTCTCTAGATCCAGATTTAAAGAGAGCAATGTTTATCCCAGGTTCAAGCGATTTGAAAGTGGTGAACTTGGGCTTTGACACAGGTCCGGTGATTTCAAAGTCCATGCTTATTCTCTGTTGCCACTCAGCACTGCTGGGATAAGTGGGCATATTTCCAAAAGAATTAGTCTGTTGAAGATTTGGTTCCCATTAATATTGGTAAGTTCTGATAGGTTTGTTTACAAATGAGCCTTGTTCTTTTGTGCTTAAATTTCAACAGTTTGAATGTGACAGTCACCTTCACCTTGAGTTTCTTTCTCTTGTTCCTAAAATACTTGAAAGGGCTTCTTCAAGAAGAGACAAACCAGCAGATATTAACTGAAACCCAGCTATGTTATCTAATCAGAACTACAATCTGGGCAAGACATATACAACTCATGTTTCAAGGTTCTTCATTTATCAAAATATATTTAAGAGTCAGTGTTGAATAAGTAAGGAGCATGTCCTATGACATTAGGAAAGATCTGGCTTTGAAACCACATTCTGCCACTTTCCACTTAGGTTTCTCGTTTGCAAAATGAGGACAAACATATATTCACATGACTATGTGGGGAAACAATGGAAACCGTGTCAGACTTTTTGGGGCTCCAAAATCACTGCAGCCATGAAATTAAAAGACGCTTACTCCTTGGAAGAAAAGTTATGACCAACCTAGATAGCATATTGAAAAGCAGACATTACTTTGCCGACTAAGGTCCGTCTAGTCAAGGCTATGGTTTTTCCTGTGGTCATGTATGGATGTGAGAGTTGGACTGTGAAGAAGGCTGAGCACCGAAGAACTGATGCTTTTGAACTGTGGTGTTGGAGAAGACGGAGTGTCCAGCCAGTCCATTCTGGAAGGAAATCAACCCTGGGATTTCTTTGGAAGGAATGATGCTAAAGCTGAAACTTCAGTACTTTGGCCACCTCATGCGAAGAGTTGACTCATTGGAAAAGACTCTGATGCTGGGAGGGATTGGGGGCAGGAGGAGAAGGGGACAACCGAGGATGAGATGGCCGGATGGCATCATGGACTCGATTGATGTGAGTCTGAGTGAACTCCAAGAGATGGTGATGAACAGGGAGGCCTGGTGTGCTGCGATTCATGGGGTCACAAAGTGTCAGACACGACTGAGCGACTGAACTGTTATTAAATATGATCACACATGACTTGTTCCAACCTCAGTAGCTACCATGGGATCTTTATAGGTAGAAGGCAAATTGTCATCTTCATTGAATTGCATGTGGAAAAAAAATGGTTCCCATGTTTATAGACTTCATTCATGAAGAACAACTGAAGTGACTGAGCAGCTTTGGAGAATTTCCCAGGATTCCTGGGGTAGAAGTGGGAAATCCCCTCTACTGTATGCTTAACTATAAGATCTTAATTCAGAGAAGTTCTGCAGGGTTTTTGACTAATACATGATTTCCACTCTTTCTTCTGCACCCATCTCAAATTGTTCTACTCATCACACCTACCATGGCAGAGGTCTCTACCAGTCCACACTTGGGTTTTTGGAGGGAAAAAAGCAGAATCTTTTACTAAATAATATATCTATGCTCTGACATAGATATCACGGCCTAGCACAGTCTGGCTGAGCCAGGCTAATTCACAAAGCCCATTTATTATTTCCAGGTTGAAGACCTGCCAAGACCAGGGGTGAAAGTAGAATACTATAGTGTGGGCACTAATTAGTCAGAATTGATGCCATCTGAAAATGACAAATGCAGTCATGCCACTCTGAACAGGTCACCTATCAGTAGTGGCTAGAATGGAGACATAGATTTGGAAAGTACGTTTGCTTCAGTTTAAAACACTCAACTGGCCAGCAAGCAATGAAAAGGATATAGAGGAAATTAAGACACCAGAAGGTAGATACGCAGCTTTCAACACCACCCTGCTTCCTCAGAAATGTGCTCTGGGTTCATGATTGAGCAGTCCATACTGGGTGATGAATCAATAATCAGTACACTCCAGAACCTTCTGCCCCCTACCTTTCTATGGAAGCAACCTCAAATCTCAAAGATCCATACTGTTGGCATAATCAAGAAATTTTAACATGGAAGCAACCTAAAAGTCCACTGACAAAGAAATGGATAAAGAAGATACATATATACCATGGATTATTAGCCATAAAAGAGAAAGAAATAATGCCATGTGCAGCAACTTGGATGGACCTAGAGATGATCATACTAAGTGAAGTAAATCAGAGGAAGACAAATATATAATAACACTAATACAAATGCACTTATTACAAAACAGACTTACAGATACTGAAGGCAAACTTATGGATACCAAGGGGAGACATGCTGGAGGAGGGATATATCGGGAGCTTGGGATGAACACACACTTTTATATATGCTATTCTATATGTAAAATAAATAATAGACAAGTTTCCTATATAACACAGAAAACTCTACTCGATACTCTGTGATAACCTATATGAGAAAAGAATATACCAAAGAATAACTGTATGCATATATAGCTGACTCACCATGATGTACACCTGAAACTAATGCACAATTGTAAATTAACTATACTTCAAATGTTTAAATTACATTAAAAAAGAAATTTGATGGTTATATACTTTGAATATATTTCTTGCATTACCAGGAATACTTAGCTTCCTGGTAGGTCAGGTCTGACCAAGGCCTCCTTAAGTACAAACCTGTACCAGCTGCATTTTGTTCTATCTGGTAGCCTCCATAGACTGACAACTGGAGTTCCAGAGCCCAACTCAACTACTTCTAGCTGAAATTAGGTAAGAAATTTATAGACATGACTGCTATATATAAAAAAAAGTTCTTCCTAAAATTAAACTTGTCTCTATATACATTACCATTGTGTCAAATAGATTGCTAGTGGGAAGCTGCTGTATAACGCAGGGAGCCTAACCTGGCACTCTGTGACAACGCAGCGGGGTGGAATGTGGGATGGTAGGAAGGCTCAAAAAGGAGGGAAGATTATATATACACACACACACACGCACAGTTATGACTGATTTGCATTGTTGTACAGTAGAAATCAACATTGTAAAGCAATTACCCTCCAATAAAAAAAATTAACCTTGTCTTTCCTCTTCAGAAGTATTCAATATCTTCCCATTGTTTAGGGGACAGGGGGATAAAAAGTCTGAACTTAACACAATCTAAGCTTCCCTGGGCCCTCCAGCCTGATATCTGCTTATGCTTTGTTCTCCTCATGAATAAGCCACCTCTCGATACCTTAAATGATCCTTTGCGTATACACAGCACCTTGTTGCAGGATGTTGTTCTTCCTTCCTTTTCATATTAACTCCAATCCATTTTCAGATACCAGGGTTTGAATTCTCCTTGGACCCCTCAGTTTAGACTACATTTTTGTGTGCTGTGTTTTGCTTTTTCTTTCAAATGTCTATTGTAGCACTGAAAAACAACAGACAGTATGCTATAATTGTTTCAGAAGAAATCAAGGGAAAATGTGGCTTCAATTGTTTCATTAACATAATTTTCCCCGAGAATAGGGCAAAATTTAAAGATAAAAAGTCAAGGAGTTGGCATGGATTTTCCTTTTAAGTAACATTTCTTTACATTTCCTGATTTATCAAAGAAAAAGAAGCCTAGAGAAATTACCTGAAGACCTGATTGTAAAACCTAAGTACTTTTTCACTCTTTTGATTGTCTGAAGTGTTTATAGTCCATATGACTCATATAACGTGGGTAAATTGTTCAGGTATTTTTCCCAGTATGTATTTCCTTTTTTGACAACTTTGTGAATAATTCACATACTATAAGATTTACTCATTTAAAGTGTACAGTTTAATGGTTTTACCATATTTACAGAGTTGCACAACTATTACCATAGTAACCTGCATGAGCTAGACTGCCTGCTAGAGGAGGGTATACGGTTCAGCCTGTTCCTGCTCCTGCTTCAACTATAGAAGATGCTACAAGTAACAGAAAAGAGGGAGGGAGGAGTCAGAAGCTTCTATTCTTTATCTGGGGGAATGCTGTGTCAGGAGCGCCAATTATTAGAGGGACCAGTCAGTTACCAAATCCTGCAATTATAATAGGCATTACTATAAAGAAGATTATTACAAATGCATGTGCGGTTACGACTACGTTATAAATCTGGTTGTCTCTGAGTAAGGTCCCGGGGTTGACCTAATTCAGCGCGAATTAGTAGACTTAGGGCAGTTCCTACTATGCCAGCTCAGGCACCAAATAGGAGATATAAAGTACCAATATCTTTATGGTTAGTTGAGAATAATCAGCGGTTGATGAACGTGGGTAAAACGGCTGAGTAAAGCATTAGACTGTAAATCTAAAGACAGAGGTGTGACTCCTGTTTTTACCATGCCTCGTGGTGAATTAACATATTGAATTGCAAATTCAAAGAGGCAGCTTCAATTCTGCCGAGGCTTCTCCCGCCTTTTTTTTTCTCGCGGCGGGAGAAGTAGATTGAAGCCAGTGTATCAGGGTATTTAGCTGTTAACTAAAATTTTGTGGGGGTGGAGCCCACCAGTCTAGTGAGGATTTAGCTTAAAGTGGTTGATTTGCATTCGATTGATGTAAGATATAATCTTGAAGTCCTTATCAGGAATTAAGTAAATTATACTTGCTTAGGGCTTTGAAGGCTCTTGGTCTGTGTAACCTAAATTCCTATTCTAGGATAGATAGAATTGGTGTGAGTGGTAATAATATGGTAGATAGTGTAACTATTGTTGGTAGGAGGGTTATTTGCTTTGTGATAGAAAATTATTTCATTTTTTTGTTTGTGGAGGGAAATATTGTGAGTGCGGTAGAGTATGTAAGTCGTATGTAGAAATATAGGTTTAGTAGTGCTGTGATTGCTATTAGGGTTGGTAGAATAATGCAGTCATTTTTTGTTATTTCTTGAATAATTATTCATTTTGGTATGAATCCTGATAATGGGGGAGTCCTCCTATTGATAGAAGAGTGACAAGGACTAGGACTGTTATAATGGGTGTTTTATTTCACGTGTGTGATAATGATAAGAGTGGTTGTAGTTGAATTAGCTATAAATAATATGAATATGGTGGAGGTTATGATAATGTAGATGATTAGGTTTAATAATGTTATAGTGGGATTATATAGTAGTACTGCTGTTATTCAGCCTATGTGGGCAATTGATGAGTAGGCTATAATTTTTCGTAGTTGGGTTTGGTTTAGTCCTCCTCAGCCTCCAATTATGATTGATAGGATGGATAGGGTTAGGATTAGGTTTAGGTTAAAGGATGGAGAAATTTAGTAGAGTATGGATATTGGTGCTAGGTTTTGTCATGTAAGTAAGATTAGGCTGGATAAGGGGATGCCTTGCGTTACTTCTGGGACTCAGAAGTGGAATGGAGCTATTCCTAATTTTATAGCAAGGGCTATTGTTATTAGTATGGAGGCCGTTGGATTAAATAATTTTATTACGGTTCATTGACCTGAAAATATTAGGTTAATAATAATGGCTACTATTAGTAATATTGAGGCTGTTGATTGGGTGAAAAATATTTAGTTGATGCTTCTGTAGCTCGTGGGTTATGTTTGATTATAATGGGAATGATGGCAAGTATATTTATTTCAAATCCAATTCAGATGAGTAATCAGTGGGCAACCAGGTTTGTGCCAATATATGGGATTGCTGAGAGGAGGTTAGTAATAACTGTTGCCCCTCAAAAAGATATTTGTCCTCATGGTAGAACATACCCTATGAACGCTGTAGCTACTGTTGCAAATAGGAGAATTACCCCAATATTTCATGTTTCTAGAAATGTATATGATCCATAATAGAGGCCTCGTCCTATATGTATGAATAGGCAAATAAAGAATATTGATGCTCCATTTGCATGTGTGTATTGGATGATTCAGTTGACGTCTTGACAGCTATGAGGAGAGTGCTGTTGCTGTGTCGGCTGTATAGTGCATTGCTAGAAATAATCCTGTTAGAATCTGTAGAATTAAGCAGATGCCTAGGAGGGAGCCAAAGTTTCATCATGATGAGATGTTTGATGGGGCTGGGAGGTCGATGAATGCGTTATTTACAATTTTTATAAGTGGGTGAGTTTTTCGAATATTGATCATTAGTGTTCTTGTAGTTGAATGAAAACGATGGTTTTTCCTATCATTAGTCATGGTTAGATTCCATGCGAGAATAACAACATACACTGTATTTAAGTATTATTTTTGTGATTGGTTTTGTAGGGTTTTCTTGAAAGCCTTCACCTATTTATGGGGGGTTGGGGTTGATTGTGAGTGGTGGAGTTGGTTGTGGTATTGTATTAAATTTTGGTAGGTCTTTTTTAGGTTTAATGGTTTTAAAATTTATTTTGGGGGTATGATGGTAGTTTTTGGTTATACAACAGCTATGGCTACTGAGCAATATCCTGAAATTTGAGTTTCTAATAAAACTGTTTTAGGGGCATTTATTACTGGTTTGTTAATGAAGTTTTTCATGGTTTATTATGTGTTGAAGGATAAGAAAGTGGAGATTGTATTTAAATTTAATGGTTTAGGGGATTGAGTTATTTATGACACAGGGGATTCTGGGTTTTTAGTGAGGAGGCCATGGGAATTGCGGCTTTATATAGTTATGGTACTTGATTAGTTATTGTGACTGGCTGATCCTTGTTAATTGGTGTAGTAATTATAGAAATTACTCATGGAAATTAAATAGGATTGTGCTGATGAGAATTGTAACTAGGAAGGAGAGGAAATATAATTTGATTAGGCCTTTTTGGTTTGTAATTACAGTTGATAATTTTATTTGAATTAGTGAAGTGGTTTTGGTAGAATATTTTCTAGTCAGATTAGGTCTAGAAGGGAGGATGCTGATTTTTGGCTTATTGTTAGGTTTGCATAGGGGGTTAGATGGTGTATAATTGTAGGATAATATCCTAGTAGGTTAGAAAATTTGAAAGCATTTGATGGATAATTGAATTTTAGGTTATAGATTGTGTTGCTAATTTCTAGTGCTAGAATAAAGCCTAAAGTTGTAACTGCTATGGCTATTATTTTTAGGTAATAAGGTATGGTTATTTGAGGAACTGTCATTGGGGGAATGTTGTTGGAAATAATAAATCCTGCGAAAAGGCTTCCAATTAGTAGGTGCTTAATTGAATTAACTAGGAAGGAGTTATTTTCATTGGTAATAATTAGGGTTGGGAATCGGGGTTGTCCTAGAAGTGCAAAGAAGATAATGCAGGTGCTGTAGATGGCTGTGAAAGAGGTGGCAATGTTATTAAGAGGGCTCAGGCGTTGGTATACGACATGTTGGCGGCTTCGATAATTAGGTCTTTGGAGTAAAATCCAGTGAGGAAAGGTATTCCCTGTTAGTGCGAGGCTACCAATAATTAGGGTTGTTGTGATGAATGGGATAGCTTTGAACAGGCCTCCTATTTTTCGGATATCTTGTTCATCATTTAGGCTGTGAATGATGGAGCTGGAGCATATGAATAGTATAGCTTTGAAGAAGGCGTGGGTACAGATATGAAGAAATGCCAGGTAGGGTTGGTTAATACCAATGGTCACTATTATGAGGCCTAGTTGGCTGTAGAGAAGGCAACGATTTTTTTAATATCATTTTGGGCCAAGGCGCATATTGCTGTAAATAGTGTGGTAATGGCTCCTAGGCATAGTATAATGGACTGGGCAAATTTATTGTTTTCTGTTAGTGGGTAGAAGTGGATTAATAGGAAAATGCCTGCTACTACTATTGTGCTTGAGTGGAGTAATGCTGAGACAGGGGTAGGACCTTCTATTGCAGAAGGTAGTCATGGGTGTAGGCCGAATTGTGCAGATTTTCCAGTTGCAGCTAGTGTTAGACCTGTCAGGGGTAGGTTGGAGTTGTTTGGGTTTAGTATAAAAATTTGTTGAAGACCTCAGGTATTGAGATTGACTAAGAATCATGCTATTGCTAGGATAAATCCAATGTCGCTGATGCGGTTATATAGAATTGCCTGTAGAGCTGCTGTGTTTGCATCTGCTCGTCCATATCATCATCCGATAAGTAGAAACGACATAATCCCGACTCCCTCTCAGCTGATAAATAGTTGAAATAGGTTGTTTGCGGTGACAAGAGTAAGCATTGTGATGAGGAAAAGGAGTAGGTATTTTAAAAATTGGTTGATGTAGGGATCTGAGTGCATGTATCATACGGAAAATTCTATAATAGATCATGTGACAAAAGTGCTACTGGAACGAATATTATTGAGAAATAGTCTATTTTAAAACTAAGTGATAGTTTGAGGGTTTGAATAGTCAGTCAGTGTCAGTTTGAAATGACTATTTCTTGTCCTGTGTGAATAAACATTATTGTGGGGATTATGCTGGTAAGGAAAGCACGAGATGGTTGTTCTTACGTAGAGTGGGTAGTTGGAGGTTTTGTAGATGTTGGAGATTTTTATTATAATGGGCACAGTTAATAGAAATAAGGTTACTAGTGTGAAGGGAGAGAATATGTTTATTACTTTTATTTGGAGTTGCACCAATTTTTTGGCTCCTAAGGCCAACGGATAACTACTATCCTTTAAAAGTTTGAAAAAGCCATGTTGTTAGACATGGAAGCATAGAATTAGCAGTTCTTGCATACTTTTTCGGTAAATAAGAAGGTAATGGGCTTCTGTTGTTAGATTCACAATCTAATGTTTTTTTAAACTATATTTACAGTAAAAGGGGCCTAAGATAATTTTTGGGTTTAGAGATAGAAGTAGTAAGGGCAGTATGTGTAGAGACATGAGTGTATTTTCTTGTGTAAAAGAGGGTGAGATGTTGTTGATATGGTGAGTATATTTACCTCGTTGTGTTGTGATTAATATGTAGAGGGAATACAGGGCGATAGATCATGAGAAGGTTGATATAACTACAAATAGTTCTCCAATTAGGTTAATTGTTGGAGGTAAGGCTAGGTTAGTTAGGCTTGCTAAGAGTCATCAGGTTGCTATTAGTGGAAGGAATATTTGTAAGCCACGGGCTAGGATCATTGTTCGGCTGTGAATTCGTTCATAGTTGGAGTTTGCTAGGCAGAAAAGTATAGAGGATATAAGACCGCAGGCGATTATTAAGGCAGTAGCTCCTATGTAACTTCAGGGTGTTTGGATAAGAATGGCTATGATGACAAGTGCTATATGACTAACAGAGGAGTATGGAATAAGGGATTTTAGGTCTGTTTGACAGAGGCAAATTGAGCTAGTTATCATTATGCCTCATAAGGATAATATAATGAATGGATATGCTATGAAATCAGTTACTGGGTTTAGGAGTAGTGTAATTCGTAGCATACCGTATCCTCCTAGTTTTAGTAGGACTGCTGCAAGAACTATGGAGCCTGCAAGGGGGCTTCTACGTGTGCTTCAGGAAGTCAAAGATGGAGGCCGTATAATGGTATTTTAACTATGAAAGCTATTATGCATGCCAATCACATGAAAATGTTAGATCAAGAGTTGGGTATTGGTTGCACTCAGTACTGGAGAACTAGAAAATTTAAGGATCCTACTGTATTTTGGATATAAATTAGTGCTACTAGTAGGGGTAGGGATCCTGCTAGTGTGTAAAATAGGAAGTAAAGGCCAGCATTTAGGCGTTCTGTTTGGTTTCCTCATCGGGTAATAATGAGTGTTGGGACTAGTGTTGCTTCAAATAAAATGTAGAAAAAGATTAATTCTATGGCGGGAAATGTTATAATTAGGAATTGTAGTAGAATTAATATGGTAATAAATAGTTTTTTTCGGGTTAGGTTTTCTTTTGAAAGATGGTGTTGACTAGCTATTAGTATTAGGGGAAGGAGTCATATGGTTAAGATTAGTAATGGTGTGGATAGAGAGTCGGAGAAAAAATTGAGAAGTTAAGGCTATTATCACTAAATTGATTTATGAGGAGTAGGTTTGTGAGACTAATAGGCTGTGTATTGTGGAGTTGACTCAGATTATATTACTCTGATAATCAGGTCAGGGGTATGAGTATTATTGTAGGAATGATGTATTTTAGCATTGTAATAGTTTAAGATTTTGTACATAGTCGGTCCCGTATGTGTTTGATACTCTGACTAGTAGGGATAGGCCTAGTGCTGCTTCACAGGCTGCAAATACTAATAAGATAATGGGTATTATACTAGCTAGGGTAAAATGTGAGTTTAGAATTATTAGGGTAGCTATAATAAATAGGGATAATATCATTCCTTCTAGGCACAGGAGAGATGATATTAGGTGGGATCGATACATTAATAGTCCTGTAAGAGATAATGTAAATGCTACTATAATGTTTATGTATACGAGAGACATTTGGTAATTATGAATTAAATCATAATCTAATGAGTTGAAATCATTTATTTTGCTTTAAACTAAATACCATATTCAGTTCATTCAAGTCCTTTTGGGGTTCATTCATAGGCTAGGCTTACTGCTAGTAGAAAAATTAGAGAAAGGGCTATGGTAAGTATTGTGTTTAGGTTTGTTGTTTGTGAGGCTCATGGTAGTGGTAGTAGTGCAATTTCTAGATCAAATAAGAGAAATGTAATGGCTACCAGGAAGAATTTTATGGAAAAAGGAAGGTGGGCATATCCTATGGGATCAAATCCATATTCATATGGGCTTGTTTTTTCTGAATATGCATTCAGCTGGGGGAGTCAGAATGCGATGGTAACAAGTAGTGTGGCTAGTGTAAGATTAGTTAGGAGAGCTAGTATTAAGTTTATTATTCTTTTTCGGATTAGACCGAAACTAACTGATTGGAAGTCAGTTGTACTGATTAATACTAAAAGAATATGAGCCTCATCAATAGAAACATAAAGGAAAAGTCATACGACATCTACAAAATGTCAGTATCAGGCAGCTGCTTCAAAGCCAAAATGGTGGTTGGAGGTGAAGTGAAATTTTAGTTGTCGGAAGAAACAGACAATTAAGAAAGTAGATCCAATGATGACATGAAGGCCGTGGAAACCTGTCGCTACAAAGGTTGGAACCGTAGACAACGTCTGAGATGGTAAAGGGTGCTTCATAATATTCTGAGGCTTGGAGTAGTGTGAAATATACGCCTACAATGATGATATGAAGGCCGTGGGAAACCTGTCGCTACAAAGGTTGAACCGTAGACACTGTCTGAGATGGTAAAGGGTGCTTCATAATATTCTGAGGCTTGGAGTAGTGTGAAATATATACCTAGTGTGATGGTAATAAATAGGGCTTGAAGTATGTGGTTACGATTTCCTTCTATAAGGCTATGGTGGGCTCAGGTAATAGAGACTCCTGAGGCTAGAAGGATGGAGGTGTTGAGTAGTGGAACTTCTAAGGGGTTAAGTGGGTCAATACCTGCTGGAGGTCAGCAGCCACCTAATTCAAGTGTGGGGGACAAGACTTGAGTGATAAAATGCTCAGAAAAATCCGGTAACAAATAAAACTTCTGAAATGATGAAAAGAATTATTCCATAGCATAGGCCTTTTTGGACATTTGGGGGTATGATGGCCTTGAAAAGTACTTTCTCGGATTACGTCTTGTCATCATTGATATATGGTTAAGTATGTTTGTTGTTAGGCCAAGTATAAGTAAGGTTATTGAGTTGAAGTGGAATCATATGATTAGACCAGATGTTATTAGGAGAGCAGACAGTGCTCCTGTAAGAGGTCAGGGACTGGGGTTTACTATGTGATAAGCGTGAGTTTGGTGTGTCATTATGTGTTATCATGTAGGTATAGACTAACTAGAAGAGTAAATACGTAAGCTTGAATCATAGCTACTGCGAATTCGAGGGTTGTTAGCAGGACTAAAATAATAAATGTAATGAGAGCTGTTGTAGTACTAATATTTATTAGTGCGAGTGTAGCTCCTCCAATTAAGTGAATTAATAAGTGTCCTGCTGTAATGTTGGCTGTTAATCGTACTGCAAGGGCTACTGGTTGAATAAATAGGCTAATGGTTTCGATAATTACTAGTATAGGAATTAGAGAAGGTGTTTCTTGTGGTAGAAAATGGGCGAGTGATGCCTTAGTTTTGTTGCAAAGCCTGTGATCACAGCCCCTGCTCACAAGGGGATGGCCATGCCTAGGTTTACTGATAATTGTGTAGTTGGTGTAAAAGAGTGGGGTAATAGGCCTAGTAGGTTTGTTGACCCGACAAATAGAATTAAAGATATTAGTATTAGTGCTCATGTTTGTCCTCTGGGGTTGTGGATGCTTATTATTTGTTTTGATACAAGTTGAAGCATTCATTGTTGAAGAGAGATAAGACGGTTATTTACCAGTCGGTTTGATGTTGGAAATAATAGGCTGGGAAATAAAACAATAAGGGTAACGAGGGGAAGGCCTAATATTATAGGGGTAATGAAAGCGGCAAATAAATTTTCGTTCATTTTGTTTCTCAAGGGGTACTTTGTTTTAGTGTTTTTGTTAATGTTGGTTCTGGGTTGTGATAGAAGTTATGTTTCGAAATTTTTAGGTGAAAAATAATGAAAAGGACTAGGAATATTGACAAGATTATAGTGAGTCATGTTGATGTATCTAGTTGTGGCATGTCATCAAGGAGAGTATTATGCTCTCAGTCTTTAACTTAAAAGGTTAATGCTTGCTTAGCTTCTTGATGATTTTACAGTATCGATGCGGACCATTTTTCAAAATATTTGAGTGGGACTAGTTCAAGAACAATTGGCATAAAGCTGTGATTTGATCCGCAGATTTCTGAGCACTGGCCATAATATAGGCCTGGTCGAGTTGATGTAAGAGTTGTTTGATTTAGGCGGCCTGGAATCGCGTCTGTTTTTAATCCTAAGGAAGGCACGGCTCATGAGTGTAATACATTTTCAGAGGAGATCAGTATTCGAATTGTTATTTCTATAGGTAAAACAACTCGATTATCCACTTCTAGCAGTCGTAGTTCTGGCTTTAGTTCTGATGTTGGAATTATGTAGGAGTCGAAGCTTAGGTCTTCATAGTCTGTATATTCGTAGCTTCAGTATCATTGATGTCCTATGGTTTTTACTGTGAGAGATGGGTTGTTAATATCTATTATGTATAGAATGCGTAGAGATGGGAGGGCAATTAGAATTAGAATGATGGCTGGTAGAATAGTTCAGATTGTTTCTACTTCTTGTGCATCTATTGTGCTGGTGTGTGTTAATTTTGTTGTTAGCATAAGTGAAATAATATAAAGTACCAGTGAGCTAATTAGGAAAACGACTATTAATGTATGGTCATGAAAATGCAATAATTCTAATAGGTGATGTTGCGTCTTGAAACCCTAGTTGTATGGGATATGCCATACAAGATGTATGAGGTTTTCACCTGTAATTTAACCTTGACAAGGTTATGTAATGTTTTACTAACATCTTATTTAATTGAGAAAGACATAGTGGTTATGGTGTTGGCTTGAAACCAATAGCAAGGGGTTTGATTCCTTCCTTTCTTATTTTAGGTTAACATGTAGGTTCTTCAAATGTATGATATGGGGGAGGGCATCCATTTAGTCACTCTTAATTTGTTGTGGTAAGATCTACAGTTAGGACTTTTCGTTTGGATGCAAATGCTTCTCAGATGATAAAAATTATTAGTATGACTGCTGTCAGTGAGATGAATGAGCCTATAGATGAAATAGTATTTCATATTGTATATGCATCTGGGTAGTCAGAGTATTGTTGTGGCATGCCAGAGAGCCCTAGGAAGTGTTGTGGGAAGAAAGTTATGTTTACACCTACAAATATAATTGCAAAGTGAATTTTGGCTCATGTATCATTAAGAGTATAGCCTGAAAATAGTGGGAATCAGTGCACAAATCCTCCTATAATAGCAAATACAGCCCCTATTGATAGTACATAGTGGAAGTGTGCGACTACATAATGTGTCGTGAAAAACAATGTCGAGAGAAGAGTTGGCTAAGACAATTCCAGTTAAGCCTCCAACTGTAAAAAGGAAAATGAAGCCTAGTGCTCATATTATAGCGGGGGATCATTTAATATTACCTCCGTGAAGCGTGGCTAGTCAACTAAAGACTTTTACCCCAGTTGGAATAGCAATAATTATGGTACCTGATGTAAAGTAGGCTCGTGTGTCAACGTCTATTCCGACTGTAAATACATGGTGAGCTCATACAATAAACCCTAGAAATCCAATAGATATCATGGCTCATACTATTCCCATATACCCAAATGGTTCTTTTTTTCCTGAATAATAGGTAACAATATGGGAGATTATTCCAAACCCGGGTAGAATAAGAATACATACTTCGGGATGTCCGAAGAATCAGAATAGGTGTTGGTATAGAATTGGATCTCCTCCTCCTGCTGGATCAAAGAAAGTTGTATTTAGGTTTCGGTCTGTTAGAACTATTGTAATACCGGCAGCTAGTACAGGAAGTGAAAGGAGTAGAAGCACAGCGGTAATTAGAAAGGCTAAAACTCCTAATTTTTAGGAATTGATTGGAGAATTGCGTATGCGAACAGGAAATATCATTCAGGTTTGATATGTGGAGGTGTGTTGAGTGGATTTACTGGTGTGTAGTTGTCTGGATCCCCAAGCAGGTCTGGTGCGAATAGAACTAGGAGCATGAGGGCTAGAATTAATAGTAGGGCGTCTAAGATGTCCTTAATGATGTAGTAGAGGTGGAATGGGATCTTGTCTGCATCTGATGAGATTCCTGTGGGGTTATTGGATCCTGTTTTGTGGAGGAAGAGTAGGTGAACTATATCGAGGGCTGTGATGATAAATGGGAGGATGAAGTGGAAGGCAAAAAAATCGAGTGAGGGTTGCTGTGCCTTCCTTAGGATTAAAAACAGACGCGATTCCAGGCCGCCTAAATCAAACAACTCTTATATCAACTCGACCAGGCCTATATTATGGCCAGTGCTCAGAAATCTGCGGATCAAATCACAGCTTTATGCCAATTGTTCTTGAACTAGTCCCACTCAAATATTTTGAAAAATGGTCCGCATCGATACTGTAAAATCATCAAGAAGCTAAGCAAGCATTAACCTTTTAAGTTAAAGACTGAGAGCATAATACTCTCCTTGATGACATGCCACAACTAGATACATCAACATGACTCACTATAATCTTGTCAATATTCCTAGTCCTTTTCATTATTTTTCACCTAAAAATTTCGAAACATAACTTCTATCACAACCCAGAACCAACATTAACAAAAACACTAAAACAAAGTACCCCTTGAGAAACAAAATGAACGAAAATTTATTTGCCGCTTTCATTACCCCTATAATATTAGGCCTTCCCCTCGTTACCCTTATTGTTTTATTTCCCAGCCTATTATTTCCAACATCAAACCGACTGGTAAATAACCGTCTTATCTCTCTTCAACAATGAATGCTTCAACTTGTATCAAAACAAATAATAAGCATCCACAACCCCAGAGGACAAACATGAGCACTAATACTAATATCTTTAATTCTATTTGTCGGGTCAACAAACCTACTAGGCCTATTACCCCACTCTTTTACACCAACTACCGAAAAAAACTATTACCATATTAATTCTACTACAACTATTCCTAATTATAACATTTCCCGCAATAGAATTAATCTTTCTCTACATTTTATTTGAAGCAACACTAGTCCCAACACTCACTATTATTACCCAATGAGGAAACCAAACAGAACGCCTAAATGCTGGCCTTTACTTCCTATTTTACACACTAGCAGGATCCCTACCCCTACTAGTAGCACTAATTTATATCCAAAATACAGTAGGATCCTTAAATTTTCTAGTCCTCTAGTACTGAGTGCAACCAATACCCAACTCTTGATCTAACATTTTCATGTGATTGGCATGCATAATAGCTTTCATAGTTAAAATACCATTATACGGCCTCCATCTTTGACTTCCTGAAGCACAGAAGAAGCCCCCTTGCAGGCTCCATAGTTCTTGCAGCAGTCCTACTAAAACTAGGAGGATACGGTATGCTACGAATTACACTACTCCTAAACCCAGTAACTGATTTCATAGCATATCCATTCATTATATTATCCTTATGAGGCATAATGATAACTAGCTCAATTTGCCTCTGTCAAACAGACCTAAAATCCCTTTATTCCATACTCCTCTGTTAGTCATATAGCACTTGTCATCATAGCCATTCTTATCCAAACACCCTGAAGTTACATAGGAGCTACTGCCTTAATAATCGCCAGCGGTCTTACATCCTCTATACTTTTCTGCTTAGCAAACTCCAACTATGAACGAATTCACAGCCGAACAATGATCCTAGCCCGTGGCTTACAAATATTCCTTCCACTAATAGCAACCTGATGACTCTTAGCAAGCCTAACTAACCTAGCCTTACCTCCAACAATTAACCTAACTGGAGAACTATTTGTAGTTATATCAACCTTCTCATGATCCAATTTTTAATATTTTCATTGCTCCAAAAAGAAACTTTGTAGGCTATGTTTTTCTAAAATACATTTTCTTGCACAGTCATGCATGTTTCTTATTAAGCACTGATCTCATTTGTAAATGCACATTTACTGATGTTATCTCATTTGTAAATGCACATTTACTGATGTTAAGCAATAGAACAGATTGTTTCCAGGTCAAATTTTTGTCACTAATGCTCAGCAGAGTATTTAGCATACAGTTGTTCTTGTTTAGTCGGTAAATGATCTCCAACTCTTGATGACCCCATGAACTGCAGCATGCCAGGCTCCTCTGTCCTTCACTGTTTCCCGGAGTTTGCTCAAATTCATGTCCGTTGAGTCAGTGATGCTATCTAACCATCTCATACTCTGCCACCCTCTTCTCCTGTTGCCTTCAATCTTTCCCGTCACCAGAGTCTTTTCCAATGAGTCAGCTTTTTGCAACAGGGGACCAAAGTATTGGAACTTCAACTGTAACATCAGTCATTGCAGTGAATATTCAAGGTTGATTTCTTTAAAGATTGACTGGTTTGATCTCCTTGCAGTCCAGGGGACAGTCAAGAGTCTTCTCTAGCACTAAAATTCAAAAACATATACTAGAAGCTTGATAATAAATATTAAAAAAATATCTGTGAACTTCGCCACTATCTTCTGTCAAAGAGGAATAAACAAGCATTTCTTACAAGGCTGCTTTGAGAATCAAATAATGCATGTGAGAGCACCTAGTAAACTGAAATTTCTTGTGCATGGGTTCTTGCTCAGTCACTTCAGTCGTGTCCAACTCTTTGTGACTCTATGGACTATACGCTGCTTGCTAGGCTCCTTTATCACTGGGATTCTCCAGGCAAGAATACTTGAGTGGGTTGCCATGCCCTCCTCCCAGGGATCTTCCCAATCTGGGGACTGAACCTGTGTTTCCAGTGTCTCCTGCATTACAGGCAGATTGTTTACCATGGAGCCACCTTAGCTATTCCTTGGTATCTATTTTTAATTCAGAGACAAACCTAGGTTAGAAATACAAAGATTTGGGAGCATGAAAGCAAGTAATAATAATGCTACCCAATCTCCTGGTGGCTCAGAGGTTAAAGCGTCTGCCTTCGCTGCGGGAGACCTGGGTTCAATCCCTGGGTTGGGAAGATCCCCTGGAGAAGGAAATGGCAATCCACTCCAGTATTCTTGCCTGGAGAATCCCATGGACAGAGCAGCCTAGAAGGTTACAGTCCGTGGGGTCGCAAAGAGTCAAACATGACTGAGCGACTTCACCTCACCTTCACTTCATGTTTACTAGAATCCTTTTGGTCCTATGACTACTTCCGGCCAAAGAGACCTGACAGAAGTAATACGCACTGCTTCCAAACCTAGTTCTTAAAATTTTCTCAAGATACTCAACTCATGCTTTCTACTTGCCCAAATGACAAAATAAAAGGACTCAGAGATGAGGATCACATGAAGGAATTGTGGATCCTTCTCTTTGAGGAAAACCTAGGAAAAGCCATCCAATCTGCAGTATGCTCTGGTCTGAGAGAGAATTCAACATGTTTCCAAGCAAAGTCACTGCAATTTTAGGATTGTTGGTTATGTAACTTCATACAAAAGTAAGTACTTTCAGGTCGGGAATTGCCTTAGCAAAAATTTAAAAACAATTGGCATTAGTTAGCACAAGATGGGGCTTCCCAGGTGGCTCTAGTGGTAAAGAACCCACCTGCCAATGCAGGAGACGTAAGAGATGCGGATTGGAACCCTGCATTGGAAAGATGCCTTGGAGGAAGGTATGGCAACCAACTCTAGTATTCTTCTCGAGGATCCCAGGGACAGAGGAGCCTGGTAGGCTCCATTCCATAGGGTCGCACAAAGTCAGATACAACTGAAGGCGACTTAGCATGCATGCACAAGCGCAAGACATAGGCATCAAGGAAGCTAACAGAAGGCTAGAGAAGTAGTACTCCAGATGAGGCAGTACAAATTGCAAAGAATCTGGCTTAATTCTTGCCTGTGTTTATTTGAGGAAGAAATGGCAACCCACTTGCCTGGGAAATTCCATGAACATCGGAGCCTGGCAAGCTATAGTACGTGGGGTCACAAAGAGTTGAACACAACTACGAGTGGGCATGCATGCATGCACATTTGAGGTACAGATCACATGTTTAGTCTACCAGCAGCTCTAACAGAAAAGCTCGGAAAGCAGAACCTTAGGAGTGTGTATTGGCTACCAACGGCTGCCTTTGGCAAGATACTGTAAGATATGAACTCACAGGAGAGTTAAATATTTTCAGGCCGAAATGATAGAGAATAGAGAAAAATCCACAAATTTAGAGTTGAAAAAGTTAAGATTATAGACTCCCAATTAATATAGAAGACTTTTAAATACTTTGAAGTGCAAAGTCTCAGGAAAACTCTTTCAAAAACTCTTCAGGATGAAGTTACTGGGGAAATGATCAATCCTGATTCAATCAACCCAATTCATTCCTGATAACCTTAATTTACCTTTATTTCAGAGACGTGAGGAGGTTACAAAACAAAGCAATAAAGAAGACCTAAGAGCTATGTCTGGAGAAGGAAATGGCAACCCACTCGTGTGTTCTTGCCTGGAGAATCCCAGGGACGGGGGAACCTGGTGGGCTGCCGTCTATGGGGTCGCACAGAGTCGGACACAACTGAAGCAACTTAGCAGCAGCACCAAGAGCGATGTCTAGAAAAAAAATATTCAGGTTGTGGTTCCTGAACATAGAAATGACTCGGAATGTAGAGATTAGACACTAAGGAACCATTGAAAGAATTGTGTTGTCAAAGAAATCACAATCTCATTCAAGAAGTCTTTTGACATTAACATTTGAGGCAACATTTGAGACCCTATCATCACAGGCAGAAGCAAGTCTCCGAGCCCCTAACAAGAATGATCTATTCTCCAACACCCACTTAGGTCCCTAAAACACTGTTGGGCAAACCTAAGACCTCCAAGGGTGAAGCCACAGACAATGAATTTCAAAGGACAAAGAAGTTCTCTCATTAGAGAGCAAAATCAGAGCCTAAAATGGAACTTTCTTCACCCACCTGGACTAAGGAGACTTCATATCTCTGTCCTAAGAATCTCCCGTATGCATCTCAATATGCCCTCTCATTTTGTCTGGAATGTTGAATGTGAAAGAGGCTCAAGGTGGTGCAGCCTTATGATAGAAGGAGCTTGAAGAGCTAAATCACTCAAGGGGAGTCACTCAACCCACACTCGAGTATAATGTGGGAAAGGACTAAAACACTGTTTCCAATCACTGAAGCTGGGGACTGTTTTAGCTTAAATAATTAACCTGAGCTATGCAGGAAATGTCGGAGAAGGCAATGGCAACCTACTCCAGTACTCTTGCCTGGAAAATCCCATGGACGGGGGAGCCTGGTGGGCTGCCGTCTAAGGAGTCGCACAGAGTTGGACATGACTGAAGCGACTTAACATCAGCATACAGGAAATGTGGCTTCATATGTGATCCTCAAGTTAGGAGAGTTGATAAGAATACCCAGAAGAGACACAAAAAACAGAACTTTTTCCATTTCAGGGCAAGTATTCAATTGAAAACAGGAAGTCAATACAGTGTCTGAAAATGATTCTTACAAATAAGTGTGTTAAGGTAAGAAACGAGTTTTAACGTCTTTAAAGGCATTACATAAGGCCAGTATAAGAGTTAATTTTTAAAAATATAATTTTGTTTATTTTTGGCTGTGTTGGGTCTTCCTCACTGCTCAGGCTTCTCTCTAGTTGTGGTGGCTTCTCTTGTGAAGCACAAACTCCAGGGCATGTGGGCTTCAGTAGTTGCACCTCCCAAGCGCAGGCTCAGTAGTTGTGGTGCATGGGCTTGGTTGCTCTACAGCATGTGGGATCTTCCCGGACCAGGAATCCAACCTGTGTCACCTACATTGGCAAGCAGATTCTTTACCACTAAGCTACCAGTGAAACCCAAGAGTCAAAATATTTAATCTGTAGGTCACATTCCCAAACAGGATCTCTTGGACAACCAGTGAAATGTACTTCCATATGACTGTATTGATAGTTGAATGCAGGCTTCTCAGGGTCTTTAATACACTAAGGAATATTATTAACCTCAAATCTATCACCAGTACCCAGTTATCTGCCTCTACTTCCTACCCTGCACTCTTACAAGCTTCTAGGCTCCCAGTTTTGTTTGTTTGTTTTTTGGACAAGGAAAATACTCTTTTCCAAGTATATATACATTTCTAAAACCTCATATATACCAAGCATTCCTTAAAAAGCATGGAAAACGTTTTAGCCAATATTCGCTATAAAGTTGTTTTGATTGCCTCCAACAAAAGAAGATAAAATCAAATGGGTGAGGGAAGTGTTAAAAGAAAAAGCCTGACATTCCTCTTGCTGTTTTCTTCTCTCAGTGCTACATCTTTTTATCAGTGGAGGCTTTGAGACATGTTCTAAGGGGCAAGGGCTTCCCAGGTGGCACTAATAGTAAAGATCCTGCTGCCAAATGCAGGAGATATGAGTCAAGGGTTCAATCCCCAGGCTGGGAAAATCCCCTGAGGGGAAATGGCAACCCACCCCAGTGTTCTTGCCTGGAGAATCCCATGGACCCAGGAGCCTGGAAGGGTACAGCTCAAAGGGTCGCAAAGAGTCGGACACGACTAAAGTGCCTTACACAGCACTAAGGGGCAAACACTGCCTCTTCCTTGAACTGCAGCAATTTTCAGTTATAGATGCGGATCCAGAAACAACAAATAAAAGCTTCCCAGCCTCCAGCTAAGTGGTGATAAAGACACAAGTGGAGTAGGAACTACACAGCTAGGCATCCTGTGTCATCACACATATTGCTAAATGTTACAAATTTTAAAACAAAAACAGGTGGTCAAATGCGGGGGTCGCTTCGCAGAAAGAGAGAGGCAGTGGAACTTACCTCAGCAAAGCCGAAGGGTCCCGACGAGAGGTGAGCCTGCTGTCCGCCAACCCAGC
Organism: Nanger dama; assembly: GCA_917880005.1. Lineage (NCBI taxonomy): Eukaryota > Metazoa > Chordata > Mammalia > Artiodactyla > Bovidae > Nanger > Nanger dama. The sequence goes on along the minus strand of CAKJTW010000037.1, from coordinate 16,284 downwards.
CCCAGCGAGCAAGAACCAACCACACTCGACAAGGTTCCCTCTGAGCAGTTTCACTTCATTGCCGCAAGCTCCAGGCCTATATGGCAAGCTGGGGGGGGGCGGTTTGCGACGGACTTTCCATAGTTGCACCAATCACGTTAAAGGTCAAATCGTCATGCGCCTTCAGTTGCACCAATCACGGGAAAGGTCAAATCATGTGCCTTCAGTTGCACCAATCACGTTAAAGGTCAAATCGTCATGTGCCTTCGGTATAACAGGAGTCTATGGAGATCATGCGCTGTCCACGTGCACGGAAACCAAGAGAGCCAATCAAAAACTTTGACAAATAACATAGACCCCGCCCCTATCACTTCTGCCAGGCGCCATCTTAATTTCCAACCGCAAAGCTAGCCGTTTTTTTTTTCCCGGAGGTTTCCCATTTAGGGCTCCACAGTCAAATGATCGCTTTTGCTCAAAGTCCAGGAAAGAGGAGACAGGCTTTAGGAATCAATTGCTCCAAGTGGGGAGAAAGAGCAGATTAAAATTTTATGCTATAATTTTACAATTGACCATTAGTGTCACAGAGGGTATAGTACAAAGCTGTGTCTTGAAAGAGAGGGTATTTTTAGCTTAGTGTGTGATCCTACAGTTATATATAGATTTTGTTTCACTTTCTTCCAACTGTGAATGTGATTGTGTTCATGTGCTTGGGAAATCTGCATATAATGTGTGCTATTTGTATGTTAGCCAAATCACTAGAATTCAAGTTCAAACTGCTCACTGAAATGGGACTGAAGCCCATTGAGATAAATACACTTATCTTTCATTTCTTAAGGCCCCAATTTAGGTGACTCTCTTTTCTTCCTGAACTTGCCCATCTGGCACATTTGCCAAGAACTACCAAGTTCTCACTGCTAGGAGAGCCAGGATTAGATGGAGCTGCAAAAATTGTAGTCTGACACCCATGAGCAAAAAGAAGATTGTATCATCAGTTTGGTTTTTTTTGACTTTGTACTCTATTCCAGGTTGAGTTATATTAAAAAAAAAAAAAAAGACACTTCACCTAGGGGGTGGAATTGAGTGGAGTAAGAGGGAGGTTCAAGAAGGAGAGGGTATATATAAACAAATATCTGATTCATGTTGTTGTACAGAAGAAACTAATACAACATTGCAAAGCAATTATACTCCAATTAAAAATATAAATTTAAGAAAAAAAGAAAGGATACCTCATTTGTGAAAATTTGTAAAATGTCAGCATTAGAAAGAGCTTTGTATCTCCTTATACAAATATAATTCACATACTGTAACATTTACACTTTTAATGTATATAATCCCTTTCTTTTAGTATATCCATATAACATTTTTATTACCCTAAAAGCAAGTCTGTACCCATTACAGCTACTTCTCATTCCCTTCTCCCTCCAGATTCTTGCAAGAATCTATTTTCTGTGTATATGAATTGGCCTTTCTGCATAGTTCACAGAAACTGTCATACATTATGTGTCTGGCTTATTTTAGTAGCCTTACTCTATGGAGAAGGTAGCAGGTCTGTGCTCAGGAAACAAATTGCCCAGATTACATTGATTCTGCTGGACATATCCAAAACTCAAAAGTTTTCAGAGTTCTAGTATTTAGCAGAATACTAGCTATGCACTTGTATTAGCTAGTATGGCACCTGGCCCCATCACTTCATGGCAAATAGATGGGGGAAGCAATGGAAACAGTGACTGACTTTATCTTTTGGGGCTCTAAAAATCACTGCAGATAGTGACTGCAGCCATGAAATTAAAAGATGCTTGCTCCTTGGAAGAAACGCTATGACCAACCTAGACAACATATTAAAAAGCAGAGACATTAAGTTACCAACCAAGGTCCATATAGTCAAAGCTATGGTTTTCCAGTAGTCATATATTGATGTAAGAGTTGGACTATAAAGAAAGCTGAGCATTGAAGAATTGATGCTTTTGAACTGTGGTATTGGAGAAGACTCTTGACAGTCCCTTGGACAGCAAGGAGATTAAACCAGGAAATCAGTCCCGAATATTCATTGGAAGGACTGATGCTGAAGCTGAAACTCTAATACTTTGGCCTCCTGATGTGGACTGACTCATTGGAAAAGACCCTGATGCTGGGAAAGATTGAAGGCAGTAGGAGAAAGGGATGACAGCGGATGAGGTGGTTGGATGGCATCATCGACATGATGGACATGAGTCTGAGCAAGCTCTGGGGTTGGTTTTGGACAGGGAAGTCTTGTGTGCTATCCATGGGGTCACAAACAGTTGGACACCACTGAGCGACCGAACTGAACTAAGCACTTGCTGGGAATTCCAACCTCTTTGGAAATGTGCCCAGATATAATTGTATTCATTATAACTATCTTCTGAGACTACTATATAAGATTGAGAAAACAAAAACAAAAACAAAAACTTTGGTAAGTTTCAAGGTGTATATGAGGAGGAATTCACTTTATAAGACACTACAAAGTAAACTTTATGGGGTATAAAGTGAGGACCTCACTTTATAAGACTTTCAAATCACAGAAGACGGTATCTAAACTGTCTTATAATAAGTATGGATTTGGTGAAGGACAAGATGTTTGTGTTTTCAAGTGGGTATATAAGATTGAGGTTGAACCTCTCCAAATGAACTTTGAAAAAATATGTAACAAATGTAGTTTTGAAGGAGAGCCAGAGAATTAGCCTATCCAAGCTCTCCGAATTTCCACTCATCTCTCAAAGTTAGGCTTGGCTCCTATACCAAGGCCCCTTCAGTGATATTTGTAGAATATTGGCATATGCTTTGGGTGGAAATCCACTTTCTCTGAAATATTTGCCTATGACCTCAAATTTTGTAGCAATCTCACCTTCTTGTCCCAAGAAATCATTCTACCTCATTTGCATACTTGCAAGTTTTCTTCTCTCAATTCTCTTTCTCCCTCACATCCATTCTATTGCAGCCCTCAGTTCAATTCAGTCTCTCAGTTGTGTCCAACTCTTTGCGACCCCATGCCAAGCTTCCCCATCCATCACCAGTTCCCAGAGTTTGCTCAAACTCATGTCCATTGAGTTGGTGATGACATCCAACCATCTCATCTTCTGTCACCTCCTTCTCCTCCTGCCTTCAATCTTTCCCAGCATTAGGGTCTTTTCTAATGAGTCCTTTCTTCACATCAGGTGGCCAAAGTATTGGCGTTTCAGCTTCAGCATCAGTCCTTCCAATGAATATTTAAGACTGCTTTCCTTTAGGATTGACTGATTTGATCTTCTGATTATCCAAGGGACTCTCAAGAGTCTTCTCCAACATCACAGTTCAAAAGCATCAATTCTTTGGCACTCAGCTTTCTTCATATTCACCTCTCACCTCCATATATAACTATTGGAAAAACCATAGCTTTGACTAGACAGACCTTTGTTGGCAAAGTAATGTCTCTGCTTTTAATGTGCTATTTGGGTTGGGGGTCATAGCTTTTCTTCCAAGGAGCAAGTGTTTTATATTTTCATGGCTGCAGTCACCATCTGCAGTGATTTTGGAGCCCAAGAAAATAAAGTCTGTCACTATTTCCATTGTTAATCTACCCACTCAAACAGTCTGTCTTCCTAAAATCTTAGGGCACCAATTTCATCCTCTACCCCCAATTCAGTATACCCCAGTATATACCTTTGGAACTTTGCAGGGGTACTCTGGAATAGACTCCACTTTGTAACTATGATGACTTTCCATTTTTGTAATACCTTCAGGAACTCCAGTATTCTCAATCTGCCTTCTTTCATCCAAATTCCAGAGACCTTTAGATCTTAGCACCCCTAAATAGGCCAAGGTGATTCCTTATAGCACATCATTAGTCAGGGACTATTTGCTAAATTTCCAAGTTCCATACTCAATAGCCATAAGAATACAAAAATGGCAGTATAGTGCAGTGCTTTGGAGGTCATTGTCCAGGATTTGTAGCCCAGGCCTGACTGTTTAGGAGATATATGACCTTAGCTAACAGTAGTTCACACTTTATAAAGCTGTTTGCAAGACTAAATGACTTTGTGTATCTGAAGTATTTAGGGAAGTACTTGTGACATAGAAATTGTGTAAAAATAATAACTATTGTTTTAGTTCCTCTGTATACAAATAGCCCATATGAAACATTTATGCAGAAATGCATGAGTTTTTTATTTGTTTTCCAGAACATCTTAAATTATCAACTAGGAGAAAAATTACTAGATTGGAAAATGGGAGGTCTAGAATCTAGTTCTTACTCTGCCAGTAAATCGTTACTGAATACAGTGAATTTTCTTATGGGGTTTAACATTTTCTTACATCTGTGGCTATAGTGTATATGTTTTGAATGCTGTCTTTATAGAGAGTGACTATATAAAATTTAAAGTAAGTACAGATGTCAAATTAGTGGTTTTCTAATGAATGAGAACATGGAACAACAGACTGGTTCCAAATAGGAAAAGGAGTACGTCAAGGCTGTATATCGTCACTCTGCTTATTTAACTTCTATGCAGAGTACATCATGAGAAACGCTGAACTGGAAGAAACACAAGCTGGAATCAAGATTGCCGGGAGAAATATCAATCACCTCAGATATGCAGATGATACCACCCTTATGGCAGAAAGTGAAGAGGAACTAAAAGGCTCTGATGAAAGTGAAAGAGGAGAGTGAAAAAGTTGGCTTAAAGCTCAACATTCAGAAACCTAAGATCATGGCATCCGGTCCCATCACTTCATGGGAAATAGATGGGGAAACAGTGGAAGCAGTGTCAGACTTCATTTTGGGGGCTCCAAAATCACTGCAGATGGTGACTGCAGCCATGAAATTAAAAGACGCTTACTCCTTGGAAGGAAAGTTATGACCAACCTAGATAGCATATTGAAAAGCAGAGACATTACTTTGCTGACTAAGGTCCGTCTAGTCAAGGCTATGGTTTTTTCTGTGGTCATGTATGGATGTGAGAGTTGGACTGTGAAGAAGGCTGAGCACTGAAGAAGTGATGCTTTTGAACTGTGGTGTTGGAGAAGACTCTTGAGAGTCCCTGAGTCCCACGGATCCAACCTGTCCATTCTGAAGGAGATCAACCTTGGGATTTCTTTGGAAGGAATGAGGCTAAAGCTGAAACTCCAGTACTTTGGCCACCTCATGTGAAGAGTTGACTCATTGGAAAAGACTCTGATGCTGGGAGGGATTGGGGGCAGGAGGAGAAGGGGATGATAGAGGATGAGATGGCTGGATGGCATCATGGACTCGATGAACGTAAGTCTGAGTGAACTTCGAGAGTTGGTAATGGACAGGGAGGCCTGGCATGCTGCGATTCATGGGGTCGCAAAGAGTCAGACATGACTGAGCAACTGAACTGACTGAATGAATGAGATGTTCATAAGTGATTCTTCTGCTTAAGCTGATGAATTTTTAGCTCAGCTGTACACATTCATCTTTCTGAGTTGCTTTTACTCTTAAAAAAAAATAATCCATCCAGCATATCACTAAATGGTGAAGGGAAATGATGACTCACAAAGATCAGGATGTTAGAAAAGTTGACCAGAGGGGGACTGGGTCAACCCAACCCCCAATTTTTCTACTTAAGCCTTTCTAAGTGTCTCTAGCTGGACTCTTCTCCATTAAGCTCTCTCTAAAACAGTTACGTCACTCCAACGTGCCTTCCACACAATATGACCTGATGGTCTAGGGACAGCATGCCTGGTATTACAGTCCATCTAGCAAATGTAACATACGCTCCTGCTTCTTTTCCTTTATTTTCCCATAGAACCAGTAAGCATCCTAATTTTAATATACTTTATTTATAGAGCTATTTTATTTTATTATTTATTTACTTGGCCTCAACACACGGCATTTAGAACTTTCTCAACCAGGGATTGAACCTGTACCCCCTGCATTGGAAGCACAGAATCGTACTCACTGGATCACCAAGGAAGTCCCATAGAGAATAAAGTGGCTTTTTAATTTACTTTTACGTTTTGTGTAAGGTATGAACAATGTTTGAGCTAATACAACAGTTTTTGAGAAAGCAGAATTGCTCAGACCAGATAAGAGGTCTCTACAGCCCTGCTCTCTAACCTTTGTGTGCAAACCATAGTTAAATTATCAAAAAGACTTTATAAAGAACCTAGAAATATGTTCACAGCTCAGATGATAAAAAGTCTAGAGTATGGACTGTTGAGATATCATTGGAATCTAACTACACAGGGAATTGACATTAAAAATTTGGATGAGGAATTGATTACCCAAGATGTTACATAAACAGTTAAGACCACCATGATGATCAGGCTCTGTTGAAAGTCAGTACTCCCCAACAGAGGCTTTCAATGAATGTTAGGATCCTGACTGCTTATGGTCTCTCTTTTATCTTTGCTCCTCAAATAACTTGAAAAACTCAAGGCAATTAAAAAGGATTTTCTCAAAGTTCTCCAAAATAGCAATGTTCTGGTTAATTGAATGTTCCAGTAAACATATATCACCTCGAAGGCTATGTCTAATTCTTTGCTGTCACTGAAAGTAGACCATCCTCCAGAAGGGAGTGTTTTTCTCCAGCATCACCTGATATTAATTCAGTGACAGCTCTCAGCTCCTTCTTGCCAGTGACAGACTCAGAGTATTCAGAATTTCCTTGCTGTCCAAGTGGCATATGCCTTGAGTCTTCTGTAGATGAAACATCAGCTCTCTATGCCAACTCAGCACTCATTTCTAAATCACTTGTTTACTGCTTTGCCATATGAGAGCAGAGGTTTCATCAGCCCAGCATGATTCCCAAGAACGTTGTTTTTTCTCTCTGATAAATACGTGACTTTGGACCAAAGAAGCTGTCAAGCCCAGTCATGGACCCAAATCACATTTTTGTGTGTGCTATTTAATTTGAACATAATCTTTCCCATCATTTTCTCATCTGAAATATTAGAAAGTAGGCAACACAGTCTCTAAAGCTTCTTATATGCTCTGAAAAATGATTAAATCAGCGCCTTAATTATTGTGATAGTTGCTTTAGGGGAAAATGAGCACTTCTATGGTGATACTTGATGAAGAGAATGAAAAAATAAGTAAGATGCACTGCTTGCTACTGAGTAGCTCAGAATTTGTTAAGAAAGGTAGATACTTAAACTATTAACCACAGTATTTGTGATGAATGCTAATAGAGAAATATCTTGGACCTAATCCATAGTGCTCTGCTGTTGTAAGTTGCTCCAGTCATGTCTGACTCTTTGTGACCCTATGGACTGTAGCCCACCAGGCTCCTCTGTCCATGGGATTCTTCAGGCAAGAATACTGGAGTGAGTTGCCATTTCCTCCTCTAGGGGTCCCTCCCAACCCAGGGATCAAACCTGCGTCTCTTCTATCTCCTGCATTGGCAGGCAGGTTCTTTACCACTAGCACCACCTGGGAAGCCCCTAACCCATTCACATCACCTAATTATCAAGCTCAAATGACTGCAAAGTAAATTCTCAAGGTTAGGGACTCCTTTAAGGACACAAATAACTGGTTCTCTTCCAGATGAGAGCCATGACCTCTGCCCTAGGGCTTTATCACAAGGTTCCAACTCACTGCACCCAACAAATATTCTCTCCAAAAATGCATGAGAACAGAAGAAAGAAAAACTGGACTTACAAAGAAGGAAAGAGGGCATCTGTGCCAAAGTCAATAAATTAACTTCTTTGTATTCTATTGTCTAATGCAGAGCCTGGCACGTTACAGCTGCTCATGTATCGGTTCATTCACTTGTGAAAGCTGTACATGTGCCACATATGCTGGGTCCTGGACACAGTTGGGATATACACAAGCTCAGCGACCTTATAGGAAAATGAGGGAGGGTGAACGATAAGCTACTATATAAGCAGATAATCCAGTATTTTGATACATCTTATGAAAGCAATAAATGGTAATGTAATAAAGAGTATGGGAAAGTATGTTGCATGTGACAGGGTGGTCTAGGACAGTCTCTGTGTGAGGCCTGAAGAAGTAGCAAGGTTAAGGCCTGGTGAGAAATTTTTGATGCACAAGGAGTGAGGAGACCAGACTTCCAGGGTCATCTCTCCTGAAGGAGGAGGATGGTACAGTGAGGGTTTGTAGAGGTGGATAGATGATGCAGGTCGCTGCTGCTGCTGCTAAGTTGCTTTAGTCGTGTCTGACTCTGTGCGACCACACAGATGGCAGCCCTTTGGGCTCCACCATCCCTGGGATTCTCCAGGCAAGAACACTGGAGTGGGTTGCCATTTCCTTCTCCAATGCATGAAAGTGAAAAGTGAAAGTGAAGTCTCTCAGTCGGGTCTGACTCAGCGACCCCATGGACTGCAGCCTACCAGGCTCCTCCGTCCATGGGAGTTTCCAGGCAAGAGTACTGGAGTGGGATGCCATTGCCTTCTCCATGTTGCAGGCAAATGCAATGTGATTTTCTAATAACATGGCTGCAAGGGAAGAGGGAAAAGGAGGTATCAAATGAGTGAGTTAGTAAAAATTAGTTAAAATAAATTAGTTAAAATGAGTTGAAAGGAAAGAAGGAAGGAGAAATGATTGATTCATTTGAGTGCTAATCTATTTCTGCAGCTTCCCAGGTGGCTCACTGGGTAAAGATTCTGCCTGCCAATGCAGGAGACATGGGCTTGATCCCTGGGTCAGAAAGATTCCCTGGAGGAGGAAATGGCAACCCACTCCAATGTTCTTACCTGGAGAATCCCATGGACAGAGAAACCTGGTGGGCTACAGTCCACGAGTAGCAAAGAATCAGACACGACTTAGTGATTGAGCACACGTGCTTTAATTCTGCATTAGACACAGGAAAGGTACATGTTTTTCTGGAGTCTGCAATCTAAAATGTTATACGGAATTTGATGACAGACAGGTCAAAATCGAGCAGAAGAGATGGGTACTGCACTAGAATACAGGCTCTAAAACAAGTGACAGAATATTTTGATATCTATAGAGGTCTGGATAATTCAGGCAGTTAATCATTCCTTCTCTGTGACGCCACAGGGATGGGATGGAAGATTGTTCTTGAAAGATGAGTAAGGTTTATCAGATGACAAACTGGAGAAGCACTTTCAGGCAGGGAGAACAGCATGTACTAATAAAGGGAGACATGAACAGCCCGGTATGTGCACATTAAACTCTCCAAGCAGTCCAGCAAAACAAGAGAACTGAGTAGAGCAGTGTTGAGAGCTGAGGTTGGAAAATCAGCTAGTATCAGATCAAGTATTGTTTTGTATGCAGAAAAGGCTTGGAAGTCAAATCCCTTATGATTATACAGTGGAAGTGAGAAATAGATTTAAGGGCCTAGATCTGATAGATAGAGTACCTGATGAACTGTGGAATGAGGTTTGTGACATTGTACGGGAGACAGGGATCAAGACCATCCCCATGGAAAAGAAATGCAAAAAAGCAAAATGGCTGTTTGAGGAGGCCTTACAAATAGATGTGAAAAGAAGAGAAGCGAAAAGCAAAGGAGAAAAGAAAAGATATAAGCATCTGAATGCAGAGTTCCAAAGAATAGCAAGGAGAGATAAGAAAGCCTTCTTCAGCAATCAATGCAAAGAAATAGAGTAAAACAACAGAATGCAAAAGACTAGAGATCTCTTCAAGAAAATTAGAGATACCAAGGGAACATTTCATGCAAAGATGGGCTCGATAAAGGACAGAAATGTTCTGGACCTAACAGAAGCAGAAGATATTAAGAAGAGATGGCAAGAATACACAGAAGAACAGTACAAAAAGAGCTTCATGACCCAGATAATCACGATGGTGTGATCACTCATCTAGAACCAGACGTCCTGGAATGTGAAGTCAAGTGGGCCTTAGAAAGCATCACTATGAACAAACCTAGTGGAGGTGATGGAATTCCAGTTGAGCTATTTCAAATCCTGAAAGATGATGCTGTGAAAGTGCTGCACTCAATATGCCAGCAAATTTGGAAAACTAAGCAGTGGCCACAGGACTGGAAAAGGTCAGTTTTCATTCCAATCCCAAAGAAAGGCAATGCTAAAGAATGCTCAAACTACCGCACAATTGCACTCATCTCACATGCTAGTAAAGAAATGATCAAAATTCTCCAAGCCAGGCTTCAGCAATACGTGAACCGTGAACTTCCTGATGTTCAAGCTGGTTTTAGAAAAGGCGGAGGAACCAGAGATCAAATTGCCAACATCCGCTGATCATGGAAAAAGCAAGAGAGTTCCAGAAAAACATCTATTTCTGCTTTATTGACTATGCCAAAGCCTTTGACTGTGTGGATCACAAGAAACTGTGGAAAATTCTGAGAGAGATGGAAATACCAGACCACCTAACCTGCCTCTTGAGGAAATCTGTATGCAGGCCAGGAAGCAACAGTTAGAACTGGACATGGAACAACAGACTTGTTCCAAACAGGAAAAAGAGTACGTCAAGGCTGTATATTGTCACCTTGCTTATTTAACTTATATGCAGAGTACATCATGAGAAACACTGGGCTGGAAGAAGCACAAGCTGGAATCAAGATTGTTGGGAGAAATATCAATACCCTCAGATATGCAGATGATACCACCCTTATGGCAGAAAGTGAAGAGGAACTAAAAAGTCTCTTGATGAAAGTGAAAGTGGAGAGCAAAAAATTGGCTTAAAGCTGAACATTCAGAAAACGAAGATCATGGCATCTGGTCCCATCACTTCATGGCAAGTAGATGGGGAAACAGTGGCAGACTTTATTTTTGGGGGTCCAAAATCACTGCAGATGGTGACTGCAGCCATGAAATTAAAAGACGCTTACTCCTTGGAAGAAAAGTTATGATCAACCTAGCTAGCATATTTAAAAGCAGAGACATTACTTTGCCAACAAGGTCTGTCTAGTCAAGGCTATGGTTTTTCCAGTAGTCATGTATGGATGTAAGAGTTGGACTGTGAAGAAGGCTGAGCGCCGAAGAATTGATGCTTTTGAACTGTGGTGTTGGAGAAGACTCTTGAGAATCCCTTGGACTGCAAGGAGAGCCAACCAGTTCATTCTGAAGGAGACCAACCCTGGGATTTCTTTGGAAGGAATGATGCTAAAGCTGAAACTCCAGTACTTTGGCCACCTCATGCGAAGAGTTGACTCACTGGAAAAGACTGATATTGGGAGGGATTGGGGGCAGAAGGAGAAGTGGACGACAGAGGATGAGATGGCTGGATGGCATCACCGACTCGATGGACGTGACTCTCAGTAAACTCCGGGAGTTGGTGATGGACAGGGAGGCCTGGCATGCAGCGATTCATGGGGTCACAGGGAGTCGGACACGACTGAGCAACTGAACTGAACTGAATACATATGTATTGAGTGTCTCAAGTTTTCACCCTGGAGGAAGGAGAAAAGAAACAGACACATGAATGAATAAGTTATACTGTATGGCAGATGGTGCTAAGTCTGTAGAATGCTACTCCCCCTTTCTCCACCTCTTGTTCCTCATTTTTGTATGACAAAATGGGTTAGAACTAAGTACCAGTTAAAATGGCTATAGAGTCGCCCATTGGACTGTTTCCTCTAATTTTCCGATATGCCTAATTTATCTTATCTGGTCATCTTCTGTTGGCATCTGAGTTTAGGATCCCAGTCAGAATACTTGCTTTTCTTGCCATATGGTTAAGTTTATAAATGCCTGTTCTCTTCACTAATCTATGAGCTATTTGGGTTTAACATGTCTGTAGCCTCAACTGTTAGCACATATGTGGCATGGAGTAAGCGTTTACTTCACTTTTGAAAGTAAACAAAGGTTTGATGATCTTGGTTGTTTTTTTTTAATTCTTTCTTCTCTTCCACAGCAGACAGGATTCAGTAGAATGCTTTTTTGGGAGCAGATGTAATTTCCAAAACAATGTGTAACCACAGAGAGAAAGGGGACAGAAATCCATAAAAAACAAATGTAAGAATTCCTAACATACAGCAGTCTGAGGCCAGCCAGTGTAGGGCAATTAACTATCCAGGTTGACCCTGAAGTCAGTATATGGTGTAACTGATGGAGTTAACAAACATGTTTATACATGAAGACAAAATTCAATTTACTTGATGGAGTCTACTTCATAGTTTCATAAGGCCAGGAATTGTGCAGGATATATTAGAGGGGAAAGTACATTTAATCATAAAACATAACTTTAGCATTTGAAAAAAAAATGAATACAAAGCTATTAGCTAGTTTTGGCCCCACATAATCACTTATTTCCAGAAAACTGGATGTTTTACTGTAAATTTGTATATTTGAAAAATTGCCAACCATTTAAATTTCTAACTGCCTACTATAATTCTGTAAAAGTGAGAATCTTTTTCTCTCAATTTTAATACCATTTATGAGAATTCATTGAGTGTTTGGAATTTTTTTAAAAATATCTTTTGCTGAAAGGGTATAGTAGATATCAGGAGAAAATGAAAGTTCTTAGCAGATAGCAAATACTTAGAAGATAGTCTTGCAATACCAAGTATTTGCACAACGACCATCTCATGCTATTTCTCCTCTCTCACTTCCTCCTTGTTTCCTTTTATCTTCCTTAAGTGGTCTTCTGCCCCGTGTTTAAAATTGTTTGTCAAGATTTAAGTAAGTTTATACTCCGCTAAATCTTGTCTTGCAAGTTGAAACATTAGCAGAATTCTACACTGAGTCTGTTTTCATCCTGTTACATCGGAACCCTGCAACAGGAACTACTCTGGTATCGCTGATTAGCTCTGAGACAGGAAATGATAGAGTCCTATTCGGAGCACTGTTCCATCCAACCCATGACTGGATGGTTCTGAAGGTTTGATACAGCTCACCGAGAATGCTCGGTACACTCTGAAATCCAGTGAATTATGAGAACTAGAAAACCTGGCTTTAAAAATGGCTCAAGAACTCTGCTTCCATTGTGCTAGTGCCAGGAGAATTGTCAGACAAGGCTCAGGCCTTTGAGATGTGACTCTGATTGAAATGCAAAGACAGAGGTTTGGAGTGCATTCCAGAGGTAATTTGCTTAAGTCTGTATTTTCCCTCACTTGTATCACTGCCTGATAGTAGCTTCAAGAGTATTTTAAAACCTGAGGTGATTTTGAGGTTAGACAAGAGTGTGTGTGTGTGACAAGAAATGAGATCACAAGGAGACAGAGGCAGAGCAGTAGAAGTAGTAATAGTAATCAAAGTAATAGTTTCAAGTGGACAGCAAAGGGACTCGGCTATTCATATACATCAATCGGCTATACACCAATATCAAGCAAAATGTTTTTTTTTTTTTAAAAAAGAACATTACTGAGCCAGTTGATAACACTTGAATATAGGGCATAGATAGTAGCATGATATCAACGTTAAATGACATAACATCAATTGTTGTGGTTATGTAAGAGAACGTTCTTGGTAGTTACACACACGTATTTAAGAGTAAAAATAATGTCTATCTATTGCATTCTGAGAATTTGGCAAACATAATGCCAAGAGTTTAATATGTGTTATCTTATTTAAACCTTTCAACAGCCCTGTGAGGCAAAGTGCTGTTTTGATTCTCTTTTTTAGATGACAAAACTGAGACTTAGATAAGTTTTGTAGCTTGCATATTTGGCTCAGTGTTAAAGAATTCACCTGCCAAGCAGTGGACGTGGGTTCGATCCCTGGGTTGGGAAGATTCCCTGGAGGAGGAAATGGTAACCTATTCCAGTATTCTTGCCTGGGAAAGCCCATGGACAGAGGAGCCTGGTGGGCTAAAATCCATGTGGTGGCAAAGAGTCGGAGAGGTGACTTAATGACTAGCAAAAGCAACAGCTATATTTACACAACTATTAATGCATAGAGCCTAAAAGTAAATTCATATTTTTCTAACTAACTCCTGATTCTATGTTCTTAACTGCAACAAACCACCTCAGTGTCTCTCATCAAGTAACCAGTAGGAGACCAGAAAATAAGCTGCCCAAATAGTGCCAAGGACCTCATCTAAACACCTCCCCCACATCTATAGTCCTCTGGGTTACCGTTTCAACTATGACATGTATGAGAGGAATTAAGTCTTTACATAGCTTTTTCAGTCAACTTGGAGACTGACCAAATATTAGTGTTTTTCCACTTGCTCCTTGATAGAGTGATACAGAGTTCATGACATTCTGTGTACCATTAGGCATAAGAAAATTAGGAGACTGGATGTTTCACCTGTCTCTGAGGTCTTTGAAAATAAACAAAAAGGCAACAATTTTTTAAACGTTAAGGAGTATCTGTTCTGTTGGTCACTACCTGAGATGACAGATGATGGAGAGTCAGACACAACCGAGTGACTAAACAACAAGATGGATAGAGGACAGACAGGTGAAAATATATACACACACAGCTGTGTGTATGCATGCATGCATGCTAAGTCACTTCAGTTGTGTCTGACCCTGTGACCCCATGGACTATAGCCCACTAGGCTCCTCTGTCCATGGGAATCTCCAGGCAAGAACACTGGAGAGAGTAGCCTTTTCCTCCTCTAGGGGATCTACCTGACCCAGGGAAGGAACCCATGTCTCTTATATCTCCTGCATTGGCAGGCAGGTTCTTACCACCCGAGCCTCCTGGGAAGCCCAAGCATATGTATGTTTCATGGCAAATTACCTGCAAACCACAGTAACAAAGCCATAGATTCCTTTTCAGCTGAAAATACTGGTTCTCAGAGGTTAGGAAACGTTCTCAAGGTTATGGACTTAATGAATGACAGATCTCATGACTTTGGGCATGGTATAGCACCTCTCTGAGCTTTAGGTAACCCGTCTGAAAAAAATGAGAATAATCACATCTGCCACCAGGAGCTAGGGAAGTATTGTACATCAGACTACCTTTGGGTCTGGCTCAAAGCTTCAGCTTATTACTGGATGCTGAAATAAACCTGATCCCACTGACTATTCAGGGTCATCTTCCCACGCATGGGCACTGGAGGAGTTAGAGAGCAGTGCTCCACCATCCGCTATGTAACTCTGGAGCTGCCATAAAGGTGGCAGTATGAACTACTGAAAAGGATTATCTTTGACACAAGCAGAAGTCTGAATATAGCATGCCACCTTAATTATACTTTAATTGAAGTACAATATATATCACCACTTGGCGTAGGCCCTTTGAAGTCCAGGCATCACCGGCCTGCCTCATGGGAATGTGTGCCGTTACCACCAGCATAATTGTTGGAGCAACCAACACATTCCCAGCAGCAGATGCTTCAGCAGGTAGTGAAGACAATTAGGAGAAGATTTTGATCTTGCTGACTTACAGTGAAAAGCAGGGTATCAAGCGATATGAATACAGAGACAATCAAGTCATATTAAAGTCTATGATGAAAGCTCCCTTTAATAGGAGGGACGAAAAGGCAGTAAAAACAAAGCTATTCTCCACTTGAAGAGGAAAAAACGCTATCCTTTGATCCCTGACATACTATGACAAGGAAACAAAACACTCAGAGAAATCATCTTGTATGGTAATTTTCTTTCTTGTTTGAAATTTGGGGTGTGACGACCAATTTGCGGCTGCATTAAAGTTTGTTCACTTTGCTCATTTTACAAATGTTTACTAAATCCTAACACACGCCAGGCACTATGTTAGACTCATGGACCTTCGCACTCAACTGGGCACAGTGAACTGGGGGAAATGAAAACAATTTTTTTTTCAGATAATTATAGTGGGTTAGGGCTTCCCTGGTGGCTCAATGGTAAAGAATACGCCTGCTAATGAAGGAAATGCAGGTTCCATCCCTGGGTCAGGAAGATCTGCTGAAGAAGGAAATAGCAAATGACTCCAGTATCCTTGCCTGGGAAATCCCATGGACAGAGGAGCCCCGAGGGCTACAGTCCATGGGGTCGCAAGCAACTGGGACACGACTTAGAGACTAAATGACAACAGCAACAGCATAGTGGGTTAGGCACCAAGAAGAGTAAGCAGGATTACCTTTCAAGCAAGAAAGAATTATAATACACTTGTTAGGGGAGGGTGGAGAAGGCAATGGCACCCCACTCCAGTACTCTTGCCTGGAAAATCCCTTGGGTGGAGGAGCCTGGTAGGCTGCAGTCCATGGGGTCGCTGAGTCAGACTCGACTGAGAGACTTCACTTTCACTTTTCGCTTTCATGCATTGGAGAAGGAAATGGCAACCCATTCCAGCGTTCTGCCTGGAGAATCCCAGGGACAAAGGGAGCCTAGTGGGCTGCCGTCTATGGGGTCGCACAGAGTCGGACATGACTGAAGTGACTTAGCAGGGGTAGGGTAGATGCATGTTGAGGTCAGAGGTGGCTTCCTGAAGGTGGAGGTATTTGATCAGAGATTTAAATGGATTCAGATGTGTTAATGGGAAAAAGCTGTTTTCTCCCTGGCAAAGATCTATGCAACGGGCACAGAGGCA